>CM050165.1:265332463-265932463 GCA_027410445.1 Discoglossus pictus | reverse complement strand
CTGTCAGGAAAGCTCATAATGAGTACATACAGAACAAGATTAATTGATTTATAGTAGTTTGATAGAGATACTAGAACGACCATGATTAGCTTGTGTCTAGGAAAGGTGTTTGATTGGTAGCTACACGGGTAAGGATAACAGGATCTTGTAATATGGTGGAAACACGGGTGGAAACTTCCTGGGAGCCTAACATTTGTACTGGTGGCTCCTAAAATATTGCAAAGTATAATATATCTCAATGAAGGGTTTTTTACAGGTTCCTAGAAAACGGCCAATCTGGCTCCTAAAAAACCTTCCTGGCTCCAAAATTTTTGTGCAGCCCTGTCTGAAAGTATACATCTAGACATATCCCTTCTTGTTCCGTGCATTACAGTAAAATAAGTATGTATAGATCTTTTGTAATGAATAAAACATACTTGTATAAATGTATGGCTACGGTAAGCCTCACATTTGGTGAACATGTGTCCGGGCCGGGCATTGCATATATTGATGCCAGTCTAGTTGAGCTGTTGGCATCTTCATGCATAGGTCTAATACTGACCATTAATGCATCTTTTTATGATTCGTTGAAATCTTCTTTTTCTGTGGCCACTTGTCTGGAGTTATGTACTACTGTTTCAAATATATTCATAAGTATGTTTATTCATATTAATAATTACATAAACCTACAGTAGAACAAATAATAGCCACTATGGTGGTCATACAAGAGGAGTTTGTTTGATAACTGATTAGAAATAAAATCATTGTTTGAAGAACTTTAAGTTTATACTTCAGTGTTGTAGACCTGCTTCTCCCTAACCCCTGATAGGTGGGCATTGGGATTGTGCTAAAATTCTAGTTCTCTCCACTGGTATTATTATTATTATCACAATTACTATTAATAATAATAACTTTTATTTATAAAGCGCCAACATTTTACGCAACGCTATATACAATGGAAAAATGCAATATATAACGCAATAAAATGTAAAACTAACATTACAATAACAAATATTAATACAAAAGGAAAGGTCCCTGCTCCTGAGAGCTTACACTCTAAAGGAGATGTTTAGGGAAGTGATACAGTGGTGAGAGGGGTAACCAGTATTAGGTGGAGGGGGTGGCTATGTGTGATATTAAACATCAGGCCGGTTAATATCAGTAAGCTGTAGTTTTTGTCTGCTATAGGTGATATACATCCAGGGAGAGTATGGCTGAGCAAAGTAGGGAGTTCCACAGGGCAGGCGCAGCATGGACAAAGTCTTGTAGGCTACGTGGGAGGAGGTAATTAGAGAGGGGGATCATTTATATATTTTATAAAAAGTCACTATTGTAGGAACAGATTTTTTGCTTTAATAGGCATTTTCTTCATTAATATAAAAACTAAATCATAGCAAGTCCACTTTAATCAGTGCTGCTTTGTACCATCACTGAAACATTTTAAAACAACTTTTTCAATTTGTAAAGGTCATATCTCTGTTTTACAAGAATTTTCAATATAGCAACCAGTACAGCTGATCTGCCAAGATAAATAATCACTTTGTTTTAGATTCTGCACCATGAGCTTTTGTAGCCCTTTATTATACAGATTTTCCATGTGATTTTGATAGCTGCACATGATGATGCAGAGCAATATCTATGATTTCAGAGTCTTTTTAATGTCTGAGTTCCTTGGCCAGCCTCTTCTGTGCACTCTCACATTTTGGCACTAGGTGGCACTGGTTCTCTTGTTATATGGCACTGATAGACTGGAAGAGACGTGGAAGTAACATTGGTGCCTTTCTTTGCAGCTTGTGAGCCCAAGTAACAGCCTGCGGGGGACTACAATTTGGGGGAACTCTTCTCAGGCCAATAGAAGAACACATTTCTGAGCAGCAGTTTGGTAAGTTTGTTTATATAGAGCTGTTGACGGCTCCTTAATGGGACATTGATAGCATTTTTTATGTGTTCTATGTGAAAGAGAATATTTTATAATATCCCATGTGCGTTTTCAAAAAAATGATGCTCTCAAAGCAGAAAAAATGGGATTGAAATGTTTAACTGATCTGGGGGCTTGTCCCTGTCAGCCAGAGAGCAGTAATATAGATGACCGAATCATACATTTCTGCCAATGACACCCTATGTATGCTCTGGGCACTTACTCTTACTTTCAATACAAATTTAAACAGGTCTTACTGAATATTATTTTCATGCAAAAAACAACTTTGCTAATGTTTAGTGCATGCTCTTGTAACTGCATGAAAAAAACAGTGTTACATGTCCCTTTAATTGACTTTTCTGGAAGAATCCCATATGGAATAATAGTTGACATCTTATGGGCCTAAGTGTATTTTATATGAGCAAGTGCTTTATTTATATGCACTGACAAAAGATAAGACTTGTTTTCAGCTCACAAAGTTGTGTATTATTTGATCAATTTGATTGATATTGTGTAGTAATGATAAAAGACTGCTGATGTGCTATATTTACACCATGCATTTGTTCATTTTATGAACTAAACTTTATAGAGTTCAAAACGTTTCTAGGGAGTAAAAATAAATATAGCCTTTAATGCATTTATGTTTCATTTGATTATCTGTTTGGCACTCAGGAGGGACCTTGGATGCTGACCGTGTTTCCTTTGCTGCTATTAAAAAATAGCTGGCAATCTGGAGTGCTTCATAGTAACCAACAGTATCCTGGGCCCCCACCTCACTACTAATAAGAGAATAACATTTTGCCCTGCATAGCACACACTATATATATATATATATATATATATATATATATATATATATATATATTTATATATATACTTGTAGTCGGGCCCCTCTGCTCATGTAGCTGAGATGTGGCTGGTTGCTACGGCCTGCTAAAGGACCTAGGGCCGAGTGATGTCAGAAGCTGATGTAGGGTGGAGGGAGAGGGACCCTCCCACAAACTCAGGTAATTAACCTGGTTTTATTTATATAATCACATATTATAATTGTCAAACTGCGATTTGTCGTTACGCTTGTGAGCCTCGCAAAGCAAGGCGAGCCATTGAAGCCTTTCGAGCTCGCAGGACTTATTTGGAGCCTTATTTGATGTGTTTTGTCGCTCCAAAATCGGCTAAGCAGAAAAGAAATGGCGGCCGTAAATGTAAATAATTCTGAAACTGGATGAAAACGAGGCTGAGCAAAGCCAGGCACGCAGGACAAAGACAGTAACACTTACTCCAACAACGCCAGGCACGCAGGACAAAGACAGTAACACTTACACCAACAACGCCAGGCACGCTGGACAAAGACAGTAACACTTACACCAACAACGCCAGGCACGCAGGACAAAGACAGTAACACTTACACCAACAACGCCAGGCACGCAGGACAAAGACAGTAACACTTACACCAACAACGCCAGGCACGCAGGACAAAGACAGTAACACTTACACCAACAACGCCAGGCACGCAGGACAAAGACAGTAACACTTACACCAACAACGCCAGGCACGCAGGACAAAGACAGTAACACTTACACCAACAACGCCAGGCACGCAGGACAAAGACAGTAACACTTACAACAACAACGCCAGGCACGCAGGACAAAGACAGTAACACTTACACCAACAACGCCAGGCACGCAGGACAAAGACAGTAACACTTACACCAACAACGCCAGGCACGCAGGACAAAGACAGTAACACTTACACCAACAACGCCAGGCACGCAGGACAAAGACAGTAACACTTACACCAACAACGCCAGGCACGCAGGACAAAGACAGTAACACTTACACCAACAACGCCAGGCACGCAGGACAAAGACAGTAACACTTACACCAACAACGCCAGGCACGCAGGACAAAGACAGTAACACTTACAACAACAACGCCAGGCACGCAGGACAAAGACAGTAACACTTACACCAACAACGCCAGGCACGCAGGACAAAGACAGTAACACTTACAACAACAACGCCAGGCACGCAGGACAAAGACAGTAACACTTACACCAACAACGCCAGGCACGCAGGACAAAGACAGTAACACTTACACCAACAACGCCAGGCACGCAGGACAAAGACAGTAACACTTACACCAACAACGCCAGGCACGCAGGACAAAGACAGTAACACTTACACCAACAACGCCAGGCACGCAGGACAAAGACAGTAACACTTACAACAACAACGCCAGGCACGCAGGACAAATACAGTAACACTTACACCAACAACGCCAGGCACGCAGGACAAAGACAGTAACACTTACACCAACAACGCCAGGCACGCAGGACAAAGACAGTAACACTTACACCAACAACGCCAGGCACGCAGGACAAAGACAGTAACACTTACACAACAATGCCAGGCACGCAGGACAAAGACAGTAACACTTACACCAACAACGCCAGGCACGCTGGACAAAGACAGTAACACTTACACCAACAACGCCAGGCACGCTGGACAAAGACAGTAACACTTACACCAACAACGCCAGGCACGCAGGACAAAGACAGTAACACTTACACCAACAACGCCAGGCACGCTGGACAAAGACAGTAACACTTACACCAACAACGCCAGGCACGCTGGACAAAGACAGTAACACTTACACCAACAACGCCAGGCACGCTGGACAAAGACAGTAACACTTACACCAACAACGCCAGGCACGCTGGACAAAGACAGTAACACTTACACCAACAACGCCAGGCACGCTGGACAAAGACAGTAACACTTACACCAACAACGCCAGGCACGCTGGACAAAGACAGTAACACTTACACCAACAACGCCAGGCACGCTGGACAAAGACAGTAACACTTAGACCAACAACGCCAGGCGCGCTGGACAAAGACAGTAACACTTACACCAACAACGCCAGGCACGCAGGACAAAGACAGTAACACTTACACCAACAACGCCAGGCACGCAGGACAAAGACAGTAACACTTACACCAACAACGCCAGGCACGCAGGACAAAGACAGTAACACTTACACCAACAACGCCAGGCACGCAGGACAAAGACAGTAACACTTACACCAACAACGCCAGGCACGCAGGACAAAGACAGTAACACTTACACCAGCAACGCCAGGCACGCAGGACAAAGACAGTAACACTTACACCAGCAACGCCCGGCACGCAGGACAAAGACAGTAACACTTACACCAACAACGCCAGGCACGCAGGACAAAGACAGTAACACTTACACCAACAACGCCAGGCATGCAGGACAAAGACAGTAACACTTACACCAACAACGCCAGGCACGCAGGACTTTGAAAATAAAACAAACAGCCTTCAGCGTGTAACACACAAACATTCAGCAGACACACAGAGGACAAACACACAGGGAAGGGACAGGGGGGAGATGGTGGAAAGACATACATGGCGTTCCCAAGCACAAAACTTGCAGGTTAACGAACCCTGCAATGAGCGGCCTGTACAGGAGGCGGGAGGAAAGGTTCGCAATGAGAGGGGGAGAGAGACGGG
Source organism: Discoglossus pictus (assembly GCA_027410445.1). NCBI lineage: Eukaryota > Metazoa > Chordata > Amphibia > Anura > Alytidae > Discoglossus > Discoglossus pictus. The sequence goes on along the minus strand of CM050165.1, from coordinate 265,927,029 downwards.
GTAGAATGGGAGTGAGCCATGGGTGAGGGTGGGGGAGAGACAGGGGAGAGGGGGGAAAAGAGACACAGGAGAGGTGGGGAAGAAACACAGGGGAGGGGAGATGGGGGAAGAGACACAGGGGAGAGAGACGGGGGAAGAGATACAGGGGATGGAGATGAGGGGGGGCGGAAGAGACACGGGAGGGGGGACACAGAAGAGGGAGAGGGGGGAAGGAGACACAGGAGAGGGAGAGGGGGGAAGAGACACGAAAGAGGGGGAGCAAAGAGACACAGGGAAGGGATGGGAAGGAGGGAAGAGATATGTGAGGGAGGGGGAGGGAAGACACAGGGAAAGGAGAGGGGAGGAAGAGGCACAGGGGAGGGAGAGGGGGGGGCGAGAGACACATGTCAAATATTAACCCATCAATTTTGCCGGGCAAGTTACTAGTATATATATATATATATATATATATATATATATATATATATATATATATATATATATATATACAGTTGCAAGCAAAAGTATGTGAACCCTTTGGAATGCTATGGATTTCTGCACAAATTGGTCATAAAATGTGATCTGATCTTCATCTAAGTCACAACAATAGTCAATCACACTCTGCTTAAACTAATAACACACAAAGAATTAAATGTTACCATGTTGTTATTGAACACACCATGTAAACATTCACAGTGCAGGTGAAAAAAGTATGTGAACCCTTGGATTTAATAACTTGTTGAACCTCCTTCGGCAGCAATAACTTCAACCAAACGTTTCCTGTAGTTGCAGATCAGACGTGCACAACGGTCAGGAGTAATTCTTGACCATTCCTCTTTACAGAACTGTTTCAGTTCAGCAATATTCTTGGGATGTCTGGTGTGAATCGCTTTCTTGAGGTCATGCCACAACATCTCAATCGGGTTGAGGTCAGGACTCTGACTGGGCCACTTCAGAAGGCATATTTTCTTCTGTTTAAGCCATTCTGTTGTTGATTTACTTCTATGCTTTGGGTCATTGTCCTGTTGCAACACCCATCTTCTGTTGAGCTTCAGCTGGTGGACAGATGGCCTTAAGTTATCCGGCAAAATGTCTTCATAAACTTGGGAATTCATTTTTCCTTCGATGATAGCAATCTGTCCAGGCCCTGACGCAGCAAAGCAGCCCCAAACCCTGATGCCCCCTCCACCGTACTTCACAGTTGGGATGAGGTTTTGATGTTGGTGTGCTGTGCCTCTTTTTCTCCACACATAGAGTTGTGTGTTTCTTCCAAACAACTCAACTTTGGTTTCATCTATCCACAGAATATTTTGCCAGTTCTGCTGTGGAACATCCAGGTGCTCTTGTGCAAACTGTAAACGTGCAGCAATGTTTTGTTTGGACAGCAGTGGATTCCTCTGTGGTATCCAATTTGTGCAGAAATCCATATCATTCCAAAGGGTTCACATACTTTTGCTTGCAACTGTATATACACACACAAAACGTGAGTGAGGTGTCATAAAGGTAGATTTAATTAAAAAAAAAAAAGTACATTGTGCTGTCTCTGATGGTCCATCTATGATGCTGCTGTGAAGGTTGTGTATGTGAGGGGGGCATGTACATACAGTGGGGGAAAAAGTATTTGATCAACTGCTGATTTGGACCGTTTGTCCACTGACCAAGAAATTATCAGTCTATAATCTTAATAGTAGGTGTATTTTAACAGTGTTATACTCTCTTAAAGGGAGTGCTCCTAATCGCAGCTAGTTACCTTTTATAAAAGACACCTATCCACATAAGCAATCAATCAAACAGATTCCAAACTCTCCACCATGGCCAAGATCAAAGAGCTGTTCAAAGATGTCAGGGACAAGATTGTAAACCTACACAAGGCTGGAATGGGCTACAAAACCATCGCCAAGCAGCTTGGTGAGAAGGTGACAACAGTTGGTGCGATTATTCGCAAGTGGAAGAAACACAAAATAATTGTTAGTCTCCCTCGGTCTGATGCTCCATGCAAGATCACACCTCATGGAGTTTCAATGATGGTGAGAACAGTTAGGAATCAGCCCAGAATTCACGGTAGGATAGTGTTAATGATCTCAAGGCAACTAGGACCATAGTCACCAAGAAAACAATTGCTAACACACTACGCTGTGAAGGACTGAAATCCTGCAGCGCCCCCTGCTCAAGAAAGCACATGTACAGGCCCGTCTGAGAGACACATATTGCCAATGAACAACTGAATGATTCAGAGGAAAACTGGGTGAAAGTGTTGTGGTCAGATGAGACCAAAATTAAGATCTTTCACGTCAACTCAACTCACCATGTTTGGAGGAGGGGGAATCCTTCTTATAACCCCAAGAACACCACCCCCACCATCACACATGGAGGTGGAAACATTATGCTTTGGGGTGTTTTTCTGCTATGGGTACAGGACAACTGCACCGCATCAAAGGGACGATGGACATGTATCGTCAAATCTTGGGTGTGAACCTCCTTCCCTCAGCCAGGGCATTGAAAATGGATCGTAGATGGGTATTCCAGCATGACAATGACCCAAAACACACAGCCAAGGCAACCAAGGAGTGGCTCAAGAAGAAGCACATTAAGGTCCTGGAGTGGCCTATCCAGTCTACAGACCTTAATACCTTAGAAAATCTGTGGAGGGAGCTGAAGATTCGAGTTGCCAAACATTAGCCTCGAAACCTTAATGACTTGGAGAGGATCTACAAAGAGGAGTGGGACAAAATCCCTCCTGAGATGTGTGCAAACCTGATGGTCAACTACAAGAAACGTCTGACCTCTGTGATTGCCAACAGGGGTTTTGCCACCAAGTGCTAAGTCAAAGGGGTCAAATACTTATTTCCCTCATTGACCTGCAAATCAATTTATAATTTTTTTTGACATGCGTTTTTCTTGTTTTTTTTCTGTCTCTCACTGTTATTAAACACCTACCATTAAAATTATAGACTGGTCATTTCTTTGTCAGTGGACAAACGTTCAAAATCAGCAGGGGATCAAATACTCTCCCCCCCCCCCCCCCCCCCCCCACCTACTCTATATGCAAGGCAAGAACAGGGCTTGCAGTTAATCTTGCAAGCTGCCAGCTTCTCAGCATGTATGGGGGGAGAGGCATATGTCAAACACCAAACTCTCCAATGATGTAACAAATCCCCCTCTCCATCCCATCCTAACCCTCCCTCCCACTGTTCAGTAAATAAGTACACAACCTGAGTATCAAAAAAGTGCCAAAGCAGACAGTATGATACATTCTAAACAGAATCAATCTGCACATCTTCTAATGTTAGTTTGCTACATATGTCCTAAACATATATTTAAAATATTTATATACAGACAGGGAGGCAGAGGGGGAGGGAAAGACACCGTGTGGAGAGAGGGCACAGAGAGAGAGAGCGTACACATAAAGAAGAGGGCGCACGAGAGACGGACAGCATACAGGGAGGGAAACTACACAGAAAGAGAGAGGGCTCACAGAGAGACAGCACAGAGAGAGATATGACAGACAATTAAACATAACAAATGATACCGTAATTTATGATGGGCACATTACTAGTATATATATATAGTATCTATATACACATCTCTTCATTAGTAATATTAAAATAACTATTGTTTAGAGAATCACTGACTGAAGAGCTTACAGTTTTATGCCATGATATGTATAGCCCTGCTGTTTTGGTTCTTCTCATTAGGCATATATCCATGTATCCCATAATCCTTGCATTGTTCTCGTAACTGATAAAATCTTCCCTACAGGTTTTCAAGGTGCACGTACCGGTCTGTGGTTACTGGTTGCACCTCATATGGCTGTAGATGGACTCCTTTGTGTGTCTGCAATCGAACCTGTTGGTTCTTCCATATTTGGTCTGTCTTACAGTTTATATTAGTGAAACATCTATGTGTGACATCTGTTATGTGACATGTATTCACAATCACAATTGAAACCATGTTTTAAAGTTCCACATTTCTGATGTAATTAAAGAACATGGTGGAGGAAGGGACTGTTTGGCCTTGAGATTTTATAATTTAATCATACAGAGCCAATAAAATACATCATCTCTATTACAGCTGTTTTGAATATTTATATTGATGACTAGATAATTGTGTGCAACAAAACATATCAGCCATGTTTGAATATATTTTAGGATTTCTTCATTCAACAATGTGTTTTTATTAGTTATACATTGCAAAGCATGCCCTGTGTATTTTGTGTATCACTGTGAGTTAATGTAATATGAAGTCTTTTTATGAGCTGATATCAGCATGGGCATTATGTTAACCTATATTTATGTGGTATCCAGATATGAGTCCTTTATATACAGTGCCTTGCAAAAGTATTCCCCCCCCCCCCCCCCCCCCCCTTGGCATTGTTCATGTTTTGTTACATTACAGCCTTAGGTTCAATGATTTGTTAATCTGAATTTTATGTGATGGATCCGAACACAATAGTCTAAGTTGGTGAAGTGAAACGAGAAAAATATATACATAAAACTATTTTTTAGAAATAGAAAACAGAAAATTGGCATGTGCGTATGTATTCACCCCCTTTGTTATGAAGCCCATAAAAAGCTCTGGTGGAACCAATTAATGAGATGATGTCCACCTGTGTGCAATCTAAGTGTCACATGATCTGTCATTACATATACACACCTTTTTTGAAAGACCCCAGAGGCTGCAAAACCTAAGCAAGAGGCACAACTAACCAAACACTGCCATGAAGACCAAGGAACTCTCCAAACAAGTAAGGGACAATGTTGTTGAGAAGTACAAGCCAGGGTTAGTTATAAAAAATATCCAAATCTTTGATGATCCCCAGGAGCACCATCAAATCTATCATAACCAAATGGAAAGAACATGGCACAACAGCAAACCTGCCAAAAGACAGCCGCCCACCAAAACTCACGGACCGGGCAAGGAGGGCATTAATCAGAGAGGCAGCACAGAGACCTAAGGTAACCCTGGAGGAGCAGCAGAGTTCCACAGCAGAGACTGGAGTATCTGTTCATAGGACGACAATAAGCCGTACACTCCATAGAGTTGGGCTTTATGGCAGAGTGGTCAGAAGAAAGCCATTACTTTCAGCAAAAAACAAAATGGCACGAAAAGGCATGTGGGAGACTCCCAAAATGTATGGAGGAAGGTGCTATGGTCTGATAAGACTAAAATTGAACTTTTCAGCCATCAAAGAAAACGATATGTTTGGCACAAACCCAAGGCATCACATCACCCAAAGAACACCATCCCCACAGTGAAACATGGTGGTGGCAGCATCATGCTGTGGGGACGTTTTTCAGCAGCCGGGACTGGGAAACTGGTCAGAGTTGAAGGAAAGATGGATGGTGCTAAATACAGGGATATTCTTGAGCAAAACCTGTACCACTCTGTGTGTGATTTAAGGCTAGGACGGAGGTTCACCATCCAGCAGGATAATGACCCAAAACACACTGCTAAAGCAACACTTGAGTGGTTTAAGGGGAAACATATAAATGTGTTGGAATGGACTGGTCAAAACCCAGACCTCAATCCAATAGAAAATCTGTGGTCAGACTTAAAGATTGCTGTTCACAAGCGCAAACTATGCAACTTGAAGGAGCTGGAGCAGTTTTGCAAGGAGGAAGGGGCAAAAATCCAAGTGGTAAGATGTGGCAAGCTCATAGAGACTTATCCAAAGCGACTTGGAGCTGAGATTGCCGCAAAAGGTGGCTCTACAAAGTATTGACCTTATGGGGGTGAATAGTTATGCACATTGACTTTTTCTGTTATTTTGTCCTATTTGTTGTCTGCTTCACAATTAAAAAAAAAACATCTTCAAAGTTGTGGGCATGTTCTGTAAATTAAATGATGCAAATCCTCAAAAAATCCATGTTAATTCCAGGTTAAGGCAACAAAACACGAAAAATGCCACGGGGGGTTAATACTTTTGCAAGGCACTGTGTGTGTGTGTGTGTGTATATATATATATATATATATATATATATATATATATATATTTATTTCTATGTTTAAGTTAGTTGCTGATGTTGTGATAACTTTTGATAACTTTTAGGCCTTGAAGATTAGGAGATTATAGACTTGTTAGAAAATCACAGTCTATGTACATCCATATCTCCAAAAGTTTCAAGTGCCAATCATATATATAGTTGTCAGACTGTGAGTTTGTGTGCAATGCTCGCAAAGTTGCGCAGGGGGGAGAGGCCCGCAATGAGAGCCAAAGGCGGGGCAAAGAGACACAGGGGAGGGAGAGGAACGGAAGAGACACAGGGGAGGGAGAGGGAGGGAAGAGACGCAGGGGTCAAAGTCAAATATTATCTCGTCATTTGTGAGGATAATGAGAGGATAGAGAATGAGAGAAGAGGGAGGGAAGGAGAGAGAGAAGCCTTGCATAGCGAGGCTTGCATTGCCAAGCTCTCCCGGGCATGGCGTGGCTCGCACTGTGTTACATAGCCACTCACTGCATGCCCGGTATTGTTCCCCAAACAACAGCATTGCGAGGCTTGCACATATTATGCCTTCATTTTTGACGGGCAAGTGGCTAGTATACTATAATTTATATTCTTACAGAAACATTGCACTGTTTTAGTGTTCGCTTTGTTCACTATAAAAGGCATGGAATAGATTGGTGCATTACAAATAAAGGATAGTAATAAAATGTAGCAGTGCCATCAAAGAGATAAGACTAGAGAACTAGAGACAATACACTTGCACATGCCCTCTTCTGGACCAAGAGAAAACAACAGGAGGAATCAGAGAAAAAGTAGCACTTGGTTGCTGCTGGAAGAGAAAATACAGTATAAAGAAGAACTGTCAAATGGTGGAGAAATGAATTGCACACGACTTCTTTTGCTACAAGATCCTGGTGAGCTTGCAGAAAAAAAATATATATATTTTTTGTGGTTTATTTTTTTTCTAAAGCTTTTACTGATAATAGCTAACATAGCTATTACATTCTGTCTGCATGAAACTCAGTGGTGTAGCTAGAGATTCAACATTATGCCCACGGAAGTAATAAAATATATACTATATGAGACTGAGTGGTAGGGTTTATTACTGCCCAGGGCCACCTGCTATAGACTACAGGTTAACTGCCAACAAGAACCGTGGGGTTCTTGGAAAATCTTGACACCAGCACCCTGATGTCTGGCTTCTGTATCTGTCAGGATCTTTGCATCAGAAATCAGCACTTCCAGGCTACCAAGAGACTCCAGATCTGCTTCTTCTTAGGGGGCTTGATAAGAATTGTTACAGTCAAACCTACCCCAGCAGAATCCTACAGAGTCTCCCTGTACCTCCCAGCAGCCATCTAGGAGAACTGGAGCAAAATAAGAGACATATTTCTATAGGTCTCCAGAAGTGAACTTTCTTTATTCACTCCCAAACACAACTAACTACAGACAAAACACAGAACAAAAATACAACCAACATTCCTTCCTCCCCCCTCTGACCTCATTGATCTGGTATATATCAGTTGTCATTAGAGGGAGTGTTCATTTTCTTTGCTGTATTTACAAACCCAAGTGGCAATACAAGTAGCTTAAAACTTTATGGCTGTTCCTTTGATCATGCTCGAAGAACTAGGATGGGGGTATGGGGTTACATCTGGGAATTGCATCAGACTATCACATGAAACATTTCTGCCACCTTATATCAATTACAGCATATACATTGTAATCAGGAAAACATGGTAGTAACTATATACACACATTACATACATGACAGTAACTATACTCACTTATTAATTATTTTAAACATGACACAGAACTGAGTAATATTACATGGGGATTCCATACAGTATACAGGATGAGGCAGGGGGCATATGCCAGAAGAAACATGAAGCATGGTGGCAATATAATTCTCCTACCCATTTTTCAATGGGGAAGTCTGTTCTCTATGGTAGCTCACTGGGCCAAATTCCAGTATCAGGTAACACTGATTGCAGATCAACATGCTGTAATGTTCTCTTTAAAAGAGCTATCTGAAAGCGAAAACAACACATAACTAAAAAAAGGGGGACATTATGAAGCCCCTATTTCCTTCCCCTCTTAAACACAGGGGCCTCCTCCCATTCTTGACAAGTTCTCTGATTTAACCCAGAGATTTGTCCTTCAATGGGCCAAGCAAAGCCCTGTTTGAGGTGTTCGCTTTCCTGCTCCATTTCTATCTGGCTATGGGGACTCTGGTTGCCGTGCCCAATCTTTCTCCCCTCATGGAACAACTCTCTCTGTATGTCTTTCAAATGCAGGACAAGTCTGCCTGTCTTCTGTTCCTGCTGCTGGATCTGGTGGTCAAGGGCCTCCTCCACCTCGGATATGGCCGAGAGTACATTTTGCATGGCATATGCTACCAGGAAGGAAGCTGCTAATTCAGGTTTTAGTGCAGGAGCCAGTGGGGGTGAACGGGCAGTGTCCCAAGACCCCTGGCCAATATCCTCATAAACTGACCCCAACCAATGGGAGCATCATTGATCATTGGAAGAGGGCTGGTGTGGGTTCAAAATTAACCATCATTGCAGCAGGCCCCACTATTTCTTTCATTGTCTGCATGAATTCTTCCCGCTTCTCCTGCACAATGCCGCCCTGCTCATCTGGTGGCTGCTGCTGCATTGCAAAGTAAAGGGGTTGCAATGTTTCGTAATAACCAATCAGTGGCAACATTCTGCAACATGCGACTTGAGAGAGGTCACTGACAGGATAATGTGAAAACAAATTGTATTATTCTAAGCAGAAAAAAACAAAGCTTTTAAGCACTTTTTAATAACATAAAGTATGTAAAAGTAAATGGATACATAGGTTTATTATTCCTAGTGAAAACCAGAAACATTCCATGTCTCTTTAAAGGGACTGTGTGACCTCAAAATCATTTTTTTAAGGTATTCTTAAAGAGCATGAAAAACTGGCTGTGTAAGTCTAAAATTAAAGCAATCTCCACTGCGCTCCCTCTACTACTACTCCTTCTATATTGGATAAAAAAAAAACAGATAAACCAGTCACACCCCTCAATGATACATGCACTATAACAGCCCATTCATGTGATTAACAGAACAATTTAAATGTTTGTGTAAAAAAAAAAAAAAAAAAATAAAAAAAAATATATATATGCTAGGTTTTTTTGTGTGTGTCTTCTAATAGTGTAGGGTGCAAAGTTAATGGAGTAATAGGATGGTCTATGTAGTAGGTGGTATGTGTAGTTCTTATATAGTATAAGGTATGTTATAGGGTTTTTTGTTGTTTTATTATCAGTTATTTGTAATGCTCCAACATATTCCGTAACGCTATACAAGGGTTAAGTACAACAAAAAAAAATATTACACACATGGCAAAAAGTAGAGGGCCCTGTCTTTGAATTTAAAATCATATGTACATGTGACATAGTTTCTTATGTAAAACATAAGGACCATTGCAAGTACTCATAAGCTCATCTCCCATACATGAGAAGCCCCCTGGCTACAAGTGTGTAAGTTCCTAGTTAACCTGTGGAACTAGTGTGATTGTACCACAAGCTCTCTCTGAAGAGCTCCTGTAGCGTCTAGTCAACCTTATGGGATTTCCTACACGAGCCATGTAATCTAGCCCTCTGTGGCAGAAATATTATGTGTCCAGTTAATAAACTTATTGTGCAATGAATTAAAATAACATATAGAAAATAGGATTGCTGCTACTGTACATGAGCAGTGTTCCTTAGTTTTTTATCACCTTTATTAAATCATAGATAAACCTCACCATTTTGGAGCCGAAAAGTCTTGCTTTGAAGAAACAAAATGATGATCGTCTGGGTTTGTGCATGGTAAAAAGCAGGATGTAATAATAATTAGCTGAAAATAAACCGCAGTGACTCTCCTTGAAATGTATACAAATAACCTCTTTACCTTGGAGTGGTTCTTTCAAGATTGTTAAGAATTTGGTTGCCAGAACTAAAGTAATGTAATTAATGACCAGATCTTGTTATTGCTTTTTAAACAAACCTGGTGTTCTACTCTCCAGCTGCAAATTGTCACATGAAAGCTTGCTTGTGACTGCTTACCTTGTCTGTCAGAGGGCTAATTAGATGGCTAGGAAATCTGCAAACAAATTGTGGAAGTGATTCCAAGTACCTGCTGAGGCTTCGTACCATTCACCCTACCTCTAATTAGCACTGAATAGTTTACCTATTACACACTAATAAACAGCACCTTGCACATATCACCTATACCTCAGCAATGTGTAATGGCTACCTGTAATGTATCTCCGCTGTTCATTGAATGCAGGCATATTCTTGAATTGAAATCTAAAAAGAAAATAATGGGGTTTGTCACATTGTCCAATTGTCAATTACATTTTTAAAAGTTGGTTAAAGACAATTTGAAACCCCACATCTTGATTATTTTTGACTAGCGACTTGCCCGTCAAAAATGACGGGAATAAAATTTGACGCCATGGGAATGCTGTTTGACACACAATGTAAACCTTTTTATACTGTGAGGGCCTTCGGTGCTCATTCCGAGCCTCTTGTCTCGTCTATTTTTGCTCCTCTGAGTACCTTCGGCACTCATTATAAAGAGAGATATATATTCATCTATATTTACTTAATCAATAAAGAATTCATTATTTTTTTTATAAATTAATATACTTTACCTATTTGTAATGAATATATCCAGCAATCAATAGCCTAAAGAGCTAACAATCTGCTTATATTTTCCGGGTGTTGGTGCTCTGATGATAAAGTGTAATGAATGTGCCAACTGTGCATTGTAAATTGTTTGTGTGCCCGAGGGAAATCCGTTGGTGTAGTTGTATAAATCGCCATTGTAGTTTGGTAATGTTATTAATGTGTTACGCGTCTCGCAAGTATTTTCCGTATTTTGTAATAGCGTATTTTGTATTTTCTTCGTTGCTGTGTGAAAGTGCTACGTGTTTGGCAGTGTTTTGCGTGGTTCGGGGTCTTGTAGCCTCGTTTGAATTTTTTTCAGGCGAGTTTTGTGTGGTGAAATTGCATTTAAATCGCGTTGCACCTCACCGCCAGACGTCCTGGCTGTTCCCCTGTGCTGTGGGTGATGTTTTTGTTGTATTTATTTGTATTTTCTTTGTGTTTTTTGTATGTTCGCTGTTCAGCCGTTAACCTCATCTTTTTGCTATCTCGTAGTTTTTTTTTTTCAAAGTCCCGCGGTAGTCAATTGCTTGAAGGCTAATGCGATTGCGCGTTTACTAAGTGTTTTGTGGCCAAGTCCCGCATGTTTAATTGCCTTAACAGCTAGCCTCGCTATGCTCATTACCTAAGTGCTTCGTGTAAACGGCTCGCCTCGCATCGATGAGCACCTTTGGCGCTCACCGCCTAAATGCTACGCATTAACGGCTCGCCTCGCTTTGCGAGGCTCGCAGCGATGAATTCCTGATGTGGGAAAATCAATGGGAACATTTGCTGTATTCAGCGTCTCTGGCTTGCTGTAGCCTTTGGGACAGCTCTGTCGCAATGATTCTGAGATGGGTGAATAGAATAACTAGTGTGATTTACTTTGCACTAAAGATGGTGTAATTTGCCATATACAGTGAGAGAAAAAAGTATTTAACCCCCTGCTGATTTTGAACGTTTGTCTATAATTTTAATGCTAGGTGTATTTTAACAGTGAGAGACAGAATAACAAAAAAACAAGATAAACGCATGTCAAAAAAGTTATACATTTGCAGGTCAGTGAGTGAAATAAGTACTTGACCCCTTCGACTTAGCGCTTGGTGGCGAAACCATTGTTTTCAATCACAGATGTCAGACATTTCTTGTAGTTGACCACCGGTTTGCACACATCCCAGGAGGGATTTTGTCCCACTCCTCTTTGTAGATCCTCTCCAACTCAAAAAGGTTTTGAGGCTGATGTTTGGCAACTCGAACCTTCAGCCCCCTCCACAGATTTTCTATGGGATTAAGGTCTGGAGACTGGCTAGGCCACTCCAGGACCTTAATGTGCTTCTTCTAGAGACACTCCTTGGTTGCCTTGGCTGTGTGGTTTGTGTCATTGTTATACTGGAAAACCCATCCATGATCCATTTTCAATATCCTGGCTGAGTAAAGGAGTTTTTTTCCTAAGATTTGATGGTACATGGACCCGTCCATCGTCCCTTTGATGCGGTGCAGTTGTCCTGTCCCCTTAGCAGAAAAACAACTCCAAAGCATAATGTTTCCACCTCAATATTTGACGGTGGTTCTTGGGGTCATAGGCAGCATTCCTCCTCCTCCAAACACGGCAAGCAAGAGCTTGATTTTGGTCTCATCTGAAAACAACACTTTAAACCAATTCTCCTCTGAAGTTTGCCAATAAACATCTGAATGATTCATACGGGCCTGTACATGTGCTTTCTTGAGCAGGGGGTCCTTTTGGGTGCTGCAAGATTTCAGTCCTTCACAGCGTAGTGTGTTAGCAATTGTTTTCTTGGCGGCTATGGTCCCAGCTGCCTTGAAATCATTAACACGATCCTCCCGTGTAGTTCTTGGCTGATTCCTCACCGTTCTTATGATCATTGAAACTCCACAAGGTGAGATCTTGGATGGAGCACCAGACCGAGGGAGACTGGCAGTTATTTTGTGTTTCTTCCATTTGCGAATAATCGTACCAACTGTTGTCACCTTCTCACCAAGCTGCTTGGTTATGGTCTGGTAGCCCATTCCAGCCTTGTGTAGGTCTACAATCTTGCCCCTGACATCCTTGGACAGCTCTTTGATCTTGGCCATGGTGGAGAGTTTGGAATTCTAAAGATTGATTGCTTCTGTGGACAGGTGATTTTTTTACAGGTAACGAGCTGAGATTAGGAGCACTCCCTTTAAGAGAGTGCTCCTAATCTCAGCTCGTTACCTGTATAAAAGACACCTGGGAGCCAGAAATCTAGCTGATTGATGGGGGGTCAAATACTTATTTCACTCATTGATCTGCAAATCAATTTATACTTTTTTCTACATGCTTTTTTCTTGTTTTTTTTTTTGTTATTCTGTGTCTCACTGTTAAAATACACCTACCATTAAAATTATAGACTGATCATTTCAAAATCAGCAGGGGATCAAATACTTTTTTCCCTCACTGTAGAGGAATTGAATAGGGCTAAGGGTCTATTACCAATAAATACATAGATGGGGACATAAAAAAAGGTTTTGAAATATGAAACAGTGGTATTGGAAAGAATAAGGAAAACAATTATGGAACTAACAGGTATCACATGCTACTCCTAGTTCTTTTGAATTGTACATGGATTTAAATAAATTATTATTATTATTATAGTTTATTTATAACTCACCAACATATTCCATAGCGCTGTACATAAATTAAGTTCAGGCAAAGATAAATACAGATTAACATTTAGCAAAGGAAGGAGGGCACTGTCTTTGAGATAGGAATCCAATGTCCATGGTAAATTCCCAAAGAACGTAGGATAGAAACTCGCAGACTTACAATCTAAGGTATAGTTAGTGGTAAAATAGGGAGAAAGAGGTGCTAAGTGTGTTAGGGTGGAAGGTGATACGCTTCTTTAAAGAGATGCATTTTAAGTGAGGTTTTAAATGTTTTGAGGCAAGAGGATAATCTGGTGGAGCGAGGCAAGGAGTTCCAGAGACTAGGGGCAGCACGAGAAAAGACCTGGAGGCGGGGGTGAAAGGAGGTGACAAGAGTTGTAGAAAGAAGAAGGTCATTAGCAGAACGAAGAGGGTGGGTGGGGGAGTATTTTTGTAGATGAGAGCAGAGATGTAAGGGGGAGCATTATTGTTGAAGGCTTTGTAAGTTAGGGTCATGATTTTAAATTTTATTCTTGAGGCTAAGGGAAGCCAGTGGAGTGATTGACAGAGAGGTGATGCCGACACATGAACGTTGTGTATGGAAGAGGAGTCTAGCAGAAGCATTCAAATTGGATTGAAGTGAAGATAGTCGGGTGGTGGGTAGGCCAACAAGAAGCGAGTTGCAGTAGTCTAGTTGAGAGATGATGAGAGAGTGTATAAGGATTTTAGTTGTGTCTTGTGTAAGATAGTGACAAATTCTTGAGAGGTATTTTAGATGGAGAAGACAAGATTTAGTTAGTGATTGTATGTGAGGGATGAAAGACTGAGCGGGGTCCAGTAGAACTCCAAGACAACGGGCTTGGGAGGAGGCGTCGATGATGTCTTTGTTGACAGTGAGAGAGATGTGAGGAATTGACGCTGTGGTAGAGGTAGGGAAGATTAGGAGTTCAGTTTTAGACATGTTGCGTTTGAGATGGTGGGTGGACATCTAAGAGGATAGACTCGAGAGGCAGTTAGAGACGTGTGTTAGAAAAAAGGGCGATAGATCTGGTGCAGAGAGGTAGATTTGGGTGTCATCTGCATAAAGATGATAATGAAGCCCAATAGAGTTTATGAGGGTACCAAGTGAGGAAGTGTAGATGGAGAAGAGGAGGGGCCCAATGACAGATCCCTGGGGTACACCAACAGACAGGGGGTGAGGAGAAGAAGAGGTGTCAGAGAAGGAGATAGTGAATGATCGATTTTGTAGGTATGATGAGAACCACGAGAGAGCAGTGTCTCAGATACAGAGAGAGAAGATGATATGGAGTAGAAGTGGATGGTCGACAGTGTCAAAGGCAGCAGGGAGATCTAGAAGAAGACTAATTGAAAAGTGACCTTGGTGACTTTAGTGAGAGCTGTTTTAGTGGAGTGTTGGGGCCGAAAGCCTGATTGGAAGGTGTCAAGAATGAAGCCAGGGAAAGCAGAGAGACAGGGCGGTAGTTAGATGCAATGTCAGTGTCAAATGAGGGTTTTTTGAGGGTGGGTATAAGTATGGCATGTTTTAGAGAAGACAGAAAAAAGCCAGTGGTAAGGGAGAGGTTGAAAACATGTGTGAGAGCTGGGATTAGTGTGGTAGAGAGGGGAGATATGAGCTGGAATAGGATCCTGAGGACAGGTAGTAAGGCGAGTGGATGAAAGCAGTTTGGAGACTTCATCCTCTGTAGCCAGATCAAAGCAGTTCAAAGTGGCAGTGGGATTGGGGAAGGGAGAAGACTGGGTGTTGTTGGTTAGTTGAGAGGGTGGAGTGTGTAAACCACTATGAGATACAGTTAATTGCGGATGTTTTGAATTTTATGAATAAAATGGTTGGCAAAGTCTTCAGCTGTGAGAGAGGAAGGGATGGGAGGAGGTGGTGGGCGGAGAAGAGTATTCAAAGTCACAAACAGATGCAGGGAGGGACGCAGTTGAGCTCGCAAAGCGCGACGATGATTCATAGTTTGACAACTATTATATGTGATGATAGTAAAGTTATGACTATTAAGTTTAGAAAACTTTGAGAACTTTTTTTTATATTTTCTTTAAAATCTACCTTGGTCCTATTTTTAATGATTTCCTCGGATGCATCTGTTATCTGAAACGTGTAAATATTTTAAAAAAGTATTGCAAGGAAGAAAATTTATAGTGCTATATAATTATTTAAATCAATTTCCAGATGCCAGTCGCTTCATTTTTTCATTCAGTCTGTTGTTTTTATGCATCTGAATGATGATTGTTGTTGTTTAGTCGTTCAGTCACGTCCGACTTTCCGTGACTCTATGGACCAAAGCACGCCAGGTGCATCTCTGTCACTGCCCCTCTAAACTCCATTATGTTCATGTTCATTGCTTCAGTGACCTCATCTATCCATCTCTGCCTCAGTCGTCCCCTTCTTCTTGTGCCTTCAATCTTTCCCAGCATCAGAGTCTTTTCTAGAGAATCCGGTCGTCTCATAATATGGCCAAAATATTTGAGCTTCTTCTAGTGAACAGCTTGTCTCAATTTCCTGAAGTATTGATTTATTGGATCTTCTTGCAGTCCAAGGGACTCTAAGCAGTCTTCTCCAACACCACAATTCAAAGGCGTCAATTCTACTGCGCTCAGATTTCTTTATGGTCCAGCTCTCACATCCGTATGTTACTACTGGGAATACCATAGTTTGAACTATGCAGACCTTTGTTTATAGTTTAATATCTTTACTTTTTACAAGCTTGTCCAAGCTTGCCATAGCTTTCCTCCCCAGAAGCAAACGTCTTAATTTCATGACTACAGTCACCATCTGCAGAGATCATGGATCCAAGGAACATAAAATCTGTTACTGCCTCCACTTCTTCCTCGTCCGTTTGCCATGATCTTCAACTTTTTAACGCTGAGCAGCAGGCAAACTTTTGCACTTTTGTCTTTTACCCTCATCAATAAGTCCTTTAGTTCCTCCTCACTTTCAGCCATCAGAGTAGTATCATCAGCGTATCTGAGGTTGTTGATATTCCTTCCAGCAATATTGATTCTGGCTTTGGATTCATCCAGTTCAACCTTGTTGCACTTCTTTTCCGATCGTGAACCATTCTGTTGTCCCATGTTCGGTTCTGACCACGGCTATTTGGTCGTCCTACAGATTCTTTAGGGGGAGGATGAGATTATCTGGTATTCCCATCTCTTTAAGGACATGCCACATTTTGTTGTGATCCACACAGTCAAATGCTTTAGAATATTCTATGAAGCAGAAGTAAATATTATTTTGGAACTCTCATGCTTTCTCCATTATCCATTGGATATTGGCAAATTGATGTCTTGTGCGTCTACCTCTGCGGAACCCGGCTTGCACATCTGGTAGTTCCTGGTCCATATATTGTTGGAGTCGAGCTTGTAGAATCTTAAGCATTACCTTGCTGGCATGTGAAATTAGTGCAATTGTTCGATAATTGGAGCACTCTTTGGCACTGCCTTTTTTGGGATCTGATCTTTTCCAGTCTATTGGCCATTGTTGCCTTATTGCCAACACATTTGGAAAACTCAAGTAACACTTTTACAGCATTATCCTGTAGAATTTAGTTCAATTGGGATTCCATCACCTCCTGCAGCCTTATTATCAGCAAGACATCCTAGAGCCCATCTTACTTCACTCTCCAAGATGTCTGGCTCCAACTCATTGGACAAATTATTGAGGTCATCACCACTGTTAAGATCCTTCCTGTATAGATTTTCAGTGTATTCCTGCCACCTCTTCTTTATCTGATCTTCTTCTGTTAAGTCCCTACCATTTTTGTCTTTTATCACACCTACTTTTGCATGATAGGTGCCTTTTAGATTCCCAATTTTCTTGAAGAGATCTCTTGATTTACCCATTCGGTTATCTTGTTCAATCTCTTTTACATTGTAGAATGTCTCCTTGTCTCGTCTTGCTATCCTCTGGAATTCTTTATTCAGTTGGACAAATCTTTTTTCTTATCTCCACTACCTTTCGCTTTCCTGGGCTACTTTCAAAGCCTCATCAGACACCCAGTTTGACTTCTTACTTTTCTTTCTTTTGGAGATATTCTTTGTTGCTGTTTCCTGGATTATGTTGCAAAATTCGGTCCAAAGTTCTTCAGGCATTTTATCTTCCATGTCTAGTTCCTTAAATCTATTCTTTACATCCACTGCATATTCACAAGGGATACTATTTATTTTGTATCTACTTGGTCCGATGGTTTCTCCTCTTTTCTTAAGTTTTATTTTCAACTTTGCAATAAGAAGCTCATGGTCTGAGCCGCAGTCAGCTCCAGGTCTTGTTTTTGCTGACAGTATAGAGCTCCTGCATCTTTGGCTGCAAAGTATATAGTCAATCTGATTTCTATGTTAACGATTTTGTGATGTCCATGTGTAGAGTCATCTCGGAGGCTGTTGGAAGAGGGTGTTTGATATGACCAGACAATTATCTTGACAGAATTCTACTAATCTGCGACCTGCTTCATTTTGTACACCAAGACCAAATTTGGCAGTTATTCCAGGTGTCCTTTGGTTCCCTACTTTAGCATTCCAATCTCCTATGATGATAGTAACATCTTTTCTTGGTGTCATATCTATGACGTGTTGAATAATGATGCTACTCTATTAATAAAGTTATTCTATGTTTTTGTCATTATTTTTAATAAGGTTCACATTCTTGAATGTTAATGGTCATGTTACTGTAGTTTGATCAATTGAAGTTAAAGTAAAACATAGAGTGCATGTGTGTGGGAAATAACAAAGTATTTTTCAGAAATATCTGTCCCTGGCCAAATTACCAATATTTATATAGTGTGCACACCTTAGAGAAATAATACACCAACACAGAGTTCTGGTATACAGCTTTCTCTCTCCTAGTTTTATTACGTCAGCCATCATTTATATAGTTTTTAGTAATCAGATAAAAGTTACAATTAAGCAAAACATCAGGTTTATTCGGTAATTCATTGGTTCTGAGGTGTCCGCTTTTATGAGACCTTGATCATACATTGGGTTAAAAGCATTAAGGAGTCTCTAGGTGTCATCCCACAGGGGGATGAGCCTTCCTCTCATTGGTCAGAAGTTTAGAACAAAGGAAAGATGGCGTTCTCCTCCTCGTGCTCAGGGTGTGATAAGACTCGTCATCCTTAACAGACCGGAAATTGTGCTGCCTACATCTTGTATGCAGGGGAGTGACAAATCCTCCATTTTAGAGTCTCCCAATGATTCAGCATTTATTAGTAAAACTTGGTTATACGATAATACTGCAAAGATAAGATATGTAAGTAGGTGCACGAATACAGTTATGCATTTTGTACTGATCCTTATCCATAACAGTCCCCCCTAAAATGACATAATATATTCGTCACACTCACAGTTATTAGTAAAACTTACTGATTGTAAGTATAACACCCTATTCTTATATCGGGTGTCTAAAACTAAATATCTTGTTATAATAGATATATGTCTTAACTATGGTCCTTCCAGAGCACTATTCTTTATGTCTTCTATTTCCGGATGTTGGAAGCGTTGCGTGTAAGTATGACATAGGTACATATCTTCGTTCGATTGGGCTTGCCATGACCTGACGTCACACCTACCCTATGACCTAAGTGGCATGGGGAAGACCTAACAAGCCACTAATATCTAATAGTGTAGCTAGGCTTGGAGAGGGACCATAGTACTCAGATATAGTGTAGCTCAGCTCACAGAACACTCTCCTTAGAGCCATTTAGAGTCCGCATCAGAAGATGGGATGTCTTACAATCATCATTCTGTCCATACAGATCTATGTCTAAATCTTGGTGGATAAAGGTGGGAGAAGCCTTGTCCACAGTTTTCTGAAGGTAGTTGCGTATACAGGGGATAATGCAACATAAGAGGAAGGCTAACCAGATTATGACAATAAAGATGGCCATCCCTATCTGCAATAACACTTTCTGCCAACCATTCATCCAACCAAACCATGATTCCCAATAATCTATAGTGCCAGAATTTTCTTTTAATTCTTGACCAAGATTAGCCAATTTCTGGATTGCCAGTGTGATCTTACCATTTGGACCTGTATTATCAGGAATGTATGTACAACACGTACTGGTGTCAGGAAGCATTTTACATACTCCACCCTTTTCTGAAAGGATCATGTCTAATGCCATACGATTCTGGAAGGCCATGTGTGATGTAGCCTCTAATTGTTCTGCAATGCCTTTTAAGGCATCCTTAGTGTAATTAACAAATCGTTGCTGGTTATAGTAGATATAATTGATCGAGGCAACATTCTTGTTTACACCTATTATTCGTAGGAGTGACTCGAATCCTGCTGCTACTTGATTACAGGCTTTAAACTCATCAGGCACCCCCCTTGGGACTCCAATAGAGTCTATGTACACATGAGAGTTTCTCTAGGTTCAGATGATGATGCATGTCTTTTCCTTCTGGACTGTGTCTGAGGAACACTAGCCGAATCACCATAATGGGTTGGAACAATGTGAAGGGGCATTATGGCTTTAGCTAGGGTACATTCCCCCCTCCACACCCCTGAGAGTCTAACTCTAAGTTTCATGTCCCCACATAACCAAATATATTTCTCCCAGTGCTCGTGTTTGATTAATTAACAACGTGGATGATCCATCCCTATAAGTGTGACAGAACCCACTCGGGAACGTCTGTAGATTGAATCCATAGGAGACATTTCTACGGTAACATGTGTAGTTTCCTGGATATATGGTTATACCTTCACCAGGGTGGGGGTTCTTCACAGATATAGGGTATTCTTCCTTCCACTGTTCACATCTGGATGAATAGACAAACTTAGTCTTAAACAGACTCAAGAAACATTTCTCTTCCAACAGAGGTATGTAGAGAGGGACTGTCCCTAAATGGGGCCTAGCGTGGCCACAGACATAACAATTTGTCTGGTTACTCTCTTGCACGCTATATTTCATCCATTCCAACCATACATTGAGGTCTGAATACCCTGTTTCAGTGGCTAAAGTATCTTCATAAGTTGGGTCACCAGTGGCAGTCATTGTACCAATGATATGAGATCCTGGTTTCAACATCTGTAATGCAAGTGGTAAGTCAGGATACTCATACATATCTACTAGCTTGAATTTACCGAGATATTTGGTGGTCTCCCCCTTTGTCCAAGCACCTATCCAGTATGTGTCAGCATCCATGGGACTAGGATTCTGTATGTTCAGAGTCAGTTGCATAGTAGACCCAGATACTCCAACATTTAGACATCTGCCTGTCTTTAACAGAGTCAATCGGTCTAGTAGGGGTATCCCTTGGTCGTCTCTTTTAGTAGACGCAATCATGTAATGCCAGTCTGTTCCAGTAGTCCACCCTGCGTCATACCATGAGGAACATTCTGTACCAAAGAATTCGTCTGCTACACATAGGGTTATTGCTTTATCAGGGGAGTTCTTATACAAGTCACACTGTTCTGGGACTGTAGGGCACTTAGCAACATCACAAAAGTCAAATGTATAGGTAGCAACATGTGTATTACGTGAATTATACCAAAATGTGATATCTTTACACTTTGTAATGGTTACCTGCTGAGCAATATTCAAAATTATCATGAGGGACAAGACAAACCACTGGATTGTACTCATTGTGTTGGTTCCTGATCATCAGGAGGAGGAACCTTTTTGCAATGGGATGCGTGGACCCAAGTAGCTTTCCCTTCCAGCTTAACTGATGTAGCTGTGATCAGTAGCACTTGGAATGGGTCTTCGTATCTGGGTTCCAAAGGGGTTTTCCTCACAAATTTCTTAACTAGGACCCAATCTCCAGGAAGTAGTTGATGAGTACCAGTGATTACTTCCGAATCTGGAATAGAAGAGAACACTTGTGCATGGATTTTAGTCAGTGCGGTGGACAGTGCAATCACATAGTCAACAAGTACATCAGACTTTAGCTGTAGCTGCGGAGGAAAGTAGCACTCTAGTCTAGGAGCAGACCCAAACAAGATTTCATGGGGGGACAATGCATGTTTCCCTCTAGGGGTATACCTGACACTGAACAAGGCTATGGGGAGACTTTCAGGCCATGGCATACCAGTTTCCTGTGACATTTTTAACATCCTAGATTTTAAGGTACCATTCATACGTTCCACCTTCCCACTACTTTGAGGATGGTAAGGCGTATGAAAGGAGAGGGTCACTCCTAGGGCTGTCCATATTTCTTTGGCCAGTACTGCTGTAAAAGCTGGTCCCTGGTCACTCTCAATCACTTCAGGGACCCCATATCTGCAGATGACCTCTGTTAATAAGCGTTTCACTGTTGTTTTTGCTGTCATGTTTACAACTGGGTAGGCTTCTGGCCATGCTGAGAACATGTCCACGATGACTAATGCATATTCATACCGACCACTCTTTGGCATCTGAATATGATTAATTTGTATCCTCTGGAATGGATATAATGATTTTGCCAAATGTCTCTGTGGTGGTTTCTCAGTGCGGCCTGCGTTGCACTTGGCACAAATACTGCACGATTTACAGTAAGTGCTTGTCAGAGTAGTGATGCCTGGGGCCATGTAATACTTGTTTATTAAGGTATTCATGAGAGTCTTTGACAGGTGTGCTGGCCCATGTGCCCATTGTACTGTTGCTGGGTACAAGCTTCTTGGCAAACACAATCTCAGATTGTCAACATATAGTCCTTCTTTCAAAGCTGCTCCCTTTGCCTTCCACTTGTTCACTTCTTCTGGACCTGCCGTCTTTTGCAATTCTTTGAGCAATTTTAAATCTGTTGGCAGAGTCTGCATTGTATAAATGTTTATTTCTCCATCCACCTCTCTCCTTTCCATTTCCTGTGTTGTCATTGCTGCTTGCTTAGCCATCTGGTCTGCTAGATGGTTTCTTCGTGCTTCGTCTGAATTTAGCTTCCCATGTGCCTTTACCTTCAGTATGGCTACTTCCTTTGGGAGTGCTAAAGCATCTAGTAGTTCACGAATGGCTTTGTCATGCTTCACTGGAGAGCCTGCGGCTGTCATGAATCCTCTAGCTCTCCAGATTACTCCAAAGTCTTGAGTCACTCCCAGAGCATACCTTGAGTCTGTATAGATGTTAGCTCGGACTCCTGTCGCAATCTCACAGGCCTTGGTCAATGCAATCAACTCTGCTTCTTGTGCTGACATGGAGGGAGGTAGTGGGAAGGCTCGTATCACATCTTTTTCCGTAGTCACAGCGTATCCTGTGTGATATTTTCCATTCTCATTAGCATACCTTGATCCATCTACATACAGAGTGATGTCTGGGTCTGTCAGGGCAAGTTCGTTTACATTCGCAAGGTGTGAGGTCTCCATTTCCATTTGCTGAAGTCATGGGGTGGATTTGTGAGTCCTGGGACTGCATATGGGTCTCTGGCTTGTATACTGGGAGTGCTGTCTGCTTGCCAGTGGAGATTTTCTTTTCCACTCCTTCCTCTTCCAACTCCTCTTCCTCTGCAGATTCCCACCATTTTAATGCAGCTCCCAATGTCTTCCATCCATCCGGTGCAAACTTGGATACTGCAACATGTGGAATTTCTGTATCCCAATGTTTGTAGAGCGCTTCTGCTTCTTGCCGGAGCTCCACCGTAAATGCACTATCACCTGCTGCATTGTTGTACAATGTCTTTAGTTTTAAGGTGACCTGCTTCAATTTAGTGAGTCTTGCTTCATATTGGAAATCTCGGCCTGGAGATTGTTTATTCCACAGTGTGCAATATATTATTATTATTATTATTTATTATTATCTTTATTTATAACGCGCCAACATATTCTGTAGCGCTGTACAGGTGGTTAGTACATGGCAAAAAACAAACTTAACACCTTAAAGAATGGAGGGCCCTGTTTTTGAACATATAATCAAATGTACATAGTGCTTGTTTCCAAGACACGGACACACAAATGAAAAACTCGCAAACTTACAATCTAAGGGTTTAGGTGTGATACAAGAGGGTGACAAATACAAAAATGGCAACGTGAATGCAATTTGTTTAATCAATTGGAGGGGTCTGTGAGCTGTACTGTAGATTGTGGGTGGGAGTGTTTTTAAGTTGTGGAGTGTGCAGTTGTAATTATAAAGGCTGAAGGTGATATGATTTTTTAAATAGTTGTGTTTTTAGTAATTTTTTAAAGGTTTTGAGGCAGGAAGTTAATCTAATGGAGCGAGGCAAGGAGTTCCAGATAGTGGGGCTGCACAAGAAAAGTCCTAAAGGGTCTTGTGTCTCATCTGTGAGCGTCTGGCTGTTTCCACCATCTTCCAGTAGACGTCTTTTTACATATAGATTGGTTATTCCTGAGTTTGGGTTCAAAATCAGGCTGTACCAAAAGTATCCATCTTCCTCATCTCCCCCCTCTGGAAATGGTAAGAGAGTGGCTGGATTGAGAACATAACATCTCTGTAAGGTAACATTGTCTGGTAGAAGGAGGGAACATTGCAGACGGAGGTGTCTGGCTGTAGTCATGTGCTTAGGTTGAGTCTGCTGTATCATGGCCGCAATATCATGTGGTGCCAGAACTGTGAGAGGATAACCAAGGACTATGTCATTGGTTTTGTCCAGTAAGGCATGTGCTGCCAGTGCTGCTCTGAGGCAAGACGGTCCTCCTCTTGCCACAGCATCCAATTGACATGAGAAATAGCCAATAGGCCGTTGTCTGTTTCCATGGGACTGTGTCAAGACTCCCATTGCATGACCTGACACAAAGAGCTTGAATGGGAGATCATAGTTTGGTAATCCTAGTGCTGATGCTATTGAAATAGCTTTCTTCAGGGTGTAGAAATTATCCAGAGCTGTTTGTGTCATCTGATATGGCTCAGTCTTTAATACGTCATACAAGGGTTGCATTAGAAGGAATGCTTCCGGGATCCATGCTCTGCAGTAAGATATTAGACCTAGGAAAGCATGCAGGGGTCTGTGTCCTTCAGGGACTGACATGTCTTCTATTGCTTGCACGCGGGCGCGTGTAAGATGACGCACACCTTTTGACAGGCAGTGTCCCAAAAATATGACTGTCTGCTTACACCATTGTAGTTTGTCTCTGGATACTTTGCATCCTTGTTCTGCCAAGTGTCTCAGCAAGCTTTCTGAGGTCCTTGTGGCTGTGGGAAGATCTTCAGCACACAGCAAGAGATCATCAACATACTGCAGCAATACAATGTCAGGATTAGCTTGTTGCCAGGAGTCAAGGATATGGCTCATAGCTTTGGCAAACTGGCTGGGCGAATTCTGCACTCATTGAGGCATTACAGTCCATTTGTATTGATTATGATCATGCGTGAAAGCAAACAGATACTGGCAAGAAGGGTCAAGGGGAATACTGAAGAAAGCATTTGCTAAATCCACTACGGTAAAGTATGCAGCTGCTGGAGGTATCCCAGAAAGGAGAGTGTTTGGATTAGGCACTATCGGAGTGTCTAATATGGTTGATTCATTGACTGCTCGCAAATCTTGCACCATACGATATTTTACTGGTTCTCCCTTTTTGGATTTCTTCTTTACTGGAAAGAGGGGCGTGTTGCATGGTGACGTACATGGGATCAACGCCCCTTGCTGTACTAATCTCTCCATCTGCTGAGAGATCGCATCTATTTGTGCTGGCTTCAGAGGATACTGTGGCTTGCGTGGTAACTCTGCTCCGGGTTTTAGTTTTACTATGACTGGTGGCACCTTTAGGTGTCCAATATCTTCTGGTCCTTGTGACCAGGGTGTTGCTGGAATCTTGTCCAAGATATCAGCTGGCCCTGTATTACAGATGCTATTGGCATCTATGTGTAGTAATATGGGCAGTGAGCAGAGTGCTGACGTGTCAGTGACTTGTAGAGGTGTAGACACTTGTACAGTTCCATCTGGGGTGAATGAGATAGATGCTTGTAGTCGGGAAAGCACGTCTTCACCTAACAGATTTATAGGGCATGTAGAGGATACTACAAATCTTGCAAGCAGGTCTGGAAATGGGCCTATTTGCATAGGTTGGGTTAAATGGTTGGAGATGGGGACACCATCTACTCCTACACAAGCGACATCAATGTCAGACAGGTAAGATATATCGGGCAGATCTTGTTTTCTTAAAACGCTTCTGGCTGCACCTGTGTCTATGAGAAAGGCTGTGGGAGTCCCCTCTATTGGTAGTGTCACCATAGCTTGTGGTCCTACCTCGCCATCCCCTGAAGAAACTGCCAGAATAGGGGACACTGACACAGGCTTACCCCCGTCCTATGCTGTAGCTTGAAGCACAGGCGTTGCATTAGTATCATCTGTCTGCTGTCTAGGTCTCGGCTTCCTGGGTGCCCTGCAATTCTTGCTAAGGTGTCCTGATTTCCCACAATTAAAACACTGTCTTGTTTCTTTCCGTGGTGATTGCTCAGAATTCACCATAAGTACAGCCGTCTTCTTAGATGCTGATGATACAGGTTGTTTAGCCGCCGCTGTCTCCAGTCCTTTAGCAACCAGCAGTAAGGTGTCTAAAGGTAACACTCTATATTCTGGTCTAGATGTCAATAGGCCCTTTTGAATTGTCTCATGTAATCCCAGCACGAAAGCTGTACTTAACATCTGCGTATGTGTTTTATTATGTGGGCTGAAACCAAGATCTGTAAATACTTGTGTGAGTCGTGCGTGAAACTTTTCTACCGACTCGTCTTTGTCCTGTTTGATATCTTGTAAATTAACTGCTTGATCTGCCAATTTATCCTTTGCCCAATATCTTAAGAGATCACAGAACTGTATGCCTGATGTAAAGTCATGCTTTGAACGATTTGTACCATAAGGATCTATTGCATTCCGCATAATAGGCCAGTATGAATCTCCTGCCTTGATTTCACACAAGCTAACAAGGTCTGCCCAGGCTGCCGAGTATGTTTTTTGGATTTGTACCATTTTCCTATAGAAAGGCATAGGTTGTTTTTCAGGGTCTGGCAATGTGTTTATAAGGGAAGTGGCTTGTGTCGTGGTAAATGCAACGTACATTAGACTTCCCCTTTTCTTTTTTCTCCCTTTAGGTTTCACTTTTGAACTGGACTTCCTATCCGTCCATTCTTCTGCCCCCTCTCCTCCCCTTATGTCGTCATCCGATTCGTCTGAACTATCTTGTCGATGATTGATGGGCAGAGCTTGTGCTTCCAGTGGTGTTCTGGGCTTGGGGAGGGGGGCGAACAGCGGGCTTGTGGCAGAGCTGTGTGAACTATGCACACTATGGGGCCCAGCACTTGCTGGTGAATGTTCTGTTACAATTGGTGCCTCAACAGATGGAAATATCGGATATGGGGAATACAGTGTCCCGTTTGGAGTCAATACTGGATACAAGCAAGTGGGATGTGCTGTTGGAGCGGTGGGAGTAATGGGCGGAGCCTCTTGGACAGGTGATGCGACGAGTGACATTACGTTATGATGGGCAGTATTCAGGGGTGAGTGCAGCTCCTCCTTCGTGTGTGTGTGGGCGCCATCTTTTGATTGTGGTTGGGTGGAATGTCTTTGTTCGGCAGTATGTAGTGATTGTAGTGCATTAAGGTGACAGGGTGCTTGTATTGTAGAGTGGACAACGGGTGAATTCGGGGGACTGACCACTTCACATGGAGCATGATACACATACATTTTTCTTCCTTTCAATTCAATCTCCTTTTCTATCCAACCTTCCTGTGCAATTGCTCTAGCCACTTTGTACCACATCTCTGCACTAGGCAACAAACTACAATCTTGTAACTGTCCTTTGTTATCTCTCAACACTTTACGCCACTCTTCTGCCTTCACTACGACACTGGTAATACCACACACTTTAAACATCTTCTCACATCGGCTCACTACAGCCTCACCCCCCCTCTTTTTAACTATATCCTGGGCCAACACGCCCTCACTCAATTTAACTTGATTCTGCCCCATATCTCTATATGAAGCAAACACGTATTTAGCAGCAGGTGTTTAACGAGGTAGTAATACAGAGAGAGGGAGAGACAGCAAGTCTGAGAAAGGCTTTGAAGAAGAAGAAGAAGATCTGACTTGTTCGACTTCTACGAAGGGTTAATTCGTACGTCTTCTCTAAACTCAGATCGTCGTTACCGCCCTCCTGGGACTATACCTTGCAGTCTGTAACCAATTAACTGCTGGTAAGGGATAGCAATGAGAGTAGTGGACAGAGGCATGTAAATCAACAGGACATAATCGTATCACATTTATATCTTGAACTATTTACTTTTTAAATCAATCTTTTCCCAGGACACAACTACTTTTACACAAACATTATTTCACGTGCAACATCATGAAAACATGAATAGAAACACTTACTGTACAAACTCTTCAATTATTGTAGGAGTTCATACGACCTTAAGCATTGATATAGAAAGAATTCTCTTAACTTAGATACGTCCTTGAAAGAGTTAAACAAAATGGGAGGGGGGTGAGGAATTTCTCCTTTCTCGCAGTCTGTGTCTTTTGACCTTGATTGTCACACACAGCTGCACAGAAATCAGCTTTCAGCTTCAGTGTACAGGGAGAGAAATTCTAAGCTACATTTCTCACCAAAACATGCATCACAACCTACAATGACATAGCATATAACATTATAATCATCAAACCTTTTCTGCAGAAAACTTTAGATTTAAAGATATGTGATTCGGGATTATGCACTATTATGTGCTTACAAACCGACACAGTCAGGGCTTATTGTGCTGACAACACTATCAATCTGCCACTGAAGTATGTGTCACACACATACACGTTTAACCACCGGTAGTGAATGACAGACGTCTCTTGGGGTTACCAAGGCTACTAAGGCTAGGACATCATGACCCCCAAGAGATATTCATCTATCCAGCATGCATAGACCCTTTCCAGGAAAGTATGCAAAGCAATCCCAATCCCCAGGGCAAGTATATGCAAGCCCGTATGTGTGACCTTTCTGGGTTATGTGCGTCTCTGGGCACAAGTCATCCGTCTCCAGAGAGTCACACATACACGTGTATGCCCCCCGAACCACAATATAACTCACAATCGTTCAACCCACACTACCAACAGACACACACAGGCGACAGATATCACTATCTCTTGTACAGGATTCAGGACTTGAGGCAAGATATCACCTGTACTTTTGTAACCTCCCTTCACAGCGGAGCTGGACAACGTGCAGAGTCCCAAGAACAGGTCTACACGGATAAGGTACTAATCATGTCCTTACCGTGTACCGGAGGTGATCAGGCTCCGCCTGTTCCCATGAAGTCTGTCCGAGTTCCTCTTGTCCGCTGCAGTTCGGTTAAACCTCAAGTCCCTGTTCGGGCGCCATTTGTTTGGGAAATAACAAAGTATTTTTCAGAAATATCTGTCCCTGGCCAAATTACCAATATTGATATAGTGTGCACACCTTAGAGAAATAATACACCAACACAGAGTTCTGGTATACAGCTTTCTCTCTCCTAGTTTTATTACGTCAGCCATCATTTATATAGTTTTTAGTAATCAGATAAAAGTTACAATTAAGCAAAACATCAGGTTTATTCGGTAATTCATTGGTTCTGAGGTGTCCGCTTTTATGAGACCTTGATCAGACATTGGGTTAAAAGCATTAAGGAGTCTCTAGGTGTCATCCCACATGGGGATGAGTCTTCCTCTCATTGGTCAGAAGTTTAGAACAAATGAATAAGGGCGTTCTCCTCCTCGTGCTCAGGGTTTGATAAGACTCGTCATCCTTAACAGACCGGAAATTGTGCTGCCTACATCTTGTATGCAGGGGAGTGACAAATCCTCCATTTTAGAGTCTCCCAATGATTCAGCATTTATTAGTAAAACTTGGTTATACGATAATACTGCAAAGATAAGATATGTAAGTAGGTGCACGAATACAGTTATGCATTTTGTACTGATCCTTATCCATAACACATGCACACGGCAGCAAGGCATATGTAATGGTTTTCTTGCATGTACATGCAGATGCATTTGTTGATATTATAAATGAACATTCTCTTTAATATATGGCTCATTCTTTTAAGATAATAATATTACATGTTAGCTGATAAGACTAATAATATGTGTCACTATAAGATTTAGTGATTTATAAACTGATTACTACTATTTAAAATCACATTAACTAGTTATACACTGTAAGTGAAATATTATAGGGACAAGAATATATTTATATATTCGTGTATCCTCCGAGGAACTGCACTGACTTGGAACATTTTAAGCACCAAGCAAAAAATCTAAGGTCAAGAGTCAAGCTCAGACGATACCCGAATAGGGTCCTAAAATTAGCCTACCAGAGATCCCTGATGGAGGAAAGTGATAATCTACTATACCGGAAAAAAGAAGCAAAGAAGGAAGATGTGACTAGATGTATAATGACTTATGGAAATCAAAGCAGAGAGATACAAAATATCTTGAATAAACATTGGAATTTATTAAGAGAAGATGAAACCATTAGAAACAGTCTACCTGAAAAAGCCTTGATCACCTACAGGAGGCGTCCAAACATTGGTGATACACTGATGAGAAGACATCCTTACGCTAGAGACAGCCTGTCACAGTATTCTAAGTATATAGGCCCTCATTCAATTGCGATTTGGCCAATTGAATAGGGCTCTAAATAAGCACATAACTTATATTTTTTAAAGAGGTTTTTAGTTATTGAGAACCTTGCTTTTGGATAGATGCTTACTAACTAAAAACTTATTTAAAAAATATATGTTATGTGCTTATTTAGAGCCCTATTCAATTGGCAAAAATGCAATTGAATGAGGGCCATAGTGTATATAACCGCTGTCACTATATTGAGTATGCAGTACTTTTAAAAAAAAAAATATTATACTTTCCAATGCTATTGGGACATCGACACAATTCTAATCTTTTTGGCTCTATACACCACCACAATGGATTTGAAATGAAACTAACAAGATGTGCTTTAACTGCAGACTTTCAGCTTTAATTTGAGAGTATTTAAATCCAAATCAGGTGAACGGTGTAGGAATTACAACAGTTTGTATATGTGCCTCACACTTTTTAAGGGACCAAAAGTAATAGTACAATTGGCTGCTCAGCTGTTCCATGGCCAGGTGTGTGTTATTCCCTCATTATCCCATTTACAAATAGCAGATACAAGCTCCAGTGTTCATTTCAAGTGTGCTATTTGCATTTGTTGCTGTTAACTCTCAATATGAGATCCAAAGAGCTGTCACTATCAGTGAAGCAAGCCATCATTAGGCAAAAAAACAAAACAAAACAAACCCATCAGAGAGATAGCAAAAACATTAGGTGTGGCCAAATCAACTGTTTGGAACATACTTAAAAAGAAAGAACGCACCGGTGAGCTCAGCAACACCAAAAGACCCGGAAGACCACGGAAAACAACTGTGGTGGATGACGGAAGAATTATTTCCCTGGTGAAGAAAACACCCTTCACAACAGTTGGCCAGATCAAGAACACTCTCCAGGAGGTAGGTGTATGTGTGTCAAAGTCAACAATCAAGAGAAGACTTCACCAGAGTAAATACAGAGGGTTCACCACAAGAAGTAAACCATTGGTGAGCCTCAAAAACAGGAAGGCCAGATTAGAGTTTTCCAAACAACACCTAAAAAAGCCTTCACAGTTCTGGAACAACATCCTATGGACAGATGAGACTAAGATCAACTTGTACCAGAGTTATGGGAAGAGAAGAGTATGGAGACGGAAAGGAACTGCTCATGATCCAAAGCATACCACCTCATCAGTGAAGCATGGTGGTGGTAGTGTCATGGCGTGGGCATGTATGGCTGCCAATGGAACTGGTTCTCTTGTATTTATTGATGATGTGACTGCTGACAAAAGCAGCAGGATGAATTCTGAAGTGTTTCGGGCAATATTATCTGCTCATATTCAGCCAAATGCTTCAGAACTCATTGGACGGCTCTTCACAGTGCAGATGGATAATGACCCGAAGCTTACTGCAAAAGCAACAAAAGAGTTTTTAAGGGAAAGAAGTGGAATGTTATGCAATGGCCAAGTCAATCACCTGATCTGAATCCGATTGAGCATGCATTTCACTTGCTGAAGACAAAACTGAAGGGAAAATGCCCCAAGAACAAGCAGGAACTGAAGACAGTTGCAATAGAGGTCTGGCAGAGCATCACCAGGGATGAAACCCAGCGTCTGGTGATGTCTTTGCGTTCCAGACTTCAGACTGTAATTGACTGCAAAGGATTTGCAACCAAGTATTAAAAAGTGTAAGTTTGTTTTATAACTGTTAATCTGTCCCATTACTTTTGGTCCCTTAAAAAGTGGGAGGCACATATACAAACTGTTGGAATTCCTACACCGTATGTAAATACCCTCAAATTAAAGCTGAAAGTCTGCAGTTAAAGCACATCTTGTTCGTTTCATTTCAAATCCATTGTGGTGGTGTATAGAGCCAAAAAGATTAGAATTATGTCCATGTCCCAATATTTATGGACCTGACTGTAGATATGTGCCAATTCTTCCTCGTCTTTTGTTAGTCTTACGGCTTTGATTTGGTATCTTGTAAATTAAGATTCTATTAAATCAGAAAAATATATTTTTGTAGGGCACAGCTTCTTTACCCAATTTTCAATAGGAGAGATTTTAATACTTTAAACTTTTATTAAAAAACTCAACTTTAAATTTACACTTAAGAGTTGAATTTTCTGTTTGTGTCTGTTCAATTTTATCAAAAGTTTTTGTTTAAGAATTTTTGACTAAGTTTAAAATCACTCTCCCATTGAAGATTTGATAAAGAAGGTGTGTGCTTGTTTAAAATGTTCTAAATCACAAAGACTTGAGCCACCTCAGATGTTTGTGTTTTCTAAAGATTTTATTGACAATGAAGAAAATAAAGCTATTGATCAGAATGTATTAAAAAAATCTTTGTGGTGGGGAGGTGACAGGTTCGCTGCCACAAGCTCTTCAGTGTATAAATATAATGAGGTCAGCACTGACCTACAAAGATGCAGTTTTGCTTATCCTTAGGAACTTTATTTTATTATCTTTGTGCCAGCTTTCTTGGATACATGCAGCCAATTGGTTAATTTGCATTGACATCCAATTATCATAGTATAACAGTCCAAATGTTGCATACAAGCAACTATTTGTAGGAATATCCGACTGAAAAGTTACTTTTGGCACAGTAAAACCTGCTTTTGATAGATTGATTAAGAAACATGTACATGGAACTTTCCTTATTACATTCGATCTTATATTTTTCATAATACAGTGATAGATTACGGATTATGAAAATCCTTTGTGCACGATCAAGCGGAATTCCAATGTAGTTATGCATTCCATTGTAATTATTTTCCTTTAACTAGCTATGTGAGCACTTTTATCAGATTAGTTTCTGATTTATCACTAGTATCGGGTTGGTGCAGTGAACCATTGACCCAAACACAAGATACTGATTATACTTCTGTGTAGCTTGGGATCACATATATAATTGTGAGCGTACGGGCCGTTGCTCACGCTTGCGCGAGCCCGCGGCCCTCGCTTTGCTGGGATGGAGCAGCCACCTCCTCCCCACAATGCCCCGGTTCGGGTCCCAGAGCGTTTATAACCCAGTGAGCATGCCTCCCTCGCAGTAGCGTTACGTATCGCCATGGTTACAAACCGCTGCGTGCGTACGGCTGTGACTCATTTCCGCCCTTACTGCAAAGGCGCTCCATCCCAGCAACTGAGGCCCTTGCCCGTAGCGTACGGCCCGTTACTCACGCTTGCGGGCCCGCGGCCCTCCCGCTGCTCGCACAGCGAGCCGCGGCCCTCGCATAGCGAGGGCTGCGGCCCTCAGTTGCTGGGATGAACTGAGGCCCTTGCCCGCAGCCCTCGCGGTCTGGACCGGTGACATGGGTGGAGTCCCTGGAGACACACACCATTAGCACTGCTCGCTTCTACACAGAAGCAGGAGGACTTAACAGCAGATCACAACGTGACCCCTGCTGTACATCCACAGAGGCACTGCAATCAGAGCCCCTGGAGGCCTGCCTCAGACCCTCCAGATGGAAACGGAGCAGGGAGCAAAGCACAGGATGCCACCACCACCCCCAGCAGGGCCCCCTACATTCACAACGGAGCAGAGAGAAAGGGAACAATTCCTGCAACTCACAGAGTGTCAGCACGACAGAACCCTGAGCTGGAGTGACAGCACAAAGACTGTGTGCCAAGATAGGTACTGGGGATGTAAATAGAGTCCTGCGGAGTACCATATTAAGGGGTCACAGAAATACCCAAGGCACCTTTAACCCAAGACAGCTAATACCCAAAGACACACAGATGCTCCCCAGCGGCCCACAGCAGAAGGGAGACAGGATGGGGGAAGGGAGGGACAGGATGGGGGAAGGGAGCAAGGAGAGGGGGGGGGGGGGCATAGAGACACAGAGGGGGGAGAGACACAGGGGAGGTACAGGGGGAAGAGACACAGAGGTGGGAGATTAGGGGAATGAGAGACAGGGGAGGGAGAGAGGAGGGAATAAGACAGGGGAGTGATAGAGGGGGCAAAGAGAGACAGGGGAGGGATAGGGGGGCAAAGAGTGACAGGGGAGGGATAAAGGGGGCAAAGAGTGACAGGGGAGGGATAAAGGGGGCAAAGAGTGACAGGGGAGGGATAGAGGGGGCAAAGAGTGACAGGGGAGGGATAGAGGGGGCAAAGAGTGACAGGGGAGGGATAGAGGGGGCAAAGAGTGACAGGGGAGGGATAGAGGGGGCAAAGAGTGACAGAGGGGGGATAGAGGGGGCAAAGAGTGACACGGGAGGGATAGAGGGGGCAAAGAGTGACACGGGAGGGATAGAGGGGGCAAAGAGTGACAGGCGAGGGATAGAGGGGGCAAAGAGTGACAGGCGAGGGATAGAGGGGGCAAAGAGAGATGGGGATGGATAGAGGGGGCAAAGAGAGACAGGGGAGATATAGAGGGGGCAATGCGAGACAGGGAAGGGAGAGAGGGGGCAAAGAGAGACGGGGAGGGAGAGAGGGGCAAAGAGAGACGGGGAGGGAGAGAGGGGGCAAAGAGAAACGGGGAGGGAGAGAGGGGGCAAAGAGAGACAAGGGAGGGAGAGAGGGGGAAAAGAGAGACAAGGGAGGGAGAGAGGGGGCAAAGAAACACAAGGAAGGGAGAGAGAGGGCAAAGAGAGACAGGAGGGGGAAGGGAAAGAGACATGGGAGAGAGAAATATTTTGGAAAAAACTTGATCTTGCCGTCATTTTTTGACGGGCAAGTCGCTAGTAGGCATATAAGCAACAGGGCCAAATAAAGTGAGATTTAAAAGGCAGATTTACAGGATCATTCTAGTTAAACATTTTTAGAAACTAAAAAACTATGAACACATATAATGTTACTTATTAATTGTAATCATGCTCCAGTATGAGCCTCCATTACAATAATTGAACCCCTGTCTACAATAATTGAACCCCCTGTCCTTTTGAAATCACTGGCACTTAATATTGCCACATTTGCTTTGTAGCAACTGAAACTTCCTCTGCATTTAAGGTCTACTCCTAGCTATGTAAACAGAAACAATGGAAGGTCCCTATGTAGCATAAATTGCATATATAGGTAATAATAATATTAGATAATGCATTTAAATGCTGTATTTTATTTTTCTTTACTTTCCAAAAACAAGAGTCACAGCATCAAAAATAGTTATTAAAAGCCATATATATTGTAAACAAAGGACTACAGACTCCATGGGCCTCATTCAATTTGGGGCTGTTACTTGCAAGTGACTTTCAGATTTGCTACTTTTGGGCTTCTTGCTCCAGTGGCTCTACTTTAACTTACCTATTCAATTGGCTGGGCATTCAAGTTAGTCCCCCTTCCGAATAATCGCAAACCCTGCCGTGGGAAGTAAGCTACTACGGGCCTGAACATGAATCCTGTAATGCCCCCTGCCGAACACCCCCTATGAACAGAGATCGTCCTTATGACATCAATGTTTCCAACCTCAAAGCCCGTAGAACTTTGTAAAATGCAGCCTGCAACCCTGCTGCAGTGTCCCATATCACCCCTAGGATGCGGGGGTCCTGACTGGGACCCCCACAGGGTCAACACATTTTGCGGGGTTCCCGATTAGGATTCCCGCAGTGTCCATACATCAACCCAATGCTACGGGGCTCCTGATCGGGACAGCTGCAGCATTTAAAATATTTAATTCCCCGCCGTGGGTCCTTAAAGGGCCTGCGGCACACTAATGGTTACCCCCATACCGTGGGGGTACAGTGTCCATAGATTGACCCTAGCAGCAGGTACCGACGCTGCATTTAAAATTCAAATTTGGCACCGCGGATAAAGATCCTTACAGGTCCTTAAAGGACCTGCGCTACAATAAACTCCTAAATAACCCCATCACTTATGGGGTCTATTTAATCCCATCTCTCCCATAAGGGTCTATTAATAGCATTATGGGACAATAATAACCCTTACAGTAACCCCATAAGTGCCATGAGGGTCCTCCAAGACCCTCATGACATTAAGTACAAACACTACCCTACACTACACTATTATCCCCCCCAATAAACCTATAAATCTAAACCAACTCCCTCTAACTAATGAACCTCCCTCCTCCCTATCCTATTAACCCCCCTCTATCCTAACCGATTAACTCCTACATTAACACTATAAGTGCCATGAGGGTCTTCAAGGAACCTAATGACACAAAATCTATGCACTACACTATTATTATTACATAACTATACCACATTAACGTTAATTGTACCCCACCAACTGTCCCTAACTGGGCCTATTTAACCACATCTCATCCTATTTAACAACGTCAGACATATTTAACCCTGTCTAGTCCTATTTAAACCTGTCTAGTCCTATTTAACCCTAACGGGGCCTATTCAACCCCGAATGGACCCAGTAAACCCCTATCCTGTAACCCCCCTCCTACCCTACCCTATTAACCCCTACACTACTTACCCAACTCATACCCTAACCTATTAACCCCTATACTACCTACCAACCCCACTAATCACAGACATTTTTTTTAAATAAAATAAAAAAAGAACATTACTGAAAATAAAAAAAAAGACAATTACAGAAAATAAAACTCTACAATCTAAAATAAATAGATCAAAATTACAATTAAAATAAAAACCCAAATGGCCAGCCAGCGATGCCCCGTCCTCCTCATCGTTGTTGTCTCCGGCAGGGCCCACTTGGAAAAAAAATAACGTACTAAAAAATCTTAACGGAGCTCCTCCCTTAAGGCAAAGACTGTTCCTGCGCATGCTCCAGTTGAAAATTTAAAATGTCGCCTTCTGATTGGCTGAAATATGATTGACAGCCATTTCAGCCAATCAGGAGCGCCAAGGTGTGAGCCAATCACAATGGGATACACCCCCAATGGGGTGTATCCATTTGTGATTGGCTGATGTAACTGTCAATCAGATTGCAGCCAATCACAATGAGATACAATGAGATACATACACCCTGAAGGCAATAGCACCTTCTGATTGGTTTAGAAATGATTGACAGTTACGTTGGCCAATCAGAATGGAATATAGGGGTGTATCCATGATTGGCTAACACCTTTTTTAGGACGTAAGGTTTTTTTTCCGAGGAGACCTGCTTGATGTCGAGGAGGACAGAGGCATCGCTGGATGTCCATTTCGGATAAGTGGCCTATTAGGCCTATGATATTACAGGTTGTATTTATATAAGTATTAATTGTACTCCTTTTTTTTATTGTAGGAGTGCCAGACCAGTGGACATTTTGGATTGGGCCCTTGCCTAGGGCCGAAGCAAAGAAAACTATCATCGCTGGAGGGGCATTTTTGTCAAGGTAAGTGGAATGATTTACTATTTATTTATTGCTGGCTTTGGGTTTTTATTTTAATTGTAATTTTGATGTATTTATTTTAGGTTGTAGAGTTTTATTTTCTGTAATTGTCTTTTTTTATTTTCAGTAATGTTCCTTTTTATTTTCAGTAATGTTCTTTTTTTATTTTATGTAATGTAGGTTTTTATTTTATGTAATGTAGTTTTTTTTTATTTTATGTAATGTAGGTAGAACTTTTTGTGTAATAGGTGTATTTTATGTTTTGTAATTATTTTTTTTTCTATGTGATTAGTGGGGTACTAGGGGGTTGGTAGGTAGTATAGGGATTAATAGGTTAGGGTATGAGTTTGGTAGGTAGTGTAGGGGTTAATAGGGTAGGAGGGGGTTTCTAGGATAGGGGTTTACGGTGTACATTTGGGGTTGAATAGGGTTAAATAGGACTTGATTGGGTTAAATAGGACTAGACAGGGTTACATAGGACTAGATAGGGTTAAATAGATCTAGATGGGGTTACATAGGCCCAGTTAGGATTAAAGGGGGACAGTTGGGGTTACTGGGTTTAGTTAGGGCTATTGGGGCACAGTTAGGGTTAATGGGGTATAGTTAGGGTTAATAGTGTAGTGTAGTGCTTAGACTGTGTCATGAGGGTCCTGGAGGTTGGGGTAGAGGGGGGTTAATAGGATAGGGAGAAGGGGGTTAATTAGTTAGAGGGGGTTGGTTTAGATTAATTGGTTTATTGGGGGTCTAATAGTATAGTGTAGGTTACTGTTTGTATGCTCATGGCACTTATGGGGTTAATGTAAGGGTTATTATTGTCCCATAAGAGTCTTTATAGACCCTTATGGGAGAGGTGGGGTTAAATAGAGGTTTTTGGGTCCTGTATAGACCCCCATAAGTGATGGGGTTATGTAGGTGCTTTTGGGGGTCTGTATAGTGATAGGGTTAATTTTTATTCTAGTGCAGGTCCTTTAAGGACATGTAAGGACCTTTAGAAACCTTTATGTGGGGGTCCTGAGGGTCGAATTTTAAATGTAGGGACAGGGTCAATGTAGGGACAATGCGGGGGTCCTGATGGGGACCCCCAGCATTGGTGGGGGTTAATTTTAGGTGCTGCAGTTGTACTTACAGTACCACTGAGGCCGGGATTGTGCATGGGTGTGCTGCTTACAGTACCACTGAGGCCGGGATTGTGCATGGGTGTGCTGCTTACAGTACCACTGAGGCCGGGATTGTGCATGGGTGTGCTGCGGGCCCTATAAATGACCAGTGGTGGGCCATTGGCATTTCTTCTTTTTTCCCGATAGGGACTCTGCAGCATGGGGCGGTTAATTTTAATTGCCACGGGGGTACTTACTGTACCTCTGTGGCATGGAGGTAACCATTAGTGTGCCGAAAGGCCCTTTAAGGACCCGTGGCGGGGACATTTAAATTTTTAAATGTTAGGGGTCTCAAACGGGACTCTGTAAGGGATTAATGGGGGGACCATGCGGGGGTCCGGATCGGGCTTGGCGAAAGGGGTGATCAGAGCAATTGAATAGCGAAGTAGCCATTTTTGCGCTCTGGACTCTTGCGGCAGTGAAAGATCAAAGGCTTTAAGGGAAGTAACTTGCGCTTGAGAGGAAAGTAAGGGAAAGTAGAGCGCAGCAAGTAACCCGATCGGAGCCTGCAATTAGAAGCCAAACTGAATAGGGAAGTAACTTGAGATCTCCACTTACTGCTACTTTTTGCAGTAAGTAGCAATTGAATGATGCCCCATGTGTGTAATGATCTCTTTGTGTAAACAGTCATATTGTGCTTGTCCTAAGCCAAGGGTGGGGGACCTTTTCATGTTTGAAGGATGCATTAAATTTAATGTAAAAATGCCTTATTTATGAAGCATAAATTAGATACACTCCAAAATATACATTATTTTGTAAAAATCTAACGAACTTAAAAAAAATTAAGCATTTTAAATGTGATATGATTGGGTTTGGGCATAGTAAATACACAAATTTGTTTTATTGCCTACGTTTCAGAGATTATTTATATTGACATAACAAAAATATGTAGTAGATAGATTTTGCTAATTTTAATGTTAACTAACATTTTATTGGCTTTTGCTGTGACAGATTTTTGCAGGAAAGAATTTGAATATTTGGTTGCAGCATCGAGGTCCACAGTTTCAGCTGATCCTCTAATCAATATTGTCATTTGTGACCTTCAGGGCGTCTTGATTTGGGTCATATAGGAAATGTAAATTTGCAGCAATAATTGTTTGAAAAGCATTTTTTGTATATGTTGCAGAGAGCGTGGGTATCCTATTGCACTTTTCTATATTTCAATTGGATCTTTTTTAGCTTAAAAAAAAATACTTTATAATGTTATCTTCGGAGAGCTCAAGCAATTCCATCTGTAGTTCTCTAGGAGCCATGGAAACATCAATTAGAAGAGGTTGAAATGCTAATTTGCGTTTGATGTCATGATTCTCAAAGTCAATGAACCTGTCATTGTGTTCTCCAATTAAAGTCTAATACAGCCGCTTATTCTTCAAATGATTTGCACGAATCCTCCTGCTCATCAATGACCTTTTCTAACTGAAGAAAATGTTAGCCGGAAATTTCCTTTTGAACAATAAGAGATTTGAGAAAAAATAGCTTTTTTTTTCTAAATGCTTGGATTTTTTTGCCACATATCATTTATAGACTTTATAGAATTTGTTTCACCATGCAAATAAATATTCAAGTCATTTTGCTTTGATATGATATTATCAGAACTGCAGCATTTCTGTAGAAATCTTCTTTCAATATTTCACATTGCTGATTCTGTTCTTCATAAAATGTAACTATTTGTTCTTGCAAAGATAAAATTTTTGCTACCACCTGTCCGACGATGCCTTGTTGTATTTGCATAAATATAGTAACCAATACTTAGAACTTGT
Organism: Discoglossus pictus; assembly: GCA_027410445.1. Taxonomy (NCBI): domain Eukaryota; kingdom Metazoa; phylum Chordata; class Amphibia; order Anura; family Alytidae; genus Discoglossus; species Discoglossus pictus. The sequence continues at coordinate 265,887,191 of CM050165.1, read as the reverse complement.
TCCAAACTTTCACTTAAAATAGTAGATTTAGCACAGAGATTTTGCTAGAGTAAGATACAATTAAAATGAAGAGAGCATCTGGATCTGATGATACCTTGTTTTAGCTGTTGAGGGCTAATTCATGGTGCCAATCAGTTATAGTTCTTGAAAGAGGCAGTTGTTTGTACTTTGAAACAATATCAGGGTCTAACCATCAAACAAATACACAGATAAGGGAATTCTGTGTATCTTTTCTCAAATTCCATTGAAAATGAAAAGTCACGCGCACCGTTGAATAAAGTTGATCATAGACTGACATATTGGACACCCATGGACTTGGGCAGTAGTGGCGACAGTCAGGCGGGGAGGTTAACGTACGTTCTACACTACATTAGAAATAAATCATGAGCATAGCAGGTGTTAAAATAGCCCTTGTGACTTACTAATGTTTCATTTGTGGCCGTCAGTATGTTAAAATAAAAATAATAAAATATGAACAAAAACATAATAATACAAATAGAAGCATTTGTTCTGCAAAATTGGGATTAATAAAAAAGGCTGCAGTTAATGGCCTACAAGGCCACAGGTTTAGGACACAGGTTCCCCACCCCTGTTCTAAGCAATGCCTCTAGTTTGGGTACCTTACTGTATGTCACCCCTGTGTGTGGTAAGAATCAGCCCCATCTGAAATGTATAATCATGTGGAAAACACAATAATGTGTGATATAATATACATGTTTTCCTGTCTGTAAATAAGTAATGATATCTTTTAAATGAATCATGCAGATAATGTAAACAATATGTTACTTTCTGTTCTTTCTGCAGGATTTCTTGGGTCACATCTACATTAATTACCTATAAATATAAACGTTTGTCAGCATCCTCTTATCAATGTGTAATACAATGACTACTGTGGTACAGGAATGCCTTGAACTTCAGATTTTGGAGATGGAAATGCTTTTTTCTATGTTCCCAAGTAAAGAGGAAATTCTCATGGAAGATACGAGCTCCATGTTGTATGCTCGCAGATATTTGGAGGGAATTCGTGAGTCACTTCCACCAACTTTTGCATTTACAATTTTTGTTAAAACGGAGGATCCTGAGGTAAACATGGATTTGTAATCCTTTCTGTCCTTGTTTTGTTGTATTCTTATATGTTTGTTCAGATTATTATTATTTGCCCATTACAGCTGAGGTAATTGAAAACAGGTCAAATGGTATAGAACAGTTGTATATTTATTTGAAGAAATGTTATGCTTTAGTGGCCTGTTTGAATGTCCACATATCTATATGCTAAGGAAAAATTACTTAGTTCCTAAAACACTGGTGCACTTAATATTCTAAATAGTTTTATATGTCTATACTAAGTTAATTTGTTATCACAACCTAATAGAAAAACTTCTGCACTACATGCAGTGAACAATATTAGTTGGTTTTACAGTTATTATTATTATTGTTTATTTGTAACATGCCAACATATTCCGTAGCGCTTTACATAAGTTGTGATCAAGGCAAAACAATATTAACACATTACAAAGATGGAGGGCCCTGCACACAGATTGCAAACTCCCTCATTACAGTGAGAGAGACGTTTGAACAAGCAAAAAGTGGAGTTTTATGTGAATAAATGGTGAGTCTAGATCAGGAAAAAGCTTTTGATGAAGGTAATCATTTGTATCTCTTCTCAGTATTCAAACAATATGGAATATGAGAGAAATTTGTGTCCTGGCTTAAAGCTCTATAAAAATACTGAAGGGAGATTAATTATAAATGGATGGATTGGAGAAAGTTTTCCCATAAGTTCAGTGGTACGTCAGGAGTGTCCCCTAATGTATGTTTTTTTTCTATTAATCCATTTCTAAGGATGATTGAGACCAATAAAAATATCCAGCAAGCTCCAATAATCCATATAAAGTGTATTGCTTATGCTGGTGATTTATTAGCTTTTGTGAATTCTAGAAATTCATATGATAATTTACTTTTTGAGTAAGGTAAATTTTCTGAATTCTCAAATTCCCAAATGAATTACAGTAAAACTATGTTTTTTTTGATTGGAGAACCAAGAAAAAAGTTTGTTCTTCCTCCAGATTTAAGGTTACTAAATTGGTAAGAAAAACTAAATATATGTAAAACAATGGTCATGAGATGGAAGTTAAATGTTAAATCATTTCGGCTGCCCATTTTGCCTACCTAAGCTTTGTGTTTCCACCTCCTGAGAATGCTGTGATAAGCCTAAGTAACCTTTTCTTCCAGATGCTTTGGGGAAACAGGTGAAATATAGTGAGCAGGAATTTTGTGTTTTAATTTTCTAGGTATGTTTCTAGTACAGGCAAAGTTGAGTGGTTCCTTTACAGGTTGTTTATCATTATTTGAGCCAGGGTTTCATGGTGGAGGTATTAAAAGGATCACTCAAAATATAGGATATTTACCATCATATGTGATACGGACAGTTAAAATTGTTCGAAAATTTTAAATCACAAAAAGGGAAATTGAACAATTATCAAGAAACCAAGTTTATACATTAGTACTGGACAGAGCATCACCCAAACTAGACCTCAAGTACTGTCCTGAGTGTAATCATAGTCAAGTCTTACAGCAACTAAACGACCCCAGATTACCTCCCAAAACAAAGGATTTATCATGGTTATTGTTCCATGGAAAAATGTATGTAAGACAGAACTTAAAATATAGAAACATTGATGACAGGAGTTGTTCGAGACAGCCATAATGACATAGAGACAATGGAGCATTTACTTTTAGATTGCCCAAGTTTTGTAGCCGTTTGGAAAAGGATTTCCGATTTTTTTTATTCCATTCTTTAAAAATCTATGTTATTCTCAAACAGTTGTTGTTGTTGGGTTGTTTTCAGAAAATATAGCTGCATTTCATCCCAGAACACTATGGCTAGTTAAGATTCTATGTGTCTACCACCTATGGAACGCCAGATGTGCTGTATCTATTAGGAGACATGTCATTCAAGTAAATGTAATGGCTAAAAATGTCATACAAGACTTAAAGAGTATTTATAAGAGAGAATCTGAACGAATGGCGGGAAGAGAAATTTAAGTAGTTTTGGAAAGGTTTCTTTTTGTAGATATATGTATAAGATTGTATTGTAAAAATGTGTAAATATTTGTAAATAGTATTTTTATTTAAATAAATTTTAAAGATTTCCAAGAGCAGTTAAATATCTGAATACATTTTTATATACTAAGGGCCTCATTCTATTATCGGCCGTAAGGCTGCGATTCCTTGCGGGGGTTCTGTTAACTCGCAATTCAATTATACGGCCCCGCAAGGATCTCCCCTTACGGCCGGCCGTATATCTTGCAACCGGCCGTAAGCTCTGAAATCGAAAAACTCAAAAATAAATTCAAGCCTGCACTGTACAGCTCTGTAAATGCTAGGGATCATATTGGGGGACATGAGGATTAAAAGTAACCCACTCTCAAGCTTGCACATCAGCCCAAACCCGAGTTCGAATTAACTGTTTATTTTCCGGCTGCGGCGTGGGCGGGTCTGAGGTGCTCCAAGCACTCTGGACTTTTTACATGGATATTTTACGTGTATTAAAAAAAAATTATTTTACGGATTTGAGTATAGGGTAATTATGTGCTATTTTTGCTAACACCGAATATCACTTTATAGACTCCACAAAGTGCAGAATGGCTTTATTTGAGCTATTTTATGTGCTTCATTGGTGCTAGCGGGACCTGTTTGCTGCAAATAAGCTGCGGCTCGCTTTTAGCCTTGCAGACAGGGTTCCCGAAGCAATAGAATAGCAACCAGGCTTTTCTTACGGCCGATTTTCTTGCGGCCGCTTTAGATCAAAGGATTTCCTCCGGCGCGAGCGCCCGCAAGAGATAGCAAGGCACCGGCCGCAAGCCTGCCGGAATCCCCGGCCGGAGGGGAATAGAATAGCCGAATAGCTTGCGGCCGGTCCTTGCGGCCCCCGCAGCGGCTGCGGCCGATAATAGAATGAGGCCCTAAGACCTTAGTTTGAATAAAGAAAACCCACTATCACATAATCAAATACCCTCTTTTTCACACAACAAAGAAAAGGTTTATTTCCATGTACCTTTAAATTGATCAATTTAAAAGAAAATCTAGCAACATGTCTAAAAGGTAGTTTACACATTATTTTACAGGGATTATTTGAGGTTTAGTTAAGCTAAGCAAGTAAATCAATGTATACCCTGTGTAAAATGTGTAAACCAAACTATACAAATAAGCTAGTGATGTCCAGCTGTATTAATGAACTTCATGTTTCAAACTAATAGCCCAACAGTTTTTCTTTGGCATAAGTGTTTAATTATTAAATGTTTTAAAATGTTTAGTTTTAAATGGTAAGCAAACATTTCAGTTATTGATATCATAACTTATTTGCTTATAAAAATAAAACCCAGATCATTCCTTTTAGGAACACTTGCCAAAGTCCGATAAATCTTACCTGAATGGTATAAGACAGCACCTTCCTATAGTCCTAAGGCTAGTAGCACAAGATATGCACAAGCTGGATATTGATGAATACCTCTTGTCATTTCAGGTAAAAGCAGAGTTACATGTAACGCTGCCTCACACTTACCCACAAAAGGAGCCACAGCTTTTTGTTCGGTCTTCGTCACTAGACAGACAGCAACAAAACCTTGTAAATAAAACTCTGTCCTCCCATATCTGTTCTTTGGATCGTGGGGAGCTCTGTATCACTAATGCTGTGCAGTGGCTACAAGACAATATCACCTCTTACACACAAAGTACTAAACAGCAAGTGGAGTCAGGGTCAGATACAAAGGAACCTAGGGGTATCTTCCATCGTATGTGGATCTACAGCCATCACATATACCGCCAGGAACTGCGGAAGAAGATCCTGGACTATGCGAAGAGGCTAAACCTGACAGGGTTCTGTCTGACTGGAAAGCCTGGAGTAATATGTGTAGAAGGACTGAAGGAGCAGTGTGAGGAGTTCTGGAGAGATATCCGCTACCCAAACTGGAAACACATATCTTGCAAACATACTGATAGCAAACAAGTGGACGGCAAAATAGATGATCTGCGGCTGTTTCATTCATTTGAAGAGCTAATGTTTGCTGCACATGGAGACTATGGACTCAGGAATGATTATCACATGGATCTAGGACAGTTCTTCGAATTTCTCAAACAGCATAGTAGTGAGCATATCTTTCACATTCTGTTTGGGATTGAAGGGAGATCTTGATGGACAATGTTTTTTTTTTTATGTGTATGCCTATCTAGCCAGGTGGTAACTACGTTTCCAGGATGGAATAAAAAATGTTAGCTTGTGTCCTCTGTCTGCTGTTTGGTTTGTTCTATATCTTCTTAGTTTATGCACACAGACTACCCAAGGTCAATGTGTTTTTTTATTTTATTTAATATTTGAATTTAAATATTTATAAGAATATCTTCACCTAGTGATTAACCATTTATAGCCTTTTATATAAAGAAATCATACAAGTTTGGGAAAGAACAGTGGGCAAAAAATGAGAAAGTATCTGTACATAGTTATGAAAATTCAAAAGGATCTAAGGAGACCGTTACCAGCATGAAATATTGACTGGTTGCCAGCATCAAAATGTATGCAGAAAATTATTTATTTTGTTTTTAATAATATAATGGTGCTTAGTCCAATCTTGAGACATCACATTGTGAAAGGCATTGGTTTAAAGGCATATTCACATTTCCTGGATTATGAGTGCATCTAATAGAGGAGAATCAGTAGTGTATGAAAAAAATAAATGTTTGCATGAAAAAATAAACATGAACAAAGTCACCCTGATGTTTGCTAAATCTATTGAGTTTGCAAAAAGTAGATTTTCAGAGTTAACACTCCTAGAAATCCCTGCTAAAATGATCATAACAATCTTAATTTGTTTTGGCCCATCACAGACAGCTAATACATTGTAACAATCTGTTAAGCCAGTTTGTGCACCAAAGAACCATGGGATGTGTAGTCTGGTTTCCACCAGGGAGCAGGAAGCAGACACTTTCACAGGTTGGTGTGGTTTACTAGTCATCTTGAGATTTATGCAAGATCCAGTCAATTTAGGTATCCACAATTGTAGTATCCCCATGAGTTAAATGCCATTTTGTTTCTGTGCCACCTACAATCCCAGTCCTGGGTATCATTATTTGTAAAGATCAATATTAATGTCTGGGAAATAACTAAGATTGTTTAAAAAAATAATAGGTTCCAATAGCTTAGGAAAGTAGGGAAAACCTTTATAGGGGTGAGGTTTCTCTTTGTGGAATGGGAGACTGCAACACTCCTTGTAGGCAAAAGGTCAGTGTCTATATCTCTGATCTCCAGTAGGTTCATAGACAGAAACCATGGTTATTTCAGCAATAAAGGTGCTAAGCAGATCCATATCAGGATGGTTTTGCCTTAGAATTGAAGCTAGAGCCCTTTATTAAAGTTAAACGTATATTTTAAAATAGTGCATTATCATTTTTACTTGTTGCAGAAATACTTTCTACAGATATTGCCTGCCTATCCCATTTGTGATGCCCTGCCTAGAATACCCTTTCTGGAGCTGGCATAACTTTAACATATTTATCACAAAACTATAACTCCCCTTCACTTTCTTTAGCTGTTTAACAGATGTACATTGTTTCTTTTTCTTAATTAACAAAGGTTTTCAAGAAATTGTTGGCACATTCTGCTTTTATTTGGCCGCTCAAAGTTGGATCAAATGCTAAAGGCATATTTTACAGATGGGTGGGAATGGAAATATGTTAACAACTTGCAATTATAACCTCTTTTGTGCATTAGTTATAACCTCTTTTATATATTCGTGGTTTGTCACAGTGTTAACAAATAATAATTTCAATAGATAAATGTAAATTATCACTTTAAAAGCCGTCTTTAGATTAATTTAGAATATACACAGAATCCACATCACTTTTTTCTTTTCATTTATTATTCTAATGATTTGTTAATATTGGTTTATTGTGATACCTTTATTTTTTTAGCTTCCGTAGTAGAGTTTTTTTAATCTACCGTTAGTTTTCCACAAGCAATATAATTTTTGGAAGCATTAAAATTACAAAATCCAGGACACTATGGGAAAGGCTAGTGTTTCAATTAAGAGGATTCTTCAGCCCTCAAGAATACATACTAATAGAGATGGTGTTTTGGGAGGCAATGTAATGTAATATTGCTAGAACACAAGTTTAAGATTGTTTAGATAACTTGCAGTTTGGTTGTAATGGTTCAGTCAGCCTAGACACTGATCCACTTGGATATTTTGAAATCTTGTCAGAAGTTTGTCAGACAACCAAAATAAACTGCTTGGACTCTACTGCATCAGCTGTGACTAGGAACACAATGTAGTTAGAAATCAAAAGTTTGTGTATGTGGTCTACATTATTCTTTTTTGGGACTTGACATTTTATAGCAATTACTAGTTGAGCACAGGTTTAAAATATAATCGCATTAATTAACCCATCTAAGCAAATGTAGGGATATATTTCTAATCTGGCTTTTTTGTGGTGCTACAGGGTTACTAATTATTTTATAAATCCAAGAATAACACTGATTTTATTCTATTAAGCAGTAAAACATAAAGAGAATGTAACAACATGACATTTAAAAACCAATTTGCAAAAATAGCAATATGTAATAACGCATTACTCCAACTGAGAGGTTAGTTGGAGCAAAAACATAGCAATTTATATTCTAAAATAATAAAGAAAATATTTAAACTGTCATAATTAAAGCTATCGTGTAATCAAAAATATGAAATATTGTTCCACAAGATTTGTAGTATCTTTCACATCAGCATGTTTTACTATTACCAAAGCATGAAACCACACAAATAAACAAATAATAACAGCCACAAGCCAAAAATCAGTAAAAGTGCATGATTAATGATCTTAAAAGTTCCACAAAGTCTTCTTATAGAAACAGATAATATTAGTAATTAAACTGGCATGTGATAATTTGCCCAGTGGTAAAATCTCCCATGACTCAACTAATGTAATGTAGGAAATACTCTAAACGCTCCAAAACTGACAGATGGAAAAACATGGTGGGTTCAAAATTAGGAATATGTAATGACATCTGAAAACCCATTTTTATGCAATGTGGTCAGTGCATGAAATTGAAATAATATTACTAAGTCAATAGAAACAGTATTTTTTTTCTACAAAGGTTAATACAATGAGTGCCTTCTCAAACAGTACTGATAATTAGTTTTTATTTGTGGCAGGATTTCATATGCCTTACAATAATATGTTTAACACATTATTTGTTTAATCAGGTGCTCCTTACTTGCCAATATCGTGGCTCCCCCTATCATGTTGTAAGTAGGACCAGCTGTGCTGTGTGCATGGCTCCACCTCCAACAGTGACATCATCTTTGCACATTCTATTGCAAAATGCAGTTTAAAAAGATAGAGGATGATCTCTGTGAGGGATAAAATGGCTACCCCAATACTGAGCAATATACGTGGCAAAGTAAAGCAAGTAAGGCCAAAATATTTAACATAGTCAACCAACATGTTTATAAAAAATATAGAAGAGATTTTCATTCATTAAATGCAAAAGAAACCCAGAGTTCAGTGGTCCTTTACTTGTTTGTGCATTTCAAATAAAAGCCCATACATTGTGAAATATTAATGTAGTATGAAACACATGGTGCTGTGTTTAAAATTGTATTTTTTTCTCTAAATCCCTTTTTCTATACAATAGTATCTAACATAAAGGAGAAGTGAAAGCATCATGTGGGATCAGAGGCAAATGTGAGTCCATACAAATCGCCATCTAGCATTTTAGTTATCACCAAATGTAGTGACATGACTGGACATTGACAGAGAAGATTATACAGAGCCTTAACAATAAGTAGCCACGTAAGAAACCGTTTATTAGTGTCTTGAACAAATAATATTTTACCAGGGGATTCATTACTGCTTGGGATCAAATCAGTGTCCATTTGCTTAATTTCTTCTCAACCTGCATAACACTGAATCCTACTTTATGCTTTGTATAACTTGACACTGATTTGTGAATAGCCACAAACACAACAACCAAATATATATATATTTAGGAGTATGCCTAAAAGTAATAATAAAATTACATTTTTATTTTCCAAAGTTTACTTTTACAGATAAATCATAAATTATTCTTGTTAAGACCTAACATGTTGTGTAATCTGGACATGCTGGCCCTTCAAATCTTAAACTGACATTATAAAGGCAATGTGCTTAAAAGGATGATAGCATTGTAGTAAAAGACACAAATGGTTTAAACATGTATACGTCAAATGGCATAACGGACCTTGTACTGGTATTATTGAAATAATATGGCTTCATAATTATGCATGAATCTTATATTCATATTGAAATACCTTCAACCAATACCTAGCTCCAAGAGACCATCATGGCAGTCATCCTCTAAGGAAGGAAACTAATAATTAAAGGGACATTGAAAGCATGTTTTGATTTGTTGCATCTGAACGCTTATTTTATAATGTACCACTGCATTATTTAAATTTTCAAATGATAATTTCAAACAGACAAAGGAGATTCAAATGTTTAACTGATCTGAGTGCTTGCATATGTCTGCCAGAACTGTAATATAGATATGTGAGCATTTCCTGGAAAACACAACTTTGTGTAAAATCATGCTGTTATAAAGAATGAAAAAAATAATTGTGTTCCATGTTCCTCTAAGTGTACTATTTATCAACCTCAGATAATGTATGATGTAAACTCAACATTTATATATTTTATACATGGAATCTAATGGAATCTTATTTAATTTCCTCTTCATTATTTTCCATATACCAAGCATATCATAAGAGTCCACCATTTAATTAAACTCCTGAGAAATAAGTAGTGTGTTATATGTTCTGATTGAGCCAAGTACATCCCAAGAAAGATTAATGTGATGTCATATAAATTCATTTTAGTAAGTTTATACATAACTGGAAATTATATTTCATTTTCTACAGCTCAGGTCTGCCTTTTCACAGTTCTTGTTCCCTAACACAAATAGTTCTAATGAAACACCCCAAATGAAGTATGACTTCATTTATCAATGACCCCTCTGTGCAAAGCCATTTACAAGAGATTATAATATTACTAGGAAATTGCCCGTCAAAAATGATGGGAGTAAAATTGTAAGCTTGGCAATGCTGTTTGCCACACAATGCGAGGCTAAGGGCCCTCTGAGCGCCTTTGGAGCTCATTGCAAGCTGCAACTTTCCTGCTTTTGAATGATCACCTCCGGCGCTCCTTGCCAGCCCCACGATGAGCGCCTTCGGCGTTCATTGCCAGCCTCTCACCCTGTGTATTTTATAGGCGTCTCTCTTGAGTGTTACTGTTTTGGGTTGTGTTACTGCCTTGGTTTCAGTGTTACTGGCTTTCGTTAAGGGTTATTGCTTATGGCTCGTTTTTACGTCCTGCAAGCTAGTTTTACGTCCTTCAGGCTCATTTTCGTCTTGTTGCGTTTTTTCGGCAGCCATTTTTTTTCTCGCTTAGGCAATTTTTGATCGTAAAAAATGGCAAATATGGCTCAAATTAACTTGCAACCTCACTCACAGGCTCTCTGCCTCTCCCACTATGCTGTGTGTGAGTGTGTAAGGTAATTTGAGGCATATTTGTTGTTATTTTAAGGTGTTTAGAGTTTAGGCATGTACAGATTTCGGTCCTAAGTCGTACGGAGTGTAAGTCCTGCGTGCCTTCGGCGCTCATTGCAGTCTAAATCCTGCGGCGCTCATCATGAGGACTGCAATGAGAGCCTTTGGCGCTCATTGCAGCCTAAGTCCCGCAGGCCTCGCGGTCGCGGCTCGTAAGGACTCGCCTAGCTTCACAAGGCTTGCATAGCGTGACAAAGCCGCAAATGTGACCAACGTTCTTGGTCCACAACTATTATAGTGATTCACACTATTTTCTGTAAATTTAGTCCACACCGAGCACCAAATTCACTAAGATTCTTAGAAGCTAAGTGGTAATAATCTGAGGCAGAGATGGCTGATTTGTGTTCACATTTTTCGTAGTAGAAAAGACATTGCATCCTCAGAAAACCACTTTCCAGTTTCCAAAAACCTTAGTTGTCTTGCCTTTTTTTCAAATGCAACATATTTCCAAAAGGGTAAAAGATAAAAACAGCAAGTGGGACCCAAGAATAAATATAAAATGTAAATGAACGAATTATGGCAAACCTACCAAGAAAGGCCAGTTTAATTAAAAAGATTTGGAATATTTGGATAACAAGTATAGGAGTTCCGGGTTATTGAACCAATGTAAGTGAATGATTGTATCGGTGTGGCAGGAATTCCACTATAAGGGACAACAAAGAAAATATGCAAAATATTTAATGTAAATGTGCCACAAAATATGCATGAATACAATTAATAAGTAGACTTCTTAAAACCAGTCTTAAAACTATTCTTAATATTTGGACAATGTGAACATGTATGTTGTTTTGTAATGCTAAGGAAGCAGTTTCTATTATAATTGAATTTCCTGAATATGATATTTCTAAAAGTTGAAATTGATAAAGGATTTTTTTCTAATAGTATTGACAGACTCTCTAGGATGGAATGTAACAGAAATGGAAACAGGGCATAAAAAACTTGTACAGGACACCAAGGAACTTCTGCTGGATAATATCTAATCTGAACTGTTCTGTAGTAAATTCACAGGGTCTGAGGATTCCAAAGGAGGCTATGTATATGGTAGAAGTTTATCTTGATCTTTATCCAAGGTTAAAAGCTTACATAAGTTTAAACAGATTTGTGGAATTATTTTTGCTGCAAACTTTACAAAACAAAGTGGTTATTGCAATTATACTTTAGCCCAAAACCTAATACTTTCAAAAGTTTTAGTACTCTGAGAAAGCTTCTATGAAAATGGAATCAACCAGAAGCTTGCTAATAACCATTTAGAGTCCCCTTCTCTGGCACCTCTTCTTTGTATCGCCCTCTGACCGTTGGTGTACCCCAAGGCCTAGGCCCCCTCCTCAATCTATATATCCTAACTTGGTACCCTAATAAAATCTTTTAGATTTCAATATCATCTCTATGCAGTCAACACTCAAGTCTACCTCTCAGCACCAGATCTATCCTCTTCTCTTCTAGTTTCCAACTGCCTCTCAAGTATATTGTCCAATCTCTGCCCACCAGCTACAGATCCACTCTTAAATATCTCTCACTGTCGACAATGCCATCATCACTTCCACCTCCCAGGCCCGTTGTCTTGGGGTTCTACTGGACCCTACTCTTTATTTAATTCACTTACTATGCCCACATCAACTATGCACCCCTTTATATCTTTATTCTTGTCTCAAAATACTCCCCCATCCGCCCTCTTCGTTCTGTTAACTATCCTCCTCTCTTCATACTTCAGGACTTTTCTTGTGCTGCCCCTATTCTTTTGGAACTCCTTGCCTTGCTCCACTAGACTTTCCTGCTGACACAAGACCTTCAAAACCTCACTAAAAATGCATCTGTTGAAAGAAGCTTATCACCTTAGTCCTTAATATACACAACACATCTATCATCTCCTGTACCACTCCCAAAGTCTGTAGATTTGAGAGTTTTTAATCCTGCAAGGATTAGGTATGTTAGATTCTAAGCTCAAAGACAGTTCCCCCTTTTTGTTTCCACTTTGTTAAAACGGTTTATGCCCTACTTAACGCATGTATGCCACTGTAGAATATGTTCTCTTGTTACAAATAAAGGATGATAATAACTTCTGCAAAGTTTTTGGACTCTTAAGCTTGATGAATGCTATTCAATTTTGAGAAGTAATATTTTTTCTTCCATTAATGCCATCTAGTCGTTTAATTAATGGCCGAGAGGGATTACTATTAAAGGCATCAATTATGTGTTGCTCACAACCAAGAGCCTTTCCCTAAATTTATAATATTTGGAATGGAATGGTCTGTTTTAGAATATTTTAATGTATGCTCTGCTGGTATAAGATATATTTAAAGAAAAATCATCCAAAATGACAAATTAAAATAAATGTAATAGCCTTAAAACTGTAAGAATGTTTGAAAAACATAAAAATATGAATATATGTAAAAAAGTAGGGAGGCATTAAATAAGACAACATTTAATGCTAGTTGTTTTGCATGGTGTTAACATGAGTTCTAGGATACTGAAGCCTTGTGTCAGAGCAGTGATAACCCCATTCATTGTGACATGAGTATGCTGGAAGTGACTGGTTGTAATAAATAGTAAGGGGGATTCATAATGAGCATCCTTTAATTGTAAGAAACCTACAATAGTTAAAAAGTAAAAGTTATTAAATGAAAGAAAATTAAAAAGGATTAGAATGAGGCAATTATTAAGAGAATCAAATGATAATATGGCTGAATTAAATTAAAAGAAATAGAAACATTATTTCTAAAAAATAAAATGTATAGATTGAAGAAATACATGCAATCCAAATATTAAATGTAAACAAGGTGTAATGACAAGTTTAAATATGCTAGCTTAATGAAAGTGACAAAATAAAATGTCACATAGAAAATATAAAATGCTAGTAAAACAAGATAAAATTAGATCACTATTTAAATGACAATAAATTAATTTAAATAAATTCTAAAATAGATTAGATGAATGTATACGAAGTCAGAAAGTATACTTTTCTGGAAGTAATGAATGAATGAATGACTTGATGAATGGTGATTCACAATGGCCTCTTTTCTTACCAAGCCAGTACCTCAATCGATGAGTCTTCCAATAAAGATTATGGCCCACTTGCAACTTTCTATTGCTATGCAAAGCTTTGGACACTGGTTTGAGAAGATTATATCAAAGGTTAACTCTTTTCAATCAAAAGTAGGTAGAGTTTCTATTGATCTGAAGCAAGAGATGTTCATCCACACTGAATGAGTGGACTATGCATCTGGAAGTCTGATTAGAAAGCACAATTTAAATACCAAGCAGAGCATATGGAGAACAGAGAATGACGATTGAAGATTAGAAGCTTACCAGAGACTGTAGCTTTGGCCTACCTGAAGGAGTTCATCAAGCAGATCTTTCTGTATATTTCTCCTGAATCACCTGAATCTATATTTAGCCCTTCAACTTTTGAATTTGTTAAACTTGTATTTCCCCTGTTCTTATCCCCTGTACAGCGCTACGGAATATGTTGGCGCGTTACAAATACAAGATAATAAAAATAATAATATTTAAGATGGATAGACCCATCTCTCTCCCATCTCGCATTCATCTGATCCCAACAATGTAAATTATGTAATATTAATGGGAGTGATCCTTTTACTGTTATTTTCTGGGAGCTTAGTGCATTTCTGACTGCTGCCACTTCCACTTCTTACTGTTTGTTTTCTTTTTTCTTCTTGATTGCAGTGTTCTTCTCCACATTGGACTCGGATTACTTTCTTCTGGGTTCTGTGGGATGAATGCACCTTTTCTCCCTCTTTTAGTGAGAATCCCCACTTATTGTGTTCTCTTTCTCCGCCAAAGCAGATGGTTATTGAAGAGGAATTATTTAATGCAGAGAAAAACAATTTGTAATGTGAACTTCCTGTTGGGGTGATAGCGCCCCTTTAAAATCATTACTGCCTAAATCATACAAATAGTCCCTGCATGGGTTTGCCCTCTGCAGTATATGCAAACACACAGTAGGGCTGAATGTGTAGAGTATTAACCTATCAGGCATCATGTTTGTAGTGGACAGACCCATTCAGGGGCTTCTTTTATGACTTTAGGCGGAAAAAGCAGCTCTTTTAAGGGTTTCTTCATAAAACAAAGTACATAAAAGTAATTAATACATAGAGATATTATATACAGTACTCAGTGAAGTCCAGAAACCTTACATGTCCCTTTAATACTTATCCTGACACCTTGACAATGGATTTGAAGTTAATCTCATTGTAGATGAAGATTACCTTTACAGTTGTCTATACAAGTGGTTTTCAACCTTTTTGATATAGGGACCAGATGGTTACCTTCCAATGCCTTTGAAATCGAGAACATTTTGGATGGGGTGATATTACATGTGGCACAATAAATATTAATTTACTTTTCACTGACTTGAACATTTTAACTGTAGATACCTTTCTCAATTAACTACCTGTACTGTGAGTAATGGAAGTGGTATGCTGAAAGTGTTAGACTCTTCTAATCCTGTTTTTTTTTCCTGAGGACCAACAGATAAGGTTTCAGAAGACCATCATATGTTGACAACCATAGACCTGTACTTGCGCTCACCACTAGATGTTGCCAGTGAATCAGTTTTCAAAATGGCATGGAGCAGAGTCTAATTAGTTCATTTAAAATGTAGCTATATCAGGAATTAAAGGCATAAACTCTTCCTAAAATTGTTATGTATTAATATGTGATGTATATGTTTGTTTTAAAATCTAATGAAGCTAAAATAGTCTATGAAACAATCTTTTCTTATATAAATCATGACTGTAGTTGCATTTACTGCCAAGTAGAGGCATATTCAAATTGGTGTTAAAGATGTGTGTTAACTATAAAAAAACATTTTCTTTTAAAGGTATATGTAAGTGAGCTGGATTATGAATGCATCAGAGAAGAATTAGTAGTGTATGAATAAAAATGTTTGCATGAAAAAAATACCAAAATAAACATTTAAACAGTTACCCTAAAGTTTGCTGAATTTCTTTTTCTATCAATGTGGACACCACCTGAAAACCTCAGAGAAAAGTAGCATACATAATACATTATATCTTTTTTGTCTGTGAATTGAGCTGCAGCTTTCCTTAAGATTTCTGTAATACCCAGAACAAGGTCTGTGTCCTGTCATTCACTGATTGTTTTATGTACATCCCAGGTGATATCTTCCCCAAGCCCCAGTGAGTTGCCCCTGTTAGCTCCCACAGCCCCAGTGAATTGCCCCTGTGACATTCCCCTGCCCCAGTGAATTGCCCCATTACCTCCCCCAGCCCCAGACAGACACTAACAAATGAGCTCTCTTGCAAGTCATTGAAGGACCATAGATCAAGCATAAATGCTCATTCGCCCAAAAGACGGTTAGAAAAGTAAGAAGAAGCTGAAATCTTTGGTTTCAGTACAATTATAATTTGCCAGAATTTATCAAGAAGCGGGTGTATGTCTAAAGAACAACCGTGTAACAGCTCAAGCATTTTTACTTGAATGTCGATTTATGGTCCTTTATGGATCTTTAGTTCTAAGGAGTGTAGCAGCCCCTTCCAGCATCATCTAGCTGGCTGCATACAGCATTGCTGATTGGCTGCAAAGCTGGACATGCTCACATAGTGGGTTCATTTTTACAAAATCGAACCCTGAGAAGCCTAGCTCAATTCTGGGGGTGTAAACATCATCTGCAACAGTTTTTTTTTAATGCAAAGCTAAAAAAACATAGTGCATGCAAACAAATGTAATCATACACTACTAATTCCCTTCTATCAGATGCATTCATAACCCAGTACACTTGCATATACTTTTAAGTCT
Organism: Discoglossus pictus; assembly: GCA_027410445.1. Taxonomy (NCBI): domain Eukaryota; kingdom Metazoa; phylum Chordata; class Amphibia; order Anura; family Alytidae; genus Discoglossus; species Discoglossus pictus. The sequence goes on along the minus strand of CM050165.1, from coordinate 265,870,779 downwards.
AGTGACATATTACATAATATCAATGACTTAATGATTTCAACCTCTGTCTTCAGCTGGCAATTTTTTTTGATTGTTGCCTAACAATTTTCAATACCCAAATATGTGACTTAACGGTCACTTTTATTGAACTGTATGAATATAGGAATTTGGTAAATACAAAATTAACCTAGAAGATACAGACCAATAACAGAATATTTACTTAACTGCAGTTGCACTGCCCTGGTTTTGCAATGACCCTTAAAGTCTGATTAGAATAGGGTTTCTATAGTGTGAATTGAAAATATATGTTGAGATAGTCTAGGGTTCCTCATCTGCCATCTATTTTTTTTTAACTTAGGGTTGTACTCTGCTGGAAAATTGGAGTTTCCACTCACATGTTCTATCAAGGTATGATGATACTTTGAATATTTTATTTATTATTAACTATGTATATAATTCAAGCCGGGTTCCACAACGGAAATGGCACATGAGATCGATGGATAATAGAGAAAGACTTTGACTGTGTGGATCACAACAAAATGTGGCAAGAGATGGGAGTACCAGATTATCTCATCGGCCCCCTGAAGAACCAGTATGTGGACCAACAAGCCACTGTCATAACCAAACATGAGATAACAGAATGGTTTAACATCTGGAAAGGTGTGCAAGAAGGCCGGCAGTAAGGCCAGGCTGGATGAATCCAAAGCCGGAATCAATATTGCTGAAAGAAATATCAACAACCTCAGATGCGATGATACTACACTGATAGCTGAAAGCGAGGAGGAACTAAAAGACCTATTGATGAGGGTAAAAGAATAAAAAGTTGGCATGCTGCTCAATGTTGAAAAGATGAAAATCTTGGCAAACGGCAATCTCAATTCCTGGCAAATAGATGGGGAGGAAGTGGAGGCATTGACAGATTCTATTTTCCTTATCTCTTCAGATGGTGACTGTAGCCATGAAATTAAAAGACGTGCTTCTGGGGAGTATACTACATTATCAACAAAGGTTCGCATAGTTAGAACTATGGTATTACCAGTAGTAAGAGCTGGACCATAAAGAAGGCTGAGCTCTGTAGAATTAATGCATTTGAATTATGTTGGCGAAAAGTGGTTAGAATCCCTTAGCAAGAAGATCCAATAAATCAGTACTTCAGGAAATCAAGGCAAACTGTTCACTGTGTATATATATATATATGTGTATTAAGATCTTTAGAGAAGAGGATAGCTGCCTTGGTCATGTACAATATATGAAGTATGTTTATGCTCCTAAAAAAAAGGGAGGTAACTGAGATATCTAGAAGATATATGTAAGTGTTAATTATTATTATATGTGAAATCACAAAAACACTTTCAGTACAGCTCCTTCTCTCTCTCTGATAATCTCCAACCCACCAATTCCTAGACCTGAGTGTGAACTTGCTCAGCTACAACACAGACAAATTGTTACAAGTTGCACATGTTTTTAAAGGCCTTTCACACCGAGTTGATTAGTGTTTTAGGTTCCCTATTGGTTCCTAGGGCTGTCACTCGGTTGCATATTACGGGCTTGTTAAACGTTTGTGAGCGTCATATAATCACGACCCCTAAAACCTTGCAAGTACGGGCAGAGGTTATGAGTTTTGGCTTAAGGACATAAATTGTGGGCTTGGGGCGATAGAATAAATCTAAATATTTAGAGAAAAAGAACACCCGCAGCAAAAATGACGGGTTAGAGTCACTTGCAAACCTCTAGTAGAATAGGGCTCTATGTTTGCAGTTTTCATTACCTATTATATACTACTATTTGAGAAAAAACAGATGAAACCTTGTTACTCAAACAAGATTTTGGAATCAAGTCTTGACTTTTCAAACCATTTACTTTTTAATTATCCAAACTAATTCTTGCCATGGCACGTTTGGTATATTTTGCTCTGAAACATATTTTGGCATTATTTATGTTTATTTCATTCAGTGACTGGACAGTTGACAATCCATATTTAAGAAAGAATTCAGTATACATTTCCAACATGTAACATTTACAAAATGTAGTGCCTAGTATAACAAAATATTTTTTTACCAGGACGAATGCACTTTAAACAAAAATAAACAATTGTTAAGTAACCCATCATTATTTTTGGCTTATTTGATTATATACAGGTCCAATCTGCAATTTTAAGTATTTGAAGCTGCCAAATGCCATTTTAATTTGATCAAGTTGTATCACCAAACCAGAGCAGTTTGGTTTAATACCAATCATAGATGCATCATGTTAGTTTTACCACCATTTATCAAAACAACCACTGTCTGTTTTTAAATTGAGGTGAAAAGCATGCTATTTAGTCCACCAGCATCATATTCTAATTGAATCCTAGGAACATTCACAAAATGATAGGGTTCTGTACAAATCTTGGCGTTTCCTCATTGAGCTGAATAATTATAGATATTTGAAAGCACTGGTAACATTGCCATGACAGGATGATACAGATGCTTGTGCCAGTATAGCCCATGCTCCCATCTACACTGTCAGTAGACAAGACTTTGTAATTTGAAGAAAAAAAAAACTCCTAAGAAGCATTTATATAAAACTGGTCTTGATAAGCAAGAATGATTTGTGCTATTTATATCATCTTACAAAACATGCTTTTGCAGGGTAGATAAAAAAAGTAATTGGTTATAAATTCTAGGTGAATATACAGAATACCTGAGAACTGGCTGTTTCATCATTTGTTCCTCCATGCACACATGTATATAAAGGTCATATGAGCCCATGAGAGTAGGATGACTACTCCTCAATTAGTAATTTAATAAGAAATTGCTCAGAGATAACTATAAAAACAAAAAAGCTTGTGCAAGTAAATTAATAAACTGTATATAATGCATGAATAGTACACTCTAGGATTTTCAAAAAATGGCCAAAATAGTTTATTCCTTCTGTATTTGCTAGCCACTGTTAACTTGTTTAACTCATTATTAGATGCTGTATTGTACAAGATATATTTAACCTCCCAGAAGTTTTACCTACTGAAGTCTACATAAGCCTAGAACCTGCTACAGAAATGGAAGTCACATAAAGAAATTCCAAAGGATGTGAAAACAGTAAAAATAATAGTTAAAATTATCTCCACTGTACTATCAGTCCAGAGCAAGATTATAAAAATGTATCTCATATTTTCCCCACAAAGATTTGCATCCATTACAAACGTATGTACTGTTAATTCTCAATATAATTATATACCATAAACCAGAGATTAAAAAGGGGGAGATGGAAACTTTGGCCTCCATGCTAATCCCCTATATTGCAGATTACGCCATGTTCAAGAGCAAAGACAATCTCACTAGCTATGTTAATCCCCCATCCCGGAAACATTGCAAGAAAACGGCTACATGTGTTCGCGGAAATCTGGAGCCACTTTCCACTGATTTTTGCACTGACAAAAGATTACAAGTTACTCCGTTAATAAGACTCAATGGATCATTTCCAAAATAGGGAAGTGCCGTAACTACAAAAAACTGAAGAAAATATTATGGGTACCAAAGGACCATTTGCAAATTGTTTTAAAACCATTGCGGAGTGCTGAAGCAGCAGTTATAGAGACAGTATAGCACCAAAAAACAAAATAATGAATATATATATATATACACACATACACACAGATATACAAAATAAACACAATTATATATATATAGTAAATCTATAAATACAATTATCACATATTTAATTTAAATAAATATAAAGTTTATATATATATATATATATATATATATATATATATATATATATATATATGGCTTCTTGATGCAGTTACAGTTTTTCTATCTCATTATAAAAATGATGGCACTCTCATTTCCCATTGGTTCCTTTTCTTATCCGTAAAGCTTGTTATGATGTAATATACTGAATGCATAGATTATTGTTAGGCACCTAGAGAAATAGGTACTATACTGAGTGAACACATACTTTAAAGTCTGCAAGAGATTTAAGATGTGGGCTGATTGCAGTAATATTGCAAGTGAAAAGACGAACATAAACATGTAATGTAATGGGGAAAAAAGCCCCCGCAGCCGATCTACAGGTATATCACAAATTACCCAACTCGATTAGCATGGGGGCCTTTGTCAGGGAAGGGGAAATAAGGACATGACTTTTTTTTATTGGGCAATATTTGGATGACTGTGCACTAAAACAAAACATTTTAAAAAATCAGCAAATTCCATTATTTTAGTTGCTTTTTTGATTATATGGAGAGAGGAAGCATTAATAAATCATTTAAGTATCACAACATCAAATTAATACTTTTCAGAGCATATATCTGAAATGTTGTTTACCATTGGAAAGTAAATTTTACCAGTCACTGGATCCTTTTGCACATGCGCAAGGCCATTATAAAGGAAGGAATTGAAGAATTATAACAATATATTCAATTATTGACAACAGAAGTAGATTTTTTTTTTTTACCTTTGTGCATATAATGATAGAAGCCAGTAAACATTGTTGATCCCTTTTCTTGCACATTTTCATACAGAAATCCCAATCATAGTTTGTGGTCTGGGGCCTATTTACTCCTACAGGGCTTTCAGATTCCTGTTCTCTTTACAAAGCAATGTGCACAGCCAACTGTGGGAAGACAAAATCTGTTCATAAAATATGAAAGGTAGTTATGGGTAAAACATTATTAAATGTATTATATGTAATATTATCAGAATTAACCTGCATGTTACTGAAGGGAGCTGCCAAGAAGAATCCATTGATGAAGAAAAGGAGGATCGGTACTGATGTGTCCTGCACTATGAAAACAAGATAAACTCTTAAATTCCCTTGTACGGTTCATTCCTCAGCATTCACTCCTAGTAAATAACTATATGGGTGGGCTGGTCAGAATATAATATAAAGATGTTTATCTTATGAAATGCTTAGAATGTAGAGCACACCCCACATTCACTACGCATTAAATTGTGTTTACAAAGAGACAATTTTATAAGGGTGTAGCTGGAAGAAATAAAAGTAGCCTGTACAGCAGATGTCTGAAGAAATGTTTCTGCATGGTTTAGGGTTGTTCCTGAGCGGTGTCATTGGAAGGAGTGTGTACTGTAAACATATTACAGTTATACACATACATTATGGCTTCCACATTCTATTTCATTTACAATGTTACAGTCTTTAAAATATGTACAAATAATCAGCAGTATTAGGGGTCAATTATGATTGAAGGTTTTAGCAAAGTAATTTTCACTACTAACATATGAAACAGACAACATACTGTATGTGCCTGAAGATGTTTTCTTAAAAAATCAATAATGTTTTAATTAAAATTAATTAAAAACATCTGAGTTTAAGTATTTAAAAAACAACATGTTAACAAGAAATCATTTACCAGCACATGCCACGAATAATCAGAATCGACTTTAATGATACTCAAGAACATTCAGTATACAGTTCTACTGATAGTGATCATTCTACAATATTTATAGACACATTTACTAGTATGTTTATTTGCTTTATCCTTGATTGCATCCTACTAAAATATTAAAATCTTGCACAACAATGACCAAGACAATATCCAGTCTTTGTAGAATCTTATGTATTTTTTCTGATGAACTATGTCAGATGCCATTTTCTGCATTTGAAGCTTGGTTATCATTGACGGTCATGCAGTACATCGTGTGTATCCTTGCTATCATGTCACTGGACTGTAATGTGCTATTTTCTCCTTAACCTTTTAATAAACATGCTACGACTAAAAAGGAAAAAATTAATTTTTGTTATTAAACTTGCCAAAACTGTTTTGTTAGAAATGTGTGGTGAAATAAAAAGTGTAATAGCCCTGTGGGTGACTATCCAGTTAAAACAAAATCAAGATCTATACAGATGGTTAGTATGATATGCTGACAAAACTAGTTAATCTATACAGCAAAGGAAATAGAACTAGTATTTTATTTAAACACAGAATATAGAAATACATTCATGTTTACTTTTCACCCAATGAATTTGTACCATTCTCCTTAGAACAATAACTCTAAGAATCCCAGCTAAATTTAAATATCACTATTAGGTTATATAATTTCAGCTCAAAACTTTCCCTGCAATTGCTTAGGGAGATAAATTGTCTAATTCTTAGTCCAGTATTGGGACTGATGTTTGTTTTTTATAATTAAGGCGTTATAAGTTACTGCGTTGGGAGTTGGTGCTCACTGAGCACAGTTTAGCTGGGCCTAGCATGGAGAGTGAGATAAGTCTAGTGAGGATGTCCAGGGAGGTAGCTGGGTTACAGTTAGAAGGGAAAACAGGGGGATCAGGAGGCAGGCCAGTTCTGAGTTGGCAAACACCAAACACCAACAAATTTGCCAGATTGAGTGAAACCGTTGGGGATGTCTATTCAGGAATGGCAATGCCAAATAGAGCTGTTCTCTCTAACAGCCGGGAGAACAGTTCTACTGGAGGAGTGGGAGGGCAGAATAGGTAGAGCAAAAGACAGGTTTTGGTGGTAGGGGATTCTATTATTAGGAAGGTAGACAGGGTGATTTTTTTACCCAGATCCCATCCCAGCAATCAAACAGTTTGCTGTCTCCCGGGTGCTCGAGTTCGGCATGTTGTGAATTTGGTAGATAAATTATTGGGAGGGGCTGGAAATGAACTGGCGGTCTTGGTACATATTGGTACCAATGACAACATTAGTGGGAGATGTAGTGTCCTAAGGAATGATTTTAATGAACTAGGGAATAAGCTTAAAGATAGGACCTCCAATGTAGTATTTTCTGAGATACCACCTGTGCCACTTGTTAGCCCAGGGAGACAGAAGGAGCTTAGGGAGTTTAATGCGTGGCTAAAAATGTGGTAAACTAACGGGGGGGGGGGGTTTAGAGAACTGGGCTGACTTCTCACTTGGGTACAATCTCTATTGCAGGGATGGACTTCACCTTAATTATGAGGGAGCTTTTGTGCTAGGGGATGGGATGGTAGAAAGGCTGGAGGAGTTTTTAAACTAGTACGTGGGGGGAGCGACTAGATGAATGTAATGGGGTAGGAAGTGTAGAGGGGATAAGGGATGAATTAACTACTCATAGGGGAGGGTTAGTATAATAAACAGAGAGTTATTACTAAGTAACTCAAGTACAGAGGCAAGCACCTCAAATCTACAAACTCATAACATAAGATGTATGCTTGCTATTGCCAGAAACTTGCCAGAGAGAAACATGGGAGAGTTAGAATTATTGGCAATTAATAAAAAATGGGATTTAATAGGCATTACCAAAACATGGTGGGATGAATCTCATGACTGTAAACCTATTTAGGAAATATAGGGACAATGGTAAAAAAGGAGGAGGGATATGTCTGTATGTTAAGCCTGAATTTAAGCCTATAGTTAGAGAAGATATTTATGCTGGAACTAACGATAATGTTGAATGCTTGTGGGTAGAGTTAAATAGCGGACGAGCAAATTCTAAAAGAATATTAGTTGGAGTATGCTATAAACACCCAAATATAATTGAAAACGAGAAAATACAATTATTGTTACAGATTGGAAATGCAGCTAAGCATAGACATTTAATTACCTGGAAATAAACTGGATAAATGAGACCAGCTTTTCAGCTAAGAGGAGCAGGTTCTTGAGTACACTCAGGGATCATTATCTGGCCCAGGTTATACAAGAACCTACTAGAAATGAAGCTAGCTTGGATTTAGTTATCACAAATAATATCGATATGGTATCAAATGTTGAAATAAGGCAACCTTTGGGAAACAGTGATCACAACACAATCTCATTTGAGATTGAATAAAAAAAAAAAAGTGTAAGGGGCCATCAAAAACTCTTAATTTTTAAAGGGCAGATTTTGATGGTCTAAGGGCAGCAATACAAAGTATAGACTGGGACAGAGAACTGGCAGGTAAAAATACTCAACATAAATGGACAACATTTAAATCCTTACTAAATATACATACTTATCACCATATACCATGTAGGAATAAAAGTAAAAGGAGTAAATCACATCCAATGTGGCTTAACAATGATTTAAAGATCAAGATATGGAGTAAAAAAACAGGCATTTAAATTATGCAAACAAGAGGGGACAGAGACTGCCTTACGTAAGAACAAGGAAATCAACAAGGCTTGCAAAATAACTATTAGACTGGCTAGAATAGAAAAGGAAAAACTAATTGCAAGAGAAGAGTAAGACTAATCCTAAAATATGTTTTAAATATATTAATAAAAAGAGGGCCAGGAAGGAAGCTATAGGAACATTACAATGTGACACAGGCCCTGACCAGGAAAAGGCAGATGAGCTACAGTGCCTTGCAAAAGTATTCACCCCCCATGACTTTTTACCTATTTTGTTACATTGCAGCCTTAAGTTCAATGTTTTGTCAATCTGAATTTTATGTGATGGATCAGAACACAATAGTCTCAGTTGGTGAAGTGAAATGAGAAAAATATATACATAAAACTATTTTTCACAAATAGAAAAATTGGCATGTGTGTATGTATTCACCCCTTTGTTATGAAGCCCATAAAAATCTCAGGTTCAACCAATTACCTTCAGAAGTCACATAATTAGTTAAATGGTGTCCACCTGTGTGCAATCTAAGTGTCAAATGATCTGACATTACATATACACACCTTTTTTGAATGGCCCCAGAGGCTGCAACACCTAAGCAAGAGGCACCACAAACCAAACACTGCCATGAAGACCAATGAACTCTCCAAACAAGTAAGGGACAATGTTGTTGAGAAGTACAAGTCAAGGTTAGGTTATAAAAAAATATCCCCAGGAACACTATAAAATCTATGTCTGGCATAAACCCAACACATCACATAACCCAAAGAACACCATCCCCACAGTGAAACATGGTGGTGGCAACATCATGCTGTGGCGATGTTTTTCAGCAGCCGGGACTGGGAAACTGGTCAGAGTTGAGGGAAAGATGGATGGTGCTAAATACAGGGATATTCTTGAGCAAAACCTGTACCACTCTGTGCGTGATTTGAGGCTAGGACGTAGGTTCACGCTCCAGCAGGACAATGACCCCAAACACACTGCTAAAGCTACACTTGAGTGGTTTAAAGGGAAACATGTAAATGTGTTGGAATAGCCTAGTCAAAGCCCAGACCTCAATCCAATGGAAAATCTGTGGTCAGACTTAAAAATTGCTGTTCACAAGAGCAAACCATCCATCTTGAAGGAGCTGGAGCAGTATAGTAAGAAGAAATGGGCAAAAATCCCAGTGGTAAGATGTGGGAAGCTCATAGAGACTTATCCAAAGCGACTTGGAGCTCTGATTGCCGCAAAAGGTGGCTCTACAAAGTATTGACTTTAAGGGGGTGAATAGTTATGCGCATTGACTTTTTCTGTTATTTTGTCCTATTTGTTGTTTGCTTCACACTAAAAAAAAAAAAACATCTTCAAAATTGTGGGAATGTTCTGTAAATTAAATGATGCAAATCCTTAAACAATCCATGTTAATTCCAGGTTGTGAGGCAACAAAACATGAAAAGGGGGGTGAATACTTTTGCAAGGCACTGCAAATAGGGTTTTTTCTTCTGTATACACAAGGGAGGTACCAGTGGTTGGGACACTGCAACATAATGGGGCTACACTACCTTCACCAAATAACTGGTTAATGCAGGAATAAATCCAAAAGAGGTTGGAAAAAATAAATGTTAATAAAGTCCCAGGTCCTGATGAAATACATCCAAGGGTACTGAGGGAACTGGGCTCTGTAATAGCCAAACCATTATATTAAATTGTTCAAGATTCACTCAACACTGGGTTGCTACCAGATGACAGGCGAAAAGCAGAGGTGATACCTATATTTAAGAAGGAAGCAAGAGCAAATCCAGGGAATTATAGACCACTGAGCCTCACTTCTGTAGTGGGAAAGCTTTTAGAAGGGTTAATAAGGGATAATATGCAAAAATGTGTCTGTTTGAACAGGAGTATAAGTAGGAGTCAACATGGATTTATGAGGGATAGGTCATGTCAAAAAAATGAATTAGTTTCTATGAGGAGGTTAGTAGGAACCTGGATCAAGGCAACTCAGTGGATGTTGTCTTTTTGGATTTTGCAAAGGCTTTTGATACAGTGCCACATGGGAGTCTATTGTGCAATCTAAGGGATACAGGAATTGCAGAAAATATCTGCTCATGGATTGAAAGCTGGCTAAAAGACAAGAAGCAAAGGGTTGTGGTAAATTGAACATACTCAGATTGGACTAATGTGTTAAGTGGGGTTCCTCAGGGTTCAGTATTAGGTCCTCTCCTTTTTAACATATTTATTAATGACTATGAGGTGGGACTGGAAAGTAGTGTCGTTTTTGCTGAGGACACAAAGTTGTGCAAGGTAATTAAATCAGATAATGATGTACTTTCCCTCCAAAGGGATATACATAAAATAGAGGAATGGGCATCTAAATGGCAGATGAGATTTAATACAAATAAATGTGAAGTTATGCATCGGGGAGGGGGAAATAGCCATGCAATTTATAATCTTAATGGAGCAATCAGATATTGAAAGGGATTTGGGAGTACTTGTGGACAACCACCTAGGTAACAGTGCTCAATGCCAAGCAGCAGCTGCAAAGGAAAATACATTATTAGCATGTGTTAAGAAGGGTATAGAAGCAAGGGAAGCAAATATAATTCTACCACTATACACATCCCTAGTATGCCCTCATTTGGAATATGGAGTACAATTTAGGGCACCACTTCATAAAAAGGATATTTTAGAGCTGGAAAAAGTACAGAGAAGGGCTACAAAACTAATAAGGGGAACGGAGGGACTAGGTTATGAAGAAAGACTAACCAAATAAAGCTTATTAAGGGCACGTAAGGGGAGATATGACTACGTTATATAAATACATCCATGGTCAGTATAAAGATTTGTTAAGTGAGCTAGCTTTTTGTGGCAAGAGGTTTTCAACTGAACAAAGTCAGAGGTGCTCATCAAAGAACAAACCTTAATAGAACAAACCTTAAAACTAACCTTAATAGGTTAGTTCTATGGATTTAATAACCCACTCTGAGAGCAACCTCTTTTAGCTCACTTGTGCCTTTCACCGGGAGAAAAATCCTGTGGTAAATTCAACTAAAAAAGTTCCTTTCTTGCTTCATAGTGGTCACTAAATTTGCTCTGAGAGTGGGTTATCATGTCCACAGAACTAACCTATTAAGCTTTGTTTGTTCTCTGATTAAGCGCCTCTATTTTGTTTTTTAGGTTTTCAACTGACAAGAGAACATCCTTTGAGGTTAGAAGGAAAAAAGATTCTACCTTAAAGAAAGAAAGGGGGTCTTCACAGTAAGGGTGGTTAATCTGTGGAATTCTCTACCAAAGGAGGTGGATAGATAATTTTAAAAGGGAAATGGATTTATTTCTAATTAAAAAGGACATTCAGGGTTATCCTGGATAATCAGAGAGAGAGAGAGAGAGTATTGATCCAGGGAGGAATCCGATCGCCAGTATCTGGGTCAGGAAGGATTTTTTTTTTCCTTTTAGACTATTGGCAAAGTTTCACTTGTTTTTTTTTTCTGTTTGCCTTCCACTGGATCAATTAATTAACAACTAATCTGCATATTGCAGATCAGAGAAGATCTTAAAAGGTTGAACTGGAAGGACTGAAATTATTTTTTCAACCTCAATTACTATGTAACTATGTAACTCTATGTAACCTGTGGGGCTGACCCAATTTTATTTATTTCAATGTCTTTTGAAAGTTTGTTTTATTTTATATTAATCACACATAATTTAGCATGAGACAGTAAAAGTTACGTTTTATCTTTCATATCATTGTAACCACTAAGAGTGCTCTATTTCCTTGTTTGTTTCTTTGGGAACTTTAAAATGTGTCAGCGAAGGAAGCAAAAAACACAATTAGTTTAGCATGAAAATCACCATTTATTAAGAGCTTTAAAACATATACTTACAAAAGCAATTATCTCTGCTGCATGAGTCAACTTTCAAGTCCAGCACTGCACCAAGTCCTAACCCATACTTTCCCCTCTACTGTTGAGACGTAGGTACCGACTGAATCTCACGTTGTTTGAAAGTATATAGAGATGATGTCTAACAGGGCCTTCTCTTGAGCAATGATGATATCCATTTATATAGAATTCAGCCAAAATTATGTCCAGTAACAGTGCTTTATAGTGTTCACGACCCAAGGGTCTGAAATCACTTGCTGCAAGAACGAGCTGGATTTTTATAGAGCAATTTTAACCATTGCCTCTGGTATTGTGCCCACTGTCTTCATATCTTCCACTAGTGGGAAGGCAGAACAAAAAATCCTCAAGTCCCTGGAAAAGGATTATTTTTAGAACTTGTTTTCCGTTTCCTGAGCACTAATTTCATTAACACCAGTTTCATTCGGAATGTAATAACCTTTTTATCCTGGAATAGTTTTAGCCTTTATTTAGACCAGTTTCCAGGTAGTGCTGGCTACTCCCCCCGATAGCCACAAGAAGAAGGAGATAAGCAGCTCTACTTGAGGGGAAAACGAACAGTCAACAAATTTTAACTTTTATATATTTTATGATGATCCAGACAGAGCTGGCCGACCCCCCACGGGCTTGGAGAAAGGCAGCTCTACTTCAGGTGAAAAGTTTAAATAGTAGGAAAAATGTTGTTATTTATTTTAAATTGCATACTGTTTAAATAGCCTATGCTGAACAAACAAACATGTGAGCTGTACTTTAAAATGCACTACAGTGATCCTGTAAGCAGGAGACTTAGGAAACTGCATGGCCCCAAATTAAGAGGTAGACACAGGAACTTAATATGTTGAGGCTCTTTCATTTCACAATTGTGTTATTATTTTAATATTGTTATCTTAATACAATTGAATGTTTGTGGACGCTCTTTGTAATAGATTACACCATCTAGGCAAAGCCTTTTATGTATGGCATTTTAGGTTAAATATTAGCAGCAGCCTGGAGTAAGGAGTGAAGTGCATATAATTATTTTTATAGAAATATTTGCATATATACGGTAGTTGGCTTTTTATTGACACCTACAAGGGTCTACCTTGAATAGAGAAGTAGCAACCCCCACCCCAAATGATGTTGTACCAGGGCAGTCTATTCACTATTTCCACCTCTGGTTATATAGTTTTGTGTCATATATACCACTTCAGGTACTTATTAAAAGAGATGTTTCTCTTTTACTGTTTAGGATATAAGAATTATTTTTGCTTATTTAAAAAAACATAGTAATTAATAACTGTAAAAAGTGATTTTATTTTTTAATTGGAGATATGTGAGACAAAATATATCAATGCAATTCTCTTGACAAAATGCCCCCCAAAAGCTACAAAATACCCTAGGGTTACTTTTGAAGCTCTTAGAATGTATTTTTAATTCCAACTTCTATTGGCAGCTCTGGGAGCAGCCCGCCATATTGAATCCTTTGTTACAGATTACCAAAGGTTTACAGTTTAATTGATAGATGAAATAACAAGCAGAGTGAGCATGTGTATACTGCATGTCTGAACTCTTGCCAGCAAAGCAGTCTGTCATGTGAGCCTCTTCTGGGATTTATTGTTTCAACAAATTGGCAAACCAACTGAAGACACAAAAAGCAATTGGTCACAGAAGCCACAATAAAAATGCACATAAATAAAAAAAAAAAAAAAAAAAAAGTAAGACTCAGTTGATTTTTTGATGTAATTACAGAAGTAACAAGCACAGTAGTATGGCGTGATTAGTTTATCAAAAATATGCAACTGGGCCATCATTTCTATTTTGTACACAGCAATGTGTCGGCAATGCTTTTATCAACAGTTTTAGTTTGTTAGCACATAGGGAGTAATAAAAGTTCAAAGCAGTAACATTTTTATGTTTATATGATTTAGTTTCTTATTTGCTGCCCAAATAAATCAAGATCTCATCAAGCTGGTAGGGCAAGGGAGGCCGACTAGTGCATTTCTAGGTACAAACAGCTGTTTTTAACACTTCAACATTGTGCAAACACTGCTCTGTCTGATAGTTATATTCAGTGGCGGAGCCAGTGGATGGAGGGGCCTGTGCAAAAAATAATAATAATTAGGCCCCCTCTCAGTACGTATGGTCAGGGGAAGAGAGGTAGAGATAAAAAAAGGGATTGATAAGTGGAGAGAGTATGGGAAGAGAGAAGGAAGAAAAGAAAAATTGAAGAAGGAGTTAAAAATTAAAGGAAGAAAGAGAAAAGGTATAGAGAGAAGTGGGAAGGAGATAGAGAGGAGGGAAAGACAATAGGGCAAAGAGTGTAAGAAAAAGGAGGATAGAAAGAGGAGTAAAATGTAAGAGAAGTAATAAAGTTAAAGAGAGAATAAAGGAGGTGTAGTTAGCTAGCGACAGGTAAGGTGATGGAGAGGGGGTTCAAGACAGGGGGATAAAAGGTGGAAAGACGGGATGGTAGAAGGAATGGGGAGAGGGTAAAAAAGGATGAAAGAAGAGGAAAGGTGAGAGATGAGTGGAAGTGAATAGGAGTGAGAGAGAGGAGACATTAGAAAGAAGGAGATGGGGGATCAGAATGGGTGATAGAAAGGGACAATAAGAGAATGAGAGAGAGTAAATTGAAAGAAAAATGGGAATGAGAGAAAGAAAAAAGATGTAAGAGGATAGTGGGAGAAAATGATGGAAAGGAATAGAGAAAAGGGGAAGTAGAAGAGAGAAGGGAAAGGAGAGATTGGGCAGGAGGAGGAAGTTTTAGAGAAATAAGAAAAAAAAGGGAGGCAGAAAAGAGTGGATAAAAAGGGGGGAAGAGGATGGAAGAAGATGGAGAGAGAGGAGAAAGAAGAAAGGAATATGGGTCACGGAGCCATAGTGGGCTATGGGGGCTGGAAGGTACAGTGGGAGATGGAGAGGGCCGCTTGAGAACTGATATGGGGAGAGCCATAAGTACTTCCAGAGGCTAGAGCTACAGCTGCCAGAGAGCTGTGGGGCCCCTGGGGGCCAGAGTGGGTGGTGCGGATCATTGATGGCTAGAGAGGGCCTTGGAAGCTCCATAAGGTGCCACAGAGGGCTGCATTATGAGGATAGTCAGTGCCCTGGTGCAACTACACCGTTGTTTGCTCTGCCCCTGGCTCTCACCCAGTCCCATCTTAGTAATAGGCCCAGTGCTGCCCCATTGGTAAGAGACATACTTATATTTTGTTTAATTTTATGCTTTTAAAAAAATTAATCAATTTATAACAGAGGCACCTCTTTGTCCCAGTCCCAACTCATCCAGTACTCTTTTTAATTACTCCCTCCTGCAACTTTGAGCTTGCTCACAACACTAGTAGTTGTAGAGGAGTATGTGACAGATGAATGAATGACTCCTATAACACACCACACTCATTTTGGGGATGGCTGAAGCAACAGATACTCCTGTTAAAGGTTTGGAACCAGCAAACACTCTGTACCATTTTTAACCTTAGACAGTGAGTAAAAGCATTCTCATTCTTACTATATAATGTAGCCCTGGGGCTCCTTTAGCAGCAGATGTGTCTTTCTTTCTCACCTCTCTCTTAGGCTCTGTATCTATGGCCTCTCTTTCCCAAGCAAATCCCTCCTTTGGTCATTACCTTCAGGGACTTTCTGTTCCTCTTATCTGCAGGCTCTCTCTTCAAAGCTTCTAGGAGCATCTCCATCATTTGTCTCTACTGTCATCTTAAACTCCTTCATAGGACTTTTCCCATTTCCCATTCTTCATCACTGCTTTCAAATTCTTTTGTCTTTCTTTGGAACCGTGTTTTCTTTCTGGGTGAAGAGACATTTCCTTTTCCCTCTCTTCCTTTTACTTTGTATTTTCTGCTTTCTTTGCTGTTCCGTCTGCTGTCATCACTTACACTTTGTGGGTAGGACACCAGCCCACCGTCTCTCTGTGTGCCCTCCCCCAGGGACCCTTGAAAAATACTTCTCGTACTTCAGTATTAGAATGTGCTTCTCCATACAGTCCTTTCTTTGGGGGTACATCACAGACATTACAGGTTTCTGTGACCTTGTCTTTCACCGGATGCATGTTTTCTTTCAGACCCTTCATCTCACTCTCGCAGCTCTGAATTATCCTTTTTATATCATTAATGCGAGGACCGATGTTTGTCAGTTCACTCTCTAGCTTGGATACTTCCTGCCAGTTCGTGGCGAGATGGTGCGTTTTCGTCTGTTCAAAGTCACCCCGGCAGTATTTATGCCTCATCTGCAGACTGGGAGCCTGGGACTGGAGCTGCCTCACTTCGGCCTCTTTATGCTTGGATTTCATTTGCTGCTTTAATCCTCCTGTTAAACGTTCTTTCTTTTCCAGAATATTATCCGCAGCTTTCTAATCCCTTTCAACTTCACTATGGAACAGCAACTTCTTTGGCTGTTTTTCTTCCCTCTGTTTCTGTCTCTCTCGGTTCTAGGTGCTCCTATTGGCTGGCTGACAACTCTCACCAAAACGTATCAGCCTCATCCATTCATCCCATTCATCTTGCTTCTGTTCTGGCCCAGCATCATCTATAAACGCCAAAGGCAGGTAATCGCTCACGGCTGCATCTTGCTCTTGGATCTGTACTTCACCTTTCTTTCTGTGCACAGCAAGCATATTCGATATCTCTGCTGGAAAGGAGCTCTCTGGCTTTTGGTTTTGCTGGAATATCTCCGGCTGTTCAGCAACTTCAAGCTGACACCCAACAGGCTAGTGCACCTCTTAGTAGCCTCTTGAATCCTAGATTCCTGGGAAACACTTTTATTTTCAGCATCCTCAGCCTTTACCTGTATGATTTCTTCTTTTAGTGGCTTCTCTACTTGCTTGGCCTCCAGCTCTCTTCAGCCGCAGTTTCTTCTCATTAGCTTGTTGCAAATCCAGTTCACTCTGCTTGTACTGGATCTTTTGCTGCATATTAAACATCTGAACCTCCTCTGACTCTTCTATCAGGTCCTCCCTGACTATCTTTGGCTGCTCAGCCATGTTTTCTTCACCCTTCTGTCTCTACTGTACAAGCTCCTTCACTATTCCTTGCATATGAGCTTCCTGCAAATATCGCTCTGCATTAAATGTAGCATCTTGTACACACAG
Organism: Discoglossus pictus; assembly: GCA_027410445.1. Classification (NCBI taxonomy): domain Eukaryota; kingdom Metazoa; phylum Chordata; class Amphibia; order Anura; family Alytidae; genus Discoglossus; species Discoglossus pictus. The sequence goes on along the minus strand of CM050165.1, from coordinate 265,853,812 downwards.
TTCCTTCAGGTCAGTGCTAGTCTATTTTGGACAAACACTCTGCTCTAACTGTACCTCTGTATCAGAGAGTTCGGTAACCCGCTGCTGTTCTGCAGTTTGTAACAGCAGTTCCGTTCTAGTTATAGCTGCTCCCCTCTGAGATGCATGGTTAGCGAGGAGATCTTGCTTCATCTGTTTGCCACTGTGCAGTCGCTTCTGCATAAATCTCTCATTCATCTTGTATTGGGGAACTCTCCCACTGCTCCCAAATCAACATCTGTGTCTTTTTCCTATAGGACACTCTGTTGTCTTCAAACGTAGGCTTCCTTCTCCATTCACAAATATAATTTGGCATCATCCTGATAACCTTCATTTTAGAAGAAATTTGCCTGTCTTCTACTTCAGGTTTTTTCAGTCCCACTGGGATAGAGTTCATCTGCACTCCTTGCTTTACTTGTTTCCCGTCTTGCTTCTCTTTATCCATAACGCTTTGTTTTATGGCATACTGAGACAGAGAACGCTCTCAGGATACGGAAACATCTCCATGCTCTGCTTCATATGTCCTCTTGGTGAAAGATAAAACATCATCTCTATCTCAGTCTCCATACTCTTTTCTTCCACATCTTTTACTTTAGTTAGGATTCCAGTGTCTTCATCATATTTAGGACCTTCTTCCTTTGTAAGGACACTGGCTATATTCATCCATTTTAAGGACACTGGCTATATTCATCCATTTGCTCTCTCCTTTCTCTAGGTCAGAGATCTTTGTCAGGCAATTTCTTTCTCTAGTACTCTCCAGCAAGGACAGGTGGCTGTGTCTGTCCGGATTTCTTATGGTGTCATCGTCATTGCACTTACCCAAAAGGTGTCTGCATCTTTTGGGATTCTGAACTTCACCAATGACTTGATCAGCATGCTTCTTACTGAGGCTGGTTTTGCACTCAACAGAAAAAGAGAAAAAGAACACCTATATATCCAAACTGGTTTAGCCTCCTAAGGTTGGGTAGTAATTAATTACTTATAATTCAAACATTCTTATCTTCATAAATGCAATTTCTCAATTTATTCAATACATATTGTGACCGTTTGCCCCCTAGAGGATGGTGCCAAGCAAAGAAGTGTAAAGAGTTCTTGACAGGAGTGACTGAGTTAAACTCCTAATTGGTGCAGGTGCAGTTTCACATTAAAGCCTGTAAAGCAGAAATGGAAGGGGGTGTGGCTGATTAGGCTCTGCCCTAGGTTGTGTGCTGCTGCTGCTAGCAGCAAGAGCAAGCCACAGAGAGGGGCTTGCTCGCTGATCCTGTGTGGATCTGCATACTGGACTTTAAAAGCAAAACCTGAATGAGAAAATCTTATTTTACGGTGGCTGCCAGTTTTTGATGACAGAAAGAAGTGTGTGCTCTTTTGAAGTCGCTGGAGTAACAGAGCGGTCAGAAAGAACAACTACACAGTCAGGAGGTGAAGCTACAAAGGCACCAAGTAAGTGAATGACAGACTGAGGAGGATTCCCAGGCAGAGTAGCCTAAAAAGAGACAAGGTCTATGCCAGTGAGGAGCCTGGGAGTTGCAGCTAACAGAGAAAGCTGTCAGCTCGTTGGACTGCTATAAGAGGAGATTGTGTAAAAGTTTGCTCACACAGATACCAAAGTAAAGCTGCTGTTGGAGCAAAGCCAGCCCTGCAGACTCATTGTGGAAATCCTGGTGTCAAGTACCTGTTGGATACCAGTCTTGAGAGAGCTGTGCTACAGACTAAGGCATATGGGAGAGACGGGCGGGCCCTATGCTTCATCCGCGGTTACTTATTTAAAGACGTGGAAAAGACTTCTGATAAAATAAGAGACTGTTTGTATCCTGGCCACAAGGTGGCACTACACCAACTATAAGAGACTATTTGTGTCCTGGCCACAAGGTGGCACAATTCCTCATATCAGAGACTATTGTAACTGACCCACAAGAACTTCTGCTGGAAGTAACAACTGGATTAATTTGTTTTCTTTATGAATTATAATTTCTCCGGCGCAGAGAAACTGCCCGGGTGTAGTCAGGGTGTGCCTGTATGTTAAGTAAGAACGTATATGTAGATTTTTTTTTTTATTTCTCTTCTTCTAATCCTTGTTTAGTAGACCTACTAATAAACAAGTCTTCTGCATCATAAATCTGTATTGCAGAACCTTTTGTCGTACAGATTTCCTGTGGTAAACGGCCATCCTTGTCACACTTGTGTCAGAAGTGGGATTCCTTTTGTCTTCAATTAAGAAGACAACCGACAGAGCAACATGGAGGACATGTTAAAAGCCTTGAAGCAGGCTGTAGTTGCTCAATGAGAGAGCAACAGAAAAGGGACTATCCAGTTAGCTCAGACACAAGCTAACCTGGAGAAACGAATGGAAGATGCAGCAAGAATTAGAGCCGATGAACTTCTTTTAAAATTGAATAATGATGAGTTAATATACCTCACCATTTTTGAAAGGACGGCCATAAGGGAGGCGTAGCATAAAAGGTACTGGGTAAGACTATTTGCCCCGTATTTGACAGGTGAAGCTCAGAAAGCTTACCTACACATGGATGAAGAAAAGGCGATGAACTATGATGACCTGAAAGCGGAAATCCTTGGCCGCGTTGGAGTTAACCGGGGTGTCCAGGTACAGAGAGCGCATCCCTGGGATTTTTTCGACAGACAGGCTTATCGCTACCCAAGAGACATACTTGTCTATCCAAGTTTAAAATACAGTTTCCCTGTTAAGGGAAGGCAAACCAAACCTGACCTAGAAGGAAACAAGGAGAAAGAGACCAGGTGGATGGCCGAGAGAGTGGAAAAAGCCACCAAGTTCAGTGCCATGAGTGAGATGGCAGGAGCTGCAAGTGAGACGGTAGAGAGCGCCGCAGATACGGCAGAGAGCACTGCAGATACCGCAGAGGGCGCCGCAGGTAGCGCCGCAGAGAGCGCAGAAAAAGCAAACATGACTGCTGATATGGTGCACGAGACTAGTGAGATAAATGCAGCCACAGACATGAGCAAAGGTCAAGGGAAAAAGGACAAAGTGTTGTTACTGACTGAGTGCAAAACCGGCCTCAGTAAGAAACATGCTGATCAGGTCATTGGTGGGGATCTTAATCAAACCCAATGTACCAACCTTATGGGTAAGAGCAATGTAGAGGCCTCCATAAGAAACCTAAAGAGATACAGTCACCTGTCCTTGGTGAAAGCTCCTGAGGTGGAGAGTACTTGAGAAAGAAAGATCTCTGATCCAGAGAAAAGAAAGATCAAATGGATAAATGTAGCCAGTGTTCTTACTAAGGAAGAGTGTCCTGAAAATGATGAAGAAACTGCAAACCTTATCAAAGGGAAAGATAAGGACAAAAAGAGTCTGAAGATTCAGAAGATGAAAGACAAAACCCCATCCCTGAGTGGACCTGAGAAACTATATATGGAGATAGATCCTAAAGGAAATGTTAAGTATCCCGGGAGCACTTTGTCTCGGGTCACAGTAAAACAAAGTGCTATGGACAAGGAGAGCCCAGACAAGAAACATATAAAGCAAGACATACAGATGAACCCTATCCCAGGGGGACTGGAAAAGTCTACAATGGAAGGCAGGCAAGTTGCTATGAAAATGAAGGTTATCAGGATGATACCGGATTATATTCCTGAATGGAGAAGGAAGACCGCACTTGAGGACAACAGAGTGTCCTATAGTAAGAAAACCCAGGTGTCTAGTTGGGAGCAGTGGAAGAGTCCTACCATGCATAAACTGAAAGAGGAATATATGCAGAAGCTGCCGCAAAAGGACATACAGGAGAAGCAAGATCTCCTCACTATCCGTGCAGCTCAGAATATGATCGATCGCTCTAATAGGGAGGCACAAGTGAAGGCGGAGGAGCGTCTCAATTGGGAGCCGAATAAACAAACTTGGCACAGCCAAGTAAAAGATCTATGCTCCCAACTGCAAGAGCAGAGGATGAACGATCCGCCTGATAAGGAGATACAGTTGGAACAGGGTGATGCGTGTCCGGAAGAGACTAACCTTGATCTTCAGGAACCGTATAGACAAGATGCTGTGTTGAACACAGAGCTATGTCCAAAGAAAACTCATATGCATGACATGGTGAAGGAACTTGTACCCGAGAGACAGAAGGATGAAGAAAGGGTGGCAGAGCTGCCAAAGATATCCTGGGAGGACCTGAGCAAACAGAGAGAGGAACTCCTTCATTTGAATATACAGACAGAGATCCAGTGTCAGCAGAGTGAACTGGATTTACAAGCTAATGAAGAGAAAATAAGTCTGAAGTGAGTAAAGAATGAGGCAAAGAATGCAGAAAAACAGAGAAAAGCTGAAGAGCAACAATTAAAAGCCGATGTATTATGGGTGAAAGCTGAAGATGCTGAAACTACCAGCTTTTCTAAGAAACAGATTCTTCTAAAGGCTTCTAAAAAGTGTACTAGCCTATGGGTGGAGTGCAAACTTGAAGTTGCTGTACCGCTAGAGATGTTCCAGCAAGATCAGAAATTTGAGAGACATGTCCTGGCAGAGTTAGAGAGACGCAGACCTTATACAATTGGCTGCACCATGATATCGAGGATGCCCGGTTCAAACAATTAAACTGTTGAGGTGCAGATCCAAGAGGTAGACGCAACCCTGGGAAGGGATATGCTGGTGGAGTCTAGTAAGGAAACCATACCAGAACAGAAACAAGATGGCAATAGGAAGCTGATCGAGTCTGGCAAGAATTTCCAGGCAGTCCATGGGACCACCTGGAACGGGAAGAGTCAGATTATCTCTCCGCCTAAATCCTGGGCACCAGACAGCTTGCCAAACTGCAAAATTAATTGGGAAGAAAAGCTGGAAGCGAATCCGCCTGAACAGTTGCCATCTTATAACTATAAGAATTAAGATGGGGAACCTAATAAGAGAGCTTTGGGGACTCTACCTAAAATAATGAGGAAAGGAGCCCAACCAGCTCAGAATGTCACAGAGCTTGTCCAAGGGGTACACAGACTGGTACTAGAGAGTCCGTTGTTACCTAAGCCAAACACCCAACCCCATTTAGAGACATTAGAGGAACCACAGAGTAATGTGGAAGTATTGGTGAGAGAAAAAGTCAAACCCCATACGTTATCCAAACTAAAAGCAGTCCTGATCCTTAGTGTAAAACAAAACTCTCTAGTCCAAAGCTTCAAAGAGAATCAGAGTGTCTGGAGTTGCCCAGAAGTGGTTTGTGAGATGGACTTGGGACTGGCAGAAATGGAGAACTCTGAGTTCTTGGGGAGCGCAGAGACACCAGCACGTGATAGGGAGACACCAAAAGAGACCAGTCCAGGCCTAGCCAGGACCTCAAGCTCAGATTCCAAAACAGATGACTTCTCCACAACAATGTTGAAATGGAAGAACCGTCCCAATTAGTTCCTTGTAGATGACGTTACCAATGAGAATACCAGCATGGTGTTGCCATCTCAGGTCAAGATGGCTGAGCTTCAATTGTTCCAAGCAGACACGGTTCTTCTGAAAGGGAAAAGGAGACGAGAAACTCTATGTATTCTTTCAGATGACATCTGCTCAGATGAGAAGATCTGGAAGAACAGAGTTGTAGGAAACAACCTTAGAGTGCAGCTTGGAAATATTATCTGTATCCTTTTTCTCTCACCAACACTTCCACATTACTCTGTGGTTCCTCTAATGTCTCTAGATGGGGTTTGGTGTCTGGCTTAGGTAACAACGGACTCTCTAGTACCAGTCTGTGTACCCCTTGGACGAGCTCTGTGACATTCTGAGCTGGTTGGGCTCCTTTCCTCAGTATTTTAGGTAGAGTCTCCAATGCTCTCTTATTAGGTTCCCCATCTTCATACTTATAGTTATGAGATGGCAACTGTTAAGGGCGGATTCGCTTCAAGCTTTTCCTCCCAATTAATTTTGCAGTTTGGCAAGCTGTCTGGTGCCCAGGATTTAGGTGGATGTGAAGGATGGCAAAAGTCCAGGGGCTACCCATAGAAGACACATTGGAAGAAATCTCTGGAAATTGATTTGAGGAGTATCTCAAGCCTTGCTTCTTGAAAGCCTACAGTCCAAACAAAACAGGGGACTTCTTCATTGTTCAGGATGAGAGGCGTGCCATGGTGTTCCAGGCGGTAGTGACAGACCTTGTGAGCTGCTGTGTAATAGAAAGTGAGAATAGAGAGAAGATGGATTTACAAGTGGCCACTCAATCGCAGCCTCATACCTCAATGCAGACAGCACAGAGGAGGAATGTTTTGCATGGCAAAGAGTTCTTGAGTGGTGAATGGCTCTACAGGATGCAGGGGTTACTGCACGAGAGATGGCAGTGTGTCGACCTGGAACTACAGTGCCTTCTATGCCATGTGGTTGCCGTGTACCAAATTTCCGGCCTCTCGGCATGTCGCTCAACATCATGTTGTTGAGCTGAGGGGGAGGGTATGTGACAGTTTGCCCCCTAGAGGATGGTGCCAAGTAAAGAAGTGTAAAGAGTTCTTGACAGGAGTGACGGAGTTAAACTCCTAATTGGTGTAGGTGCAGTTTCACTTTAAAGCCTGGAAAGCAGAAATGGAAGGGGGTGTGGCTGATTAGGCTCTGGCCTAGGTTGTGTGCTGCTGCTGCTAGCAGCAAGAGCAAGCCACAGAGAGGAGCTTGCTTGCTGATCCTGTGTGGATCTGCATACTGGACTTTAAAAGCAAAACCTGAATGAGAAAATCTCGTTTTACTGTGGCTGCCAGTTTTTGATGACAGAAAGAAGTGTGTGCTGTTTTGAAGTCGCTGGAGTAACAGAGCGATCAGAAAGAGCAACTACACAGTCAGGAGGTGAAGCTACAAAGGCACCAAGTAAGTGAATGACAGACTGAGGAGGATTCCCAGGCAGAGTAGCCTAAAAAGAGACAAGGTCTATGCCAGTGAGGAGCCTGGGAGTTGCAGCTAACAGACAACGCTGTCAGCTGGTTGGACTGCTATAAGAGGAGATTGTGTAAAAGTTTGCTCACACAGATACCAAAGTAAAGCTGCTGTTGGAGCAAAGCCAGCCCTGCAGGCTCATTGTGGAAATCCTGGTGTCAAGTACCTGTTGGATACCAGTCTTGAGAGAGTTGTGCTATAGACTGAAGCATATGGGAGAGACGGGCGGTCCCTATGCTTCATCCGAGGTTACTTATTTAAAGACGTGGAAAAGACTTCTGATAAAATAAGAGACTGTTTGTATTCTGGCCACAAGGTGGCACTACACCAACTATAAGAGACTATTTGTGTCCTGGCCACAAGGTGGCACAATTCCTCATATCAGAGACTAATGTAACTGACCCACAAGAACTTCTGCTGGAAGTAACAACTGAATTAATATGTTTTCTTTATGAATTATAATTTCTCCGGCGCAGAGAAGCTGCCCGGGTGTAGTCAGGGTGTGCCTGTATGTTAAGTAAGAACGTATATGTAGATTTTTATTTATATTTCTCTTCTTCTAATCTTTGTTTAGTAGACCTACTAATAAACAAGTCTTCTGCATCATAAATCTGTATTGCGGAACCTTTTGTCGTAAAGATTTCCTGTGGTAAACGGGCATCCTTGTCACAATATATAAGTACAACATGTTAAAAACAATTAAAATTAACATATAGCAGCAATGAACACACAACAGAACACTGAAAGAAGAAGTATAATAATGTAATTGCTAGAGAGACACCGCAAATTTTTTTACATTTTACTATAACCTAAATAAAAATCAAAGTGATAAAGTGCACAGTGCTATAAGGTGATGATTTGATGTAAATGTATTATAGTTCTGATTTTGTAATAGCGGAGCCCACCATTTACTCGTTTACACTAATTCTAAATATACTATCTGCACAAACCTGAAAAAACTAAATAAACTAATCCTGATGGTGGTACTGGGGATCCACCAATTACCCCCTAATCTAACATACCAAGGCAATCTAACCTATTCTAAAAGTGACAAAGTGCTGTGCAAACTTTACATTTTATATAATAAGCAAATTTTAATAAATGTGTTAAATAGATATAATAATAATATAAATAAGTAGCAGTATACTCTAAATTAAAGCAGTTTTAATAATCTATCTTGTTTATCATACAGGAAAAGATTATTATATCAAATTATATCTCTATAGTATAATTGTCTCCTTATATATTATATAAAAATATCATTGTTATCCAATCACTTAATATTTGGAGATAGTGTTCAACATTCCTCCATGTATATTATCATAACAATTATACAAGAACATGATATTGACAAAGAAATATAACTATGACTTCTCCTTTATGTTGAGGTTTGCTTTCTATTATATATCTGAGTTCTGTGACTCCATCGGTGTCAATTTGGCGCCAGTAAACGCTGAACTCCTCTCTGGGTCCTGGCGACGTCACTGCTGCTAGACAAGTCCGACGCGCTTGTTTCCCGTCACTCCCGCTTCCTCAGGGACATATTGGAAGTGGGCAAATGCCAGTCTTTTATAGTAATGCTTATAATTAGATGGGGGAGTGTCAGCCTTTAACCCTATAGTATCCAAATGATTTTCACAATATAGATTTCCATTGTTGTCCTTCAAAACATGATATAGTAACAATAATACCCATCATCTAGAAAAAATAATAAACATCATTATTTAATACACATATAGATGTGAAAGCATAAGATATGTTCAATACATATCTATCAATGAGCCAATTTACATCTTTATTACACATCCTATCATTGGATTGGACTTCATGTGTTTTGACTAATATAAGTATAACCTATTTACTATATGATGATTATTAAATCATTAAGTACATCTTTTATGGAATCAGGACAAACTTTACTTTTGGTCCAAATATAGCATTATATATCTTATGTTTCAACCTGAAAATTAGAGTTCTAATTTCTTATATATAGAATTATTATAATATTCGATTTTATAATACTATAATAATTCAGTTTGAGCAACTATTAAATTACAAAAAGGACATTTGTATATTTATATTTTCAAACTTTTATTTTTAAAAATATGTAGATATCCTCCACAGTTTAGATTATTAAATTATCAACAAATGATTATCTCAGTTATTAACCTGATTAATAAATGTATATCACAAATAGATCTATTCCCTCATCCAAACCTAAGTTCATATCCTGCTGTTTACTTGGAAGAGTGATAGATTGCAATATTATTTTATTCTATCTAAAGATAAGATGTAAAGCTATTATTTTCATTTAAACAATATGGGACTGTAGAGTTCATTAGTGTAATCTATTTTGTTTCTGTTTTACAGGGGTTCTTGTTCTAAATTGCCTCGTCTTATTCCTAATCTGGTTCTATGACGAACTCTGTATTCTAACAAGGTTTACTATCATGACATGTTAAAAAATGTCGTGCTACGGATGTAGGAACTTTATGTTTAGCAATGTCTGACTTGGCGAACACTTGTCCAATATAAAAAATGCCAAGCCTTTTTCTCAAGGTTCTAGTAGTCATTCCCACATATTTTAATCCACAAAAACAAAATCAGACAATAAACAACAGTTTTTATGCTGCAGTTTAAAAATCCCCTGATTTTTATCTCTCTATTCAATCTATCATATAATTTTAGATTCTGATTTTACATATTTGCAAATTTTACATCTGCCACATGCATATGTGCCGTCAAATAATCAGCCAAATAGTAGTTTTTTGTTGTCAAAATGGCTATTCCCCAAATGGTCATGTAGATTTTTGGGACATCTGGTCTTGCACTCAGTGACAATACTTTGTCCTTTTCTCTTTGACTGTTGCTCACAACCTTATTTGCTTTTAGATCATCAGCAATTTGATCCAGTGGCAAATGTTCTTTATCTGCACTAGCAGCCACTTTTGCTTTCTCAGCAATTTCTGTTACTTTCACAGCAATCTCATTTTTGCCCTCTGCCGTCTCTGTGGCGCCCTCTGCAGCGCTCTCTGCAGTCTCACATGCAACTCCTTCTGCAGTCTCACCCACTTTCTCTGCAGTCACCTCTGCGGCTTCTGCAGACTCTTCAGCGCTGTCAGCAAGCAATTTCCTTGCTTGTCTATCATCATATGACTTCTCAAAGTAGAACTCCAATGGTGTTTCCAGAATATTTGGACGAAAATCTTTTCTTGTGGTTCGGTTACTTCTCTCCTTTGTTATGTCAGTCACACCCTTCAATTGTGGGTGAAATTTAGGAGCACTTCTCTGGCCAGCTCGTTGCTCGTTCTGCTGGCTGTAAAGTAAGCCTTCTGGTCTTTCTGGGAGTCCTTCCTCAGTCTCTCGACAGGTGACCTGTACCCTGATCTGGGGTAGAGATGATCATGCTGTTCCTCAGAATTCCATATCCCACCACTGCCCCCATATGTGGTGACGTGCCACCAGAGGTCAGAAGAGAGCTCTTCAAGACTTCTCCCCAGGAGTGAGACAGTTAACAACCTACTCAAAAGACAGTCGTGGCTGCAATCCAGGCCTGCTGCTGCCTCCAGGTGGAGATTTGTTAGACAGAGCTGGAGTGTGGTGGAAGTGTGCAGAGCTGCTGCTAGCGGCCGCACTGAAAGCTAATGGACCAAAGCCAGAAGCTTTGAAGAGAGAGCATGCAGATAAGAGGAACAGAAAGTCCCTGAACGTGATGACAGAAGGAGGGATCTGCTAGGGAAAGAGAGGCCATAGATACAGAGCCTGAGAGAGAGGTGAGAAAGAAAGACACCTCTGCTGCCTGTGTTTGGACTGTATGTTTGCACTTATATGTAAGACAGTGAGGGAACTACAGTTTAGTTATGCAGGGCTTCAATGAGAAGCTAGGGTTTTGTTTCTGCCTTCAGTTTTATGTTGTATGCTGTCAAAGCAATCAGTAAGGTGTGGTTAAACATTTAAAGGGCTCCTGCGTCCTCCATTTTATTGAGGAGTTTTGAGGCAGGAGGATAGTTTGGTGGAGCGAGGCAAGGAGTTCCAGAGAATAGGGGCAGCATGAGAAAAGTCCTCAAGGCGAGAGTGAGAGGAGGTTACAAGAGTTGTAGAAAGAAGGTCATTAGTAGAACGAAGGGGGTGGGTGGGGGGAGTATTTTTAGATGAGATCAGAGATGTATGCACTATTGTTGAGGGCTTTGTAAGTAAGGGTCATGATTTTAAATGTTATTCTGGAGGCTAATAAGGGAAGCCAGTGGAGTGACTGACAAAAAGGTGATGCCAACACTGAACGTTGTGTATGGAAGATGAGTCTAGCAGAGGCATTCATAATGGATTGAAGTGGAGATAGTCAGGTGGTGGTTAGGCCATCAAGAAGCGAGTTGCTGTAGTCAAGTCGAGAGATGATGAGAGAGTGTATTAGGGTTTTAGTTGTGTCTTGTGTAAGATAGTGGCAAATTCTGGAGATGTTTTTTTAGATGGAGAAGACCAGATTTAGTTAGTGACTGTATGTGAGGGATAAAAGACAGGGCGGGGTCCGGAAGAAGAGATATACAAGAGATAGTAAAAAAACTTTTTAACTTTCACTTTCCTTCTGACCCTTGTTATTCCTTATCTGTTTAATCTTTCCTCAGTTTCTGTCCCTTCCATTCCCTTTAGATTGTAAGTGGTAAGTTTCCAGTCTTCTAGGATGCTTTGGGAAAAAGCATTTTCTGCAAAGATTCTAAGCTCAAAACAGGGTCCTCCATTTTTGGAAGGTTGTTAATGCTGTATTTTTCCTTGTTTTCTATCCCCTGTATTGCGCTACGGAATATGTTGGCGCGTTATAAATAAAAGTTAATAATAAAAATAGTAGAAGAGATATACAAGTAGCTGTCCCTGGTTGGTTCTTTGTTTCCTGGGGAAGTTGGCAGCACAGCTCTGATAATCACTAAGGCAACACTTTGCACAAAATTGTGCACACAAAATGATGTATAATGAAAATATCAATACTCACACATGCATTATTGTGACAACACCTCACCAATAAGGGGGATGGTTCTGAAACAAATATTGCAGGGCTGCATTAAAACTAAGTGCATCCCTTCCCCTGCCAGTTATGAGGAAGATCTGGCCACCTTAACATACATACACTGAGTTTATTGATGTAGGAGTATAGATTTCAAATTATATATTCACCTCCTATCTCCGCACTGGTGAAATTATTCATTATTTACTGTATTTTTATACCTTGCTTCCATTTTCTGCAGACAAAATAAAGGGGTACAGTAAATACTGTACATGGAATCATGATGGTCATACCAATTTAATCATACAGCAATCGTAAGTTTCTAGATGTAAGATAATAGTACATTTTTGTTATGCTTCTAAAATTAGAAAGTTGATTATATTACTTCAGTTGGTATAATCCACTTTTCTGTCTGTACAATTAATTTAATTGTCTAGTTATTAAACCTTACCTTTATCTATGCAATCTCTCAGTCTCCATGTGCAAGTTGGAGTTTCCTCCTTTAAGGATTCCTATAGTCATACTTATACGACACAGACAGATGGTTATTTAGCTGCTCATCTCTTGGTCTTTATACTGTTAATGGCTTTACCTCCCAACAAAGCTCCTTATGTAGTGCTTGGTCTTTGTGATATCATCTATTATGACACAACTCTGATGTAAGAAGCTGTTTATTACCCGAGGGACCCAGCTCAGCCTTCTGATATCTGCCATTAGACTACTCATCATATAGTGATCTGACAATGCTCTCCAACATATCATGTACAAACAGAGGTTCCTATGCACACATTGACACACGAGGGACAAAAAGATCCAACATTTATAATCCAGAATAAATGTAAAAACTGGTCCTAAAATAGGATTCTTTTAATATGCAGCAGTTTACAGAATCTAGAAATGATATATGTGCATCTACGCTCACTTTACTTATTAAAATCCATCTTTACTTTCTGTTCTACGTACTTCCATTACCCAACGTTATCACTGCTTATTAGCATCCTCCTTTACCCTTCGCTATATGATATGCCTCTAAATCCAACAGTGAGAGGTAGTATAGGCTATAGTGTATATAGAGTCATATTGAAGTTATTAGGTGAGCAATAGAGGAAAATATCTTAAAGTGTGTAAGACAGACAGGTAAGAGTGTGTGAAAGACAGGAAGTAAAAGAGAGTGCAATATAGACAGTTAGAATATCAAGTGTCTAACATTTTAGGAGAGTGCTTTGTTCAGAAGTTAAAAGCGCCACTGTAGTTTGATAAAAACACCACATATTTGTGAAGTATGTAACCAAATAAAATTTGACAGTATGCAAGACAGGAGCATGAAATCATTTGAGAGAAAATCTTTATTTAGATGGCTCATAGCCAGGTCCGGATTTACCATTAGACACAATAGAAAAGTGCCCAGGGGAGCCTACCTACAGGGGGCACCATGTTTGTACACTTTAAAATGTATTCAAATAGACTTCAAACATAAACTGTACTTTACACACAGCTCCTTGCAGGAAGTAGTATGCTTTGCCAGTGGGAATAAAAAAGCAGGTGAGACAGACACACAGTAAGTTAAAGGACCACTGCAGTTCAAGAAATAGACACTTATTTGTCCAATATGTCCCAGTTTGATAGTATCAGCAGCTGTGTAAGCCTTGAACTTTTTTTATACAATCTGAATTTTTGAAGACTGTTTATGAGTACAGGGATTCAGAGTTAGGCTGTCAACTTTCCCAGGATATAAATAACCAACACTTAACACTAACCCGCCATCTCTTGTATATCTTGGGATATGGACATAAAACCATCATGTGTCACAGTGGATGACATAACAAAGCCCAATTACTAAAATTTGTAGGGACTGAAGGCCTGCAAGTCAAAAGAGCTTACAATCTAGAAGTTAAGGATGTGGTGTGAGATAGGTGGGTAACATATGCTAGATGGCAGTGATCAAGCCAGTAGACTGATGCCACTGGAGGTGACTGTGTGTTAGAATGAAGGTTATTAATAATTTTGTATCTAATTTGTGCAGGTTAAGGATGAAGGTGATAAGCTTCTTTAAATAGGTGTGTTTTTCTAAGTTTTTTAAGGTTTTTAGACAGGAAGGTATTTTGATGGCGCAAGGAGTTCAACAGGGTATGTTCAACTCGAGAAAAATCCTTAAGGTAGGAGCAAGAGGAGGAGACTAGAGAGGAGGAAAAAAGGATGTCATTAGCAGAGCAAAGAGGACAGTTTGGGGAGGAGATTAGGGTGCTTTTGGTAAGGGCTTTGTATATTAGGATTGCCATTGTTAGTCTTTCCACTGGTTTCCCATAGACTCTAGAATAATCCTGACAGAGGTGCTGTAGATTCTGAATGTGGTAAGCTAACGGAGGTGTTCATTATGGATTGCAGTGGAGACAGATGGGTGATGGAAGACAATGAGGAACAAGTTGAAGTAGTTGAGGTGAGATATGATGAAGGAATGGATTAGAATTTTAGTTGTGACATATTTTGGAGATGTTTTTAGGTAAAGTTGACATGATTTGGTTATTTATTGTATGTGAGGAATGAAAGAAAGTTTGGGGTCCAAACGAAACTCAATACAGTGGGCCTAAGAAGTGTAAGCGATGATTGCATTGTGAGGGTTATTGTTATTTGTAGAGTGAGAGCTGTAGTAGATGGTGGGGAGATTAGGCTTTTGAGTTGATGGGGGACATTCATTAGCATGTTTTTGAGAGGTAGTTTGCAACATGTGCTAGAAGGGGAATTAGGGATGGTGCTAAGAGATAGATTTCAGTGTTATCTGCATATACATATTACTGAAATCCAAAAGATTTTATTATGGTGCTATAGAGGGATGCATAGAAGGAGGAGTGGGCCTAGGACTGATTCTTAGGTTACGCCAAAAGTCAGGTGAGTGGGCGAAAAAGAGGTACCAGAGACATGTTCAATTTTCTAGGTAATTACTATTTTTCTGGGCTCCCAATGGGAGTGTTTCACCCATGGAGTAGGGAAGAAGGGGGCATTGTCCCTGGTTTTTAGGGGGTGAGATTGTAATGGCCCCTGTCTCATAGAGTGGCTCACACCCTGGAAGTCTTTGGATCAGGGGAAAGAGACCTAGGTGGGGGAGGGGTATTGACCACTTTTGGTCCCATAGGCCCATTGACAGCTGTTTAGACATTTGGGTGGGAAGTGCGGCTGTACAAGAGGGCAAAAAGGAATAATTGCGGAACCTAGGAATGTTTGAATAGCAGCAGCTGTGCTCACCAGTCTTTGGGAAAGATTACAATACTTTAAACCATTGATGAAGCCAATCTTTTTGTCCCTGGGGACTGGGCCTGGCCCTGCCTTAGATGTAGCAGACAGGGGGATTGCACTACTCCAGTTGGGGGGGGGGGGGGGGGTTCCTCTGGGGAGAATCTGGGTGGACACAGGTTAGAGTGGCACAAGTGGTCACTTTCTTCAAAGACACTGCCCCCTTCCCCCGTCTCAATACTTAGACCGGCATTTCGCTGTTAGCATGAGTTCGTTACATATGATATATATAAAGTATGAGAATCGCCATATTATTTTTGAGGAATATAATAAAGCATATTGCCTGAATCCTGTGGAAATAAGGTCACAGTTATGGGGTACCAGGTTTAGGGGGTTTGGGAAGGCTTCATAGGTTATGGGGAGGGCCATCAAACAACTGGCAGCCCTGGTTATTGGCAGTGCAAGAAAATGGAGGGCCCCAGTGGGAAAAAAAAGGCCCCTCTCTCAAGACCCCTTCCCATAGCTGCTCCCCTTCACTTAGCCTGTGCAAAGCTCCTCTGCTTGTGGCACAGCTTCAGGACATGTGCACTCCACTCTAGTCCCTCTCAGCAGCCATCTTCACGTAGCATCCAGTCCATCTCAACATTCATCCCCACAAACCATTTAGCCTCCATCAACATTCACCCCCACACAGTACCCATCCCACTTAGCACCCATCTCTACAAAAGCACACAGTCCTTGTCAGCAGCAACCCCCTCACATCACGCACCCCTTTCTCCTTTGTTCTCCCTCACAAAAATGGGTCGGGTGGGTGGCCCTAAACTACATAAAAAAAGGACTGGTAGCTCCACCCATGGTTTTATTTCAGTTTGTGTTCTGTATTCATGCGATTCATGTGTATTAATACTTTATCAACGTCCTATAATTACTCCACAATGAGAAGGTAATATATATTAAGATATACATATCAGACTAAGGCATCTTAGAGTGTTCCGTTGCACAGAGGACATAAGGAGCAATTGCGTTAACTCTTGGTGATATGGTGCTATTTCAACATTGGAGTTTACTTATGTAATTGCCATATTTTACTGGTCATGTAAAGAAAGTCACAAAGATGCCATCATGCATTTAAAAGAATATTTATTAAACACTATAAACAAGTTTTTTTGTTTGTTTTTTTGTAGGAAGACATGAAAGTGTTCCTTTACTACCTCTACAAACTGCTTTTTGAACAACATTCAGACCTCTAAAAGAAGTATGTCCAAGCACTGCACCAGTTGAGTCATGATATAACTAAAAATATTTATGAGGAGGTCTTGCCTTTGTTCCAGAGTCTATTTTGCTTATTTGTGTCATTGTTTTAAAAACTTTGAAGCACTCATTTTACATGCAAACAAAAGCATTTGTAAGCACTTTTTACGTAATCCATTTTTTAGGCCGCTATTAACATAATACACGTTCAAACAGCAGCAAATTAAAAAATTAGCCAGAAAATATAATAAAAAAAATGTTTATCTTATTAATGGCCACTGCTGTACCCTCCACACCTCACTTCTTGTCCTGAGCAATACTATTAGGAAATGAAAAAAATCAACTGCAATAACATTAATGAAGCAGTATCGAGACCGTTAGCCTAATCAATGTTATTGCAGATTATTTCACTTCCTTCAGTAGTGCTCAGGACAGAGAGAGAAGTGGGGAGAGGTACAACAGTGGCCATTAATGAGGTAAACGGTTTTGAAATTATACATATGCATTTTTAATGTTAATGGTGTTAACTAAAAAATAGGTTTAACACAAAAAGTGTGTACACTAGACATTTAAAATCTGCTCCTTTAAATGCATAAAGCAAACTGTTACTTCAGTGTCCCTTTAAGCATAGGAACAGCATAGCACTTTAGTTATTAAATGGAATTACAGCATCTCAATAGCATAAGAATACCATTACAATTATTGTGATCTTCACATTACCAAATAATGAGTTAGAATATACATTTCCATATATATATATATATATATATATATATATATATATATATATATATATATATATATATATATATATATATATACATATACATATACACACACTGTCTGTTATAGCTGTTTGAATACATATCTAATTTTGCCACCTGTCTGGCACTTTGCACAAATGTATTATACATTCCAAGCCAACAATTTTGATTTATTGATTTCTGAATTTGCAGATATCAATGAGAATATACAATACCTCACTCATGTGGGAGCTTTCCAATCTTTATTCTGCTAAGCCCACTCATATAGCTCTCCGCACCGAACAGCCGATACCACAGGACAGTGCTGGACCCGGAGACCCATAGGGGACAATAAGAGTCAAATACTTTAAACCCACAATCTGTATTAAAAATGTATTCTATTCCTATCCATGCAAAACTATAAATGTTGTGTGACACGTAGTATAAACCTGTTAAAATGTTCTGTATCTCAGAGGTAGTTCCTGTGTGAACTGGAAGTTATTAAGCAAGCTAACCAGATCACAATGGTTGAGAGGCATTACTATAGCATATCAGAGGAATTTAAAGTCATCCTAGTAAATGTACAGATGGGTTAACAGCATTTTTCTGCATTTTAATCACATATTTGTAGTCCACTCCATTGACTTGAATGGAAATCTTATAAAAAATTGAAGAAGAAAAAGTACGGAACACTGAGAGCAAATTATTTGTAGCTTGAGATGTGAAAGACATTATGCGTTCGTATATTTCTGATAGATCAGTGCTGGGCAACTCAGTCCTAAGAAGATCACCAACAGCCCAGTATTCAATCGCAGGGAAACTGAATACACAACCAGAGTCATACTAAAATCCTGGACTGTTGGCAGCCCTTGTAGGACCATGTTGTACATCTCTATTATAGCGGGTTGGTGTATGACATATGAGAGTTTGTGTGAAGCACCGCATGAGAGAAGATGTGTTAGAGTGCTTTGGAGTCTGTATGATTGTGTGTAGAAACTGTAGAGGACAGTACGTATGAGAGAAAAATAATGTGTTAGAAATAGAAGGCAGAGAGTCTGGATGTTCATTACAGAGAACCTATGCCATTCAAAAAGTTACAAAAAATATATAGAAATTAGCAGCTCATCCAAAAACACTTAAATAGTTGTCCTGTTTGTGTTTATGTACAAATGCATATATAATAAATACGCACGTGCATGCACACACATACAGAGGCTTGGCTTTGTGCTTGGTAGCCCAGCATTTACCTCCAAGCACCCAGGTACATGATATTAGCAGATGTAATAAGACACAGTCACTGCATATTATGATTTTTATTTGAATTAAGAATTACAAATGCAACTGTATAAATGAAGAAAATTGTGCATTGTCAACTACGTCTTCCCTTCTTTGGACTAAAACAACCTCTTAACAGATGCTCTGGTCACGGCCTCCTCTGCTAGACCAGTGGGAGTTTCACAGTTTGTACTTTCATAGCTTCGTCTGGCCAAGAGTAGGAATCCACCAGAAACTGGTCATAGTCTGTGCTGTACATCTGAGAGCGCACAAACTCCTCCTTGTTTTTAGGCTCCGGAAAGACAGAAGCTGTGCCATCTTTATAGGCATTTTCTACAATCTGGAAGCATAACAGAATACATTACCTTACGCAAACTCATCAGTTACAATAAAACTATGTAATACAATTCTATCTGTATTGTCATCTTATTAAAGAGAAACATGGAGGTTTCAAATATGGTATCATTTAAAACTATAGGTAGTAATTACGTTATCATCTGAATGTTTGTTTTTTGTCCGCCTTTCAGACCACTCCGAAGTCCTGGGGCCCTGGCTCTTAAGTGCAGGAAAAACTGGAAATATCCCTCCCCCGCCCCCCCGGGTCTGAGCATACTCCATCATTTGTTCTCACTTAGGTTACACTGAATACATTATATTTATAGACCCAGGGGGGCATGCAGAAATAAGGGTAACAATCTCCCATTAACAAGAAATAAGATTGTTTCTGTGTATCAGAATGGCTGACTGACGGGCAAAAGTCACACTTCAGTGTGTTTGCATTAGAAAATTACATTTTCTTACCATTTAATTGGTAAAGTAATTTTTGCGATCTATAGTTTTAAATTGCACCATATTTAGTACCTCTGCTATGTCACTTTAAGCCAGTTAATTGTAAAAGAAAATATAATTAACTACAAATACATAGGTCCACCTGGGCATGTAATAGTAGTAAATAAAACCTTGCACCTCTTGCCTCAGATGGATTCAGTCCTCACATTGTACAGTACTTGCTCCTGCTTATCTTATTTCCATAGTCCAAAAGAATAAGAAAACCTTTGTTGCATCTAATCCAGAATTTCTACATTTTATATCCAATTCATTTCTTTCATGCACAAGTTTTCACAGTTACATAGATAAGCAATAGTGGTACTGTGATATCACATTATAATTTTACCTTCACAGCCAACTTAAGGGAAACATCTTGTATAGTTTTTAAGGGTGGATACAGGCGTCCCTCTTCTAAATTTTCATCAGAAACCTGCTGAGCTATGATCTTGAAAATAAAAATTAAAGCATTAGTATTAATGAAGTTATTTATCAGCATTAAAGTAAAGTAGTAGTCCAGTTTTCTATATGTTCTTTTCAATAACGAAGATAAGTCAGCAACATTTTTTATAAAGCAAATAAAATGTTTACATTTTGCAACTTTTTATATGCAATTATTCTTTACTGCAGGCTTCCATTTTGTTTTCTTGTCCGTCTCATCCCACATCAGGATTATGATTTGCTAAAAGCAAAATGGTAGATTCCATGGCAGCTTAGTTTTATGTAAAAGATAATACATTTGATACTGTATTTTTTGTATGCCTTCAAAATAGTACATTTTACATATTTGACCACTGTGGTAATTAAACTGATGTATCATCACAGAAGCAGATACTCAAAAATTATAGCTAACCATTGTATTAAGATAGAGGTGGGCAAATGTAGAACTCAGAGTCTAGCCAGACTAGCGAGGAGCTGCCTTTTTTGCGCCTGAGAACTACCGGTATGTATAAAATACATTTATGTTGAATAATCAATTTAAACGTTTAGGAATTATCATGTCCTAGGCTCCACATTGCAACATGAACAAATACACAACAAGTCATATTGGTATCTATCGGTTAAGACAGACTGGCAAACATATCCAGAAAAAAGTTATTTATAAAGATAAATACAAAATAACTAAAAAGCAAACAAAAAAAAGAAAGAGGAAAGTATTAGGAATCACTGGCTCCTTGACTCCTGGGTTTGTCAAATCCTGTTTTTGGAGTATTACGTTTATATAGTTTAACTAGGACTTTCTAACATTTGTTTTCTCTTAAAGAGAAAAATACTGTAAGAAATTGTTCCACCTGAATTCTTTTTAGGCACCTCAAGATTCATTGGTTAGGCAGCCGACATATTCTTCAGACTTTTTCCTCTGAAGTGTAAAATTGTGTGTGTAAGGTTTCTTAGCATAATCAGCATGCTGAACAAAGCTGTATATTTACACATGTTTATGTACTTTGATAATAAATACCATCCTTTACTCATTATATCAGTCATTAAGCGCAAATGGAGTGAATAAAATACTCTAACCAAGCATATCTTGCATGGGCAACATTTAGGCATTGTAACAAACTAAAATAACGACTGAATTATTTCAGTCTTTTCTCTTAAAATTGGGTCTAGCTTCTGCACTGTCACAAAGACAACTTCACATAATGTGCATTTCACAGCGTGTCCATGTACGTTACCCAGAAACAATATCTTTACACAGGTGCTCTTTATCTTACACGCTGTCTGTAACCGCTCTGTTCTGGTATAATGTTGGACAGTGTCAGAACAGGGCTTCTACTGGAAACATTACATTTTAATATTTCCAGGGCATCCTGGTTATGTCATGGAAATCATGGATAATACTATAAACACCTGTAAACATCTGGCAGCTGCTGTGGTATTCATGTCTATTAACAGTGCTTGAGTTTGTGTATATAAGGCTTATGAGATAAACAACTGAACTAATTGCTGCAAAACTCAAAGCCAAGTGGGCTTTTCATCCCTAAGCTCTTTTTTAGCCAGAACAGATTTTGTTTGCCAAGTAGGGAATTGTACATACAATATATATAATACAAAGACATTACACTAATTAATTTTAGAGGTTATCTCAAATTAGGCAAAACTGAGGTAAGCACAAAAGCCTGCTGTATTACATAACGACGTGCCAACATACTACAGAGGAGTCATTACAGAAGAAATATCTAATAACTGAAAATATGCAATACTAGAATAATTGACATCCTGTTAACTAATACTACATCTTACATGTGTGTTGCAGAGAATATATAGGAGACCCTGGCATGATTTTGAAACCATATTATTGCCTCAAATGTCCAAAAGACGAGCTTTGTTGTTGGTATTTTCAAGAAAAAACGGCATGCTGTCCTGCTTCTACTTGGGTAACCATATAACAGCAAAGCCATATATTGATCTGTTCTTAGATACATTTAGCTCTATAGGTTTAGGTTGTATATCCCTATTGTAATGAACTGGCATAGTGACCAAATAAAAAGGTGAGTAACCTGTGAAGTAACTTTGGTGTTCATAAGTACTAAAAATGGAGAAGGATAACAAGAACATCACATATAATAGTTGTGGATATACGGGCCGTTTGTCACATTTGAAAGCCTTGCAAAGCGAGCCGTTGAAAGCTGCAGCACGTAGGACTTAGGCTGCAATGAGCGCCAAAGGCGCTCATTGTGAGGCCAGTAGGACTTTGCGCACAAACAGTTGAAACATGCGGAACTTAGATGCAATGACTTGGCAATGGCCGCAAAATTACGGCCCGTATAACGTAGAACCCGAAGCACGTAGATGGACTGTGAGGCTCGCAAAAATAATACTTAGACGAACCACAGAAATGAAAAGACTTTCAAAAACACACCAATATGCCTGAAATTAACTTACACAAAGTACAGGGGGAGAGCCAGGGAACCTGTGAGTGAGGTTGCAAGTTAATTTGAGGCACGTTTTGCTTTTTTTCACGATCGAAAATCACAGAAGCGAGAAAAAAAAAATGGGTGCCGAAAAAACGTAAACAACAATATGAAAACTAGGCCGAAGGATGTAAAAAGAGACCGAAGGACGTAAATACGAGCCCTAAACACTAAGACTTAACCCAAGGCACTAACTCAAGGCAGTACACGTGGGAAGAGTCTCGCAATGAGCGGCCAAGAGTCTCGCAATGAGCGGACAAGAGTCACTGCAGACTTAATTTACATTGTAGCACTAGGTGATCTAAAATGGGATTATGGAACAGTCACTATTTGGATGGTTTTATTTGAGTTTGTATATAATAATATTATTTGCTTAATAGAATGTTAGAACCTTTGCTCACATCACCTTGTTTTAGTCACTGGTCCAAAGACTGAGGGCATTCTAGTTTTTCCCTGTCCTGTTATTGAGGAGATTGGAAAAAAGAAATAGAGAGGAGAAAATATATATATTGTCCCTATAATGTGCTGTATGTAGGTCATTTAAGGAGCAGAGAAATCACTACCCTAACACCACTAAGATGCCTTACAAAATACTTCTTCCCGTGGCTTGCATCCAGGTAATTAATGTGAAAGAGATAGAAAATAGCCACAAACAGGGTAATATGACTAAGGTCATTTATCACAGATCAAACCATCTGTGCATATAAAAAGTATGTGAACCTCACAATATAACATAAAGGAGAGTAGCATGACAATATAATACTATTAGCCACTTATAGTCTTCGTAACTATGCATGAGGTGTGAGTTGCGTGTTTTTAAGCTATGAAATCTGGAGTCAAAATGTAGGAGATAATGAGTTCCACAGAATAGGGCAGAACTGAAGAAAGAGGTGACAATGAAGAGAGGCATAGATCATTGCTTACACAAAGGAGTGGCTTGGGGAACAGTTGGAAAAACAGATATTAGGAAGAGTTTTGTATGTTAGAGTCAGACATTTTAATTATAGAATGAATAAGGACACAGTGTATGGACTGACAGAGAAGATGTATGGTCAGCAAGAGGGATAAGCCTGATAGAATATTTTATATAGTTTAGAATAGGAAGTGGTGGGTGATGGAAAGGCCAGTTATGGGGTATCAAGATGAGACATGTTTTTGTTGTATGTTTTGTGATAGATATGCCTGATTTGGGTGATGTTCTGAAGAGGAGTGTGGCAGGGTTTGGTGAAGGATTGGACATGAGGATATGACATTATATTTGATGTGATTGAATATAAATAAGGGTATGCATTACATTTTCAGTGAAAGACTCCCATAACAATAAATGTACACGTAAACCAATGATTGTTCATAATTGTATTTGAAAAAAAAAATGGCAGTGCTTCAAAGCTTTACCTGGGACACTGGCTGGGACACTGATAATTCGCCCACATACCTGCATCAGTGGTCTGTAGAACTACCTGATGCATCATTTAAAGGATTTGTTAATGATTTGTAGTTCACCTCCAGGAAGAGAAAAACTATTGTTATTTAACCTCTTCTGAACAATGCATGCTTCATCAGTAGGGAAAAACGTGAAGATATCTTATTCCTTCACCACTGTATAATTAAAAGTGAATGACAGCTTTCTAAGTGAGCCAACAGAGCCGTGTGCCTGATCATGCTCTGCCACCTTTTGGGTTAGTTCTTATGAAAGCAGTTCATTTATTATAAGAAAGCCTGGCATTCAGGTGTTCATGTTCCAAAGCCAAATACAACAGAATGTAACTGATTTGAGTTGATAAATGCATGGTATTTCAAGCTGTAATACCTCCTAATTGCAGACAATTTCACAGTGATGACAAGCAAGGTTGCTTGTTTTTATGAGCTTTACCAAGCAGAACAAGAATTTCAAGGATTTACGAACTAGTGAAATACATTTGGCACAGATGCTGGAATTCCCATAGACAATGCATCAGAAAAAATGTGCTCTGGAAAAAGCAATGCTAGGAGAAAAATCAATATATGGAGGATATAAACTGCTCTGGGCATATGATAAAATTAAGGCCAATCACTTGCATGAAAATCTAAAATGGGAAGAATGGAGTTTACAAGGCTGAATATTGCAATATAGGCTAAACACACTTTTAAAAAGGTATAATACCAGATAGTGATGGTTAAAGGAGCATATTTACAGTATGCTCTTTTGAAGAGTTTAACTGGTACAGAATTTGTTTTATAGGGTTCAAAATAGGTATATACAACCTTAATTTTTCAACTATCATACTTGTTCCAAAAGCGATTAGAAACCTGAAAGTGACAGGAGGAACAGATAATTTAGCTCAGTTATGTAGAAAGATTGCCACTTTATATAGCCACTTGATAATATAAATCAACAGGAGAGTAATTTCCAGTAGGATAACCATCCCCTCCAGCAACATGCAACCTAGCAAACCAAGATTGAATCCCTCATGGCACAGTCTACTTAATTAATAGTTGGCTTAAATAACTGCTAATGTTGTTCATTTAAAATACACTTCATATGTACAGTTTTCTCCAAAATACTTTAAGATTTACAAGCATTATTTTTCCCAAACCATACAGGTACCAGAAATCATAGGAAAGGTACTTTAGCTTGTAGCTTGAATTTAGAAGGACATTGAAGTCACACCTTTACTGTTGCACATTTATCATGTTGTAAACATAAAAATATTTGCATTAAAAATGAATCCTACAGGGGATAAACATATTCTTCTTTATCCTCATATAAAACCTGCTTCTGGAGCAAAGACAGGGTATAATTTTCACCAACATTAACAATCAATTACTCAAAATCAATTACTTCCACTCTGGTCTTAAACTGAAACAGCTTAAGAAAATATTCATGAGAGGTCCTGACTTTTGTACAGGAATAAAAAAATAAATATATATATATATATATATATATATATATAAAAATAATTTTTAATTTTTGAAGCACTCAAACATTTCCTTTGAATGGCTAAGTCCTAAAGACAGCAAATTCGTAACCACATGTCCTTTTAAGACAAACCATGTTTAAATACAATTTACTTTTTCCAAATGATTTACATATGTACATTTAAGTGGGATATGCTTGAAATCTTGCATCTTGGGCATTCTTGAGAATCACGGTGGAAAACCTCTGACCTATACAATCATACCTACCAACATGTCAAATTTCCAAAGAGGGACACTTAATATTCTAGAAAAAGGATACAGAATGGTGGGAACATTATTAGGTCTTATTACCCGTTCTGCATTGTGTATAAAATCAGGTTTAGTAATTCACAAACGTAATATGTGCAGAATGCTCCATACAGACACACAATCCATAGAACTGGTATTCTAGGCTTCCAACTTTCTCCTAGACTTTGAAATATATCAACAGGAGGAACCAAAGTGGGAGATTACAAGGCCAAGAAAATAGAGTTGTCCTCCATAAGAGAGGAACATTCGGGAAGATGAGACAGACAGTTTGGAGGTATGCACGATGCCGATAAAGTATAGTTGTCTTTACTGGCATTCCTTAGTGCACTCATCACTAATTATTTACAATGAAGGTTCCCTCCATGGTGACAAATATGTTTTCAACACAACAACTGCCACTTATACAACAGCATAATATTTAATACATTTCAAATTTTATTTTTTAAACTTTCCCAAAAAAATGTTCCCATTATAAAATCAACATATTTATTCAAAAGAGCTTACTGGAACTATGAGACTTTAGTGTCCCTTTAAGGTAGTCAAGGTAGTTACAGGGAATCTATTAGTGGAAAGAAAGGTTCTTAACACAAGTCATTTGAAGGAAGCCAACATTTAAAACAGATTTAAAGTTTTTACAACAAATGTGAAAATGAATAGTCTTGGAGATCCAAATGGTTTTATCTGCCAGAAAATGCAATTTCTGTGCTTTTATGCAGAATATATAATTATTTCATTTATTTTACTAGTCCCACTCATTCTTTTATTTTATTATGATCTCCTGGCAAATACATTTATTTCAATTTTCTGCTACGAGTGGAAATACATTTTTGCAGAGTCTTTCGGTACTTCCCACAACAACTATGCTCTTATTCAAGAAATAAACTCGATAATTCATTAATTTGTAGTTTGTACAATATGGTATTTGCTAATAAGTCAGGATATTTTACTACATATAGTTAGCTGTATTCCACTAACTCTTACTCAATGTGTGTGGCAGAGATTTTGTAACCAACAGTCTCTGAAAAACTACATGCCATAGTGAGTACAACATCCCATAGATGAGGATAACATGCAAGTACTTTGAGTGGAAGAAGTTGTTACAAATATGCTACGTTAATATAATAAGTTAAATGCCGGGTGGTCTTTATGAAGTTTGGCATTGCTGAAGGAATTAAAATCATAAATATGATCATTATCCAATTTACAGTCTGCAATATATTACAATCAGGAATATGTGGGCAAGCACAGGCTCAGGGCAATGACACCAACCTCGACAGTGCTGCTTTATACATTGAGAAAAGAATAATGGTATAGAGAAAGTTACACATGTTCGGAAAGTAATGTATAAAGATTAAGAGAAACGGTTATAGTCTTAGAACTTTAAAGTAAATATGAATAAATGAAGTATTGTTTGTTCTGCCTACGTATGTACATAGTGCTTACAATATGAAAACAACCAGTAGGTAAAGGGTTCTGTCTCAAATGCTTACAATCTAGTTACATGGATAGAAGGACTACATACACAGGGGGAACTATTAAAATGACACTATAACCATTCTAGCCATTAGTGGCTGCCGGATTAAATTGATTCAGGCTTGGCTTTTTCTTGGCTTTTTTCTTACCGTTCTCAGAATAGCCTTATGTGTATCCAAAGCATGAATCCCTTTACTTATACTAGTTTTATTCACAGATGTACCTTCAGATCTGCAGTAATCTTGATATAAAGATCCCAAGAGTCCTCATTTACAATTGTAACTTTCAAACTGTATGTAAACTCTGTCATTAAAAAGGAGCAGATAATGGATGAGATCTCCAAGGTTGTATACATTATATTTAACCCCTTTGATGTGAACATAAACATTAACAAAATGTGAGACAGTATGTAGCGTTACTTTTTCAAACATTTTCTCATTTCTGCTAGAGCTGTACACTTAAAATAAACCATCTGTAACAGAAGCATACTGTACAATCCTTGTTTTTGTTACCTCCGCAGTAGTAAGGAAGATTTCATCACTTATGTGTCTCACTCCACATGCAACAACACCGAGCGCTACTCCTGGAAACACATAAGCGTTGTTACCCTGCCCAGGATACAAAGTGCGTCCATCTGGGAGAGTGACCGGATCAAACGGACTTCCACTTGCAAAGATACCACGACCCTAAAATGAATGCGCAAATATAATATCATTAGAACTCCATTTCCATTTTTACCACTTTTAATAAAAAAGGTTTTTAATATTCAGAATGTTTACATCGTGCAGTTAGAGTCACCGAAAACAGCAATTATTATCAATAGTGCAAACATTTTTGTAAAACAGACTTTCTAAAACACGATTCAAGAAATGCAATGCTTGAAAAAAAAACAAATAAAATAGACATGACCACCGTTCAGTAACAAACTAACTTCTTTTAGTGTAGTAACAATCTACTAACTAAATTGAAAGATTAGAATGCAGTTGTAAATGTAAATGCCGATGCTCAGTCATGTCCGACTCTTTGGACAACACCCCATGCTGATCCACTTGGTTTTGATTGCAGAGATACTGTAGTGGGTTGCCAGTTCCTTCTCCAGCTGGCCACAGCATACTCCTGGCATTCTCAGGTGGTCTCCCATCCCAGTACTGACCAGTGTGACCTCTTGGTTCCCTGGCTACATTTGAACCCAGGATGCTGTGGTGAAAGCACCTGCATCCTAACCACTGGGTCACCAGGGAACCCAGAATGCAGTTACTCAACTTCAATATTCAAGACACCAATAGGCCACTTTTTAATGAATATCGCTGTATAAAGGGCCACTGTAATGGTCCAAATGTCATAACTTTTAAGTAGCATAGATTAGTATGGACATCTTTTCAATTAACTGCTTTATATAACTGTGTAGCATTGCTGGTTGTTTGTATTACAAAGTAAATGAGTCTGCTTCCAAAGCTAGTGACCCAATGAAAGCATTGACATTTCTAAACAAGCAAATGTTTATGGTGAAGTCAATGCCATTAAAATTGCTGTTTTTATATACGGTTCAACATGATTATATCATAAAATTTGTACATATGCTCAATTATAAAAGGAAACAAGGAGTTAATGTGTTGGTTTGCAATAGTTTCAAGTCATTGACACAGATCTCCCAATGTCTCACATTATATACATATGGTTGGAAGTGTACTCAATGTCTGCCACCTGTAACACGAATAAACAGAAGCAGGTGACCATCTGTGCCAGTAGCCTCCATGTGGGTATTATGCTGTATTTGACAGGCAGGAGTATGTTTCTATAATCCAGACATAACTTCTCATGTGTATTTGTGTTTCATATTATATAGTGTCGTATAACATGCTGAAAGCTGTTATTTCAGTCCTGTAGATCAAAGTTCTGCTTGACAGATGTGCTCTATATCAGTGCTTTTTGGACCTGCTGATCTCATTTCTATTTAATATGTGCAACACATACCTTTTCTACGTGTCCCTTTCTGTAAAAAATTATATGTAAACCCTTTTGTGCTAGAAACCATCATTTTCCTAACACTTTGGTATGATTGCACAAATCACTTAAAGTACTAAATCTCAAAATATGAGTCTAGCACATGTAGATGTATAGAATTACCAGTTATTTGACAGACATGCTGGTGAGTTGAAAAGAATATGATGCCAAGCTGAGCCAATAATATTTATTGCATATTTTGCTTCTTTGTCAAAAAGAAAACAGATTAACAAATTTGTAACCTGGGATACAAAAGAAACATATAGAAAATACCCTCTACCAAAATAATTAAACACTTTGTGCCTGTAATGAGTATGCTGTGCCACTCAGAGAAAAGGGTGCATACCTGAAACCGGATCTAGATTGCAAAATATCCACTTTTTATATGGATAATTAGAAGCAACAGGCCCACTTTATGAAATAAATACTGCTTACTTTCTCCATCATATGTTATGAAAGGTAATGTTTATTTTAGGTTAGAAAAGCTACTTCATAAAAAAAATAAACCAGCCTGGCTCTTTTGCATAGATTGTGTAACTTATTATTTTAGCAGCATTTGTCACAAATATAAGAAAAATTAAGCCTACTGCAGAGAAAAAAAAAAAATAACTCCCGGTTATAATCCAGGATTTTTTTCCACTTTTTACCACACAGAAGTTAACAGATTCCATTACCTCAGTCAGGCTGTAGCACTGCTCAGCTGTGCACTCTGCTTTACTAGTTGGATTACTCAGAGCAAATATGATTGGTCTTTTGTTGAATGCCGCCATGTCTTTAATGATCTGCTCTGTGAAGGCTCCACCGATGGCTGCCACACCTAAATGACAAATATTCTGGTTTTAAACTCTGCGATTATGGAGTACTTTGAAGCACAACAAAGTTAATTGTCGAATGTGCAAGATTAATATAAAAAGATTATATTGTGATATATGTAAATGAGACTACAATGAGGAGACAATTGTGGATCGCTTTTTGTGATGCATTTTTTTGTCTGAGCATGTATGCCGTTGGTGGTACAATATCGTAAGATCCTTGGAGTTGTATTAAATTACTTTTATTGATCTAAAGATGCCTTATCGTTTAGTACTAGTAATAGGATGTTGTCAACAAACTTTAAAACTGGGACAGGATGATCACATCGTATTGGAGAGGAAGTTCTATTATTGAAACTGTGAACACAGAGAAGAAGCCTTTCCCTTGATAAAATCATGTAGACACAAGAACATCATAATATATTAGTTGATATTTTGTCTAAAACACCAGATAGCATTGCTTACCTGCTGTAATCATGATTACACAAATACAACATACAAGCAAGGTCCATTATCCAAGTTTACCAAAAAGGTTTAAAAATAAATATTTAAATAAAAGCAATATCCAACACTAATTAATGGCTTACCAATCAAAACAGTTGGTTTGATGTTTTTGACAACATCCCCCAAATTCTTCATTTCTTCGTGTGGATGGGCGAAGTGCTCCTTCTCATGAGTTAGGGAAGCTCTGTCCTATGAGATTAAATAAAATGATATTTACACACATAGCTATTTGATGTTTAGCATTGATTATTGTCATTTTTAACAAGATGAATGTATGCATTAAGGCACTGTGCCCTCTGATCTGCAGCACTGGAAGAGAGCACAGGGCAGTCTATTTCACAAGCTACAATCATCCAGTATGTTCTTTTCTTTTGTTTAGCCCTGTGCATGGACTTAACAATATTATCGTGCCAGTTTTTTCCGCAGCATTATAAGAATACACATCCATTAGTTTACTATTTTTAGACAATATTTTTCCTTTCTTTTAGGTCTAATTATAAAAAGATGCGACAACATCCACAACATCACTTGAAAACTAAAAAGGCACATTAACAGAGAGAGCAAGATTATCTACAAATAAGGCAGGATGATGGAAACCTACATACACAATAACTTTTTTTCCACAAATGTTATATCTGTGCTTTATAAATCATGTGTAATGTATAAATAATGTAATGCCATAATTGTCAAAGAAATGCTTAACTTGCATTTATGTCCTGTGACAGAGGTGTCATTCATGGGTCGAACCAATGGGGTGTTTTATGAGGTTAGTGAAACAAAACTTAGATACCTGGTGGAGTTGATGAATTGTACGGAGAGAAGGAGGTTTGCTAAGTATGGGTTAAAGAGAATAGAGGCTATGAAAGACTAAAATCAGGTCCAGCGTGGAAAATGGTCATATATAGCAGTGTTTCTGCCTCTGTATTGTGTGTAAACCAGAGCAAAATTAATACTTTTTATTTTGTTTGCTTTCAAAAGTCATGCAAAAATTAGACTTCTACTGAAAGAAAGGAAGAACAACTTGAAAATCATAGCACCTCACTCAGACTCAAGTTTCTGTATGTCGGGTGCAGTCATTCACTGGCTGTACAATCTATATATTAGCATGTATGTAGAATTCATCTAGTAAAGTTTCTTCAATTAAATAGGCAAAATATGTCACATTTCAGAATAAGGAAACACAAGAGAATTATGTATTAAGATAATATGGATTGGTCCATAGAGTCTCTATTTTCAAGGCGATATGAATTGTGTTTGAGAAACAAAAGAAATTAGGAAAACGAATTGAACTGAAACGCAATTGAATTTCACAGCTGTAAGTTGGTTGGTTGAAAATACCAATTGGGAGATTTAACAAAGAGCATCCATAGACTGGAGAGTAATGAACAATTGTAAATTGCTCTCCAGCCTAGGGAAAGATGCTATTTGTTAAAGTTCCACATGTCTTGCACCATTAATGGAAATCCCAAGTCTCCAAATTTTGGGGATAACAAAAGAACAATATGCTCCTCTTTGATGAGCCATATTTCCCAGAGGTTGCATATCTTAAGTTATATCTGTATAGATCTCAGGACGAAGCATATTTCTGTTTGTTTATTATATTTTAAATTGTCTATATACCAGAGTAAACAGAAGGGAAAGCAGGCGGAAATGAATCTACATTAAGTCCTAAAATAATCATTCCACTACTGTTAAATCATTCTATTGCACAAAGCTCTAATATAGCTTTGGCATATTATGTGCATTGTTATATTTCTTTGCCAGGTGGCTTAATGTCAGCTTGGGGACTGGAGTGAATTTTTATGATACCTATATTTTCAATAGTTGTGACTGCTATACCAATAAAACATGCATTTGTTCCATAGTAAAGCACTTCAGAGAAATATAGTTTAGTTGAAACACACAATCCAAAAAACAGACAATAGAATACGTTTCATAATATAACTTTATAAGAACTAAAAAATAAAGACTCAAAACTCATACTATATGTCATTATACACAGCACAATAAATATCAGTTACATAGGACCTAACATATAAATAAGGTAACCAATATTGATAAGTACCCAAGCAAACAAATATGTAGAGACTGGAATATGGGTGTCAGAGCAAGCAGACTATTGCTCTCATTTCCTGTTCTTGGGGGATATATATTATTATTATTTCCTTTACTAGGAAATTGCCCGTCAAAAATCACGGGAATAAAATGTTAAGCCTGGCAATGTAGTTTGCCACCCAATGTGAGCACCTTCATTGCTCATTGCGAGTCTCCCCTCCCCCCTCACGTCTCCCCTCGAGTCTCCTTTTCCCTGTCTCCCTCCCCCTCGCGTCTCCTTTTCCCCGTCTCCCCTCCCCCTCGCGTCTCCTTTTCCCCGTCTCCCCTCCCCCTCGCGTCTCCTTTTCCCCGTCTCCCCTCCCCCTCGCGTCTCCTTTTCCCCATCTCGCCTCCCCCTGTGTCATTTCCACCCTCCTCTGCCTGTCCTGTGTCTTTACCCCGTGCCCTGTGTCTTTCCCCCCTCCCCCTGCGTCTTTACCCCCTCTACCTAGGTCTTCCCCCCCCCCCTCCCTAGGTCTCTTTCCCCCCTTATCCTCCCTCCTTCCCCCCTCTCCAATAACCTCCACCTCTTTTCTTACTTTGACTCGCTGAGCTCCTGCTGCTCTTCCCTCCCCTGCAGCGTGTTTTCTTCCTTTGTCCGGAACCGGCATATGCTAATGACGTGATGCGCATGTGACATCACGTCATTAGCATATGCCAGACCGGTCACAGCAAGAAGACGCGCTGCGGGGGAGAGAGAAGCGGGAGCTCAGCAAATCAAAATAAGAAGAGAGGGGATATGGAGATTATTGTAGAGGGGGGAAGGAGGGATGATAAGGGGGTTAGGAAGGAGGAGGAGGATTGCTGCTGTCCCGTGGGCCTGAGCGCCGAAGTCCCGCGGGAGGTTATTGGAGAGGGGGGAAGGAGGGAGGAGGATTGCAGCCCCCACAGGCCAAGTCCCGCGGCCCTCAAGTGCTCTCATCGCGAGCCCTGCAAGTGCCCCTCATCGCGAGGGCCGCAAAGCGAGACAAAGCCACAAACGTGACCAACGTTCTTAGTCCACAGCTATATATGTGATTTGTAATGTGCCAACATTTTCTGTAGTGCAAGTTCAAGTCAAAAACAATATTACCATATTGGAAAGAATTGAGTGTCCTGTCCGATCGTAAATTCAAATGTACTCATTGCTTTCCCTAAATCACTTAGCAAGACTGAAAACTTGCAAACTTACATAAAGAATATTGATCTGTTGTATATCCATATTTTATGGATATGATCAGCACTTGTAAACTCTCATTGCAGCCGAGCTGCTTTGTTGTGGCCCTACAAAATAATGTGAAATGTTTCTTAAAGGACCAGTGTAGGTGTAAGATGAAATACTGTGAGTATCTAGTCCACCACCATTTTGTTCAAAAGTGTGTGTTCATAAAGCCAACAATAAAAGCCATCTGTAATAAAACTGAAGTGCTATAGTGTACACAGTGAATACATTTTATCTTAATCATGGTGTAAGGGGTGATTCCCAAAGTTAATGTACTATCAAGTCATAATCTTTTACCACATGCACTTGAACAATAGGCATTTTAATTTTTGATATTTTGAATACAACCTAAGATTGTACATGGCACTAACAATAGATCTATAATTCAGTGTGATATTTACATACATGGTTGGCGATATAAAAAATTTCAGGGGGAGGAAAGTTAGAGAGATGGTTATGGAATTTATGTGTGTTATTTAAATAAATGTGCAATACATACCCTTTCAGCAGTTACAAGTGCCATTTGTGACATATATAATAATCAGAGAGGCTGAATGTAGTGCATAAAGCATTATTAGGTTTACTTTGCATTTTAGCTGCTGCCAGATTAAAAATCAATGCATTCTATTTTTATCCACTGCAACAGAACCCCTATCTTCAAATACTGAATATAATTTTAGCAGCATGTACAAAAAGGAAAAAAATCCTTGAGTTCCTTGATGTTTATTTGATGGTGTAGAACACAGTTTTTGACTTCAGTGGCCCTTTAAAGTAAAACATAACTTTCTTTTAAAATTTACCCAAAAATAGATATGAGGATCCAATTCAACTGGCTACTACTGCATTCCCACGCAAAATGCAAACCTCATTACAAGGATCATTGTGATAACCCCATTTGTAATTAATATTTTTAGAACTTTTACATTTCTTCTGATCCTCTGAAACACTTGGTAGTGCTACTGCTGCTGATATATGGTTGTATCACAGGACTCCCAGTAGACCAACGGTCAACAGCTGCAACAATATGGTAATGTGATGAAGACTAATACAAATCTGGAACACAAAGGCAAATCTTCTTGCCAAACAAACTAATATTTACGCTCTCCTGTAAATAATTTTGATACACAGTTCTGGCACATGGACAGTTTGAACATATGTCTGCATTCACATGGAATATGTTATGTTTACATAGTCCAGCAGAGGACACTACAGCATGTTGGTGTATGTATACCCATGTATGAGGAGGACTAATGTATGAAAAACACATTTTTCAAGATTAATTCTTAAAGAAACCTCCAAGAAACCATTTAAGTAGGTGATCCTAAGCTTCACTTTAAATGTCAAAAGTACATAAATAGTTTTCTATGTTAATTATTAAGAAAAGTGTAAATCTGGTAACAATCTTTAATATTACTGGATCCAGATATAGTAGAGTACACCATATTAAATGAGAAAGCAGGGCATTTAAGAAAGTATTCACCATAACTGTAGAAACATTTTACTCCTAGAAAAAGTAAATATATTTCCTCCACAGAGCACACTAATTGCATCTGATATGCAGTAGTCTTTTGTCTATTAATTATACTATTTTCATTGTAGAAAATACAAATTTAAATATAAATATTTTAAGATTTGTCAAAATCACAATTTTATATAAGAACAGTGCCAATTTTGTTATTTAAGCTTTTTAATACATACTGTACACAATATAAATATAGTGATGTAAGTGTTGTTGAACAGTGCTCATAGGGCATGTAAGCCAAATTCTCAATAATGACAGAGCTTGCCACAAAGTCATGTATAGGGATGTTTTTCATGGTCACTTATTTGTGAGTAGAAGATATCTGAAAATTATTGGTCAAATGTAGAAATCATTAAAGATCAGGTATGCTAGAGATTACACTTGCGTTAGCACCCACATCAAACTGATAACCAAACACTGAGTGGAAAGACTCAGGATTTCTAATTATTAATATAGTATATCCCACCAAGAGAACTTCCAGCTTTCAGAACCGGATTGCTACAATTAACCACATAGTTACAGCTGATACTATCCTCTGAACTTGCTTTATGACTACTGAACATAGTATACAACCAATTTCAATCCCCTGCGATTGCCATGCTCCAGAATTGGCAGCTCGGCCTTATCCTGCAGTTATGCATCAAGAATACAAGGATCAGCAAACTTGCAAAGTGTAAAGGCAATAGAAAGCTAAACACATCCAAAAATAAACAGATAGTAGCTCGACACACAGGTAGAAGAGATACATTACAATTAACAGGCAGTTTAACACATCTTCTGCGTATACCTTAATATATTTTCTTGGTCCTTTAACATGAACAGGTTGATCCCATCCTTCAAATTACAAATGAAAGTGAAACTAAAACAGATTTTATTAATTCTGGGTATCTCCCCCACACCTTTGGGTTGTGAAGGAGATTGGTAAAGGCCACCATTGAAAAAGACCAGTAGAACAATTTAATCAAGAGTATGAAAGTTTACCGCATCTGGCCTCCCAAACGTGCAAAGACAAAAATGAATACAAGGAAGGAAAACTATACAATACTAGCAACTTGCCTGTCAAAATGATGGCAATACAATTTTAAGCCTGGCAATGCTGTTTGCTACACAATGCAAGACTCTCCCCTCTCTAACTTGCGCGCCTCGCGATGAGTACCTTCGGTGATCATTGCAGTCCTCTGAAAACCCACCACTTTCATGCTGTGCTCATTGCGAGCCTCTCACCCGCTCTACCTTACAGGGCTCGCTTTGCCACTCATTGCAGGCGTTGTCCAACCCGCAACTTTCGGGCCTCGCAATGCTCATTGTGAGCCCACCGAGAATAAACCCTCCCCCACTTTATAATTCCTGTGTCTCCCCCCCCCCTCTCCTGCTGTCTCTTTGCACCTGTGAAATGTTTCCCTAATCTCCCTCCTCTGTATCTCTGCCCCTTCTCACCCCTGTGTCTCCCCTCCCCCCCCCCCATGTTTCTCTTTCCACCCTCTCCCTCCCCTGTGCATATCTCCTCCCTCACCCTGCACTGTGCTTTACGGGTCTGACTTCCGATTTGAGGGCTTGAAAAAAAATTACGTCTTTACGGCCTCCATTTTTTTCCCTTGGTTACCCATTTTCAGACCTCTAAAGAACACCAATTGAAAAACAAATTCACTTTCAACCTCACTTACAGGCTCTCTCCCCCTGTGCTGTGTGTCAGATTATAGTGGTTATAGCATAACTATGTTACTTTAGAAAAACAAGAAGGCATAGTCTATTAATAAAGAGTAGTGTTCCTAGATTTGCTAGTGAAAATATGATTTATAATATATGATGTATAATATCAGAAAAACATAACTGAAACTGTCCAGGTGAGAGCAGGTAACACAAGAGATAAATCTAAAGGAAAATCAACAGTTCGACAATTTTTCTAAATATTGTGTTGCAAGAGGTCCAGTGCCTATAATTTACATATACTTTATAAAAAGGCACAAATGTTTATTCCCAGACCGAACCCTGTATGAATAAAGTAGAGAACATCAGTCACTGAAGAAGTGTCCGGAAAGACGCATGTTAAGGCTTAAATGGAATGATCTTTGCAAAATAGAATACATTCCTACTTCTGGCCGTAGTCCATATTGTCTAAAGTAAAAAGGTGGAATATCATATTCTGAGTTCATAGCAGTAGGTCCATTTGGACAGAAATGTGCCTCTACAGACACTATGTATTTGTATAGATTGTGATGTGCTTCCTAAATAGCTATAGCATTATCCATAGTGTGACCTGCACCTCCTCAAACTGAAGAGCCTCCTTCCCTAGTTGTCACTAGTTTCCTTCCATATTGGTATGCCAAGCACACAGCACTAATGGTATGATGTACACAAGACATCCCACAAAATCCATTTGTCCTATGATGGATAAGTAGTAAGATTATGCATGTGCTGCACTACAGGTTTACAGGATATATATACACATATACATACATACATATACACACATACATAAATTACAAAGTGTATTGTTTGTTTTTGTATGTGTGGTGAAGAACTTGTTGGATCGAAGCATTCAGAGGTCTCTTCTCCAGATGGCCAATCTTGCCAGAAAACTCTGCTGGTTGCAGATACTTGAATTATAGCAAGTAGCCTTATACATTCATGTGGAGCATCAAAAGATCAGAAATAATGTGCTTGTGTTTCAGCACTCCCCCTTACTCTAACATCACATATATAGTTGTGAGCGAACGGGCCGTTGCTCACGCTTGCGGGCTCGCATAGCGAGGGCTGCGGGCCTCAGTTGCTGGGATGGAGCCAGCAACTGAGGCCCTTGCCCGCAGCGTACGGCCCGTATATGTAGTATATGTATATATATATATATATATATATATATATATATATATATATATATATATGTGTGTGTGTGTAGATATGTGTGTGTGTGTGTGTGTAGATATGTGTGTGTGTGTGTGTGTAGATATGTGTGTGTGTGTGTGTGTAGATATGTGTGTGTGTGTGTGTGTAGATATGTGTGTGTGTGTGTAGATATGTGTGTGTGTGTGTGTAGATATGTGTGTGTGTGTGTGTAGATATGTGTGTGTGTGTGTGTGTAGATATGTGTGTGTGTGTGTGTGTAGATATGTGTGTGTGTGTATGTGTAGATATGTGTGTGTGTGTATATATATATATATATATATATATATATATATATATATATATATATATATATATATATATATATATATATAATGTGTGTGTATATAATGATATAATGTGTGTGTGTGTGTATCACATATATAGTTGTGAGTCATTGCTCACGCTTGCGGGCCTCCGAACAAAACGAAAACGAGGCTACAACACACTAAACACGCAAAACACCCCAAGAAACACGCAAAACACCACAAAACACCTACGGATATTCCGCTACAGACGCATACCACACATTACCCGCCATTTTAGAACAATGAGGAAGTACACGAGTACGCTAACTGTTTGGTCACGCACACTATTACACTGCACACATTCAGCACGTTTACACAGCAGCTCCACACCACTAATGCTGCAGCAACATCAAAACAGATTGCCAGCTCTTCAACACAATGCTTCAAAATAGGTAAAGTATATTACTTTATTAATCTATTAGTTATTTTATTATTATACACCAAACAGCATTAGCTCACTTACAATTTCATTGCCGTCATTTTTTGACGGGCAATTCGCTAGTTCCTAATAATATTCTGTGTCTAAAGGGAAAGTACACACTGAAACATTTGAGATATCTGCAATCCATGGTTTCATAGAACAGGAGGGTATTATACAGGCTCTAGAATCACTTGTAGGCCACTTTCAAGCTACAACAAGAGTGATCTGGCCATTGGTGCCACATGCAGACAACCCCTTCAGCACACAAAAAAATATGACTGCATTCCAGGTCATAATCAGATTTTACCATCAAATCAATCTTGAAGAGTAATGCTGAAAAAGATCATGTATGCATATATAGAAGGCATGCGCTCTAGAAGGCATGCGCTCTAGAAGGCATGCGCTCTAGAAGGCATGCGCTGCAGTCATACTTACGTCTAGAAAAAGCCAATCATCAGGGTCAGTACCAAAAATGTTTCATCAGAAGTGGCAGTTAGGTAATTAACAATAAAAATGGCTGGCAATCGAGAGGAATAAATGAAGAAATCTCTATATACCTTTGGATTGAAAGTTTGCAAGTTTTCAATCATGTGTCAGTGCTTTGGAAACAAGCACTATGTACATTTGATTTTCAACTCCAAAACAGGGCCCTCCATTCTTTGTAAGGTGTTAATTTTGTTTTTGCCATGTACTTGGCCCTGTACAGCTCTACGGAATATGTTGGCGCAATATAAATAAAGATAATAATAATACTATATCTAGATTTCTGATGTACTGTGTCCTGAATATTTTATTTTATGCATTGTAAAGTCTCTGTTCATCAGTGTAGACAGTTTGAGTGGAAGCATGCAATAAAAAACAATTATATACACAAAATTCAGCTTTTGAATAAAAAAAAACACAACTTCTTATGTAATATAGTTTTATAGACTTTTCTGTATCTTTGCATTTTTAAGAGCAAATACAACCCACTCCAACCCTCTCATGCTGGGCTATTGTAAAGTGAATGACTTCTCCACATGGATAGTGGGTGGGTGGCAGCAAGGAATTACTGTTAGAAGCCAGTACTGACGGCCTTCAGGAACTAATTAAGATGCTTTCTAGCCAGGACTGCTACAAAATACTGTGTCTTTCAAAAATGAAAATGGAAAATTATTTGACTCGTGTAAAGTTGACATGAACTTTGTCCAAAAACAAGTAAGAATTTCCTGATGATAGAAGCCCAAATAAACAAAGATCAACTGCTCCATATCGTAGACTAGATAGGTCTATCACATACATAGTTATTGGTCTTGTGACACACACTCACAGATAGGACAGGGAGAGAGCCAGGAAGCCTGAGAGTGAGGTTACAAGTGATTTTGAGCAAGAATTGGGGGTTTTCGTCAATAGAAATTCGGCTAAGTGAGGAAAAAAATGGCAGACGAAAAACGTAAAAAATTCTGAAACTGCATGAAAACGAAGCGGAGCAAAGCAAGGCACGCAGAACTTAGAAAATACACAACGGCAAAGACAGTAACACTTACATCAACAATGCCAGGCATGCGGGACTTTGAAAGTAAAACAAAAAGGCCTTCAGCGCGTAACACCCAACCATTCAGCAGACACACCGAGGAGAAACACACCGGGAAGGGACAGGGGGGAGATGGTGGAAAGACGCACATGACATTCCCAAGCACAAAACTTGCAGGTTAACAAAACCTACAATGAGCGGACCTTACAGTAGGCGGGAGGAAAGGCTCACGATGAGCACCGCGAGCGGGAGAGGGAGAGGTTTGCAATGAGTGCCGAAGGCGCTCAGCGTGGGGCTCTCGATTAGCGCCAAAAATAATCAGTGCAAAGCAGGTAATTCGAAGTACACTGGGGCTAAGCTCGCAATGAGCGGCGAAGGCAATGCGAGCAAAAGCATTACATTGTGTGGCAAACAGCATTGCCAGCCTTAAAATTTGAATCCTGTCAATTTTAACGGGCAAGTTCCTAGTGTTATTATATAAGCAATAGACCATGATCCTGTTCAGCTCATATCAGGAAAGGAACATGGTGAAGAGAGGATCCAGAAGTCACAATAAATCTAGAGGGTATGGCAATGTCCATAGCACTAGAAACCACTGGGAAAACCATAATACCAACTACATTTTAAACAACCATATTGTAATATATTTTTTCTAGTTTT
Organism: Discoglossus pictus; assembly: GCA_027410445.1. Lineage (NCBI taxonomy): Eukaryota > Metazoa > Chordata > Amphibia > Anura > Alytidae > Discoglossus > Discoglossus pictus. The sequence continues at coordinate 265,813,103 of CM050165.1, read as the reverse complement.
TTCCAGGTTGGCTACCTAAAAGAAAATCTAACTAGAAATAGTTGATTGAGAACACAGTAAAAATATATGTTTCTATGTTTCAGAGTGATTGGTGGACCATAATTGTATCTCTTAAAATTAATCATTATGAATAGATATTCAATCATTGTAATTTGGAAGACGCATTGCTAGCATAAAGGACATAGTTTTCTTGTATCAAAAACTTGTAAAATGTAGTTACTACTATTCAGATAACAATTAATACTTACATTGTAATTAGAGGCATCATAATGTTCAAGAGGTTAATACATAATCTCTGTATTCCATATTTACTTGATACTGGTATAGTACACCTAAATTATATGCACGTGTGAAGATCTTTGGCTCGAAAATATTTTGAACAGTGCCTTTAATTGAATGACTAGGAAATGAAATTTCTTTTTTATTTTTTTTATTTACATGTGTGTCACTGATGCTATAGGTTTATAGTTCCCTACGGACTTGATATTGTCTGTAAATGAGCTTATGAATAACACTGATCAGCCAGTGAGCATTCGGTATTCTATAATCTAAACAGGTTTTGCTCAATATTGTGTCGTGCATTTTTAAGTTTAATTGTTGGGTTCATAATATTTTGTGATGCAATAAAAATGGTTACATTTTAATTTTTTATTTACTATAAATTCTAATAAATGTAAAATTAAACATATAAATTGTATATTAGAAAGTTGTTACTTCACATTGTCTGCCATAAAGATAAAAACACAACCATTTCAGTTATCAATATGTAGCCTTTGGTAAGGTATTGGTTTCAGAATAGTCAATGTTTCTCTTCCTAAATTTTGGGTAAATCTGGACAGTCTCCATACCTCTGTTATTAGTTATAATTTATGCTTGCTTTTTTTTTTGTTTCCTCATTGATCCAGCAAATAAAAACCTAGATTTCATGGCAGATAAGAACCAGCCTATACAATCTAAATAAAACATGTTTAATAAATCCTCAGGATAGCCTTATGCATATCTCAGGCCTCCTGGAATTAATGTAGGTTTCCCTGATTGAAGGCTGTTTCACTTAACATTTCTGTAAATACTTACTTGCACACATTTTCTTAAACTACTACCACCTAACCAGAAATATCTCTATCTATCCATCTATATATCTATATCTATCTAGATTAGTTCACCAAACAATAATTTAATATATGTTGGGCAAAAGAGCATTAGAAGCCCTCCACCGTACAGTAAATAAATATTACATCTGTGTTTACAGTTGAATGTCTAAAACAAGTAAAAAAGCTCAGAATTCCTAAAAATACAGTTATTACACTGCATTCTGGGAAGCTGAGCAGGGACATGCAAATGTGTCCACAAATGCCTCACTCTTCAATCCATAATAATTTTCACCAGCATGGAGCGGGATCTCAGCTTGTGTTGTGGAACTTTAGGAGTAGGTAATTCTCCACAACAATCATTTAATATATGGTGGGCAAAAGAGCGATAGAAGCCCTCCGCCGTTGACATTTGAATGTCTAAAACAAGTTAAAAAAAACTATTTCCAGGCTTTTTTAACTTGTTTTAGACATTCAACTGTGAACACAGATGTAATATTTATTTTCTGTACGGTGGAGGGCTTCTATTGCTCTTTGCCCCACATATATATCAATGATTGGTGAAAAAAAAAATATATATATATATATATATATATATATATATATATATATATATATATATATATATATATATATATATTTATTTTATTTTTTTATTATTATTATTTTTTTTAAATAATATATATGCCGTTAAATTGTTGCTTACTATAACTTTCAGTCTGTTTTATTGAAAATAAGCACAACATTTGTCTGTATTTGGACACTCTATATTGGTCTACATTTAAAATTTCATAGAAAGAATGGTGTTCAAAAGAACTCTGTATTTCAAGAAAAATGTCACTTGTTTGTTAAGTATGTAACATACTAACACACAACACAGATGGTGTAAGCCCCAGATATACAAACTTTTTTGGGGGAAATGAACTTTTTTTAGTGAGGATAAAAAGATGGCCCAAGAAATATATTCAACACAATGCAAGGAAGAATACAAATAAACAATAGATTTAACATAGACTACAAAACATATAATAAATATACACAAATTTCTAATACTACTGTCTTACTAATGTATATTTGCAATTAAGGGTTCCCTGGTGGCCCAGTGGTTAGGATGTAGGTGCTTTCACCCAAGCATCCCGGGTTGGAATCCAGCCCGGGAACCAAGAGTTCACACTGGTCAGTATTGGATGGGAGACCCCTTGGGAATACCAGGAGCTGTATGCGGAGGCCCACTGGAGAAGGAAATGGCAACCCACTCCAGTGTCTCTGCCATGAAAACCTAGTGGATAAGCATGGTGTGTTGTCCATGAGGTCACAGAGAGTCAGACATGACTGAGCATCGCCATTTACATTTACAATTAATACTTTTAAAAATTAAACCTTATAATTATTCTTTCTTGAATTCTATTACTGTAACTTTATAAATTTGACTTTGTTACCCTTTAATTTAAACTTGCTTGTATATTTTACATGGTACATGTGTTACCACATCCCAGAATTACAGCCTCTCCTTTGAAAATGGGCGCGGTACATCAAACCCACATTTAAATTGCCATTGTCACTTGGAGAATTGAGTTTAAATCAGGTTTCATTTTCCTGGTGACAAAACAAAATATTTTTAAGTTGAAGATTAAATAGATGCCATAATGGAAGCCATTAACTGTTTAATGAGCATAATGCAAACTGTCTGTATTTAATTTGTAAAGGACAACTTAGATACTTAAATTATATAGCTCAGTGCAAAGTATGATTACGAGTACTGCAAAGGCTCAGTGAATTGTATAAAAAGGCTGATGTGCTATAATTAAGTATTTGGTGTAATTATGAAATAAATTAGCTCTTCTTTAATTTGGGTATCCTAACATGCACATTTAACTCTATCCTATATGCAGGATAATGTTGCTCATTTTGAATGATTGCCAGCAGTCTCCCTGAGCTCAGTGAAGTTAGCACTACTGATAGTAGCACTAGAAATTGTGATTCTTAAAGATAAAACACTTTTGAAAGATAAAAATATCAGCTGGAATAACAACTAAAATGACATATAGCCTTATTCTATTAGCTACTTGCAAATGCCTTGAACTCTTTTTTATTTATGTTTATATGCATTCTATTGACTTAAGAATTCATTAGTGCCAATATGTACTATTTGCCAAATATGTAGCAATCTTAAGAGTGATTTTAAGTGTGTATACATTTACGAATTGGGCAATTGAATCAGGCCCATAGTGCATTGAAATATTTGCTTTATGTACAAGCACCTCACTAATAAAAGAACTACACCAGAGGAGATTTGCTAGGGAAAACTAAATTACTTTTCAATATAAGTAGTGTTTTAGTGGAAGGAAAGGATTAGTGGCACAATTCAGCATTGAAGGCCTTCAGGAACTAATTAAGACTTTTTTTCCAGCATTGCCCTTCAGTTGCCGTAAGCTCACATAGCAATGGAAAGTTATGTGGTTTGGGGGACATTAATTATTATTAATGAATTCCTAAAAGGAGTCAGAATATGAATTATAGTAGCTTACCGACATATACAGGTGCTTTAGGGTAAGGATTGTGTAACCATAAATTATGAGCTCACTAGTGTTGCCTGGTTAACTGCATTAATTTACTCAACAGAGATATAAAAAAATATAAATACATTAAGACTTGATCCACAGTCAGGAAAGTACAAACATTTGTATAGTGTGTAACAGGAAAAAGTTGACACTGTTTACAAGCACATCTAAGAGACCAACCAAACACAAATTGCAGTCTTGAAAATCGCATGCAAAAAAAGTAAATATAGTAGGTGTACTTTCAAATTTACTTTTATAGTAGAAAGAAAAACCACTAATTACTAAGTCGTCAGTGTCAGTGATTTAAATCACAAATCCTCTCTTATTTTAGAGGAATGCTGCAGAACTTTACTATCCAATGGGCCATTTGTTTAGGTTTAGTATTTTAATAACACAATAACATTTTAGAGCAAAGTGTAGTATATTATAAGCACACAATTATTGAAGATAAAATAAACTAAAAAAAGAGTTCTCTTTTAAAACATTACTTACAAACGAATAGTTATAACGTGAAATAAATAGCAATTGAAATCAGATAGCTTACATATTGAAAACAAATAGCTACAGTGAGAGCCTCTAGCTCCACTCCTAGCACCAGGGGCGGGGCTACCAGTAGTGCAGTGCACCAGGGCCCTCCTTTGATGGGGGCCCAGTGCTCAGTAATTTTTTTTTTTTTTTTAATGTAATCTTTTTTTGTGTAGGGCTCCCCCAGCCTAGCCCAAACTACCATGCGTCCCCTGGGCAGCAATTGAAAAGGTTCTTAGGGATGGGAGCAGTTATGGGAATAGGGGCTACAGCACAAGCACATTTTTACAACACCCACTGGGGGGGGAATCCCCAAATGTTTTGCACCAGGGCCCTTTGTTCTCTAGCACTGCCACTGCCTAGTATCTATCAACAACAACACGGTAGGGAACTAAAAGTGGACTGAGAAAAAAATATGGCCATTTTATGGAGCAAGGAGGCTTCTGATATGTTAAATAAAAAAATGTTCTTCTCAAAGATCTGGGATATTATTTTGGATACCTCCCTATATGTATATGCTCCTAAGTATACTAAAAACAGTTGTAGAACTTTGTGGAGATATTTTAAGTATTTAGGTTATTATATATTTTATGAAGTGACTGCCCTTAACTTTACAAGGGGGTACAGTAATATCACTTATTTTTCTATGCTTTTTAAGAAAAAAATATGAATATTATTCAGACGTATTGTGGTGTGAAGTATTTTGTTCAGAATCCTTACAACAAAGAAGCTCTCACCTGTAGTAAGAAAGAGTACTATAGCCCCAAAATATTACTGCAATACCACATTTGGCTTTAGCACTGGTTATGTATTTTGCACCCAGTTTCTATGCTTCTGTTGATATTTATTGATTTCTTTCAATAAGAGGAAGGATCAGCACAAATAAGTGCAGGATCAGAATACATTATTAATTATATAATAGGTAACCTATTGCTAGGACTTTGGTGGAAATTGGATAAAGATATTGTACAAAACACGTATGAAAGAAGAACAGCTAGAACATCAAATAGGTTTTAGATTACCTTCACTATCAATCCTTTAGAATCCACCATCCATATCTTCTTAATTGCCTTATCTTTGGATGTCCCTTCTTTCTCCATTGCCATTACTATTAGGTCTGCTATTCCCATGGCAGCCTTCAAAAGAAAAACAAACAGAATAGTCAATTAATTATTTTAATTCATATCAGTCTATTTAACTTATTCATAAATGCACAGGTTATGTGAAGCTGTGGATAATGTATTAGTACTAACATTAGATCAGTTCATATTGGTACCATATTTCATTATATAGTTGGGATTTCTCTTTTTGAGTATTACTAAGCTAAAATGTCTGAATTCACTTAGACTTTGATCATAGCATGGTAAGAGTATTTAATCATGATGATGGCCAAGGTACCTCTCCAGCTCCTTGAAACAGTATGGTGTGATCAGAAAGCTTGTTCTTCGTTATACGTAGAGTTGCAAGAAGCCCAGCGACTGCCACTGCTGCAGTGCCTGCAAGATACAGAAAAACATTGGAAGCTCACTTTACATAAAAATATAGAATTTGTCAGATAAAGCAAACATTTACAGTTTTTACTTTAGGTACTAACACAATCCAGGCAGAACTAATTTAACCCTGAAAAAAACATGTGCAGGATTTCAAGGTATAAACACTTAAGTCTAGGCATTGGAAAGCAATAAATATGATGTCCCCTATGCTATGTATAGTTATAAATATATTATTATACCCAAGAAGATAGGTGGAACAGCACATTTACAGAATATTTTTCCCCATTATTGTTCCTATAGTAAATGTTTTACCATATGCTAGCTGCATGCGATTTGCAGCCTATTGCCTATCCTTCTAGTGATCAAAGCTATAATTCATTATATGAACTACATTTTCATTAGGTTCCCACAGTCTCATACTCTGTCCTCACCTTCATCACACTGGCACGTCTAGCTCAGTCTACATTAGCTGCAAAACTGTGAGATTTGGCACTTTACTAAATTGGGCCTGCAAATGGTTTTGGCAGCCCAGCTTTGCAAGCCAAGGTACACAATAAAAATATAGTATAAATTAATACCACTTTGTAAAATGTGTCTTTATTTTCCTATTGGAAGAGCACAGAGTTGCTGATCAGCAGAAGAAATACAAGAAACTGTATTTAGAGGAGAAACTCAAATTACAAAATTACCATTGCTACAGTTGGTATAAATAAATAGTGCTAAAAAGGCAGATCTTAACTTAATGAGAAAATATCAATGTGACAGGTAGCATGGAAATTCCAGGTTCATTATGGTGAGGGAAAAGTATCCCTACTGGATATGGAAGGTATATGAAAGAGAAAAGCTGAAGTATATGAGAGACGTATAAGAGAGAGAAGAGGAAAATGTCCAAGCACCATATTTGAATTTTAACTCTGTGATAAAAGGTAAAACTACTCTTGGCAATAGGATTAAAGTGCACAAATAAAGAGTGTTGGAAAGCATTGCAGTGACTGCCATAAATACATAAGCACTTCTTAATAAAATACAAGTACAGAAACCTTCCATATCCCTTAAACTGATATCTTGATCGTAGTTTTGAAATATTCCATTATACCGATAGTCAGGTATAGCTCACACTAACTTCACTAATTTAAATTAAAAAATATATATTTTAGTTAATTTGAATTATTTATCAAAAATGTAATGTCTAAAATCGAAAAAAACAGATGATCACTCATCCATTAATATAATCATATAGCAGGAGATTGATTTCAGTCAACAAAACAATTTAAACAGCATCCAAAACTACAACTATTAATTGGAAATTAACTGAACAATGTTGATGTCAATGGTTTTTGAATAGCACTGTAGATACTGCCCAAAGGTCCATAGGTTGTGCCCATGATCTATACATATCCTTCTCATTATCTATGATGTATAGTAATTAAACTAGTATTGAGCCATTGTCTCCATCCCCCAATGCCCATCCATACTACATGCTGCTCAATTTTCTTTTTCAGAGGGGCGGGGGTAGGGGAGAGAACCAAACAAACTGCTATTCCATAAATTTTTAAGAACACTAAGTCTTATACACAAGAACTGCAATATAGACAACTTTATATTCATTACCAATTTTTCTATATCTGTTCAACAGAACAAGTCTTAAATGACAAAATTATGGTTAATACTTTTCCTCTTCAGCTATATATTTGTTTTCTACCCACATACTTATACTAGTAAAAAAGAGAAAAGTATAAAGGGAATTTATGTAGGCACCTCCGCTCTTGAAACCTTTTACCATACACAATATTGACTGGTCTGTAAAAAAATATTCCTTGAAGTTCACCTCTGAATTTACAGCATTTCTTAGTGCTCCCCAGGACGAAGTTCTATTCGCACATACCATAGACATATGGTGGTTAAACAATTTACAAACGTCCATGTCTTGGGTGTATTAAGGTTTTATGTCGCCCTGGATCCAGATGTATACTCCCTCCATAGCCCAGTTATTTAGGAGCTCCCAAATGCCATTGCTCAAGTGCTACTCCACCTAAGCAAGGAACATAAAATATCTTTTTTTTTTTTTAGAAATCTGAATTTTTGAAGACTGTTCATTAGTACAGAAATCAATTTTATGTTTGTTATATCACATCCTGAGAACTGGATAATTTGGCTGTGTGTAGTTATATGTAGAGTAAGGGAGGAAAAAGGAACAGGCAGAAGTCCAGAGCCATTGTTTGATCACTGGATATGACTGAAATTGGCACCACACCCAGAAACAGACTCATTAGATCAAGGATGGAACCATAGCTCTCCATAACTGTAATCCCCCCCACACACATACACACACAACCTCCACCAATGGATCCCTCCATAGTTCTGCAGATGCATCAACATTTTTTTAATTAAAAATTAGATATAGGATTGTATTACTGATTAAGTACCGGTATGTGGTTAGCCAGACTCAAAGTTTTCAAACATATTACATTTTTTATTGAGCCGTGGACCTTTAAAACATTCACATACCACCACAGACCCTGCACCTTCCATAAGTCCATAAAATGGCACAACATTGAGATACCAAAACAATCTGACCTTCATGAACTGCTGTTTACTTGTGGTACAGGGAAATGTGAAATAAAAATCAATGTTAATTTTGACTTGAAATAGCTTTTTGACAATGTTTGCACTCTTGTGTAATTTGTACTTATGCAAAAAATAAGGTGGCCAACAAGTGTGTCTTGCAGATACATGTATGCATAAAATATAGTACATTTAGTTGCATTTGTATTTATTCTTTTTTCTGTAAAGAACGATTGCAAATCCTATAATTACTGTCACAACAAAACCGTTCTACTTTTGCAGAGGCAAACACTTATTCAGATATTGAGTTTCTGGTTCTGTTGGCTATAAAGGCAGCTGCTCAGGTGATTATAATTGTAGCTCGGATGTGTTTAAATTTGGATGAGACAAGTAAGCTGAAATGTGTTTTTATATTTGTGCGCCAAGAGAAATACTGTCCATCGTTATACAGGCCAAACTGTCTCTATCAGATTGTAACTAATACAAATTATTGGCTGCAGATTTAACAGTATCAGACTCCAAACAAAGCGGACCACGTGTGACTGACATGAGCAAAATTTACGGCATCTGGTTTCTTTGATATGTCTGTTATCTTCAAGCTATTTCGTTGACCAATATTTACTGTAGTGAAACATTTATCATCTGAACAATATTTTTATTTACATTTTTATAAGTAAAATATCAAAACTGATTGAAAATTTGTTACAATTTATGTAAGGTATCCAAGCAATGAATAACAGTTTGGAATATAACCAACTAAAGAGGTTATATATGTCCAAAAACTTGTATTTTAGATACAAAATGTACTGGAAGATTAAAAAAAGAAATATATATATATATATATATATATATATATATATATATAAATATTAGTGGTCTTGTTCAGCTGATTTACAGATATCTTTTCATTAAAAACCCAACAAATGTGTGATCATTGCCAGGCCAGAATTCATTACTCACAAATGTTGTATAACTATTTCACTACACAGGCCGCCTAAGATGTACAGTGTTCGATAGTTTTTTTTTTTTTACCCGGTTAAGTAAAAAACTTAGGCAATAGAACTGCCTATAACAACACAATATTATAATACAGAACAAGGTTTAAGCCATTTAGAAGTAACGGTTTTACACGACCTAACCCATTTCTCCTTTCCAAATCCATAATCCTTTACCATATACTTTTCTATTTTTGTTCTTCTCCAATAAAACAAATTATTCCACTAGTAATCCTATTTCATTGTTTTCAGAATTGATCCTGGCATGTATATAGTTTTTATACAAAGTAAGCTACTGTTTTGCAAACAATTTAGTTTACATCTGGTTTACTAGTGAATCATATATTAAACTGAGTTGGGATCATAACACCCATTCATATTTAGTCTGAGCTACTGTAGTGAACATATATGCTAAACAAAACACATTGGGTAGAATCTATAAACATTAACATCTTTATAAAAACGACCTACTATGATAACCGTGTCCTCATTCTTCCAATTTACACTTGAAGGACTAAAATGATGTATAGCAGAGTTATATGGCTAAGCGAAACGGATTGCACATGGTGGTAAGAAGGAGAAAAATAATATGGTGTTAGGTAGAGGCAATGAAACAAAGAAGGGAATAATCCTAATGTGCAAAGGAGGGGGATCCAAGATGAGAGACTTAATTCTATTTAGTAATGAGTATGTTAGGTGAAGGATAGAGTAAGAAGATACAAGCGGGAGGAAGGAAGAGAAGACTGATTTTTTTTGTAGAGCTTAAGCAGATTCCATAGCGCTAGAATAAACCCTACACTATGGATTAAAAAAGTTATAACTGACTAAAAAAAGTTGTAACTAGGACAACACATCACATAGAAATGCATACAAATGTAAACAAACGTGAAGACTGTGTAGCTAAAACAAGAGAACACATACACTTATGCAGAGGAGGAAAAATAGGTAATGGTCTCAGGACAGCTTACAATCTAAGGAATGAAACTGAAGAAGAAACAATGAAAAGGTAACTCCGCGCCCTATAAAAGCTTTGCACAGGTATCTTAACATGTTTTCTATCACAATGTACATTCTGTTTTTAGGAGACATGTTTGTCAGCATTTTCCCATGCTGTTGTACACAATAACAGAAGTAATAATTAGGCATAATTTTACATCACATATAAATAGTTGTCAAACTGCGATTTGTTGTCACGATTTGCGAGGCACGGGGTCGCACAAATAAGAGTTTAAAAGACAAATATGCCTCAAATTTACTTACACATTCACACACAGCACAGGGGGAGAACCAGGAAGCCTGTGAGTGAGGTTGCAAGTTAGTTTGAGGCATATTTTGCCTTTTTAATGATCGGAAATCAATGAAGTGGAAAAAAAATGGCGGCCGAAAAAACGTAAAAATTATGAAACAAGATGAAAACGAGGCTCAGCAAGGCCAGGCACGCAAAACATAGAAAATACACAATGCAAAATACAGTAACACTTACACCAACAACTCCAAGCACGCAGGAGAAAGACAAAGGGAAGAGACAGGGGGGAGATGGTGTAAAGAGACACATGGCATTCCCAAGCACAAAAGTTGCAAGCTGCAGAGGCCTGTAATGAGCGGTGAAGTAGATGGGAGGAGAGACTTGCAATGAACGCCAAAAGCGCTCATTGCGAGCTACGAGATGAGCGCCAAAAGGAGCACAGCGTGGGGCTCGCAATGAGCACTGAAGGTGCTGAGAGGGTGCAGAACATCGCATTGTGTGGCAAACAGCATTGCCAGGCTTCAAATTGTATTGCCATCATTTTTTGACAGGCAAGTCGCTTGTATTATTATAAAGTTCTTCCTAATCTAGTGAGAGTAATTAGCCCTCACAAAACTTTATCAAAGTGTACGGACTTAAATGATGCAGATAAAATACAGGTGTCCAAAATATGTGTTATAAAAAAAATCTGCAGTCCTCACCCATTTTTGGATCCACCATGGAAATAATTGAATAATAATGAACTACAACATATTTTTGTAATGTCGTATACTAATCCAAAGCTGATACATCAGACTCTTCATTACACCTTCTCTCAAAGCTAGTGCTTCTTTACAAGTAGGATTCCATTATCATAGCTAATCATACGGAATCATGAAAACATTTCCTGGAATATGAAATGTGATTGTACAAATACTGAAATGGGCAGATGCTCAGCCAAAGATTGTAATGAAGTAAATAATATTCCTAAATTGATGTCAGTAACAAACAAGTATTTTTCTGACATTTAAAACAAAATTATTGAAAAGCAAATTGAGACTCTCCGAGTCTTTCCACTTACCCCATGCACTTCTCTGACATTGAAAATCATTTCTCTCTTCCCTTCACAAAATCCATTTAATCCTCCTAAATTTACCATATCGTGCCACTTCAGACTGTATTTCCCTGAAAATCCTCTCTTACCTTTAGTATTTTTGAACACAATGGTTATGATATATCTGATCAATGTTTAGTTTAAAGTAAGAGCAAGAATAAAAACAAAAAAACTACAAGTGTGATATGAATAGTTTTTTCTTGCCCTTATTTTAAAACAAAACATTGATCAGAAGTGAACAGAATATGATCTGCCTCTTCAATGTTTTGTTTTAATTAATCAGAGTTAGATGATCGGAAGTAATCTGAGTTAGATGAAATGGCAGATCATATTCTGTTCACTTCTGGTCAATGTTTTGTTTTAATTAAACAAAAGAAAAAAAAAATCAAAGTAAAACATTTTCCAATTTTTAGACTATACCGGATATCAATGCGGACACAGATTTTAACCTGCATCAACATATTTCTTAGTTGCCAAGTGGGACTCTGAGATCCCTTAATGAGCTCTTTTAAATAGCTAGAGCTGATAAAGTGTAAAACATAGAACAAATAAATACATGTATTTTTTTTTATTACATGCTATACTGGGGCACCATTTTTATGTTTGACTGTCTGATCAAGCAAGGTCTTCTATAACTGAACTTCTGTCTGAAGTATTGTGTAATTTATGATTTATTTGCCATTAGTACAGAAATAACACCATACAAATCACTTGCAACACAAAAACTAGGTTTTGAATTTCTTTATACAGTTTAAAATATGGAGAATTCACAGTTTCTAGCCTGGAGCACGAGATGGGCAAGATGGTTTGAGTTTTGGGTCTAGCAGAATATTTGGATGTTTAATGTTCTTTAAAAATAACCTAACAAGCTCGCTTTTGAGTGAAGATGTTACTTTTACCACATATCCTAACAATCTCATCTTCCATATGGAACGCATTAAAGCATGTTCAAAACTACACAACTGCATTGTAACTTAATTCAGACTCTGTTCTTGATACTAGGTCATATAAACATATTACAACTCTCTCTTTATATACTTTGATTAGCATTTAAATATCTAAATAATCCATAGCACTTCAGGGTGTTGGCAATGACATGCAACACATCCCCTGACTGCCAGACATTTCAGCCCTAGTACATGCCAAGATCACATGAGGTTTTAAACAGTATTCACTTAATTAAAAACCACGTGTGACTTTAATCCAGAGGCCTGCAACCATATATACATAAGGAGACTTATGGTGTTGAATTTTAGAATAAGAGTTGAAAGAGAGTTTATGCAGTACCATAACCATCTGCATATCAAGGTTACTCTCATATGAAATAACATACTGAAATAAGTCCACAATATTATGCTATTAAGCAAATAAGCAACTGACACAGATTTGAATTCACAGCTAACACTTTAAATTAACGTAGACACATTTGTGGGAGGCATAGCAGCCATCTGTTAATATGTATCAAAGCTATGCTTGCACTACATTCTCCAGACCCAAAATGTTAAGGTTTTCCAAGGATATTTTCTATAATAGTGTACAAGTCTTACAATGTGTCAAACCATAGCTTTTAAATATTTCGCTATACGTGATTTTCTTGTGCTGTCCTACCTACTTCTAGATTTTTAAGTTTTACTCAAGGACTGAAATTCACAATCAAGATAGAAAAGAGAACCTATGAACAATACTTGAGCATTTTCTTATTGAGATCCAGTATATTTCCTGATTGGTTTGATAAGTACTTCTATTTTGAGTGATGAGCACCCCCAGATATTCCTGTTTTGTTTTGTATATTTAGATAATTATTCATGTAATGGTTGGAGTGCATAGCCCTACAGAAAACATGAAACATTTCAAACCAGAAACATGCAACAGTTTACAGCATCATCCAGTGAAAAGTTCTTCGGTATGTTCAATAAAAGATTAATAAATTCTGTGTGCAATTTTACAAAACACATTTTTTTCAAGTAACAGTAATAAAATGTTGGTAAAGAATGTGATATTTTTAAGAGCTTTCATTTCACTCCTATATTGTTTTATTAGAATTCAACGTTAAGACTTTATACTAAAGAGAATTTTTAATTAGCATTCTTTTTGTAATCATTTTTTGGTCCCAAGAGTATATTGGTATGTCCACTCTCTTTAATCTGGTTAGTAAAAGGAGGTCAGGCTCACGGAAACTGCTAAACATGTTGTATATGATTTTATAAACAGGAGGATAAAAGAATAAGGTAAAATCCAGCTGTACTCTTGTCTCATATTAAAGTAAGATTTATATGGATTAGGAATCACCAGATGGACAGAACCAATCAAAAATACAATTGATATAAAAATAGTAGGCCTCTATAAATTCAGTTGGAAATTTAAAAATTTTTTTTTTTAATTTAACTGTAGTCTGTTTTACTTTTTTCTTCCTCAGATGTAATCATATAAAATAAAATACTTTTATATAAATGACATTTAACTGATTAAGTACTTCTAACCCAAAAGTACAGTATTGGTCCGCATATAAGCCGCACCTGTAAAATTCAAGGGGAAAAAATAGAAAAAAGATAGTACTCAAATATAAGCCGCACCCATAAAATTGGAGAGAAAAAGACTCACCAAGTGATCAGCCATTGCAAGAAACAGGCTTTCTAATTAGCACTGTAGCTTTTTTTGAAGGTTGCAGGCCTAACAGGATGTTAGAATCACTAAAACCGTAAATCGCTATTCAATTGCTACAATAACGCAGTCGCAAATCAGTAGTAATTTTACGTTCACAAACATCTATTTAATTGCTACAAAGCAGTCCCAAGCACGCAAATCGGCAGTAATTTTACGGTCGCGAATATAAGCCGCACCCGTAACTCGCAAACTCAAAAATCTGAAAAAAGGTGTGGCTTTGCTCTGTCCTGCTTCATTATTTTAACCAATCAGATTGCAGGGGTGTGTCCCCATTCAATATTAAGGATTTTGTCAGCCTATTTATATTGAAGGTAACATTGTGGTTCTTCAGAATTTGATCATACCTTTTCCAAACTAGTTGCAAGCCACCAAACTAACATCTAATTGCATACCTTTGTTGAATCCTCATTACAGCATGTTTATTACTTAAATTGATTGCAAATAAAAGGTCCTATTCGTAGTAATTTTGTGTTATGCTTAATTAAAGGCTATACCCTTAAACAGAGCTCATGTTTAGAACCTAATAATAAACTTGTATAATACACATATATATATTTAAATCTATCTATATTATTCCTATATTTATTACAATAATTTGTCACACTCATACTGGCATTTTTATATTGTGCTTATGTTACTCATATGAGCTCCTCCTGATATGCTATTTATCAATTACAGAAATTCTAAAGGCTTAAGTTTTTCTTTTAAAGTATAGCTCAAAATTTCAGACAGGCAAGAGTCATGAATTGTCCAGGGGGGAGCTGTGCTACCAATCACAGCCTTCCCCCATAGAGTCTCCCATGTTGTGTGGCACTGCTGCAATAGGTTCTGCAGCACACATCATACTTCTTACTGCTGGACTGCATGTAAAAAACTTCTGGACTGCATGTAAAAGAAAGATTTAAAAAGGGATGTTTTTTTTTAGTTGTTAGTCGTGTTATTAAAATAATATACAGATCATTTTAATATACAATCTTGTGCGGTTTCACACCACAAAGAACATTTACAGTGATTTCAGTGGCCCTTTAAGTTTATCTAAAAGGTCAAGGAGCATAAAAATATATCCCTATCAATCATGACCTATACTTATTGGATAAATATAAAAATACATATTAAAAAAACTGACAAATATATAACATGCGTAAGAATCTAAATGCAAATAGTGCATCAACATATGTACACTAATGGAACTCTATTCTAAATAGAGAAATAGATAATGAAACATAACAAAAGTTATATTAGATGATCAAAGCATCAAGAAACAAACTATAAAATAATATACTATGGGTTTACAATGTTAAGCACTAATTTTATGCAATTTTGCTATCATTTTTAAAACCTGCACTTTAAAAAGGGATGCTAGGTAAGAATGCTAGAATTCCATATTGTAGTTCCTCATTAGCAATGAGAAGATAAGTATAGAGGTATCATCAGATCACTGCAACTCTAATCTCCACATAGATCAAGTACCCAATAACTCTTGTGAAATAAAAGATGGACTTGGAAATAAATATCAGAGAGAGGCAATTTATATATACACACACAGAAAGACTAAAGGGAAATATGAGCAGATAAAAGATTAAAAACATGAGATAATAGGACTGAGAAACATGGAATGAAAGATACTGGATATCTGTCAAGCATAAACTGCACAGAGTGAAAAGTTCAAAAGGGATGGATAATGGTGATTTTATCCCTGCATTTGAAGATATTATAATTTTAAAAGCAAACAAGAGAAGATTGCAAAATGAATGATTCTACTTAAAAAAATAGAATACAGCATATACAAAAGTATACATCTACTACCTTGTTTATGTTTTCATTCTGGTGTAGGTAAAGATTATATTTTACATTTAGAAGGATATTCTGTTGGATACAGTGCCAGATTTCCAGTTCGTCAGAATAGGCAGCTGCATAAGGCAACATGCGCCACAAGTGATAAATGTGTTAAAAGAAAAATGCTAGGGCTTCTGCTGTTTGCATAGTATGCCATACAGGAAGTAAGAGGTGATTTAAGGACAGTGATACCAAAGCTCCTTTCAGACTGGCAGAAATGTGCTGCTCATCAATACACTTCATCTCTTTACATTAAATAAATAGATATCTTGTACCGGTGATATCTACTTCAAGCAAAAGAGAATCAACTCCCAGAAATCCAAGAACATGTCTCTGCGGTCAATCATTCTCCTAGGGAGAATAACTGGTGCAGTGAAAAACAGAGCCGACTTGAGCACTGTACAGTGAAGGTGCAAGAACAGAGGAAAGATAGAGAGTCAACATACCAGTTATACGCCATTTCCAGACTAATGATTGCCCTTAACTCGGTCTCTGCCAGAGCAAATAGGCAGTTCTGCTATTAAATAGATGAACACAAGCTTAAAATAGATTATGAAACACTCTAGTATACTGCACATTTTATATATATATATATATATATATATATATATATATATATATATATATATAGTAAATAAATAGTACATCTGCTGTGTTCACACTTTAATGTCTAAAACAAGTAAAAAAAAAAAAAAAAAAAAAAAATGCTTCCAGCTGAATTCCAAGAAAAACAGATATTACACTGCATTCTGGGAAGCTGAGCTGGGACATGCAAATGTGGCCACAAATGCCTTGTTCAATCCATAGCCCATTTTAAACATGGCTTCCTTTAAGCTTATACCCGCTGCATTACACAGCTTTTATGCAACGCCAAAGTTGTATTTTAACACAAGCTGAGAAACCTATACACGTACAGCTGTTTCAAGCTTACTGGCTCCACACTGATGATAACCAGTAAGCTTGAAACTGCTGTACGTTGTTAAGATTCTCAGCTTGTGTTAAAACCCAACCTTGGCTTTGCATAAAAGCTGTGTAATACAGCAGGCATAAGCTTAAACGAAGCCATGTTTGAAATCTGCTATGGATTGAAGAGTGAGGCATTTGTGGGCAACATTTGCATGTCCCAGCTCAGCTTCCCAGAATGCAGACGTTTTTTCTCGGAATTCTGAGCTGGAAGCAGGTTTTTTTAACTTGTTTTAGACATGTAAATGTGAACACAGATGTACTGTGTATATACTGTACAGTGGAGGGCTTCTATCGCTCTTTTGCCCATCATTTATGAAACGATTGAGGATTGTTGTGGTGTACTATACAGTGGATATAAAAAGTCTACACACCCTGATTAAAATGTCAGGTTTCTGTGCTGTAAAAAAAATTAGACAAATGTAAATCATTCCAGAACTTTTTCCACCTTTAATGTGACCTATAAACTGTACAACTCAATTGAAAAACAAGCTGAAATCTTTTAGACGGAGGGAATAAAAATAAAAAATAAAAATAATGTGGTTGCATAAGTCTGCACACCCTCTTATAACTGGGGATGTAGCTGTGCTCAGAATTAAGCAATCACATTCCAAATCATGTTAAATAGGAGTCAGCATACAACTGCCATCATTTAAAGTGCCTCTGATTAACCACAAATAAAGTTCAGCTGCTCTAGTTGGTCTTTCCTGAAATTTTCTTCGTTGCATCCCACAGCAAAAGCCATGGTCCACAGAGAGCTTCCAAAGCATCAGAGGGATCTCATTCTTAAAAGGTATCAGTCAGGAGAAGGGCACAAAAGAATTTCCAAGGCATTAGATATACCATGGAACACAGTGAAGACAGTCATCATCAAGTGGGGAAAATATGGCACAACAGTGACATTACCAAGAACTGGAGCTCCCTCAAATTGATGAAAATACGAGAAGAAAACTGGTCTGGGAGGCTACCAAGAGGCCTACAGCAACATTAAAGGAGCTGCAGGAATATCTGGCAAGTACTGGCTGTGTGGTACATGTGACAACAATCTCCCGTATTCTTCATATGTCTGGGCTATGGGGTAGAGTGGCAAGACGAAAGCATTTTCTTACGAAGAAAAACATCCAAGCCATGCTACATGTTGCAAAAACACATCTGAAGTCTCCCAAAAGCATGTGGGAAAAGGTGTTATGGTCTGATAAAACCAAGGTTGAACTTCTTGGCCATAATTCCAAAGGTTATGTTTGGCGCAAAAACAACACTGCACATCACCAAAAGAATACCATAACCACAGTGAAGCATGGTGGTGGCAGCATCATGCTTTTGGGGGGGGGGGGGGGGTCCTTCAGCTGGAACTGGGGCCTTAGTTGAGATAGAGGGAATTATGAACAGTTACAAATACCAGTCAATATTTGCACAAAACCTTCAGGCTTCTGCTAGAAAGCTGTACATGAAGAGGAACTGCATCTTGCAGCATGACAACGACCCAAAGCATACATCCAAATCAACAAAGGAATGGCTTCACCAGAAGAAGATTCAAGTTTTGGAATGGCCCAGCCAGAGCCCAAACCTGAATCCGATTGAAAATCTGTGGGGTGATCTGAAGAGGGCTGTGCACAGGAGATGCCCTCGCAATCTGACAGATTTGGAGTGTTTTTGCAAAGAAGAGTGGGCAAATCTTGCCAAGTCAAAATGTGCCATGCTGATAGACTCATATCCAAAAAGACTGAGTGCTGTAATAAAATCAAAAGGTGCTTCAACAAAGTATTAGTTTACGGGTGTGCATACTTATGCAACCATATTATTTTATTTTTATATTTTTTCTTCCCTCTACCTAAAAGATTTCAGTTTGTTTTTCAATTGAGTTGTACAGTTTATAGGTCACATTAAAGGTGGAAAAAGTTCTGAAATTATTTATCTTTGTCTCATTTTTTTACAGCACAGAAACCTGACATTTTAACAGGGGTGTGTAGACTTTTTATATCCACTCTATATACAGTGCCTTGCAAAAGTATTCACCCCCTTGAATTTTTACGTATTTTGTTACATTACAGCCTTAAGTTCAATGTTTTGTTAATGAGAAAGATAGAGAGATAGAGAGAGCGAGAGTTTCTGACTACATTTCACCTATTTAAATGCCCATCTTCTCTTATGTTAACACACTATTCAGCTAATAGTTTTATTACAGTCTTAATTTCTTTCTCTTGCATTTGACCCTTTTTTATATCTGCTATTTACTGTGATAAAAAAAATATGATTAGCAGTACACAAAACTAGCTTTCAGAAATACAGTACATGATACATTTTGTAGCTCTCCAACAACATTGCTGGATATGGCAGGCCATTTATTTACTATGGGTAAATTTACTATGGGTACATCCAATTTGTTTTTGCTCATCAAACTTCCATCAATGTCATTAAAAAGGTATGAAGGGATGGATGGATAAAAAGATATATGTAGATACACAGAAACAAATATTTCAAACAAATAAACCACCAACGTTGGAATCTATATGTGTGAGATTTTCTGCTCAAACACAAGTTTTTTTTTTAACCTGATTTAAACCATACAATTTTTCCACTATCATCTATAGAAACACATTTAAGACATTTTATGACTTAGCATTTCCGGGCTGATATAAAATGTGAGTAACAGGAATACCCTTGGAATCCTTCTTTAGTGGAACTAAGACATAAATCAGGCCCTGATTACATATACTTTTGAGAAAGACTAAATCCTCAGGGCCTCATTCTATTATCGGCGGTAAGGCTGCGATTCCTTGCGGGGGTTCTGTTAATACGCAATTCAATTATACGGCCCGCAAGGATCTCCTCTTACGGCCGGCCGCATATCTTGAAACCGGCCGTAAGCTGTGAAATCTAAAAACTCAAAAAAAAATTCAAGCCTGCACTGTAAAGCTCTGTAAATGCTAGGGATCATATTGGGGGACATGAGGATTAAAAGGAACCCACTCTCAAGCTTGCACATCAGCCCAAACCCAAGTTCAAATTAACTGTTTATTTTCCGGCTGCGGCGTGGGTGTGTCTGAGGCGCTCCAAGCACTCTGGACTTTTTACATGTATATTTTACGTATATTAAAAAAAATATATTTTACGGATTTAAGTATAGGGTAATTATGTGCTATTTTTGCTAACACCGAATATCACTTTATAGACTCCGCAAAGTGCAGGATGGCTTTATTTCAGCTATTTTATGTGCTTAATTGGTGCTAGCGGGACCTGTTTGCTGCAAGTAAGCTGCGGCTCGTTTTTAGCCTTGCAGACCGGGTTCCCGGAGCAATAGAATAGCAACCGGGCTTTTCTTACGGCCGATTTCATTGCAGCCGTTTTAGATCAAAGGCTTTCCTCCGGCGCGAGCGGCCGCAAGAGATAGCAAGGCACCGGCCGCAAGCCTGCCGGAGTCCCCGGCCGGAGGGGAATAGAATAGCCGGAAAGCTTGCGGCTGGTCCTTGCGGCCCCGCAGCGGCTGCGGCCGCTAATAGAATGAGGCCCTCAGTGTGGTAGTCCGTACGGAGATGAGGCATAACACACTTATTCAAAATTTGTATAAGACTATAATAGCACATTACAGAATTGTGGAAATCTGACCATTCTTCCCACCTTTTGAAAGTCTATTCCATCTGCAAATGCCAACGCAGCTGTAATGTACATAGGTAAATATGCAAGACATCTATATTGTCTGCTCACAGCTCATTACTGTACCAGAGAAAACTCATAAAAAGTAGCAGAGCAAACTATATAAAAGTAAAGGGTGTTAAAATAGGCAACTCAAAGATATTTAAAAGGTTTGACTCAAAACTGAGCATATTGTGAAAAATGATATGATCCAGATATTTCCAATTAAAAAGGTGAAGATAAAAGGTAGAAGAACATGTGCCTATTAAAGTAGTCTGTTCCTGTTTTACATTTAACCAGCATGGTTTCTACACGTAATCACGTGAGATATTGCAGGTTCTTGGTCAATGGATAATTCATGATTTCATTGCAGTTTTGTCAAACACAGCAAAGCTGAAATTATCTACATGGCTCTGGAGAATTTGGAATCTGTTTCCACTGTTTACATTTACCTGGTGCTTCCACAGCACTGCAGGGAAATGCGGTGCAGTATTAAAAGGGACACAAGACAGCAGAAGAATGGAACGCATATGATAGGTCACATAGCAACCTGATATATATGATATATACAGAGGATTATGTGACATTTGAGCAAGATCATCTTCTGTACCAGGGAAAAAAGTAAATATTTAGGTGCCAAGGTTAAAATACTTAATATTCTGTCAAAAAGAATACAATTATTACAGAAGAAATAAGTTTTTTTTTTTTTAATTCTTATGTAGCTGCACACAGATTCATATACAGTGCCTTGCAAAAGTATTCACCCCATATTTACCTATTTTGTTACATTACAGCCTTAACTTCAAAGTTTTGTTAATCTGAGTTTTATGTGATGGATGAGAACACAATAGTCTAATTTGGTGAAGTGAAATGAGAAAAATATATAAAAAAACTATTTTTTAGAAATAGAAAACAGAAAATTGGCATGTGCGTATGTATTCACCCCCTTTGTTATGAAGCCCATAAAAATCTCTGGTACAACCAATTACCTTCAGAAGTCACATAATTAGTGACATAATGTCCACCTGTGTGCAATATAAGTGTCACATGATCGGTCATTACATATACACACCTTTTTTGAAAGGCCCCAGAGGCTGCAACACCTAAGCAAGAGGCACCCCTAACCAAACACTGCCATGAAGACCAAGGAACCCTCCAAACAAGTAAGGGACAATTTTGTTGAGAAGTACAAGTCAGGGTTAGGTTATAAAAAAATATCCAAATCTTTGATGATCCCCAGGAGCACCATCAAATCTATCATAACCAAATGGAAAGAACATGGCACACCAGCAAACCTGCCAAGAGACGGCGCCCACCAAAACTCACGGACCGGGCAAGGAGGGCATTAATCAGAGAGGCAGCACAGAGACCTAAGGTAACCCTGGAGGAGCTGCAGCGTTCCACAGCAGAGACTAGAGTATCTGTACATAGGACGACAATAAGCTGTACGCTCCATAGAGTTGGGCTTTATGGCAGAGTGGCCAGAAGAAAGCAATTACTTTCAGCAAAAAACAAAATGGCACGTTTTGAGTTTGCGAAAAGGCATGTGGGAGACTCCCAAAACGTATGAAGAAGGTGCTCTGGTCTGATGAGACTAAAATGTAACTTTTTGGCCATCAAACAAAATGTTAAGTCTTGCGCAAACCCAACACATCACATCACCCAAAGAACACCATCCCCACAGTGAAACATGATGGTGGCAGCATTATGCTGTGGGGATGTTTTTCAGCAGCCGAGACCGGGAATCTGTTCAAAGAGGAGGGAAAGATGGATGGTGCTAAATACAGGGATATTCTTGAGCAAAACCTGTACCCACTGTGCGTGATTTGAGGCTAGGACGGAGGTTCACCTTCCAGCAGGAAAATGACCCCGAACACACTGCTAAAGCAACACTTGAGTGGTTTAAGGGGAAACATGTAAATGTGTTGGAATGGCCTAGTCAAAACCCAGACATTAATCCAATAGAAAATCTGTGGTCAGACTTAAAGATTGATGTTCACAAGAGCATACCATCCAACTTGAAGGAGCTGAAGCAGTTTTGCAAGGAGGAATGGGCAACAATCCCAGTGGTAAGATGTGACAAGCTCATAGAGACTTATCCAAAGATACTTGGAGCTGTGATTGCCACAAAAGGTTGCTCTACAAAGTATTGACTTTAGTGGGGTGAATAGTTATGCACATTGACTTTTTCTGTTATTATGTCCTATTTGTTTGAAGATGTGTTTTTTTATTTTTTTATTGTGAAGCAAAGTTATGGGCATGTTCTGTAAATTAAATGATCAAAAAAAAAAACTAAGTCAGAGGTGCTAATCTAAGAACGAACTAACCTTAATAGGTTAGTTCTATGGCCATGATAAGCCACTCTGGGAGCAACCTTTTTTAGCTCACTTGTGCCGTTCACAGGGAGAAATATCCTGTAGTATATCAGTCTGATCCCACTCAAAAGAGTGACCCAGCCCCGAAATACCAGGAGAATACTTTTGCAAGGCATTGTACCTCCGTGCATAACACTTACATTTGTCCAAATAAAAATTGTAAGTAGTGAGGAATTTTTAATGATAGTTATTGTAATTGTTGATTAAATGCCAAATTAAAATGAATTTAACATCAAATATGCACAACACAGCATACTCAAATGACAATATATAAATTAGATCCTGGGTCAATGTATAAATAGGTCCTAATATTGCACCAGTATATTAGCTTAAAATCGTTCAGACTTCATATTATTTAGAACAACAGGTTTATATTGCATACAAGTAAAGAAGTGCATCTCCTTAGTGATTATTGCAAGACAAGGGTTTGGATTATAGAAATAGTAAGCAAATACTCTCGGATGTAACATATCAGCTGTAACAAAAAATGTATCAAACATTTTAGTGAGTTTAAAAATATCAGCTAAAAATATATCAGCTTCCTAACAAAACAACAAGTATCATTATAGTTTGACTTGTTCCAAAAGTGTATCTATAGAGCAATAGCATACTCCAGTTATATATTTCACAGTTGTAACCGTGTCTTTGCAAAATAATTAATGTGGGACACTACTGTAAAGAATTACCGGTAACGCACATATCACATATATAGTTGTGAGCGTACGAGTTGTTGCTAACGCTGCGGGCTCGCGTAGCGAGCTGCGGCCCTCGCAAAGCGAGGGCACTGGCCGAGGGTCTCGGTTGCTCCATGACAGCACCTGAGGACCTCGCAAAGCGAGGGCCGCAGTTGCTGGCATGGAGCGCCGAAGGCGCTCCATGGCAGCAACTGCGACCCTCGCAAACTTCACGTCGCAACCCAAACAGCACGACACACACATTACGACACTCGCAAACAACATACGACACACGTTCACACACATTACGGCCTCGCAACACTCGGACGCAACTCGCGAACATTACAAAATGTAAAACACAATACATACACACAGCACATACATAAAAAACGTACCTACACCAAGAGGGAGCACCCAGGACCTCAAAAATACAACTTAGACCCCGATTTTACTCGAAATAAAAGAGTTTAGAGACGAAAAAAAATCTAAGCGAGAGAAAAAATGGCCGCCGAACAAAACGAAAACGAGGCTACAGCACTCTAAACTCGCAAAACACCACAACAAACTCGCAAAACACCACAACAAACTCGCAAAACGCAACAACAAACTCGCAAAACGCAACAAACGACCTACGGATATTCATACCACACAGTGCACACATTCAGCATGCTTACACAGCAGCTCCACACCACTAATGCTGCAGCAACATCAACACAGATTGCCAGCTCTTCAACACAATGCTTCAAAATAGGTACAGTATATTCATTTAGTAATGTATTACATATTTCATTATTATACACCAAACAGCATTAGCTACCTTACAATTTCATTGCCGTCATTTTTTGACGGGCAATTCGCTAGTAATAAATAATAACCAAGAGTGGAAGGAAAATTGTGAATAACTAGCAAAATCTCTGGAACACTTGAACACCAACTTATTTATTACAACTTTGATACTGTGGGGTAAATTGTATTGTAATCCCTTGTGTCCCAAGTAAAATATATTCTGTACTTTTGAATAATTGCTTTCATGCTACATCTCAATCAGGTTATTTGTTCATCAAGCATATTTTATTTTAATTTTGTTTTAACATGGCATTTTTTTATTCACAATCATAATAAAGATCATTAAAAATTCCTCACTTCTACAATTTGTATTTGTAACCAGGTCCATGCTATATTTTTCTGTACAAAATTCAAAAAGCAAATGCAGAGCAGGATTAGGACATTTGCGGATGTGCCCGCAGTTGTGCTCTGTGCCCTAGTTTTACAAAAAAAAAAAAAACTGCAATTATCACTTAAATTATTCACCTTTTATTATATATGGATACCAAACACATAAATAAGGCAAAATCAACAAAACAGGATGGAGAAACAGGCTGCTTTATATTTTCACAAAGCCATAAACTATAAAGATTACTTGGAACATTATTGGTACATTATTTCACTAATAATGATTTTCCAAAAAAAGTACTCAAAATCGTTAAAAAAAAATATTACTTTTCATTGAAAATACTTATTATTAAAGCAGATCATTTGCAGCCTGCAACAGTCCCCAAATGCAACAAGCCCATGACATACTTTTCACCCTAGTTATCCATCATTCACATATTTTGCTTTACACAGTATGTTAACCTTTACAATAAAAGGCTAAACCTTTGAGAATTCATGTCCCGTCCCTTCCCAAACATTTTTACTAGGTATATATAATGTGGAATCACACTGTGTGCATATAGGACCCTGGGTGGAAGAAACACTATTGTGTTACATTACTTATTTCTAAAGCTCATAAATCTTCAAGAAAATAAAGATTTTAATAAAATAAAGTGGACACGCTGCCAACAACCTCCCTCCTGGTGTATGTATAATTTACAGAAACAGAAAAAGTTGGAATGTACAGAATGAAGTATGAAAGGTTAGCAATAGTTCTTTCTTCCATAGTTTGTGTAAAGTATGAGGTCATGGATAGTTTCCTCAAAATGGACTCAGGTGGCTACTGGCCTACTTTAAAGTCTACATTTATTCAGAACTAAAGACTTAAACTAAAAAGTAGCAACAGACTTGAATGTGATGTATAATAAAAAATAATTGTATATATATATCACTTATAGAAAGAACTTTTAAAGAGTATTTTTAAAAAGAGTATATCTAAAGAGTCACTTTGATTACCTCGGTATAGCAAGGTGAGACTCAATATTGCAGATTTGTGGAAGTGCAGGAATTCGTTTCTGTGATAGCAAAAATGATCTATTCATGTTTTACACTGTATAGATCTAGTATAGTCAGTTTTGGAGGGTGAGTATCTCTCTCCGTTGAATTACCTTGAATGTCATCATTGAAAGTACAGTATTGATTCCGATATTTGTTCAGGAGACGGAATGCATTGGCGTTCGCAAAATCTTCAAACTGAATTAGGCAGTTCATGCCATACCTACAAATGATAAAACATATCATAAAGGAGCAGAAATATTTTGTAATGAATGACATAAATAAATTACATTATTTTTTTCTTTTAGAATAATAAGAAGTATTTTTAAGGCAAAAAAGAAGAAAACTTTATTCCTATCAAATGGACATAGAAGGTTTCTGGATTTCACTAGAAATGTAATATACTGATGTATCTCTTAAATGTTTTGTACTTTATTTTATTACAAATTGCTTTAAATATCTATATTTTTTCTGCCTAAAATCTTGAAATAGTTCCTAATTGGTTTCTCCCCTCTGCAGTTCATGAAGACCGTGTACTTGGTGTGCAGTGTCTCATAGTAATTAAACAGTGGGTACATTCTGCGACGTGCTGCTTGAAAGAGGTCATGGATTGGCTCATTTGAAACACTACACTCTTCGGTCTGTATTCATGAGCTGCATGAGCTACAGGACAGACCCAAACAGGTACAAATTTGATAATTTTAGGCAGTAAAAACAAAGTTTATAAACACATCTTAATAAAATAAAGTACATAAAAGTAAATAGATAATTTGGTATATTATATTCCTAGTGAAATGTGGAAACCTTGCATGCTTAAAGAGCCACTACCACCCCAATAGAAAAGGGGCTTCATCTAAATGAGCCTCTATAGTAAATAATTCCATAAATACAAAGCATTATTTTAGTTGTTTGTGCAGCTTTGTATGCTAATTTGCATTCATGAGTATGGGAAAGTGATCTAACTGAATGACAACATTGCTTTTTTTTGTGTTCTGGCACCAATGAGCCAATCATTTGCAAAAAAATGCAGCAAACAGAATTTCCCATAAATTATTCACCAATACAATATATAGCCAGTTTTACATGACCTTAAGATATTATTTTATTTTGGTGGAAATTCCCTTTAAAGCCACACATTAAACACTCTCATTACTAGCAGTGGAACAGCATTGTGATCAGTCAATACCTGTTTTTATTTTATGAATGTGGCAAAGTGTATAGGACAATGTTCCATCAGATGCATGGAACAAAGTTTAATTTCCAGCTTTTACTACTACTTAGGACACAGCCCTATCCCTCAGTGGGCACAGACTCATTATTGGAAAATAATTAATTAAGCGTTTATATCACCATTCATTTCATCCACCCTCCACCATGTTCTTTAGATTATGCACTATTGGGGGTTAACTTGTGGACATTTGATAACCATGATGCCCACATTCTGAAACTTGCAGTGTGAAAGCATGTCCCTCCTCCAAAATCGCTCAATCCATTATCTCTCTATATTCATTCTAGCACCCTATAATGACCTACTCTGTGCCCTAGATGCTGCAATTCCCCTCTAGCAAACTGGCACTTGTCAGGACGAATGGTCAACTCTACTTGCTATATCTAACCCTGTATTGTGGCTAGGTGGTCCACATTTTCTTGTCAATTTAGCGGAATCAGGCAATATTATCCAGGAATATTATGTATTACATTCTCTCAGGTCTCCCATTTAGCTTGGCTTTGGGTCACAATGGCTACATAACGACCCTCCATGGGCTCCAAGTCAATGCCAGCAATACATTCACATGCAGCGAGGATATGACTCCCACCTCCACTGGGCTTCCATTCCTAGGACAAGGCATTAGTGGTGGGCCAGGAAGCCAAGGAAAACTGGTCCAGGTTGGGCTATGTGGCTGAGGAACGCTGGTTTATGTGGCCCAGAAGGGTGCAGACCACTGGACAAAGGAGGCACTCCTCCTTCCTGTGTCTCCCTGTACTGATCCACTAGGTGATAGCCTCATCTGCCGTGGTAGATCATCAATGTCCCACACAGCTACCATCCCTCTTAGCATACATCCCTACATATCACCCAGTCCTGGTCAGCAGTCCTGCTCCTCTCATATCATTCCCTGCACAGCACCCAACCCCTCTCAGCAATCACATAGCACGTATCCCCATCTCCTTTGCTACCACTTCACAGAACCCATCCCCTGTACTTTGCAGCCCAGAAATGTTTTTTTTTTTTTTTTTTTTTTTAAACAGTCACACATCAGTTTCAGGCCAGGGGTGTGTACGTCCAAGGAGACACACAGCATTGACCCCCCCATCCTCCAGAGGAGGGCCCTGGTGCACTGCACCACTAGTAGATCCGCCACTGGCTGGCTCACCCACTAAGCAAGGCCACCAGAACCAGAGTACTGGGTTAGATTTCTATCTGTTGAAGCCAAACTGCAGCTCAAAACTCTGCATAAAGTTATCAAAGTCTCCCCAGCATCATCAAATCGCTTAAAGGCTATATAGGGCAGCTTCGTGGGTGGTGGGTCAGATACAGCAGACCTCTGGCTATGACGTGTTGACTGGCTGGCTCCCAAGTGGCTGGATTCTTGGTGACGTTTGCTCAGACTGACCTCATTCACTTCATTTTGTGATCTGGAGACAGTCCTCCCAGTAGGGCAATTCGGTGGCTGTACCTCCTCGCCACCTCTAGGTCCTTACCAAAGGACATGGAAACCTTCTTGGGGGCATCCCCCGAGCCAGCAGGACCCTTTTTCCTAATCCAGGCGGTGCAACTCTGCCATAATTCCATGCCGGGTTTGAGGGGGCTTGCACAGAAACGCTCTGCTGCACATCAGCTCTTAGTTCAATCATGCTGAGCTCATCATACTGGGCCATCCTTACCTCTGCTTCTCCGGCAGAGTAGATTTGTGGCACTGTAATAAACATCAGTTTATGCTAATTCTCTAATCTTTATTAGGTTCTGAATGTAGATATAAATCCAACTTTATATACACAAAAAGTGTAATGTTTAACATAAAGCCTTGTATCGTAGGTTGATTTTTTTCAAGAATTCCATTAGACAAAGAAGCTATTAATATTCTGATTTTTATGACTTCTGCGGTTTGTATTGTAAATCCACCCTTTGCTGGAATTCTCTTATTATCTGGATAAGAATCTGGTGGAAAATTGAACAGAAGTATTGACACAGGATTCAATAAAGCAAAATGAAGTGTAGACACTAATAAAATGGAAAATAAAACAAACTGTTTCTAAGTTTAGATAGTGTATATGAATCAAATATTCTAATATAGTGAGAAGATAAATGTATGTTATTCTGTGGAGCATATCAAAATGTTTTTAATAAGCTTCAGAGAACAGATAAAAATGATAGTGATATACGCTTCTTAATTTTTTAACCTAGATATGAAATATGTTTGTTTTTTTCAATTGTGTTCAGATAATTTAAATTGAAACCGCTCAAAATATTACCATTAATATGTACTGTAATGAGCAACACACTTTTGCCAAATAACCTTTCAGATTGTATAAGAGGTTAAAATATCTTGGCTACATTGGACTATTTTACTTTCTACAATAACATAACAATCTGGATGCAAAAAGCTTAGAGATTAAAAAATACATTGAACTGTATATACAGATGTTGCAAATGTTATTGCACCTGCATGAGTGTTAAGCTCTTCTCCATTTCACTAGAGTCTTATGTCTGACTGTAAAGGCTCTCACATGGATTAGAAATGGACTAATCAGTCATTTAAAACCGCATATTTTAGAAATAAATATTTGTGTAATTATAATGAATATTGCCCATCAATACCACTTGTTCTCATAAATCACTGTTTGAGATAAAATGGTGGCCATTTTCCAACTCCAATGTAATTTTAATAACCAAGTGCTTGTAACATTTGTGTAAAATACATTTTATGCAGTTCCTTGTTTATGTGCTCTTTTACTGGAAACTTTTTTTATTTTTTACTTAATTGTTTACGGAAACTTTAGCTTTCAATGCAACTTTAAATGTATTAAGCTACATCTGTGTTAAAAAGTTAAAAAAAACAGCTTTCAGTTCAGAATTCCGAGAAACGCAGTTATTACACTGCATTCTGCGAAGCTGAGCAATGACATGAAATGTGCCCACAAATGCCTCGCTCTTCAATCCATAAACCATTCTAAACATGGCTTCCTTTAAGCTTATGCCCACTGCATTACACAGCTTTTATGCCAAGCCAAGGGTAGATCATACACAAGCCGAGAATCCTATCCACGTACAGCTGTTTCAAGCTTACTGGCTATCATCGGTATCTCAACTTGTGTTGTGGATCTTATGAGTAGGTATATGTAGGTATAAATATAGTAGGTATATCCATCTATATATCTCAAATAAGGTGGCTACATTTCAGAAGTGAAATTAGAAAACAAATTGCACTGGGATTATTATTATCCTTTATTTGTAACGCGCCAACATATTCCATAGCGCTGAAGAAGGATGAAGTACAAGGTAGAACAAAAATGACACATTTCAAAGAGTGAAGAGCCCTGTCTTTAGAAGTTTGTGAGTTTTCAGTCTTGTAAGGTGCTCTAGGGAAAGCTTTAAGTTTAGAATCTAGTATGCGTAATCTAATGAGTTAGTGTGTGGTGCGGGAGGGAGAAAGTGGTGTTGGGTATGTTAAGGCTGAAGGTGATACGCTTCTTCGAACAGATGTGTTTTTAGTGAGGTTTTGAAGCATGAGAAGAGTACAGTGGAGCGAGGCAAGGAGCTCCAGAGAATAGGGGCAGTGCATGAAAAGTCCTGAAGGCGGGAGTGAGAGGAGGTGATGAGAGGAGAAGAAGGCCTTTAGCAGAACGAAAAGGGTGGGTGTGGAAGCGTTTAAAATACCTGTTTAGGGTCTGCCAGAAATGATGGATAATATAGAAGTTGTTTATTTACTAGGTCCCAATATTTAGGAGACAAGATAGGACTGGCAAGGTACACATCTGTTTATTGGGATCAATGATTGTTTTTTGTTTGTATATGTGTTTTACTTGTTTGAATATATCACAGTGGCAAAAAACTTGAATTTACTGAGGCTAAATGCCCTTTAGAAAAAAGAGGTTCCCTGTGTGAGACATAGGCAGTGTTTGTCTGAGCAAGTTAGATTTTCAATACTTTAGGAGGATTTGTCCCTAATAAAATGTGATTTATCAGTTATCATACAGGGCTATATACCCAAATAATGGGGTTCCCTTTTAAAGGAACATAGGCTCTGGGTATGCCTATGTTGGAATTACAGCCCCCCAAAAGTACTATGAGTAATGTTTGGTTATTGTATACATACAGACCATAGATGCAAAGTGACCTCCTATTCAGTAAGTACCCAAGTGATTTGTTTTAAAAGCAATGTCCTTTAGGTTTTAAGGATTTCTGATAACGTTCCTTAACTTTCCAGATAATTATTTTGTAGTAAGGTGATATGATTATCCTAGGGGTGACTTGATCACCTACATATATAGTTGCAAGGGAACCCCCAATTATTTTTCATCACTGCCCTCCATTCTTAAGTTTTGCCACTGAATGAGAGTGTGCCTGCTATGGTTTCTTGGCAGTTTCTTTTGGTCCATGGTGCAGGACCCAAATTTGATCTCATGTAATGGAATAGAAAGCAATTCAGAGTTGCACAGATGACAAAGAGATACAGTGTAGGGGAGGGGTTTAAAATGAGAGGGACTCCATTATAGGGGGATGAGAGAGAGATTGTTGAGAAATGGTGGTAGATGTTAATGAAAAATGATGGAGGCGATTGGCTGAGAATGAGGGAGAGACTGATTGTGAGGAGGAGAGAACATTTGCAAGTGTGTGGTGTAGTGGAATAGGGGAGGAGGAATGTGGAAGAGAGAAGTACTGCTTCATGTTACCCAAGTGTGGAACTGCAGTAAAACTCAGATTTCTGTTATTGGCAGGTTTCCAATTCTCATGGATGCTATAACTCATACATGCCTTTTTTAGACTTCTCTATGTACTATTTAAGCATATGCACCCTACTGAGCTAATATTTAATTTCCATTGTCGCTGTTCTTTTTCTTGTTCTCTTCCTCTTAATATACTTCTCCCAGAAAAAAAAACTTTTACAACACCCCAAGCATTAACTCCCATAAGTGACCTATTATTTCCAAACGACCACTGAAAGACACTACTCTCCTTCTGATGATGGCTAACTTTACTATTACTAACATTCAAGCAGTGGTTTTACTCCATAAATTGTTAAGGCTATCCTAGTCTTTTCAGAAATATAAGATCAGAATTCGATATAATCCAAAATGTGCATCTGGTGACTGCAGTAAACACTGCATTGTAAAAACAGATGCTTTTACAGTTGGCCGCACTAAATACAATATTTATTTTAATCATAAACACTATTTGTTCATGTCTAAATGATAAGTCATATTAAGTAAACCATCTGATGAATAAAAATATTGCAGCTCTACATTTTCAAGATGTACGTGTAGATCTGGAAACAGCCTTTTTAGATCTAGACATCTAGCTCAGTGTCGACCACATTGCCACGTGGCTTCAGGGATATTTATCGGGATAGTTTCTCAAGGAGGAAAGTGCAAAAATTATCTTCCTCTAATAGACCAATCATTCTGCTGTGCAACACATTTGCTGCTGAACAAGCGAGTCACTATGTGAGATATACTAGACTCTGACAGGTATATGGTCTACTAGATAAAAACCAAATATCTGCCATGTCCTTCTGACATTCCCTTTACTATCTCTCAATCACAGATAATGTGATATAGGCCCTGTCCAGGCACTCCTTCAGTATTCCCCATTAAAATCGCAAAAGTTATATATACTGTATACTGTAGATGTTTGTTTTGCCACAAATCCTAAAACTGTACTTCTGCTTAGGTTAATTTGCATAGGCTGATTTGTATACAATTCATTGGCCCCTACAATTATTTGACTGGTCCATCATAATCTAGTTGGTTCTTAAATGTAATATAAATTAGTAATCCGCTGCATCATATCAATACACAATCCCTTTGAGCAAACATGCTAGTAAGATAGGACACATATTGTGCAAAACTACATCTATAAAGATAGTCAAGGATTTTTGGAAAATGATTTCAGAAGGAGAACCATAAATTCCAGAAATAAGATTATATTCTCAGCACTACTTTAGAAAGAGCTACCAAAGGGTTTAAAATGCAATGCTTTATGTCTGTATTAAAATGGCTCAGATTTAGCAGCTTATCGACATTTTTATAAACCTGCCAGTGAAGACTCAGAGACTTAACTTAAGCACATGTACAGTACCTATTTTTACTGCTAATGTTTTTACCAGAAATTATGTCTAAAATAGAAATATGCCTTTCCATTTGCATGAGAAAAGAGATTGTGATAGTTATTTATGAAGAAAATGATTATTATTCAACATATTTACAATGATAAATATGAGCATTATCACAACATGGATTATCCATTAGTAAAATGTATTTAACTTTGTTTATCACTGACCAACAGGATAGGTTGTCAAACTAAATTTCATTAAAGAAGCTCTACTTAAGATTTTACACATATTTATCTCAGATTAGTAAAGGTTAATAATAAATAGTTTTTGGAAGATTTGTGTAGTTTTCCTAAACTATCCATATAAGAAGGATGGGCAAAAATATGGCAGCTTCCCCCCACTGCTCGCTTTCCTTTGTTGTTGATGATAAAAAAATCCCATGGACAGTTTTGGTATTACCTATTATGTTTGTGCTATGAACAATTTTTGCTGAAATACATTTTTTTCGCACCCTAATTATATATTAGACTCTAATGGATTCTTAGTTTGTATACCATCTTGCACTGGCAGAGAACATCATTTGAACTTGTGAGCATTCAATAAGTTTAGGAATATTACCCTATACATCACTAATATATTTTCTAAAGCGTGGGTAACGCTTTAGAAACTATATTGAACGGATTTGCGTACAAGGCGTACTGCGCAAAGCACAGTGCCAAGCAGCACATGTGCAAAGCGCAGGGCAAGCCAGGTGATGGAGGAGAGGGGAAAGCGACACAGGGGAGGGAGGAGAGGGGAAAGAGACAAAGGGTAAAGAGAGAAACAGACACGGGAGAAAGAGAAACAGACAGGGGAGGGATGAGGGGGAACGAGAGAAACAGACAGGGGAGGGAGGAGAGGGTAAAAGAGATCAGGAAAGGGGCACAGGTTAGGGATGAGGGGAGAAAGAGACAGAGGGAGGAGGGGGAAAGAGACAGAGGGGAAAGGGGGAAATATAGCTGGAAAGGGGCACAGGGGATCAGAGAGACAGGAGGGGATCAGAGAGACAGGAGGGGATCAGGGAGACAGGAGGGGATCAGAGAGACAGGAGGGGATCAGAGAGACAGGAGGGGATCAGAGAGACAGGAGGGGATCAGAGAGACAGGAGGGGATCAGAGAGACAGGAGGGGATCAGAGAGACAGGAGGGGATCAGAGAGACAGGAGGGGATCAGAGAGACAGGAGGGGATCAGAGAGACAGGAGGGGATCAGAGAGACAGGAGGGGATCAGAGAGACAGGAGGGGATCAGAGAGACAGGAGGGGATCAGAGAGACAGGAGGGGATCAGAGAGACAGGAGGGGATCAGAGAGACAGGAGGGGATCAGAGAGACAGGAGGGGATCAGAGAGACAGGAGGGGATCAGAGAGACAGGAGGGGATCAGAGAGACAGAGGGAAGGGACACAGGGAATGTATGAGGGGAGAAAGAGACAAAGGGGAGAAAGAGACAGGAAAAAAAGGGTTTGGGAATTAAATTATAAAAGCCCCAAATCTGATACATTCACAAATTCCAGCAGTCTGCACGCATCTTCTTTGGCATTATGCTTATTTTGATGAAGAATTATCTATATAAAAGATGAATCTCTTTGCAAAGAAATGGGGTACTGTTCCTTATTTCTGCTACTAACATTAGTCCAAAAGGTATTCAGTGCATGGACTGCCAGGAAGAATTTAGTTTATAACTGATGTGAAAATTCAATTCAGAAATAAGCAAATGCCCTGTGATCTTAAATAGAAGTTAAAAATATACAATACCAAACCAGCTGCTTTTAAATCTGATACTGGTGTTTGCAGTAAAAATTCTGAATGGAAAGTAGATTTCGCAAAGTATTGAAAATATGCTGGCTGCTGGGAAGTGTATTTGGCATCATAGTTAGGAAATATTGTGCCTGTAGTATAGGTATACGTATTTGATGAAATGCCATTATAAATGAATTACTACCCAGACTAGCCGTCACTTTCCATGGTTAAGTTTGACATTTTCATCATGTTATTTAAAAACACAACCAATTGCACAAGTAAAAACACTAAAACAATGACCATTAAATTAATAATCTAAATAATCTAAAGTTGCAGAATAAAAGATGGTGGGAGGATATAATGGGTGAGATGGTAAAGTGGCTCTTGGGCAGAGAGAAACTGACATTTAGTATTGTATATGTTTGATAGATGCTATTGTACATTATTTGTTTACATTTGCACTTGCAGATGTAGAGAGCCAATGCTCAGGTTGAAAGAGTGGCAGATTAGAGTAATGGAGATACTTCAGTATGAAGTACCTGACATGAATAGAATATTATCAAAGAATGAGAAACCGAATGGGCACAGCTGGCGACCGTAAAAGAAAATAAAGAGGTCTGACAAAAATCTTTACTTGCTAACAGAAGATGTGAATTTGGAGGTGGGCAGGCCCAAGAAAAAAGAAAAAAAGAGTTTTGTGCGATCTCCATAGAAAGTTGAAGAAAATCCAGAAAAGATTATTATCTTTTAACATAGCAAATACCCTTGGCAGAATAAACAATTTTTGCTCCGTTTTAAGATATTCAATTTTAATAGTATCATCTACTTGAAGGCAAGATAGAAACTGTATACTGTATATTTATTTCCCTGTCTATTATAAGTGTCTGTTATGCTACATAAGGCAATTATGTGCCAAGTACTGAAAATAGCTTCTATTTTATCATTTTGATTAAAAAAAAATTTTGATCATTAAATCTCTTCCACGAAAATTTGCAGCTATGCATCCGTTTTATACTCTTAAAAAAGGTGTAACGTAGGGCTTATTTTCATTCAGACAATTCTTTATTAGGTTTTGCAAAGTCCAGACAGCTCTGCAATACCTTCTTTACAAAAGGAATTCACACTTTTGGATTTATTTAGTTTAACAAACTAATAAAATGAGAAGTGCCTACATTTGAGCACACACAAAAGCCAGAAGCCAGGCCCTTGCTGGGAGGTTGGTACAATAGAAAAACGATTAACTTTGAAGTTTATTTCTCCACCTCTAGAAAGACATTTTGCCAGCTATGCAATTAAGTGAGGTCTCTATTATTCTTTCCAATATGTATGCCTGAGACAGATACCCATCTGTTTTTCTACTTAATAGACTCCCACTTCAAAAAAAAAATGGCAAGCTAGCACTGTGTGGGAGATAGCTACAAAGAATGTGACTCTGTAGGATCCAATGACTGAATGGCAGAATAAATTCTTATAATAATTACTAAGGCATCAAACCCTGCTATTTATATGAAAAACAACAGGCATCTTATACAATCTATACATTGAATAAACTAAATTCTTAAAATCCTACAATGCTGGATACTGGGGTGATTATAGGATACTACAAAATAGCTAGGCTGCAAAGTTAATTATTTTTGGTAATGCCTTTTAAAAGGCAGATTTAAAGTGTAAATGTGATAACCAGCAATTACTGCATTTTCAGTTTACTATAATATAAATAGTATATTTGTGTTCACATTTGGATGTCTACATATAAGTTAAAGTTATTTTCTGCTCAGAATTCTGACAAATGGGGCAGGGACATGCAAATGTGTCCACAGTGCATGTTCACTCCTTAGTCATTTATATACTTTATCCAAATATGAACTGTATATCGAAAGTGCACAAGGAAGATTTTGCTTTTATTCACTGTGTCACTAGCCATTACAAACATGACAAAACAATACAGGCATGTATTTTGTAGTTCCTTCAAAATAAAGTTTTCCAAAAAAAATGTTTTTCTAGGTAATCCAACAGTTAGGATGAATTATGCACTAGAAAGTTTAATGTTTATTTGATGGGAGGTTTAGTTTAACAATAAAAACCCTCAACAAAAGTGCGCCAATATCACCTATGACAAACTACTCCTTATGAGCCCAGGGATTCTCCCTTCCATCCCCATCTAAAATATAACCATGGGGGTCTTTATAGACCCCCATGGCACCTATGATTAACGCCAATACCATGGAGGGTCTTCATAAATCTCTATGGTACATTTAACTATAACCATGAGGGTCACTTAAATTAACCCCTATACCAAGGAGGCACTCAACGGACTCCATGACAACTTACAATATTCTAATTGGTTAAACCATTAACCAATAAGATACAGGCCAGGGCTTCAATAAATACTCTATTTGGATTGTCTGAAATATTTCAACCAACCTGAATCCTTAAAATACCTATTTATGGTAAAGAAGCTTGCCAAAAAATGTAAGTCAGAGCTGGAGATCAACTAAAAGTTTATAATAAAAAATAAAAATTTTTTAAGAGAGGCAGCTTTTTTAGGCCCCAGGATGGGGATCAATTGCTTAAAAATCAAGAATGAGGTGACCGAATCTTCAAACATGTGCCTGATTATCCAGGGCTAAGGAGTGAGGACAAGGGCTTTGATGATCATCGCTGGAGAGCATCTAAGGATAGGTTAAGTATATTTTTGCCCTTCCAACAGGTGTAGTCTATTTTTTTAC
Source organism: Discoglossus pictus (assembly GCA_027410445.1). NCBI lineage: Eukaryota > Metazoa > Chordata > Amphibia > Anura > Alytidae > Discoglossus > Discoglossus pictus. Next base: position 265,775,404 of record CM050165.1, on the reverse strand, counting down.
TTTTGATATTATATTTTCTGCAATATTTAGTCTTCGGGACCCCAAGGGTGCTTACGTTTACATGGAGACCCTGAGGTGGTAGGAAGGGTGCCATGGAGGTCCACTGAGTATCCCCATGGTAGAGACGTTAATGCTAGATGCCATGGCACAGGGGTAAATATTAGGTGCCATGGCGGTCCATGAGGAACTGCATGGTTATAGTTTGTGACACCATGGGGGGGCGATGAGCACCCCTGTTACACAGGGATAATTTTAGTTGCCATAGCCGTCTCACTCTATGGACCACCAAGACACTTAACATGCCATGGGGTGCTCAACTTTAAGCTCTTGCACAAGGAAAGAGTCTATAATTGATGTGACCAAGAAGGCTACAGATATGAGCCAACTGCTGGTTCCATTATTTTGGCTCAGTTGTTTTATACGGCAAGAAAGAGCTCAGAAACAAGTAGTACCAGTGTAATAATCAGCAGACCAGAAGCAATATGCTAGGATGTCGGGAAATGCAGTAGACAAAGAATATTCAGTAACAAGTCAAGGTCAAAGGGAGCCAGAAGTCACAGAAGTCCAAAACACAAGACAGAAGTCAAATAGCGGGACTAACAACTGAGCATTTTTGCCCCTTTAGCCTTATATAGGCTCTGTATTGCATTTCCTGGTTTCAACGAAAAGGCATACGTGGATGGGATCAATGCAGCAATTTAAATGGAGTCTCTAAAAGTAAAACCTGGACTGGATCAACCATATCCCACTGTGCACAATCTATATCTCCAAACCTCAAAGGCTCTGTAAGCATTATACAAGCTTAACCAATGAAGTATTTGCAAGTGCATATATCCTTGTGCAATGCATTATCTTGTAAAACAAGACTTACATAGATTTTGGTTTCACTGTGGAGGGAATGAGCAATCTAACAAGATTCAGAATTGGTTTTCAGTATATGAAGAGGAGGCCCAGCCTAGGGCAGCAAGCTACCGCTGTTCCAGAACTATGAAATAATGTTAATTTAGGCCAAGAAGACATTTCTATCAGTACATGTACCTGAAACTTTCTGATATATTGTATATATAGATAAACATAAACATACAATTTTATGTGTGTGTGGTAATGTTATTATTGGGACAGGAAAGGAGGAGCAACTAGGGCATGGGAGGCAAAGCAACATAAATGAGCATAGAGCGGCATAACACCTAAATAGACCCTGAGATTCATAATTCATGGACTCCCACAAAGAAAAAGTTTAACCAACAATGGCACCTTATAAGTAAAATTATCATCAACAAGGCAATAGTATAATGTTACATAAAATCTTATAATGGATGTTAAAGTTTTCTGTTAACAAGTCTCACTGAAAGTGTTACACAGCTTGTTTCCCACCATGCGGAATAACACATTTTAGTAAATTACAGTAACAAAATACTTCTTAACTCATTGTCCTAATTCACATAATCATAACCCAGCTGTTCTCAAATCTCTCACTGCATACAGTAATACTATTAACTCTGCATGTTCTTTCTGATGTAAAAAAACACATTCTAATTTAGCTTAGCATTATGATTAACTAGCGACTTGCCCGTCAAAAAATGACGGCAAGATCAAGTTTTTTCCAAAACATTTCTCCCTCCCATGTCTCTTTCCCTCCCCCCTCCTGTTTCTCTTTGCCCTCTCTCTCCCTCCCTTGTCTCTCTTTGCCCCCTCTCTCCCTCCCTTGTCTCTCTTTGCCCCCTCTCTCCCTCCCTTGTCTCTCTTTGCCCCCTCTCTCCCTCCCTTGTCTCTCTTTGCCCCCTCTCTCCCTCCCCTGTCTCTCTTTGCCCCCTCTCTCCCTCCCTTGTCTCTCTTTGCCCCCTCTCTCCCTCCCTTGTCTCTCTTTGCCCCCTCTCTCCCTCCCTTGTCTCTCTTTGCCCCCTCTCTCCCTCCCCTGTCTCTCTTTGCCCACTCTCTCCCTCCCTTGTCTCTCTTTGCCCCCTCTCTCCCTCCCCTGTCTCTCTTTGTCCCCTCTCTCCCTCCCCTGTCTCTCTTTGCCCTCTCTCTCCCTCCCCTGTCTCTCTTTGCCCCCTCTTTCCCTCCCCTGTCTCTCTTTGCCCCCTCTATCCCTCCCCTGTCTCTCTTTGCCCCCTCTATCAATCCCCTGTCTCTCTTTGTCCCCTCTCTCCCTCCCCTGTCTCTCTTTGTCCCCTCTCTCCCTCCCCTGTCTCTCTTTGCCCCCTCTCTCCCTCCCCTGTCTCTCTTTGCCCCCTCTCTCCCTCCCCTGTCTCTCTTTGCCCCCTCTCTCCCTCCCCTGTCTCTCTTTGCCCCCTCTCTCCCTCCCCTGTCTCTCTTTGCCCCCTCTATCCCTCCCCTGTCTCTCTTTGTCGCCTCTCTCCCTCCCCTGTCTCTCTTTGTCCCCTCTCTCCCTCCCCTGTCTCTGTTTGCCCAATCTATCCCTCCCCTGTCTCTCTTTGTCCCCTCTCTCCCTCCCCTGTCTCTCTTTGCCCAATCTATCCCTCCCCTGTCTCTCTTTGCCCCCTATATCCATCCCTTGTCTCTCTTTGCCCAATCTATCCCTCCCCTGTCTCTCTTTGCCCCTACTATCCCTCCCCTGTCTCTCTTTGCCTCCACTCTCCCTCCCCTGTCTCCCATTCTCCCCATCGCCCTCCCCTGTGTCTCTTCCCCCTCTACCTCCCCTGTGTCTCTTTCCCCACTCCCTCCCCTGTACCCCCCTCCCTCCTCTGTGTCTCTTTGCCCCTTCTCCCTTCCCTGTGTCTCACCTACCTCTCCTGGCTCCCTTCCCCTATCCTGTCTCCCTTCTCCCTGCTTGTGACCCCCACTTCATTACCTCCTGGGTTCTTCTCCCACTGGATCTCTGCAGATGGCTGTCTGTGTGGGGAGCAGCGGTGGGCTCAATCCTCATCCCTGTCCTGTCTGCTTGTTGAGGCAGAGATGTGAAGCAGCTGCGTGGAGCTGCCGAGGAGGGAGCCCTGGGGAGAAGCCAGCCGCAGGCCAACCAGCACAGGCCCAGATCTGAGCCCCGCGGCTCCCTCTCCAGAAAAGGCTCCTCCTTGTACACCCAACGGGGGTAAGTTTATTGCGGGCCTCGCGATCCTCTCCCCCCTCTGCAGCCTTAGGCCTGTGGCTTATTTATCAGATCCCCGCCCCCTGCGGCCTGTCCTCGGAGCCCAGTGCAAGGAAGTAGCTGGGGAAGAACCCAGCTGCAGGCCAGACAGCACAGGCCGGGATCGGAGGCTCCTCCTTGTACCCCCAACTGTCCTGCCTCCCTGGAGCTGCATCCTGCAGCACTTATACCTGGAAGTGCTGGCTGGGTGTCTGAGCTTCCCGTGCAGGTGCCTGGGGTGATGTGGGCTGCTGGGGAGCGTCAGTGGCAGGGTCCTGGCAGTGCTGGCTGGGTGTCTGAGCTTCCCTGCAGCCTGGGGTGATGTGGGCTGCTGGGGAGCATCAGTGGCAGGGTCCTGGCAGTGCTGGCTGGGTGTCTGAGCTTCCCTGCAGCCTGGGGTGATGTGGGCCGCTGGGGAGCATCAGTGGGGCAGGGGGTGCCGTGCAGGCGCCTCGGGTGATGTGGGCCACTGGGGAGCGTTGCCAGCAACTGCGGCCCTCGCTTCGCGAGGGCCGCAGCGTTAGCAACAACCCGCATGCTCACAATTATATATGTGATGGATTGTTGAGAAAACCATCTTTCTTTAAATTGTGGCACTGCCAAACCTCAATTATAAATACTGATTCTACAACTTAATCCTGTTTAAAATCTCATTTGTTCAAATGTTTAATGGAAATGTGGCTTGATGAATTGCAGTTACAGGACCGCATTTAACCAAAACAGTACTACCTGCCAAGTGTTACTTATTATGCAGAGTACAAGGCCATTTGTGTTAAAAATCATACCTTATATATTTTTAATCATGTTCTCGTTGAAGACAGTCAAATGTCTTATTTAGTATAGATTATAGTTCCTTAGAAAACATACAATTATAATACCAAACTGTACTAACGGACTGAATAATGTAATTAATATATATATATATATATATATATATATATATATATATATATATATATATATATATATATATATATATATATATGTTTTGCTTATCTATTTAATCATTCTGTTTTAGGTAATAATGACAACAATCTTGATGATGTTAATAAGAACATTGCAGTGCAAGACACAGCAGCACAATCCCCACTGTTTTGGTATCTTGTAAATAACACAAGCACCATACTGTAGTCATGGACTTTAATATTTACTCAGATGTATCACACCCTCATGATCCAGCTCTCATGAAAAAAACACAAAATGTATTCCTATATTCATAAACAGAAAAAAAAAAACGACAAAAATGCAGTTGTTGCCAAAAATGTATATGTCCATGACTTACACATAGTTGACAGACAAGTGTTTAGAATTATTGAACTGCAGTGGGCCCTTAATGATAAAACTGAGCACCATCGCTAATTTAAGTGATTAGTGTGAGTATGGTCATGATGCGTCTCACCAGCGGTCTGCCCTTCCCTACAATACATCGAAGAAGAAATCTAACCTTGAACTTACCCATGTATAGTGCTACAGAATATGAAAACGCGTTACAAATAATAATAAGAAGAACAATGTTTGCAATTTACATTTATTCCTGTGTAATGTATTTCTAAAGGTGGGCAATCAGCCAGACACATGTCATGATCACTTAGTCCACACACACACACACAGTCCACACAGACAAAAAACACAGATACACACAGACACAACACAACAGATGCACTCCCAAACAACAAATAATAAAAGCGTGACGAGATGAGTGGAAGACAAGCCTGGTATAATTTACAGGTGAGCTGCAAGTTAGTCAGAGTAGTGAGACAGAGAAGCTTCATGCTGCGGTGGACATGATGTGGAGGTGCAGACCAGGGAGGTGGTGACATACAGACACCTCATGCCTGATGTCAGTGAGCACGAGGTATTGAACAGATACCTATTTTCTCACAATATAGATTATACACACTTAAAACTTAATACAGTATTTTTGTGACAAGGGACTTCAAAGCAGTGCCTGCATCATTTTGGCAAGGGAGACACAGCTCGCACCAATTAAAAAGAGTTAAAAAGCTACATTTACTCACACCCTGAGCTGTAGTTAGCTTAAAGGATACTATAAACCCCAGCCACAGAGCACAGCTATAGGGTTAGGCCAGATCTGGACTGATTGATTCTACAGGAAGAAAGAGGGTACACCCTGGTAATCACAGGACATCAAAGGATTAAAGCCACATAAGTCACAGGCTTTAGCTATACAATAAATGTTTTACTAACCAGTTCCCCTTGAGCAAAAAAGAACTACCGACAGGTTAATACTGGGACTTATCCCCTATTGCATGAGGCTGGGCAGCACTCTGCATTTATGATTTTTGTGTATGGAGGCAGACCGTGGTACACAAAAGCAGCCGTACATACACAGCAGTTCTTGGGTCATAAAGGTGCAATATATTGTGTGGAACCTGGAGAAAAAAAAAAATATCCACAAGTCACTACCTAGAACTTAGCAACATTTTGAATATAAGAAAACAACTGTTCATTTGAGGTCCTGCCCATCTTCAACAAGAATGTGCATTGCAGAACACTCACTAACCATGTAAATAACCCCCCCGAGCATAGGGTCATGCATTAGCACAAGTGGCAACAAAGTAAGGCTAGGCAGTCATTGCTGAAAGGAGAATTAAAACCAAATTAATACATAAATAAAGAAAATAATAATATGCAAGAAAGGAAAAAAGAAAAAGAAAAAAGAAAAAAGGGAAAAAGAAAATATAATAAAAAGAGGAACCAAGTGGAGAAGGGGTGAAACAGGGAGAGAGGAGATGGCTCCTCAAGAAGAAACACAGAGGGCATCCAAGAGTATTGTCTGTCTAGACCGAGCATGCAAGCCTCAACAATCTATGGTAGCCAATGGGCAAACTATTCAACAAATATGGAAATAATGTCTCCAAGCACCAAAGCAGACAGAACTGAGGGAGCTCATTGGCTCCTTTAGAACTGAAATGAAAGCGAACATGTAGAAGATAGCTACTGATCTAACTATTGAACAAAGCTGTGGACTCCAAGGTCGTGCAACTGGAGGAAAAATATAGCAATCTCCTTAAGGAGCATGAGGAGTTGGAAAAGAAGTGGCTATGTTGCTTGTTGAGTCACCTCCAATCCCACCAGGAGGACTTTGGCAAATTACGTATTGTGACATTTTTTTTCACCTTGATTTATTTTCCAGAGTCGGTACAGGACTTGCCTGTTTACATAATGGAGTTCTGTAAGGCTCTCTTAACCAACTTGGAGGAAGCAGAGCTCAGGATTGACAGAATACATACAACATTGGGCAGACAGCCCTCTCCCAATGAAAGGTCAAGAGACGTTATCATTCAGTTTCACTACTTCTCTACAAAAGAATTGTTTATGAAGGAAGCCAGGTCAGGAGTTCCTGAAATCAGGGGTTGCTCTCCCAGTATTTTTTTGGACCTATCTCCAGTTACCTTGTATAAGAGACAAAAACAGATACTGGAAGTTCTAACAACACATGGCTATTGCTACTTGTGGGGTTTCCCGTTTAGGTTAACTATAAATAGAGATGGGAAGTTCTTCACTATTTGCGCACTTTAAGAAGGAGCAAATCTTCGTTCCTGGAATCTTGCAATACGGGGATCTCCTGACCTGGCGTAAGGACAACCTCTGTGCCCACAAAGAAAACCCAGAAAGTGAAATTAATTGGTAGAATCAATGTTAAAGATTTAACACTTGTGTGCTGTGGTTCCTCTTGGCTGAACTATGCTAAAATGCTACCTATATCAAGTAGGAATTACAGAAGTCTTCTGCAGTAGTTTGTTATATTGTATTTTTTCAATGCTCTTATCCCCTGTACAGCGCTACGTAATATGTTGGCACGTTACAAGTACAACTTGATATAGGTAGCATTTTAGCATTATTATTATTAAGTAGGAATTGCACACTGGGAAATACTTTCTCTCTCCCCCCCCCCCCCCCCCGCCCCAAATAATGTTGTAATAGACATACTCTAACCGTTTTTCTCATTAGTAGGCGTAAGACTATTGGTAGTCTTGAGAAACTGCTGAAAACTATGCCAAGCCTATCTGTAGTTATTTAACTGGTAGATTCAAAGTAAAAAATATAACATTTGTATGCTGTAATACTGTAATTTCTTTAAGACGAGTCTACAGATATCTGGTTCATCCTGGTTGAACTTTTTTTTTTTTTTTAAGACATAGATTTATACAACATGACATAATACCGAAGGTCAACAAATATATAAGGCTTTTGTAGCACACAAACATTTCAAAGAGAATGCTCCAAACATATAGACAATTTCCAACTGTCCGATAAGAACTAGGAGAACATAATAAAACATTTAAAAAAAATAATAATAATAACAAAACAAAAAAACAATTGTTCATCACTAGACTGTGGTGATTGGAAGATGAAATAGTCTTAGACCTATCTGGTGTTGCTTGTCTTCATTTTTTTAAAATTTATAATTAACTTATTACTCAAAACGTCAAGTAGAGTAAAATGAAACTAGGAGAAAACAGGGGAATGTAAAAAAAGGGAAATGAAAAAAAGGGAAAAAGAAACAAAGGGAATCATCTGGCATACTTAACATCCAAAGTAGCAAAGGAATTGAACTGCTCACATAGCAATCCGGGTTCCTCCGGCCTCACCAGCTCTCCTAAAGCACCATAATACCTTCCTAGGCATATTAAAAAATTGATAGACTATGTTGAGAGCTAAGCCATGGGATCCTTATTTTAAGAAACAGGGAATATTATTTTGCGCAGTACGAGTCAACTTTTCATTAATCAATATGAAGTTAATTTTAAGAAATACCTCTTTTAATTGTAATGTGGGAGTTTTCCAATGTTTAGCTATGTTTTACCGCTAGAGCAAAGAATTGCCATAGTCTATTCTGACATGAGGTAAGATTATCAAAATGGATGCCCAAAAGGCTAACCTCAATTTTAGGTAAAATTGGGACCCTGATGAGTTGTACAATAAGTTGGGTTGCCCTCCTCCACAAATCCTGCACCCGGGGGCACATCCACCAAATATGGAGACAATCTCCTCAGGAGTGACAGCTTCTAAAGCTATTCCCACTCAATTGTGGGTTGAGTTTATGCATCAGGGAGGTAGTATAGTATATTCTATGCAAGACCTTTATTGATCTTCTCACTAGATTAGTGTATACCTCTTTCCATGTGTCAGTGTCCAATTCTCTACATAGTTCATTTTCCCCAATTTGTCATGTAAGGCCAGCTTTTGGAATACATGGAGCCTAGTGTTCCCTTAACCGCTTAAGCGGTAATCCTGAGCGTGGCTCTGGGTTAATTTACTGTTTCTAAAATCGGTAACCACGAGCCACGCTCTGGGTTACTGCAGGAGGCCCAGTGCTACCAAAATTGCCTGGGCCCCCTCAGCACACCATTCCTCCTCCTCCTCCATCCTCCTACCCCCGTTACCATCCTCCTCCCCCCTGATCATCCTCCTCCTCCCCCCCTATTCATCCTCCTCCTCACTTACCCTTCTCCAGTCCCTATCCCCCTCTCTCCTTACTTGTTATTGTGATCAGATGAGCTCCCTGCTCATCTCTCCCCATGCAGCATGTCTTCGGCAGTTAAGGGGCATATGCCGGTCACTTCACTGCCGGAAGACATGCTGAGGGTGAAGGAGAGGATGATAAGGGGGGGGTGAAGGGGAGGATGATAAGGGGGGGGGGGGAGGGGAGGATGAGAAGGGGGGGAAGGGGAGGATGATAAGGGGGGGGAAGGGGAGGATGATAAGGGGGGAAGGGGAGGATGATAAGGGGGGGGGAAGGGGAGGATGATAAGTGGGGGGGAAGGGGAGGATGATAAGGGGGGGGGAAGGGGAGGATGATAAGGGGGGGGAAGGGGAGGATGATAAGGGGGGGAAGGGGAGGATGATAAGGGGGGGGAAGGGGAGGATGATAAGGGGGGGGAAGGGGAGGATGATAAGGGGGGGGGAAGGGGAGGATGATAAGGGGGGGGGGAAGGGGAGGATGATAAGGGGGGGAAGGGGAGGATGATAAGGGGGGGAAGGGGAGGATGATAAGGGGGGAAGGGGAGGATGATAAGGGGGGGAAGATGATAAGGGGGGAAGGGGAGGAAGGGGAGGATGATAAAGGGGGTAAAGGGAGGATGATAAGGGGGAAAGGGCGGTATTATTATGTCAGCATTTTTTAATGTACCGCTTTAACATTCTAAATACTGATATAATCATACCGCCAGGCAGGTTAATGGAAGGTAGGTATTTACATATCATCGAAGGCCAGGTAGACTTTGGTGGCTTGGTTTCTCTTAACAGGGATGCAAGCCAGTGTCTAAACTTTCTATATTTTCATAGCTCCCTTGGAGGAATATGGTGCTGGGGGATTAGTTGTTAATGGGAAATCAACTTGTCCAAATTGTACCAAGTGCCTTCTCTATTTAATGCACTGGACAGCCACTAATATTTTGGATTCTGTTTTAGCCCAGGCCCAAGTAGATAAGGTTAGTATAATCATAGGATTGGGGTAAAGCTTTTAGCATACTGCAAGTTCGGGTCCCATAGTAATGTATCCCAGGTATGGGGCTTCAGTTTCCAATTTTCCACAAAGACCCATAAAGGTTGAAGTTTGATCAAATGAGCTATCGGGATACATGCTAGCTGGGTCACCCTATAATACAACCAAAAATTCGGGCAGGAAAGCCCCTCTTGTGTTCTGTGTCTATACATTGTTCTCTTCGCTATCCTCAAGGGTCTATTACCCAAAATTAATTTAAATATTTAATTTTGCAGTTTATGTATTTCCTTCATATTAACTGGAATATTTAAGGTTCTAAATAAATAGAGGATTTTAGACAATATGTTCATTAACGATGGTAATGCACCCATTCCAGGATAAATGTAATTTTGACCAATTTATCATATTGTTATACTAATTTTCTTAAATAGGGAAGGGGGGGGGGATTTGCCACAAGATTAAAAGGACTCTGACTTATTTAACACCTACACATTTAATAGATTGACTCTGCCATGCAAAAGTTTTCTGTTCTTCTAATTCTGTTTGGGGAATATCAACACCTAATGCCTCCGTCTTTTCTACATTGACTCGGAGGCCTGAAATTGACCCAAAATCTGTAAGGCTGGATATTAAGTTCGCTATAGAGATTTTAGGGTTTGTTAGTGTGCTCAGGAGGTCGTCTGCAAATAATGAGCATTTAAGTTGCCATTGATGGTGTCCCACCTTAATACTCAAAATTTCTGGTTTACATCTTATAGCTTGGGCCAAAGGCTCAATGGCCAGCGCAAACCGCAGTGAGGATAAGGGGCACCCCTGTCTGGTCCCCCTCTGGATATTAATATTACCATAGTTATTCCCTGGTAGCTTGAGGTTGGCCTTTGAAGAATGATACAAAGATTTAATCAAATTAATGAATCATCCCTTAATCAAAATTTAGTCAGGGTTGCATACAGATAAAGCCATTCAACTATATCAAAGGCCTTCTCAAATCCAAGGCCAGAACACAAAGCAGAGTTTTATCTTGGAGTGCTATGTGTATTACGTTCAATGTCCTCCTAATATTACCTGCAGTTTGCCTATGGGGTATGAAGCCAGCCTTGTCCCTTTGTATTAAATTAGGGAGAAATCTGGAGATCCTATCCGCCATGAACCTTATGGAATACAATCAAATCGGCATTGTTAAGTTCGGGGGGCATGGCCTCGTCATTGAGAATGGAGTTAAAAAGTTTACATAAACGAGGGGAGAGGAGATCTACAAATGTTTTGTAATAAGTATTAAAGCCATCCGGCCCTGGGGCTTTACCGTATTTGAGGCCCTTATAGCTTTTTGAATTTCCTCTATTGTTATATCAGAATTCAAAACCACCAATTCTTGATCAGGGATTTTAGGTAGGTCACAGGCCTCTAGGTAGGATCGTATAGGCCCTGAATTGCATTGGGAGTTAGAGGAATAGATATTTTGGTAACAGTCAATAAAAGTTTGTTTAATTTCATTTTGACTCACTGTGACTACTCCTTTGGAATTTTTAATACATAAAATGTTTGATTGGGAGTATTTAGAGTTAAGACTTCTGTCCAAAAACGAGTCAGGTTTCACTCACAGCTTATACTATGTGCGCATATACTAAGTTTGATTCATTGATTGGTCTGATAACCTTTATCTTTTTGTTATACCTTTTTATTTACTTATCAATTTGTGTTATTTTAATTTCAATTTTTATTTACTTAGAGTTTTGGTTCATCCCTATCCCCTCCTTCCCTTCCTGATATCTAACAAATAATAAATCCCAAACTGAGAAGGTCGGTCTCAAGGTGCAGTAATGCGTGTTAAGATTGTAACCCATAATGTCCAAGGGCTGAATGAGCCGGTAAAGAGGGGGATTGCTCTCAAGGAATACCTTAGATTGGAGGCGGATCTCATTTTATTGCAGGAAACGCACTTTAAAAAGAATTCTATCCTGAAGTACTGGGGAAAAAAATGTTTGCAAACTTTTCATGCTACATCATTAGAGAAAGGTAGCTCTATTTTAATTCACAAGAGGCTGAATGTTCAGCACACAAAAACACATAGAGATAGCTAAAGAAGGGTCCATCAAAGGGAGAGAGGTGTCTCTGTTAAAAAAATATGCCCCAAACATGAAACAAATTGACCTTCTTCTGCAGAATATCTGATTTAATGACTACACTACAGCATTCGACATGGGTGGTTGGAGGGGATATGAATGCAGGCCTAGACCCTATGAGGGACAAAACTAGAGATGTTTCCCCTTCCCTGATCCCAACAGCAACAAAATCACTTAAATCGTTAATTAAAAATCATTATTTGTTCGACATTTAGAGAGCTTTAAACAGACGGAAAATTATACATTTTATTCAGCTAGTCCTAATTCTCACTCTAGAATTGATTATATCTTACTGCAGCCACAAACCTGTCAGAAGCCCAGATCCACCACATATCTTGGTCAGACCATGATTTGGTCTGTGTCTCTATTCTAGATTTGCTTCCAAGGGGCCATTCCCCAGGCTGGACTAATCCAGCCTTGGGTAATGATAATCTCATTAGGGAGAAAATTGGGAAATCTTTAGTAGATTATTTTCAGTTGAATAGTGGCAGAGAGGTGGACCAGATGGGGGTATGGGCAGCCCATAAGCGGTTATGAGAGGTCTGTGTATACAATTAGGTGCAAGAGCTAAGAAGCTAGAGTGGGTGCAAATTAATGAGCTTAATGCTAAAATCTCCAAGCTGCAAACAATGTACTAGAGGTCACAGAGAATCTTGGGAGAATTCCATGCGCTTAAGCGTGACCTTGGAGGGGTCCTGCAGAGGAAGGTCGTGACAGGGATGCAGAGGACTAGGGTAAGTGTTTTTGTGTTCTCAGATAAGCCTGACTACATGTTAGCGAGAAAACGTACACAACAAAATTGTTATGCAGAATTGTATTCAGAGAAACCGAACTCTGGTTCGGGTGTGCATATTGCACAGATTAGACAATTCCTATCTACAATAAATGTCTCTCAATTGGATGTGGATTTATTACACTCACTAAATGACCCCATTACAGATGAGGAAATTTCAGTGGCAATCAAATCCATTAAAGCACATAAAGCACCTGGGCATGATTGTTTTACGAACTACTACAAACAATTCCGGGATATTCACTTACCGCACCTCAAATTACTATTCAATGCATTCCTAAATGGAAAACCAATTAGGACAGAGTTTCTTGAGGCTAAAATCATTGTACTACACAAGGAAGGGAAGGACCCAGCCCAATGCCAGAGTTATAGACCAATCTCACTGATCAGTGGTGATATTCAATTATATTCTAAAATATTAGCAAATAGATCGACACATTTGCTTCCTCATATAATTCACCCAGAAAAGGTGGGCTTCATTCCTGGAAGGGAGGCTCCTGACAAAACTAGGCAGACATTTAATTTGATGGATGTTGCGTCCATAAGGAAAATCCCTATGATGCTTCTCTCCCTAGATACGGAGAAAGCATTTGACAGAATAGATTGGAGCTACATGAGAGAAGTTTTGAACAAATTCAGATTCAATGACATTTTTGTTCAAAGCATTATGACACTTTACGCAGGCCCAAGAGAGTGTTTGTTTCGTATCAAGGATTTAGATCTTTATTTAGCATCGGTAGAGGAACAAGGCAGGGCTACCCTTTATCCCCACCAATTTTCACTCTACGTATAGAACCATTGGCTATACAAATCAGGAGCTGCCCAAACATCAAGGGCTTTAATATAGGGGAGAAGGAATATAAACAAACAAACTAAGTCAGAGGTGCTCAGCAGAGAAAGAACCAACCTTAATAGGTTAGTTCTATGGCCATGATAAGCCACTAAGAGCAACCTCTTTTACCTCACTTGTGCCCTTCACAGGGAGAAATATCCTGTAGTATATCAGTATGGTCCCACACAAAAGAGTGACCCAGCCCCGAAATACCAGGCAATTCTACCCTGAACAGGAGAAATAGCAAACCCTAGACGCGTTTCGGCCTTTATGGGCCTCGTCAGTGCGGTGCAGCTGAACTCCCTAAGGCACAGTGAGCAAGGGTCTGGAGTCCCCTATTTTTTTATTTTTTTTTGAGAAGGAATATAAACCAAGTTTGTTTCTTACTAAAATGTAATATGCAATCTCGGAACCATTAACGCGGCTCCCGAACTTGTTTAATGTCCGGGAAAACTGTATTTACATATCAGGGCTTAAGGTTAAAGCAAATAAAAGTGAGGCTCTGAACATATCTCTCCCGCAGCAAATGGTGAACCTGTCAACATACCTAAGCAGACTAACTTAATCAATGGGGCTAATTATTCATTACGCTTTCAAGTGCAATTAAAACGATAGAAGTCATGAAACCACAGAGAGCAATCCTCCACTTTATATGGAATCATAAGAGGCCTAGAGTGAATAGATAATCCATGATGGCCTCAAAAAAGATGGGTGGTTTATCCACTCCATACCTTACTCACCTATTATAAAGCATCCCGTTTGGCACAGCTATCTAAATGGCTTATAAAGGAAAAACATCCATGCTGGGTAGATAGACAATGACCTACTCAAAGAACAGAACCTTATTATAAAGCAAATGCCATGGTTAAGTTTAATAAATTAAACTGGGTGATCTACCTCAAAGTGTCACTCACTTCATTAGCTTATGGAAGAGAATTAACAAACGTACACCTTTACTAGAAGGGGGGTCATGACTCACTCCTTTGTGGCTATCCTCACAAGACTCAGGGGAGGGGGGTAGGGGAAGCCAATTGTCAGATCTCTTGGTGGAATCAGCAAGATGTCCTCCGCTATATGCAAATTTTGATAAGAGATCCAAATTTAATCCCCAAGAGGCTTTAGGGAGCAATATCACCCACCCCAGAGAGAGTGGCTTAGATCAGCCATAAGCACCAATTTGGCCTTAATTAAGAGGAGCAACAGTAATTCTGGAAAATCTACTTTTGAGAACTGTTGTCTACATAATGCTATTGGTAGGAAGAATATCTCTGACATATACAATTGTTTAATTGATCAAACCGCTAAAAATAAGTATAATGAGAGGCACCTTTTTGTCAAGTATGTACCAGTGGTCATTTAAATGTTTCACTTTTATTTGCAATTAATCTTAATTTCATTTCCTGTAATAGGTTTGTTCTTGGAGCTTCTGCATCAGGAAGGTGTGTCCTTATAAACTAATGTTCTTTCCATTTGACCTAATGCAAGCACTGCCAGTTTTAACTGTCAAATTTCCATTATGGAGATAAAAGCTTCCTGTGTATTCAAAGTCCCCTCCCACTTCAGGAGGTTAATGGTTAGAGCCAGTGGAAGGTGACATTTTAATTTCTATTTATTTATTTTTTTTACACTAAAATGTTTTTGCTTATAAGCATTTAAAAGAATATATTTTAAATAGGATTACAGAGATCCTCTAATTATCCATAAACAGTTATATGAAATCTTTAAAACGGTGATTCTTAATTAATTGTTTCTCTATGTAGCCTTCAATTAAATTTATTGGTCTTTTTGTGTAGTTCACTCAAAACACGATTTGGAGTAAAGAACTATTTGAAATAGCATGTCAGTGGTTAAAATGCACCTTTATGGTTTACATTCAGAAACTTAAAAAGAGCAGATGTAGGGAGTTTTTTAAACTATGTTTCAAGGTATATAAGTTTGGGGGGACTATTTATTTTTAGTAAATTAATTCTTGTTTTTTCGTTCATTCATTACATTGCTGGATCTTGAGGGTGAGCTGTAAAGCAGTCCGAAAACATTTGAAAGCCGTAAAATCTTGGAAATGCGTATTAAGGAAAGAGAATAATGAGTCGACTCCAAACGTTATTTCTTTTTTTGCATGTAATACTTGGAACACGGTTATGCTTCAAAACACAAACTTAGTCATAGGTTCATATGAATCATGACTTGCCATGTGACTTAATTGAAAAAAATATTATTTTAACAGGCTTGCATGGGAAAGTTGAATCTCTAGTGGGGTTTAAAAAGGCAATGGAGAAAATACAAAACTGATTCATATCCAAATAAAAAAAAAAGTTAATTTATTCATGCAAAAACAAATACACACACACATCTTGTCCTACTACATAAACCTATACAAAATACATCCTATATTACACTAACAATTCAACTTTGTATAAAAGCATTCTATTTTTTTTGTATGTCCCAGAGGAAGACGGTGATGTTACTAGTGCCACATATCATGGTTGGTATTCTTATCGGATTAACTGTTGCTATAGCTAAAAACTGCAGAAGTGCAATGGCATGGATTGCCCTTGATCAGAGATGCTAGGGCTATGTACTGCCACATAAACCGGTGCATTAGTTGCTGGCATAGATCTACAAGAAATGCAGTGTTGAGAACAGTACTGCCCGCTAGTTCTGGTAAGTAGTTTTCTTGTAAATCCGATACATTTTCTCTGTCTTTACCAAGTGAATAACTTGCCATGTTGGTGAACAACCATTTTTGAATGTATGTATCTTGTTTTCAACCATTCTGAGCTCCCACCAATCCTGTATAACATTTAAACTTTATGGATTTATGGACCACATGCAACTAATGAAGCACAGCTTTTAAGCATTCTTGCCAAAATAAATAGAGATATCTGTTTTTCGATTGGCCAATCCTTAATAGGAAATTATGGCAAACTGCTTAACAGAAAACAAACTATACCAAATATCATGATCATATCCTCATATGAAATGCTAAATTAGGCACATCTGCCAGGTGCTATTTATGAACATTTTGGCCTGTTTCACTTTTTTCCATGTTTCTGAACTTCCACCCTTATACTGAGAAACTCTGTTTAATGTCTTTGTTCAAACCACTTTTGTTTCTGTGTTGTCCAATTAGGCATTGGGAAATCCTTGCTCACATTACTGGAATTATTTGAGTGCTGCTCCTCAATGTTCCCACATAAATAGTTCAGGCATATGTATATTCAACTGCTGAGCATCGCTGAGCTGAAGTTAATGCTATGGCATAGTGCTAAAATGTAATTTAAGAGTTGCAATGATTTTATTAGGTTGTCGCTCATATGTTTTCTTAGGGGAGATTTAAGCAATTAAGTGAATTGTGGTTATAGTTGCCTATAAAAATGGCTAGCACGGTATTTGCCAGGCAACATTGTGTCAGAACAAGATAAATAAGATCATTGGCCAATTCATTCATCTACCTGTACTAAAAAAACATATTGACCCTTGAGAAATAAAGTTGGACAGGTCTGGTCTAGAAGGTGTGTTCTGAGCAGGAGAGGCTCGAGTTAGCTTTATGTGTAGTGTTATGCAGAGTATATGTACTAGATAATATACAGAATCTGAGCTGGCCATAAGCCAAACAAGAATACATTTAAGTCTGCTAACTTAAAAAGGTTAGAAGCTCTTTTTTTCTTTTAAAGGAGAAATGCAGTATTTTTTCTTCTTTTCTGGCCATTCATAGTAATATAAAATATTTTGCCATACTGTTAGAGAAGCCATACTGTATTCAGTCCTCAAAGCAGAAACATAATGAAAAATACCTATTATTATTATCATCATCATTTATTTGTAACGCACCAACATGTTGCGTAGCGCAATACATGAGTTGTGCATCAAGGCAAAACAATATTAGTACAAAGATGGAGGGCCCGGTCTGAGTTTATAATCCAGTGACCATAGTGCTTTCCCTAAAGCACTGTGCAAGACTGAAAACTCTCGGACTTAAAATCTATTATAAAAACAAAAATGTTAGATAGTGGAATGAAGCATGTAATGCTCATAGAAAAAGCAGGAACATGTCACCAGAATGCATATTTTACTTTAATTGATAAACATAAAGAATACAACTTCTGCTTAGAATATGCATAAGATTATTGTAATAATTTATCAAGTTAAGGCTTTTCAGTAGAGAGAATGAGCCGCCTAGATGGTCCAGATGGTTGCTTATATGTTGTTATCTAATCTATGTATATATTTTAAGGAATTACTCATTTTTTTTGTCAGCCAAGCTGAAGCAAGGACTAGAAATAAAAAATATGTATGCCGCGCACACATTTCTGTATCTTAAGTTCTGACCATATTCACCTTTTCCTTTAAGATAACCATGTGACCATGCGCATAAACATACCCTGAACCTTACAAGAAGTAGCTCTATATTGAAATTGTATTTTCCAGACTTTATTTATCTATTAATAGCTATTAAAACTAGAAAGCATACATGATAAAGTAAGCATCCCTTTTATTAAACCTGGTAAAGCACTGCAATGATATATGTACTAGCTACTTGCTCAAAAATGACGGCATTAGCAGATCTTTGATCAAAGCTTAAATTAGCTTGCAACCTAACTTGCAGGCTCCCCCCCCCCTGTGCAGTGTGTGAGGTTTTAAGTGAATATTTTGAATGAATTGTCGTTTCTTTGCGGGTCTTCCTAGCGTGCACAAGAAAAACCATGGTGGCCGTTAAATATTTCTAAGACTTGCTTGGTTAGCTCAGCTCCAAAGTCATCCGTCCATCTGTGCTGATCGCGGGCATTGCAATGTGTGTCTTTAATCTCTATCCATCCTGCATGGGTGTAGCATCCTGGGGTAAATCAGAAGTATGACTGGCCAGAGGTCCTCTAGGCGCTCATTGCAGCAAAGTGCTACATCCCTTGCGATGAGCGCCTCATCAGCGCTCATTGCAGCCTAACTCCCTCGGGCTTCGCGATTAGCGCCTTTGGCGCTCATTGCAGCCCTGCAACTGTGCTTCACGAGTAACGCAGTTGCGGCCCACGCTTTGAAGCGTGACCAACATCGCAAGATACACAACTATATATATGATCTGCTATAATTAGTAAAACATCTCAGATATACTTTTCTATTTAGCATTTGTTAAATAGCAGTTTTCATTTGTTTAATTCATTTGTGTAACATTTCAGTAGTGGCTCATAGGCCTAAATGTTGATAGATCATAATTGTAAACCCAGAAGTTGGAGAATAGCCAAAATAACCAAATAATCAAGTGTGTTATCGCTATTAAATACCTAATAGATTAGACTTATACAGTAATTACCAATCTAAACCGAAAAAAAAAAAGTCATGGACTGAAACACTACCACATACATATATAGTGTTATCGGACCCCCTAAAAATAGGCCTTATAGTCAGTGCAGGATCTACCTTTTTGGAGGCCCTGTGAGTGAGTGTGCAAGGTACGCACTCACCCATTTGTCCCTTTTCTGTGCATGTACATGGCCATTTTAACATAACTGCTCATACACTCACCGAGCAATTACTTGTTTATTAAATGGATTTGTTTATATTTTCCTATCGGAGGTCACCGAGCAGATGCTACACAAATGCATATCATGATCACTTGTATCACACAGAAACACTGGGCATTTATGAGTTAAAGGGCCACTGCACAATCAAACCAGAAATAGTTTGAAGAAAGTGAGTCTAAGAGCATAGTTAAGAGCATAGTCTAAGAGAAAAAAAAAAGTTTATTTTGTGTGTGTCCTGAAGCAAAAAGTCTGATTCTGAGCCAGTGAGGGGGAAGGGGTACGGTGTCAATTACAATATTCTATAATAAATTATTTCTGCTCCCTCTTTCCTCAACCTTCCTTCCACTGAAAACACATGATCTAGTTCTCAGACTACAAAAATTCTGATTTTCCCAAAAAATGTTTAGGTCTATGACTTAGGTCTATGACACACACAAAACACAGACATAGATAAACACACAAACACAACACAATAAAAGAATGATAAAATGAGTGGCGGACAAGCTTGCTTTAATTTGCAGGGAGCCTGCCAGTTTGAAAGAGTACTGAGACAGAGAAGCTCTGTGCTGAGGCAAACATGTAGGTGGCGACATACAGACACCTCATGCTTGTGGTCAGTGAGCATTTTGTAATGACCTGACACTGCTCAATGCAGTTCCCTCAGATAATATAACCGGAATGGAGCCATCTTGTATATCACCCCCTCCCCCTCACAATACAGGCTCCAATAATCCAATGAGTAATAAAACAGTGTTGTGTAAAACAAATAGTTGCCAACACTTGACATTAACTTACAGGGACACTGCACAGGATAGCACCAGAAAACATGAGGAAGAAAATATCTGTACAAGGTAGAAACTGACAGATATACAGAGCTTACAGACAGATTAATTCCCTCACATTATACATAGCAAAACACCAAATATCACCAACACACAGCTCTGTACATATATACATACACCTATAGTGTGCACACACACAGTCCCCAACATTGCAGATTTATAGAAAGTCTCCTCATGCACAGTATACTAGAATACTATAGAGATAGTTAGAACGTCTAACACTAATATATACATACACAATAACACAATTTAAATATATTGCATAGCATGTAAATGATAAAACTCCAGTAATCTATATATCTATCTAAAATATCTTCTTAAACTCACTAGTTCCAAGCTACAATACCTCGCCCTCATTTTCTTTTCTTGTTGTAATACTAGTTTCAGGCTGTGAACTGCAGTATTATTTATTTATTTTAATCCATAAACCTTTTGAGGGTAAATTTAGCCCATAAACAGGCGCCCCTCCCAGATAGGCGCCCCTAGGCAGCTGCCTAGTTGGCCTAATGGGTAATCCGGCAATGTTTATAGAACCCCACAATACTTCCCTATTGCCATAAGAGTTCATATCCCTCCTCAAGAATGCAATATCAAAGACTAACTACATTGATGAAAAAATTAAATGGTAACTCTTGTTGTTGGTTTACCATTGGGTCATAGACAGCTTACCAATCTTTTCCAAAGAAGACTTTCCTATGACGGAAAAGCAAAAGAAGGCTTTTGCCCACCATCTTGATGCTCATATATAGATATATTAATATATTTATATTATATATACACATACACCATGCCCTATCAGAGAAACTCCAAACACTTCAAGTATACAGAAAAACTGCTTTAATCGCTCTATATATGTACGTGGCGAGGTTTGCTTTGGATATTTAGATATAGTAGGATTAGATTTATGTGGTTTCCATTATGTCTGTTGGTGGCACAACTACTATACATCTACCGCTTATGGCACTGTACTCCATGTATGTAGCTTAATATCCATCCATGTTCACAGTGCTGGACAGCTGGAAAGTAGAACAGCACATCAAGGGATTAGAGGTGTATTTTTACATAAATCAGACAATACAAATGGAGGCCCTGCCAGAAGAGTATATAATCTACATAAAGGTGGTGAACTGTTCACCTGTCCCCTTCTTTGCTTGTATGTATGTTGAGTACAGTAGCTGAGGGAGTCTTCACTTCTGCATGCACTTTTAACTGCTATTTCTCAACCACATTCAAACAGAGTGGTAGAGTAAATAGTACAGTATATATCCATGTGTTTAGTAATTACTACAGCATTTTTGTTCTATACTGCTTAAAGTTGAGTGGAAGTCTTACAAATATTCAATCACAATAATTAAAATAGTGTACAATTTACTTGATACATGTAACATCTTAATTTCCTAATACTTCAAGATGATAGATTTATGATCTATGAGCATTCACACGTTTATAGTGGTCCGTATTTATAGAACGCCTAGATTAGTATTATCTTGTACAAATAAGGTAGCAAACTAAAGTTGAAGTATTATTGTTTTTCACACTTATTTGCTCTATGGCATTATAGGTTAGACTTAAACAATGACAAATAAATTATCAAACCTGATATACACTATCAGGTAAAGGCTTGAAAACCATGTGTGGACATTGTTTAATCAGTTGAAAGAATAATTCAATATAATGCTTTAACCATGCAGACCTGTGTGAAAAAGTTAGTATAAATGTCCACTGCTGTTACAAACACTGGCTTGGTTATTGAGTAAATACAGTTATTATGAGAAGGCTGCATTTTCTAAAGCGAAAACTATTAAAACATTCAATTCTCATACATTTTTAATCCCAAACATTCCTGTCCCCAATTTCAGCCTTTCCAATTTCTCAGTCTGGAAGCTATTAAACACATGCTGACTGGCCTGGCAAAAAAATACTTGGGTGGATTCCACTTGTTATGTTTAGCTATTTTATTATGAGAAAATGAGCAGAGATACTACAAGGCAAAACGTAACCTACTGAAGGAATCTGGTGTCTACTAATCAATAGCTGTAGGCATTTTTTTTTATTTTACAATTCTTTTTGCAAAATACGATCTAAAGCAGGGGATTGCAGCTTTCATAATCAAAATGTCAAACTTTAGAGCAATAGATTAACAAATACATTATTGTTAAATCGACGTGGTTTAAGAATAGATAACTTTTGCTTTAATAAGAGATAAGACAGCTGAAATTTGGAAAACTTTCACAGATAGGTATTCACAGCTGTATTCTTTTCTTTTAAAGTCTAAATAGTACATTCCCTAAACTGAGGTCAAAATAAAAAAAAAACATACATTGGATGCAGACCCCTGATCTAGAGTTTAGAAATTGTACAAACAATAATGATGTTGTTGTGTATTACCCACAGTGCTAGAATCTGTGGGTTTATGTCAAGCATATGAAGATTTTCTGTGTGTGGAAACATCATAAACATTTTTGTGAAAACATAACAGCCCTTAGATACAGATATGGCTTTAGCAATTTTTGTTAAGCGAAGACATGCCTAGCATTTTGGGGCTTTGCCATCTTTCATGGGCCTAGAATGACAATACTCAGTGATATCTAATTTTTCAAAAACATAGGTGAAGCACAGAGTCTGTAAGCTCAGAATTATAGATACATTTTAAAATATTGCCACAAAAGTCATACTAATCAACTTTTTTTCAGATATATGCACAAATTACATTGAAAAAAAAAACTTGGTTGAACTTATATTTTGGATCATATTTCTGTTTACTTACCCAGTATATTTCATATGCTCAGGAAACCAACAAAATAAGGCCATTGCAATTAATTTCTCTTCCTTGGAGGTACTTAATCTATCTGGGGATATGTTCATCATTATTTAGTATTTATCTGTCCTGTGAATTAATTTTGCAACAAAGCACATTTTAACTAAAGAAAAGTTCTTGAAAAATATATTGTATATATGTCCATGACATAGGCAAAGCTTTGGTTGCTGCTCATCATCCTGCTTATTTTCTTAATTTACACCTAGGGGTAACAGATTGCCCAAACTGCTTTCAGATATCATTAAAAAACTTATACAAGTGCATATCCACCTGTAGATTTAAATCATTTTACCATTTTGACCTGACAGCTTGGAAATGTCATTAATTATATGCAGTGGAAAAATGTAAGGTATTTTGGGGATAGGAAATACAATACAAGACTAAGAGCCTTGCCCTAGGTAAGGCAATGCAGCCTCATTATGCCTATGGAAAAAAAAAAACATATGACTATTCCAATTATGCTGAAGCGTACAATCCACACTGTATGTATTTTTCTGGAACTAAGTAGATTCTCATTTTTCATTGTCAAGTCCAAATTTCAAAAAGTAGGAGTGAACTTATGCTCCTGGAATTGCTTGAGAAAAAAAGGTTTTGCTCCTGCATTCGTTTCAATGTGCTTTTGGGCAAGATGCTTTGTTGGCTGCCAAATTGATTATAAAAACCCTGTGCCTTTGATTAAATGCACAGCATGGTTGTGTATTCCATCAGGATATTTTTGCATGGTTGTGTATTCCATCAGGATATTTTTGCATGTGAAAATATCCTGATATGAAAAGTATAGATTAAAAAAGAGAGGGTGTGGTGGCTCAAAGTGTTGACCTTATTGAAGGATTACAAGGGTGATCCCTGAGATAATAAATGTAATGCAAAAGGGGAGGATAGAACAGATCTCTTGTGAATTGGGGCACACCATGTTCTGATCTCAATTGAAGGAGCAAAAACATTTAAAATATAACTTTATTAAATTGGTTTTTATTAACAAAGATTTTAAAATGGAGACACACAGTCAGACCTACTATTGGTATAAATATGAGCTATATTGCTTGTATTGAAATGCTGTATATAAAGTTGTCTCAATAGAGAAGGATTCCTCTTTCAGATTCCTCCCATTAGCAATATCCCACCTAAATTCTATAAGCTGCACCATTTAACTATTTGGCGAATTCAGCAGTTAGTTGAAGGATAGGGGCATTAAGCTATGGGCTTAGGTCCATGTGGAAAGCTGCCTAGATGCTAGCTAGTGATGTCAGATAGCGTCCAACGTACTTCGTCACCCTAGTTAAATGGTGCAGCTTCTAATATAATTTAGGAGGGATATTGCTAATGGGAGGAATCTGAAAGAGGAATCCTCTAATGAGACTGCCACATCTTACTACTGGGATTTTTGCCCATTCCTCCTTGCAAAACTGCTCCATATCCTTCAAGTTGGATGATTTGCACTTGTGAACAGCAATCTTTAAGTCTGGCCACAGATTTTCTATTAGATTGAGGTCTGGGCTTTGACTAGGCCATTCCAACACATTTCCATGCTTCCCCTTAAACCACTCAAGTGTTGCTTTAGCAGTGTGTTTGGGGTCATTGTCCTGCTGGAAGGCGAACCTCCGTCCTGGCCTCAAATCACGCACAGAGTGGTACAGGTTTTGTTGAAGAATATCCTTGTATTTATATATTTTTCTCATTTGACTTCACCAACTTAGACTATTGTGTTCTGATCCATCACATAAAATTCTGATTATCAAAACATTGATTTAAGGCTGTAATGTAACAAAATAGGTAAAATGGCAAGGGGGGTGAATACTTTTGCAAGGCACTGCACATATAAAAAAACTATACTTGCAAAAACTCATAGTAACCTTTTGAGTTCATTCTGGCTAAATCATTTCACAGGTTAAATGTAATAAAACTGTGTTCAATTACTATGTATTTCTCAAATACCGGTAATAAAATTAGAAAAGTATTAAGGCAACACAAGCAGTAAAGCAATACACTACTATATGGATGTGAAATAGTAAGTTGTGGATTTGGGAGTAAGATATATATTGGGTTAAAAAATGGATCCATAATCTCACGGAATCCATACACTGGAGAGTAACAAGGTCTCTTGAGATATCATTTTGCAGACACAATCCCTTTCCCATGAATACAAATTGGGGATATTGGGTGGGACTAGTACAAGAAGATCAGTAATGTAGAGCAGCATCTCTCTGAAAAATACATCTTCCTACAATTTCTTTATGGATGAACACATCAGATATGAGTTTCACCATAAGACTTTGTCAGAGGCATAACCCAGCAGTGGTTCAATAAATACCTTTAGCCACATTATTAAAATAAGTCTCAATCTTGTTAATTCCTTGATTTCCACAATCACAACATATGGAGTGCAGAATTTTTAGGCAAGTTGTATTTTTGAGGATTCATTTTATTATTGAACAACCATGTTCTCAATGAACCCAAAAAACTCATTAATATCAAAGCTGAATATTTTTGGAAGTAGTTTTTAGTTTGTTTTTAGTTTTAGCTATTTTAGGGGGATATCTGTGTGTGCAGGTGACTATTACTGTGCATAATTATTAGGCAACTTAACAAAAAACAAATATATACCCATTTCAATTATTTATTTTTACCAGTGAAACCAATAGAACATCTCAACATTCACAAATATACATTTCTGACATTTGAAAACAAAACAAAAACAAATCAGTGACCAATATAGCCACCTTTCTTTGCAAGGACACTCAAAAGCCTGCCATCCATGGATTCTGTCAGTGTTTTGATCTGTTCACCATCAACATTGCGTGCAGCAGCAACCACAGCCTCCCAGACACTGTTCAGAGAGGTGTACTGTTTTCCCTCCTTGTAAATCTCACATTTGATGATGGACTACAGGTTCTCAATGGGGTTAAGATCAGGTGAACAAGGAGGCCATGTCATTAGATTTTCTTCTTTTATACCCTTTCTTGCCAGCCACGCTGTGGAGTACTTGGACGCGTGTGATGGAGCATTGTCCTGCATGAAAATCATGTTTTTCTTGAAGGATGCAGACTTCTTCCTGTAGCACTGCTTGAAGAAGGTGTCTTCCAGGAACTAGCAGTAGGACTGGGAGTTGAGCTTGACTCCATCCTCAACCCGAAAAGGCCCCACAAGCTCATCTTTGATGATACCAGCCCAAACCAGTACTCCACCTCCACCTTGCTGGCGTCTCAGTCGGACTGGAGCTCTCTGCCCTTTACCAATCCAGCCACGGGCCCATCCATCTGGCCCATCAAGACTCACTCTCATTTCATCAGTCCATAAAACCTTAGAAAAATCAGTCTTGAGATATTTCTTGGCCCAGTCTTGACGTTTCAGCTTGTGTGTCTTGTTCAGTGGTGGTCGTCTTTCAGCCTTTCTTACCTTGGCCATGTCTCTGAGTATTGCACACCTTGTGCTTTTGGGCACTCCAGTGATGTTGCAGCTCTGAAATATGGCCAAACTGGTGGCAAGTGGTATCGTGGCAGCTGCACGCTTGACTTTTCTCAGTTCATGGGCAGTTATTTTGCGCCTTGGTTTTTCCACACGCTTCTTGCGACCCTGTTGTCTATTTTGAATGAAACGCTTGATTGTTCGATGATCGCGCTTCAGAAGCTTTGCAATTTTAAGAGTGCTGCATCCCTCTGCAAGATATCTCACTATTTTTGACTTTTCTGAGCCTGTCAAGTCCTTCTTTTGACCCATTTTGCCAAAGGAAAGGAAGTTGCCTAATAATTATGCACACCTGATATAGAGTGTTGATGTCATTAGACCACACCTCTTCTCATTACATAGATGCACATCACCTAATATGCTTAATTGGTAGTAGGCTTTCGAGCCTATACAGCTTGGAGTAAGACAACATGCACAAAGAGGATGATGTGGTCAAAATACTCATTTGCCTAATAATTCTGCACTCTCTGTACTCTGTATTTGTAAAACACTGTGTCTAGCAACTGCTGTTTATCTGAGAAAAACTATACATGAATGATAATTCCATAGTTCTGGATATACAATATTTATTACCAAGATCCCCAGGTACCCAGAGTAACACGATCAGCATCAAAAAATATCTCCAAGCAAATACATGGTATGGATGTTTCTACATCTAGAGAGTGTATATGAGATAAGATATGTATTTTGGTTGCACAAGTACATGGTAACTGGATATGATCAGATGATATGCAATTGGTTAATTAAGATTATCATCCAGACACATATATTTAAAATATGTTCATGCCTCATGCTTTCCATAATGACATGTTCATACAATTGTTTACATACAAGTCCTGTAATTTTACTCACATAATATAGGTTACAGAAACACTGGAGACAATATATGAACCAGGTGCAATACAGGCAATTAGATGTTTGAACCATTGTCTCTATTTTGGGACCTACTCTCACCAATTCTGACTTGGGAGCTTCAAATGCAGTCAGCCTAGAGGGAGTTCATATTTATCAACTCCATCATTTTATAGAAATCTATAGAGAAATCACAAACGACACAAATATGTGAGGATAACGAATTCATAAAGGATCATGAGATACAAGTTCTTGGATTGCCGAAACAAAAATATCAATCATTAGAGCGACATAAAAAAATCATATTACTATCTGCCCATTTAGAAATAGGTATTTTACGATATCTGGAAGCATATATAGATCAGGAATATATCACTTTAAACATGTACAAAATATACTCGAGTATAAGCCGAGGCACCTATTTTACCACAAAATACTGGGAAAAATGAGTGACTCGAGTATGAGCCGAGGGTGGGAAATGTGCTACCCCCTTTGTCCCTCGTGTCCCCCACTCTCTCCTCTGTGTCTCTTCCCCCCTCTCCCTTCCCTGTGCCTCATCACCCTCCTCATCCTCATCCCCCCTCCTCATCCCCCATCCTCATCCTAAACCATCCCCATCCTCCTCCTAAACCCCCCTCCTCTCTTTACCCCTCCTCATTTCACCCCTCTAAATACCTCCCCCTCTGCTCTCACTTACCTCAATCTGCATCTTCTCCTCCGCTCCTCCACAGCAAATGAAGGTAAGTGAGGGGAAAGGGAGAGGGGGAGGTATTTAGAGTGGTAAAGTTAGGAGGGGGGTAAGTTAGAGAGACACGGGGGGGTAGGAAGTTAGAGAGACACGGGGGGGTAGGAAGTTAGAGAGACACGGGGGGGTAGGAAGTTAGAGAGACACGGGGGGGGGTAGGAAGTTAGAGAGACAGGGGGGGGTAGGAAGTTAGAGAGACAGGGGGGGTAGGAAGTTAGAGAGACACGGGGGGGGAGTTAGAGAGACACGGGGGGGGGGAGTTAGAGAGACACGGGGGGGGGGGAAGTTAGAGAGACACGGGGGGGGGGGGAAGTTAGAGAGACACGGGGGGGGGGGGAAGTTAGAGAGACACGGGGGGGGGGAAGTTAGAGAGACACGGGGGGGGGGGGAAGTTAGAGAGACACGGGGGGGGGGGAAGTTAGAGAGACACGGGGGGGGGAGTTACAGAGACACGGGGGGGGGGAGTTAGAGAGACACGGGGGGGGGGAAGTTAGTTAGAGAGACACGGGGGGGGGGAAGTTAGAGAGACACGGGGGGGGGAAGTTAGAGAGACACGGGGGGGGGAAGTTAGAGAGACACGGGGGGGGGGGGGAAGTTAGAGAGACACGGGGGGGGAGTTAGAGAGACACGGGGGGGGGGGAGTTAGAGAGACACGGGGGGGAAGTTAGAGAGACACGGGGGGGGGAGTTAGAGAGACACAGGGGGGGAGTTAGAGAGACACGGGGGGGGAGTTAGAGAGACACGGGGGGGGAGTTAGAGAGACACGGGGGGGGAGTTAGAGAGACACGGGGGGGGAGTTAGAGAGACACGGGGGGGGGAGTTAGAGAGACACGGGGGGGGGGAGTTAGAGAGACACGGGGGGGGGAGTTAGAGAGACACGGGGGGGGGAAGGGGAGAAGTTAGAGAAACATGAGGGGAAGGTTAGAGAGACACGGTGGGAGAGTGACTCTAGTATAAGCCGAGGGGGCCCTTTTCAGCCTTAAAAAAAGGGATGAAAATCTCGGCTTATACTCTAGTATATACGGTATATATTTTACACTACATTATGGTGCAAATAAGTGTCCAGTGAATTTACATTGTAACAGTATGTCTAAATATGTTATGGGTTTTATTAAGCAATATGTTTGTTATAGCCTTATTAAGTGCAAATGCAATGTATTGTATGAAATGTATGTAGAATGTAGTTAATCGAGTAGTAATAGAGGTCAACAGAAAAACAATTAAGAACCAATGAAGGACAAGAAGGGACAACCAGACGAAATATAAGGATGTGGTAATTATGAACAGAAACATTCCTTGGAAGAGACTCATTAGTTAAGGTGCACATGGAAAGAAGAGAAGTTAAAAGGGCTGGATATATCAAATAGTTGACGCCATACACACAACTTTGGTGTTGCCCACTTTGTGAGAAACCCGCTCTCTCACACTGGTTCTAATATCAAAGTTGTTATTGTTCTTTACAAGTTTTATTACAGGATTAATGTGCTATATATGTTCTCCTTTTGTTAAAAAAAAAAAAAAAGTCCAGACGTGATAATTGACTGTTGGAATACTCTGGTTTAATTTGGAATACTAAAGAGTTTGGAGCACTGGAAGCTCCCAGGTCATGCAAGTAATATCCTGGATTAACTGTATGTGCCAAGTGTAACAGGTTTACACAATATGAGCTCTCTTAAAAAAATCTTTATAATACAAAGATAATAGGACTGCCCTGCAAAGACATTTTATATAGGACTGTTCCACAGGGCTAACACACTTTTGCTACCATTTTTTTTAAATATATATTTTATTAAGAATACAAGGTTAATTCCATAACACAAGTGTTTAAAAAATAAAACATTAGTAACATAACCAGAACACTTAATAAATGACACACACATAAACGCATACATATAACCTTTTAAACCTAACTTTAACATTTTTGTTATTTCTGTTTTAAGTTAAGCTGAAAGCATATTACACGCATATCTACGTGTTAAAGTACAACCATAAAGGCTTATAGCTTATAAGAGCACACAGTGAATAAAGGAGAAGAAAGAGGGTAAAAGGGGAAAAACGAGGAGTTCAGTGTTATGTTTGTTCCTAAAGGGGGCATCCTAAACTATTATCCTACTCTGCATATTTACCACCCAATCTTAAGAATCCAAGTGTCCCAACATGAGGCCCATTTCCTATAGGATTGGTCCAAGTTGGCTGAGATAACACTCATGTTATATATACATTTAAGTTTAATCAAAACTGCACTATATTCTGGTTCTGCAGATTTCCATGTTTTGGCTAACTTAATCCTCACTGCTAAAAACACTTGGTGTGATAAGAATTGAGCCTCTTTATTGAGACCCTCTATGGGGAAGCCCAAGAGAGCTTCTTCTAGCTTTTAGGGAATCCTGTGCCCCCATAGTCTCTCCAAAATATCATTGGTCTCCAACCAAATGTGGGCGATCTTAGGGCAGTCCCAGAGAACATGTTTAAGAGTGCCCAGAGTGTGACATCTCCTAAAACAGTTACCATCCACTGATGGGTTAGAAACTTTTGCTACCATTTTGAGCCATTGTCCAAATTTCTAATTGTATGGATAAAGGCACACAGCAGCAGTATATAATAGCTATTTTAACAACACTTCCAATAAATAACCTGCCCACAAACATATTTGTTTTTCATTTTAATACAACCTATGATTATGAACAATAAAAAGTTAACTTTGGAGATCTTTCATTTAGCCGTTATCTGAAGGTATAAACCAGCTAGATGACTGCACCTCCTGCACTGCATCAAGGGGGGGTGCATGGTATATTGCATTCTTTATGCCATATAATGAAGCAATACTTTTGTGCTGCAGCCCGGTATAATCAAAATTGTAAATGCATTTGTAGAATAATAGGAACAGAAGAGAACTGTAAACTTGTTAAAAAAAAAAAAAAAGGTTTCCTCCAAAACTATTTGTAAACTATAACAAAAATGAATAACTATGAAAAATTGTGCATGTAATTCATAAACATAATTTCTGAATCACTTCTAGGATACAGTGATATTCAATCCAAGGTAGTGATTAAGATATGAATGTATTGCTTTATATAAAATAGGATAAATAATAAAACTGAATCTTCAAGTAATTCTTAAGGTGCAGTAGCTCCCTAAATATCTTATCTCATTGTGCCAAGTACAGATCTGTTAGTCAGCCCTTCCCAATGCAATGTAGCTGAACAACCAAGCTATGTTTACACTTACTTAAACCTAGGCTGGGCCAAACCTAACTCAGCCAACCATTTGGAAAATGAGTCAAGACTTACACAGCTGTGAATATAATCCATATCAAAGTCGATTTAAGATGCATTCCTACTGGCATGCAGTTAACCAGTAGATGCCCCAACAAATAAATTCAGTTTGGTAGCACTTTGTGCATTGCATTTCTTGGAACATCTCGGCAAGACTGTCAAGACCAAGATGTAAAAAATTGTTTTTGTACTATTACATGAATATTATTTTATAAATTAGAACATGTGTTTAACTTTACTATGTAGCTGCCGTCCATATCACAGAAATATGTCAAGAATAGTGAGAATATGATATTTAGATCAAGAGTAGAAATATGAGTTATCTATCAACAGCAGGTCATGCAAATGTGCATATATAAATAATATTCACTGTATCCTATCCAGAGCATAGGTTAAATCATCATAGAAGCATATGAATTAAATTATCTGATGACAACTACACCTTATTAATATGGAAGCTATAGAATTTGCTACACATATTGCAAACTATGAAACATGTTGCAATATCCACTGCATAGCAAAAGTGAAGGAGCCTGAGAAGCTCAATGCAACAATCTGCACCTATTTGAAACATGTGTGGCCTGATCTGCAAATAATTCTGTTTG
This sequence comes from Discoglossus pictus, assembly GCA_027410445.1. Lineage (NCBI taxonomy): Eukaryota > Metazoa > Chordata > Amphibia > Anura > Alytidae > Discoglossus > Discoglossus pictus. The sequence continues at coordinate 265,743,978 of CM050165.1, read as the reverse complement.
GTAAAAGGTATTATAAGGATGAGGAGGTCTATGGGTCTCATCCTTCGTGTGATCACTCTTTAGACCCACATACAATTTAATCCTTGCTCTCAGCACCTACCATATAAACCAACCCTACAGGATAGAGGAAGTAAGGAGTTGTATGAAGAAAATAATATAATGGGACAAGGATGATAGCAGAGAAAGCAGAATGTATAAGGAAAAATGGACGATGAACAGAACATTTATAGTAGAGAAAAGAAGAATATGTCCAAGGAATATGCATAATACCTTTTCAGCCAGCTTTAAATTTTTGTTCTTATTACTCTAAATGTCACCTGTAAATTGCAATAAAATACTTAGTTTTCAATATGAAAAATGTTTATGTTGCTTTTACAAATATTTAACCAAATTCAAAAATCAGAGAAGGAAAAATGATGATGAGGATTAGGTTTTAGAACTCCTTAAATGAATACTATTAATTTTACACGCTTATCTGTGAAGCATAAAGTATGATCAGATAATATAAACAATTCTACAAAGACTAAACATTTCTTGAAACGTGATCAAAAATATGGTTTTTAAAATAATTTATGGGCACTCTGCTAAGTTTACTCTGCCTGGTTCTGATTTTAGCCACATCTTTAAAGCCTTCCATATTCATCCATCTGATAAGTGAATTATTTAATATGTACATGTTTATAAGGTTTAACTTGTGGAAATATTCCAATAAAGATGATTTTTATTCAGGAAGCTTGCTAAATAAAATCTGAGTGTTACTGAACTGGCTGCTGAATTACATTGCAATCATTAAAGCAGAAGACCTTTTGTTTTATACCACCAAATTTGTATCAATGAACTTAAATGTATTCACTTGAAACATTATGCCTCGCAGCTACTACATACTGTAAGACATTGTGTCACTTTCTGCTACATTACATTATTGAGGATTACCATAACCATGTATCCTTAGCAAGTAATCTGCCAATAAATATAGCATTGTATAATTATAATGAGTCTATAAAAATAAAAAAACACAACTTTCCATTTCCACAATGTTTAGATTCCACATACCCTTAATTAGTCGTCAACAATACACCAAATACAACATTTCTCAAAGTGACTTGTCTGAAGGGATACGCTTTTGTTACACATGTAAGGCACGATTATTACTTATGAGAGCATTCGGCTGATACACATTTTAACCATAAGAAAACGAATAATAGGGTTCCTTAATAATAATTTCTAAATTGATAGTTGCCATTAGCAGAGTTGAAAAGACTAAGCCGGCTCACAGTGGTGCACACAATAAGATAAAAAAGAAACCTACATTGATTTACCATGACAACCAAGGATGCCCAGGAAGGAGCACAATGCAATTATCTCCACAACCAAATACATCTGGATTATAAAATGCCATTCTCCCTATATGCGAGTCTTATTTTCTGAAGACCTATAATAGCAGATTTGTATTATTACAGATGATTCTGTGCTGGTAAATGCAACACAAACAAGTTGGGTCATAGATCACAATACATTCTAGGTTTGTGCCTTTATCCACCAAGCAATATATATGTATTCACTACATAAGAGAGGCCAAAGAGTTTAATCAGTATAGCTATATTCTAAGAAGAACAAAATGCATTCAGTATTGGGATTTTTCTGTCTAATGTACAACACTTCCTTAGTTTGGGATAGCATAGGGATTTCTTTGATATTATGATCCTTCTTGAAAATTAAACATTTTGGGATTGACATTTGTGCCTTCCATGTTATGAAACGATGTGCTTGCTGCTCTATCAAAATGGTATAAATAACTACATCCTACATTATCTAGGACCAACGCCTCATGCAAGATAACCGTGCCAATTAAATTTACCGTAGACATTGCTATACCATAATTAGTCATAGGGAGGTCCTGACAATACTGCTAAACTTTATACCATTTTTTCTATAACAAATATCCGTTTATTTCCATTTTTAATTTTTATACCCAATTATAGGTTACTGCACTCTTACATTTACTATTTTCTCAGCAGATCATTTGTATCACTTTCTCAGGATGTTGTGTCTTTGTAAAGAAATGAACATTCCATTAGATGTAATGAATGCACTGGCAGTTATATATACCATATTTCAAATGAGCAGACTGAATATGCAGAAAGTTTCAAATACTCCTCCTACCTCTAGAATCAGAACAGAAAACAAAAGAACAGATTGCACAGCAGCCAAACTGCATATACACGATAATAAATAAAAGAGGTCACTCCTTGAGTTTTAAAGTTATGTTTGATAACTAGAATAGGACAGGTACTGATCCTTTGAAAAATCCCATTTCCAGAATCTGGGATCAGGAAGGAATAGTTGTCCCCTTGTGAGATAAATGTTTCACTGTTTATATACCTTCCACTGGATCAATTAACAATTACACGTTCAAATACAAGAATCAGTCATGATATAAGAAGGTTGAATGGACCAACAGTCTATGTTCAACCTCAGTTACTATCTTGCTATGTATAATTTATGTATACCCAAATGTTCGGTTAATGACTGAAACTTTTACCTATATTGAAAAAATGTTTTCAACAAGAAAAGTTGGTATATTTCCCAAAGCATTGCAAAAATAAAGAGTTAATAAAGGGAAACTACTTCCTTGAAATACTGCACATTTCTTGCCACATCAACATGAATCCTTATCCTGGCAAGATTTTCCATTTGCTGTAAACAGAGTGGCTCCTTCCCAGACTGCTCAGTGTGGCTTAAAGCTTTGACAAATAGTTTCTTCTCATATTTTGCATGAAAGAATGTGCCTCCTCCTATGTAACTACAAGTACAAATATAGCTTATAGAAAATATATAAGAAACCTAAAATAACATGTTGCCAGCAAATTCTTTCTCATTTAGAGATATGAAGTTAAACAAAGGGGCCTTCTGTCAATGAGAGAACATTTTACATTTGGTTGTTCTTTTTAGCCATTTCATAACAACATGTTAGACAGCTGGTTAATTATAATATAGGTATTATCTGTCACCAAATATCACTTAGACATGGGGCTGCTTCTTATTTCTCCAATACCTTTCATGATACCAAAACAAAAACATATATATTTAATTGGCGATGGGAATCATGAATCATACTGAACAATAAGATTGCAAGGAAAATCTGTTAAATTAATGTAGAAGCGAAGGAAGAGAATATGAGGATCTGGGACTGAATCAAAGTCTCTGATCCCTTTGCTTTAGATATACATGTCACTGGTGCATTTTAATATATACCTCCAAAGCATATATGTTTAAATATGATATAATTAATATAAAAATAAAAAAGGCAGGTTCTATCTTGACTTAAAAAAACATCCTTCATTCTCTTGAATGGTTCTTATGTTAACACGTTATTACAACATAACACCACCAATCGCTATGGTTCCAGACCTTGACTTCATTTACAATATTACTTTCAAGATTCATATTAATTTAAAAAGGTATATCTAAGTTTCCCTGTTTTTACCTTTCTCTAATCAAACACATGCTGCTTATATCAGAAACACACATTACATGAAGTCATTAAATACACATACAGATTTTATTTTATTTAAAAATAAATCTTGCATTTTACACCCCCCCAAGCTGCTTACATAGACACAGTGAACCCACCAATAGAAACACTGCATGTGGATATGGAATTTAACTATTTTACCAACATTCAAGCCAAAGCAGCACAATGCAAAGGTCTACAGAGCAATGTCTAGGCTCCACCATGCTTCCATGTGCAAGGAACTACACATCCCAAGATGCCTTCCTGCACAAACTGTAATCACTGATTTATACAATATATTAGCTGCATGTGATTGGCCAAGACAAACTATGAATGTTATCTTAATTTTAGCAAGGATTTCTAGGGTTGTTAATTCTACTGCTTGCAAACTTAAGATATTTAGCAAATTTTAGGGTAAGTTTAATGGTTTTTAAACACTATTGCTTCTTTTCTATCAGATACATTCATAATGCATAAATATGCCTTTAAACACTGATTATCTGCAACTGGGACAGAAAATGTAACCACTTGGGCTTGTATCCCCTTGGGGATGCAGGTTAACAAAGCAAGAGCTTCCCCCAGTACTGTTAATAAAATAGATATAAACTCAAAGTTTCTTATTTTATTTTTGTATTTATATATAACCGCCCCTTATCCTAGTTGTTCAAAACAGCATACTATGAATGTTGGAGCACAGTGTTGGTGTTTCAGAAGACAGGCCTGGAATTCATTATTTCCCTGCTGTGCACAGGTGCCTCATACAGGAATGTCTCAGACTGTTTGACTCACCTGTGCACAGCAGGTCAGTAATAAAATCCAGGCCTGTGTTTGGAATTTCAGGGGCAATGCAGCCAACCTAAACTTTAGCATTGTTTCCAGCTCTTAATACTCCTTAAAAATATTTCTAAAGTTAAAAAAAATAAAAAACACTGCCAGTAAAGGAATTTTTAAATTATTATGGGTATTTTGGTAGCTATAAGAAAAGTATGCAGCATTAGACAAAATCTATTACACAGAATGTTTAGAAGATAAATTACCACATATTATAAAGTTTATGAAGCACAGTTCTAATACATATAGTACACAGTTCTAATGTATATAGTAATGTATATCTATATAAATGTGTATAGTTGTCATTAAATTCAGTTTTCAATTTTCCTTGCCGATCCATCCTTTCAAACCATCATCTAGTATTACTCAGCATTAGCTCTTTTTTTTTTTTTTTATCTTCAACACACATTTTGCTTTCTCTCGATTAAATTGTATGGGAGAGATTTACCAAGCTATAAGTATCTATGTATTGTGAGTAAAGCTCCTGCAATGGCCATTTTTCTCACAGAAAATATATGTTCCAGTTCTCTTTGAAGTATATCACAAACCATGTGATGCTTAGCAATTTAATAATCATGACATACAGTGGATATAAAAAGTCTACACACCACTGTTAAAATGTCAGGTTTCTGTGCTGTAAAAAAATGACAAAGATAAATCATTTCAGAACTTTTTCCACCTTTAATGTGACCTATAAACTGAAATCTTTTAGGTAGAGGGAAGAAAAAATATAAAAATAAAATAATATGGTTGCATAAGTATGCACACCCTTAAACGAATACCTTGTTGAAGCACCTTTTGATTTTATTACAGCACTCAGTCTTTTTGGGTATGAGTCTTATCAGCATGGCACAATTTGACTTGGCCAGATTTGCCCACTCTTCTTTGCAAAAACACTCCAAATCTGTCAGATTGCGAGGGCATCTCCTGTGCACAGCCCTCTTCAGATCGCCCCACAGATTTTCAATCTGATTCAGGTCTGGGCTCTGGCTGGGCCATTCCAAAACTTTAATCTTCCTTTGGTGAAGCCATTACTTTGTTGATTTGGATGTATGCTTTGGGTCGTTGTCATGCTGAAAGATGAAGTTCCTCTTCATGTTCAGCTTTCTAGCAGAAGCCTGAAGGTTTTGTGCCAATATTGACTGGTATTTGGAACTGTTCATAATTCCCCTCTATCTTAACTAAGGCACCAGTTCCAGCTAAGGAAAAACAGCCCCAAAGCATGATGCTGCCACCACCATGCTTCACTGGGGGTATGGTGTTCTTTTGGTGATGTGCAGTGTTTTTGCGCCAAACATATCTTTTGGAATTATGGCCAACCTTGGTTTCATCAGACCATAACACCTTTTCCCACATGCTGTCGGGAGACTTCAGTTGTGTTTTTGCAAAATGTAACCTGGCTCAGATGTTTTTCTTCTTAAGAAAAGGCTTTCGTCTTGCCACTCTACCCCATAGCCCAGACATACGAAGAATACGGGAGATTGTTGTCACATGTACCACACAGCCAGTACTTGCCAGATATTCCTGCAGCTCCTTTAATGTTGCTGTAGGCCTCTTGGTAGACCAGTTTTCTTCTCGTCTTTTCATAAATTTTGGAGAGAGCTCCAGTTCTTGGTAATGTCACTGTTGTGCCATATTTTCTCCACTTGATGATGACTGTCTTCACTGTGTTCCATGATATATCTAATGCCTTGGAAATTCTTTTGTACCCTTCTCCTGACTGATACCTTTTAACAATGAGATCCCTCTGATGCTTTGGGAGCTCTCTGTGGACCATGGCTTTTGCTGTGGCATGCGACTAAGAAAATTTCAGGAAAGATCAACTAGAGCAGCTGAACTTTATTTGGGGTTAATCAAGGGCACTTTAAATGATGCCAGGTGTATGCTGACTCCTATTTAACACGATTTGGAATGTGATTGCTTAATTCTGAACACAGCTACATCCCCAGTTATAAGAGGGTGTGCATACTTATGCAACCACATTATTTTTCTTTTTTTTTTTTCTTCCCTCCACCTAAAAGATGTCAGTTTGTTTTTCAATTGAGTTGTACAGTTTATAGGTCACATTAAAGGTGGAAAAAGTTCTGAAATTATTTATCTTTGTCTCATTTTTTTACAGCACAGAAACCTGACATTTTAACAGGGGTGTGTAGACTTTTTATATCCACTGTAATAAACAAAAAACAAAATTTTAGATACTCCATTTTGTGATTTTTTAAGGGAGAATTGGACCTAATTACTCAGCAGACTATTTGTTTTAAATTGTCAGCTATTGACTGTTATTTGATGAACATATACTTCCCATGATAAACATAAACATACCACTACATATGTATCGGGGCTGTTCTTACATCATTTCTATATATTTTTTATAACATTTCAAAATTCAGAATTTTACAGTATATGCAGATTCAAGAAACCCTATGTTCCCAATAGTGTTATATAATATTGTAATAATGTCAAATTCTTAAAACCTACATAATAGATTCACATTTACTTTCTTGGAGACAAATTAAATATTTTTTAGAATGTTTCATCTCCTGTATATTTGTAATGTTCTCTTGATACATATTTTTCAGCATTTCTCATTTTCTATTAAATTTCATCGTTACATCTTAGATCCATAAAAAAAAAAAAAAAAAAGGAAATAAATCATACTTTAGTTTTGCTACTAGAATTCTGACCTTCTTTATTGTCTTGTTAAGGGAGTTTGAGATGCTTCAGATTCTATTTATCTATTTGCATTCCATTGAAACCAAAGAAAAGGCTACTTAGATTTAAATGTTCCTGATGGGACATCATAGTGGAAAAAAATAATTCAAGAGATTGAGCACTTATACAGGTTATGAGACTCCTCTGCAGGTGTTATTTTAGTGAAGAAGTGTCCTACCATACCTGTCAGTCACAGCTTTCATGAATTCTTCCAGAAGGTCATCATATAATTTTCCTCTCACTCTTTTGTGCCTCAAGCCAATATACAAGGGATCTTTTAGCAGCTCCTAATGAAAAGAAGATGTATCCTGTTAATATCTCATATAGCTACAAAGAGAAAAGCTTTTATATAATAAAATAAGTGTCATCTTTTACATAGTATTTATGTTTCTAAAACAACTGTGGTGGAGTCATATAGAAAATAATAATTTATATCCTGTGGAACTAGAATCATTTTAATTTTTCAAAAAATACAAAACATATTTTCCACAAGAATCAAGAAAGCATATTAGAGCACATTTAAATAGATAAGGGAGAGGTAAATTTGTGAAACTGTCACAATAAAATAAAAAATAAAATGTATCATGTGCATCAATGTTTATCTGAATCGGATAGAAATCACCCGTTTGTGTTTGAACTTGGACAGATACAATACTTCAACAACTGATACAACATTGAGATTGACTCGAGAGGGTAGTAATAATTAAATTATTATTAATGAACAGCATATAATAATTAAAATAATAATGAACAGCATATATAGAGAGGTTCAACATGACAATTCACCTGTCATTTAGTGAGTTTTTTCATATATATTCATATTAAAAACATACAGTCTTCAACATCCCTTTGCACAAAATATTTACTACTTATCTGAATACTGAAACCTTACAGTAAAAAGTTACAGAGATCAAGGTTGAATCCAGTATCTCCCTTCATGAATCATTTACCAAATCCTTTCAAACCTGACACCTACTTAAATCTAACACTTTTTAATGTTTTCATAATATTATGTACCACAAGCATGGAATATACAATAATTATCAGTGTATTCATTTTCTAGTGATAGGTTTTATATACAAATGTGCACACAGTGCCAACTTGTCTTGTAATCGCTTTAAAGTGATTAATCACAGTTGTAACCTATTGCATCAAGCTTGTGCAATTTGACCTTCAGCTGAATTACAACCTATGCCATTACAAACAGGGAAAATACTAAAACAATGAAAGGATACATTTCATTTTATTTTCAGTTAAAATGTATGTACTGTCATACACAAAAAGTGACCTATAACATAAACCTACATACAAGTCATTATGTTAATCCTACATGAACACCCAAGGAAATAAGAGGTCTAAAGATATAGAAAAAATATATAGTACAATAGGAAAAATCCTCATTCACTCCACTGGTTTACATCTGCTGACTATTTCTTACTTCATATATAAAATGTGATCAACACATGTTAATGTACCTCTGTAATGCATTTCAAAGTAATTCTAATATGTTTGTAGGGCAGAGACTACTAAAAACCGTACGCAGTTCAAAATAAAGCCAACTGCCCCACAGCCCCCTCTTACTGAGCATGCTCAGTCTGAGCCAGAGTCAGACTTTTTAGCTTGTTTTAGTTCAGCTTCAAGGAAGAGTAGGTCACACCCCCTGATAGGCAGAGGTAGGAGGAGGTAATCTGCTCTGCTTAAGGGAAAACCAACAGCCAAAAGTAGAGGGAAAAAAACAAAACACTTATTTTAAACTACATAATGTTTTTAATAGTGTTTGCCTCAAACATATGAAGCATAGTCTATGCACTTCAGTGGTCATTTAACAATAAAGATAAAGTGGAGCATTACGTGTTATTGTAGTGTCATGATGATTTTTAGTGACTAATATTACCAGTAATTATGGATATGGCCACTTTATTATGTATTATTGTGTGTGCTTATATGTTGCCTGAACATGGTTATCATGTATACTTGTATTATATGTGTTATAGAGAGAAAATGTATATAGAACAGGAGGATAAGGTAAAAATGCTCTGCGCATAAACCTAACTGAAGAACATTGCATCCTCAAACATACAGGACTTGATAAATAGCAGCCAAGACAAATGCATGCACTTCAAGTAGTCCTAGCAAACACTTGAGATTAACATCAAGGTTTTCTGCCCAGCTAGCTATTGACATCCGTCATGTTTAGATATCTGATGAGTTTGATCTCAAGTGCTTCTATAACAACCAAGGTTGCAAGGCAGATGTGTTTCATCACACACATACAGAAAGATACACAAGGTGGTGGTATTGGAGATGTATACATATGTTGGTTCTAGGATTCAATAAGGGTTGAGTTCTAGTTTCACATATCCAATGTGTGAGGGAGTTTCTGTGTTTGTATCCTGAATTGGGGAGTGGTCTTGCCATAGGCCACTTGTAACCTGTATCCAGTGTTCTCTGCATGTATATTTGGGCCTTGCCCTCATCAGAAGCCACCTTTTGTGCCACAGAGAACAAGAACCACACAATTCTGCTGGGGTAGGTGTGAACTAGGTTAATATCAAGCCCCTTTGAAGAAGCAGATTGTGACATGACATGTAGGTATTAAAGAGAATATTCACTTTTACTCCTAACTGTCAGAGAGCGGAAAAGACAGAAAGAGGGAGGCAGTTTCCATGGGGATATACATAGTTGTTGATTAAAATAAACTGAATGTGACTGACAAAATGTATTTAGTTTAGTTTACATTCAAACGTGCCTGTGATAGCTGTGCAATACACTTATACCCCTTGTAGGTATCTCTGCATATAAGGTAAAGCAACTGCTGGTCTATTAGAGACCTAGCAGTTACTTTAGATTATGAGATAACTTTCTGTAAACATCTGACAAAAACCAGGGAGAGAAATGCACACCTGGGAAGAAACCATACAATGCCTTGTAGACGGTGCAGACAAAGAGCAGTTTTTCAAATTTTTACCGATATATACGGTTTAAGGCTAGACATTTCCTGTAGTGTATCAGTCTGAACTTCACCATGTACACAGGCTAGAAATAAAATGTCAGGCAAGCTCCTCTGCATGAGAAAACTAGCAACCTCCAGTTTTATGTTTCTTCCAAAGCTGGCTTACCCTGTTTGACCTTAGAGAGACCCTAAGTGTTTTGCAAAAACTAAAAATCAGGGTGGGAGGAAGGTGCACATCTGAGAACAGTGCCATGTGGACGAGTGCCCAGTCAGGCTCCATCTCAGTTTTTAACCCATTTGGCATCGTCCAAGTGGGATGTCCAGGTTGGAAAAAGGATGTGATCACATATAAATAGTTGTGATAATTATGAATGTTGGCGAGGCCCGCAAGTTAGAGGGGGAAGAACCTTGCATTGTGTGGCAAACGGCATTGCCAGACTTCAAATTTTATTGCCGTCATTTGACAGGCTAGTCGCTAGTCTTAGTAGTTTAAATTTGTTCAATTGACACCAACTGCTAGCAAAACACACTCTAAATATTAGTGTTCTTTATTAGGGGTGGAAAATTCCAAAAGTAGCACAGCAATATTCCTTAAAATGTATATTTTTTTAATCCTGCTTTGCTTGAATTGTTATAGATCTTGCTTAAGCTAATGAGCCAAGGGCAACCATGTTGTCACCTGTTAAATTAATTTATGTACAAAGTTATGTATTCTGACTATTTTGTGAAACAGTGTATCATTTTGCTTTGTATTTAATTTGGTCATGCACTTACTGCAAACTTTTAAATTATTGCATACAGCCAGGTAAATAAATGGATACTTAATATTTTGGCTATAGTTATAGTTAATGCACGTATATACTAAATGCTTTAGGATACAGTGCACATTGCAGCAGTCTAGTTGTATGTTTATTGCTTCAATGTCAATGTTTTGTACTTGTGCTGTGCCCGTAATTACATTGTGCAATAAGTATGCAAATTATATTGATGCCAACATGTGGATTACAATAGCTAATGAGTACTTCACTCCTATGCTTAGCTTACAGAGATTTGATAGACATGTAAACTGTGTTACATGAAGAAGAAAAAAAAACAATTCCAGCACTTATTCCTTTATTGCATTGCTACAATAACTGCTCTAAATGTGGGCTGTTTAAACATCACCTTTCCAGTTGGCACTTTTTAGGGAAAAATCAAAAGCAATCACACCCACTACCCCAAATATTTTTCTTTTGGAGGAAAGTCCCACATTTAAATGGACAAAGCCACAACAACCTATTTCAAAGAAATTCCACTTTCACAATGATCTCTACTTAACCCATGAAAATATCTGTCTGGCACAGATTACATGAATATCATTTTGCTAATATTGGAATTGACCCAGCAACATGTTTTGTGGCCATATGCTATTAATAAACAAGATCTCTTGTAGAATGCCTGGGCACCCCCTATGCCTATATTTTATTTATTTAACTTTTTATGTCAAATTGACTGTTTTCATATTAGTCTGTGCTTCTCCTAATAAAAATTAAACAGTCTTGTGGGAAATCTAGTCCTGTTTCACGGCAGTGCAGAAACGTTGAGCTACAAAATATAAATTTAGCTCATATAAAACAAAAATGTATTAATGTATCCACACAAAAGTAATTTTGCTACTTTCAACTTTAGAGCCAGGCAATTCCCTCACCTTAGTGAATGTTGGCCATCATAGCATGTCATGTTTGAGAATATAAATATGTCTGTTTGGCCTTTAGTCCATTCACTTCTCAGATTTTAACATATAGCTTACTGTGTCATATGAAGGCCATGTGTCATGTTTGCATTTTTGGTAACAATGTTTCATTATAGAGTTGTCACAAAATCCTGTTATGTCATCTATAAAATATGACTTGTCCGTTGGCACTGCTCCATGTGAATGTGGTTTTAGAGAGTTAACTCCCTTTTTATGGAAATGATGGCTATTATTCCTCAGCACATTTCGTCACTCTGTAAAATGATTAGATTTGGCTTTACAATGCCAAAATTTGAATCTGATTTTTCTCCTTCCGGGAGGATACACCCTTTTTTTGCATGTCACTTTTTCTGTACTTATTTTAAGTTTCCAGAACCGTACAGAATTAAAGGTCCCTATTCAATCCCCAAAATTAAAATGTTACTCTGCAAATAATCCTTTAATGGTTTTGGCATTTTCAGGAGTAACACCCACTTCCTGGCACAGGACTACCTATCATAAAATGCAGTCAGAGGAAGAAATTAAAGAGCATAGATAGACAAAACTAAATACGTGCCAGATACACTTAAAAAACTTGGATTTTTCTTTTTGGACTGCTGTGTTACTGCTCTGGAAGCACAAAACATTCTGAGAGGTTGAGGCCTAGATTGTAAATTGTGAGTTTTTAATAAAATTGTGCATTTGCATCAAAATCTTCAACTGCAGGCCACCGGATCATCGTGGACAACAGTTTAAGTATTTTCCCATAAGACTGAGCTCCCAGGTGTCTATAAAAGCACAAAAAAGGGATATGGAAGATTATCTGTTTTTAAGATTAAAATAAACTACCCAAGTGTTTGTTTGAAGAACTAAACATTTTATTAACAAGTGTTGAAAAGCGTTATTTTACTCAAACACCTTCTAAACAGTCCCAACAAAGGTCTGCCACTTGAAACTCATGTACACAGTATCTCTGTAGTACTAGATGTAGTAGCCAATTGGAGTCCCAGCAGCATTTCAAAACATGCGGTTGAGAAACAGTGGCTAGTACATCTTGTAGCAATAGAAACAAACTATGTGCATGAGCTGCTGGGGGCGACTTTCGTAGGAACTATTTTAGAAGGTTTTCGTGAGTAAAAGCTTTTAGGAACTGTCACAACTGGATTTTGGGAGGCACAGGGGAATTTTTTGCCACCCCTTTTCTTCATACCTTCTGGACTATTGTGGACCGTGTATTGGCCCTGGGATTTGAGAACATCCCTGGTTTAAAACAGGATTTCACCATTATCTGTATCTTGGTTTAAGAATATGCTAGGTTCTGTATAGTTTAGAATGGCAGGGTATCTATGCTACTTGTGGTCATGCCCAGAGTCTAAAGGGTTTGCTAGAGTAATGTGCCTAAGCCTGAGATGACCAGTTCCTGTCCTGCGTAATTCATTTTGACTTATAATTCGTATTCAATCATAAACCATACAAACAATATGTTTCATGTTACGTCTAATGTTGTAAATAATATATTAAATGGTCTGCAGATGGACAGCTCTGCAGTATGTTTCAACTAGTACACCGGGGATGGGCCGTGGGACATGGGCTGTAATGATTGGTGTAACCTTGTTACCAGTGGTAAATTCATCACTAGGGGTGGAGTATAAATGTTGGAGTCTAATTAATGAAGTTCAGTTATGGTTTTCACATAAAAAATATGTGGATATATTTACTGTATGTCGGTATCCTGAGTGGGGAGTGGTCCTGTTCTGAGACCACTGGAATTCTGACCCCATTATCCTCTTAACATATTTGTGGGTGTGATCCCTATCCAGAAGCCATCTTTTGTGCCAAAGAGAATAAGAACCACATGATTCTGCTGGGGCAGATTGGAACTAGGTTTATATCAAGCCCCCTTGAAGAAAAATGGTGTTTAGATACAGAAAAACACACTTGGGTTGTTTATTTTAATAGTAAAACAGTAAGAGGTAGAATGTTAAATCTAAGAAGTAAGGCAATGTATTCAGCCAAGATAGATCTTTAGGAGAGATGTTTTGTGTATGTCAATTATAATATATTTGTCATCTATTGCTATATACATATATTTTACTTTTAACCAAGATACCTAACTACAGATGATGGGGACTGCCATGGGTACCAAAATGGCTCCACAATACGCAAATCTATTTATGGCCAATCTAGAAGAAACATTCTTATCTATATGCATTTACAAACCATACAAATACTAATGTTAGATAGATGATCTGTTCATCATCTGGACAGAAGGAGAAAGCAAACTCAGAGACTTTCATAATTCATTCAACATCTTCCATTCATCTATAAAACTTAAAATGGATTTCTCCACAGAACAGGTAAACTTTCTAGACACTACTATATCCATCACCAATGGCACTCTCCACTCATCTATATATAGGAAACCTACAGACAGATGTAATTACCTGCACCGCTCCAGTTTCCATCCCTCCCACACCAAACAAGCCATCATCCATAATCAAGCTATTAGATACCATCGGATTTGCTCAAACACTAGAGACCGTGATAAAAATGTAAAAACACTGTCTGAATCTTTAAAACAAAAGGGTATAAAAACCCATATTACCACCCAAAAAATCATTACTGCCATCAAAATATCCCGAGAACACCTATTAAACTACAAAACAAAAGAAAATTCTTCACGTATACCTTTAGTGATCACATACCATCCAATTATAGAGAAAATTCGGAAAATAAATCAAAGATTTACAACCATTACTAATTGAAGATACTAAATTAAAATATATTCCCAAAACCTACCATCCTTGCATTTAAACAACCACCAAACCTGAAACAAAAACTTGTCAGCAGAAAATTGGCCAATGAACAACTGAATACAAAAAATGGAACTAAACCTTGTAACAAACGTGCCTGTAAGTTATGTCAACACATTTGTAATGATGATAGAGCCACACATAACAACAAAACCTATAACATCAAAAGGATCATATTCATGTACATCGTCAAATGTGGTTTATATGATACAATGTACTTTATGTGACACAGGCTGTTACATTGGAGAAACCGGCCAAAAAATGCCTTTAAGGATGAATTTACACAGGCATTCAATAAGAAAACATAATGAAGACCGTTATTGTAGCCCAGTAGGACACCATTTTAGCCAGAATGATCACTCCATCCAAAACTTAAAAGTCAAAATACTCAGAGGAAAATTTAACAACATCCAAGAGAGAAAAGCATTTGAAATAAAGATTATCACATTCTTCAACTCTAAAAACACAGGACTTAATATAGACTTGGGCTTTAACACATTATCAGAATTTCATGTGATTTTTTTCTTTTCTTCTTATACTATAACAGACTTCGCACTCTTAGTGAGGTGTTTGTCCAACAGGAAATATATCACTGTGGACTACAGTGCTCTCCTTTTTCATGTATATATTGATGTATATGTGTATATAATATGTGTATATATGTTTCCTTTGCTATGTTGTGTTTATTCCCCATATTTGAATTTACCTGATGATGTCAGATGCTGTTTCCACTCTATCTGCATCTGCTGTTATTATTCAAACTGAGGGTTCCATCTCATGTAGTATTGCTTGAGACTTGATAAAGGGAGGCTAAGCCTCTCGAAAGCTCGTCATTATAAATAAGACGTTTGTCCAATACAAAAGGTATCAAATTATATTGCAATACTCATTATAAATATATATATATATATATATATATATATATATATATATATATATATATATATGGATTAATAATTACTAAATTACTAGATTACTGGACATTCACGGCTGCTTCACTCTTCAATATATATATATATATATATATATATATATATATATATATATATATATATATATATATACATATACATATATATATACATATACATATATATATACATATACATATATATATACATATATATATATATACATATATACACACACACACACACACAGTAGAATAGAAGAAGCACACCGAGTCATAAATATGTGTGTGTATGGGGGTAGGGGGTGATATCCTTGTCAGACTCTGTATTTCTATTTAATATTACCATCCTCTTGCACAGAAAAAAAGCTTAACCTTTGTAGATTTCAGTTTTTGACATGTGTGGAAGCATATCATGTACATCCTTTTGTGGTTTCCAGGAGATAAGAGTAATGTCTCTAAACCAGAGACACATACTATCTGCATCTACTGCAGACTAGTAAAGGGACTATGCATGGCGCTTGCAATATTTAGGATCTGATGATACCGAGCATGTTTCCATAGACACCTATTCATGTATTGCGGACAACAATCAAATGTCAAAAGAAGATCTTGTAGTACAAGGCAGCAATGGTTCTTCAATGTCATTTGTAGCAAGTCCATAGCTTCACATGGTGGGGAAATGTAAAAATACAGGATACATGTAACATTGTCTGCATTTGAATGGTCTTGAACTGGACTCCTTTCATGTTGATAAGGAATAGTAGAATTGATCAATTGTTTGTAACATTTTATGGCATGCGAACTGGCATTTGTGGCCTAGCATACGAGTCCCTAATGTCAAAGTAACATGTTCATCACTAAAGTACTATTACATTGTTAAGTTAAAACCTGTCATCAAGAATAGATACAGCCAACTGATTTTCAACACTAATGCTATATCAAAAATGTTAAGCAGTTAAAAAGAGACAGCAATCCCCCAGACTGGGCTCCTAATTGTTGTGAGTCACTGCTTTGGCCCTTAGCTCTGCTTTCACATGGCATTCTATTTATTATCTGCAGCATACATTACTGCACGCAATGCAAATGTCATGAGAAAGAAGCGCTTCATAATGTGCAGTCAATGACCTAATATAACATTAGAGAACTTTTTTTTTTTTCAGTAAATGTTAATATTGAGAAATCCCATAATTGTGGGACTTTTCTGTCTATTGGTTACATATTTCACAATTACATTTTTGCTAAATTGTTGGCTACATGTAAATTTGGAAGACGCACAAAACCGGCAGCTCTTTATTTAAAAAGGAATTTTCTACTTTCAAAGTGATAGTGATTTTTCATGGAAAGAATAAATAGTACTGACTACTGGGGCACCAACCTACTAGATAACTGGCTTTAATAATAAAAAAACTATACTGTACATACACTTAAATCATGTGTACTGTATAGTTTTAGAAACAGGAGTATTCATTAAAATGCAACTTTAAACTCTTCTATTTGTGAATAGTTTTACAGATAGCTCAACTTATTTGGATTTTGACAATGATCAGATCTCACCTTCGGGATAACATTATGCTTTAGACATCCCATTCATAATCAAATGCGGGTTTACAAGACCTTCTATTATTCTGTAAGTTAAATACATTTAATCATTTAAATAAATCACATTTTGTTAGTAACAACTCAGCCTGGGTAGCCTACTTGGCTAGCTATTTTGAAACTTCATCAGAATGTGGCCACCATGCCATAAGTAATTCACAAAGGTCTCAGCTGTGACTTGAAACGCACAAAGACAGAATTTCCCTGTAAGTGCAGATGTGATTAAATCACAATAATGCAGGGATTGCTTCACCGGAGCAGGAACATGAGGACATTCTGGCCTAGCAGGAACTTTGAAAAACATACTATTAAATATTTGCATATATCCACTTGCAGTGACTAGGTGAAGTGCAGAGGACACATAAGGGAATAATGATCTCTCTGATTATTTTACTTTGATAAATATGTCAGAATAAAAAATGGGGTCCACACACTAATGTATAGCGATATTTGGATGCACGAAAAGGTATTTGGGATCCAGGGAAATTTAGAAAAGTAGGCAGTAGTAGTGCAATTGTCTTGTTATGTGTGGCTTTGATTTATTCTCCAATCTTATCTGGTTTCATTTAATTTCACAGATAACCAAGGCTTCCTACATTTAAGTCTTATTAATAACCTGTTCTTTAGTAATTATAAATACAGTTTCTTTTAGTTACCATCACCTAGTGACGCAATCTAAAAATCAATTTGCCCATTTGGCAGATTTATGGTCTTTTACATAATGTTCAATAGCTAGTGCTATCCTAATATGTGCCCAAATATGATACTTGTAACTTCAATCTAAATTAGTCTGGTTGGAAATTGAATCACATCAACTCTTAGATGCTACAAAAAGTGGTGACCTAGTTAGAAAGATCTTTCATCTTCTGGAGCAGTCTTCAAAAGCAATACTTTTCCATTTATTTACACAGCATAGTTCTGAACTTGCTTACATGTACTGAAGTGTGATTGCAATGTGTTTAGACTAGTAGGTAAATACAAGAAGCACTATCAATGAAAGTAGTGACATGAAAAGGTGACTGTTACAGTATACTTAAGGAGCCTGTTCACACTAGCCATTTAAAAGGGTAATTTAAGCAAAATACTCCAAACAGCAGCAAATATCTGATTTTTTTTTAACTATGCTTTTTAAGTATTTAGTAAATGGTCTCAGGAATGCTGAGAATTACTAAATGTAGATCAAAGAACTGGCAACTTCCACGCCAGGTCATTATATGCCTTCCACAGTGAACTGAATTCATTGCATTTCAAAAAAGTGATGTTCAAGGCATAACAATATCTTGGTATTTATTCCTTTTATCGTTCAAGTTGCAATCACAACATTATATATATATATATATATATATATAAATATATATATATATATATATATATATATATATATATATATATATATATATAGTAGATATAAAAAGTCTACACACCCCTGTTAAAATGTCAGGTTTCTGTGATGTAAAAAAAAAAAAAGAGACAAAGATAAATCATTTAAGAACTTTTTCCACCTTTAATGTGCCTATAAACTGTACAACTCAATTGAAAAACAAAACTGAAATCTTTTAGGTGGAGGGAAGAAAAAATATAAAAATAAAATAATATGGCTGCATAAGTATGCACACCCTTAAACTAATACTTTGTTGAAGCACCTTTTGATTTTATTACAGCACTCAGTCTTTTTGGGTATGAGTCTATCAGCATGGCACATTTTGACTTGGCAAGATTTGCCCACTCTTCTTTGCAAAAACACTCCAAATCTTCACAGCCCTCTTCAGATCACCCCACAGATTTTCAATCGGATTCAGGTCTTGGCTCTGGCTGGGCCATTCCAAAACTTTAATCTTCTTCTGGTGAAGCCATTCCTTTGTTAATTTGGATGTATCAATTGAGTTGTACAGTTTATCGGTCACATTAAAAAGGTGGAAAAAGTTCTGAAATTATTTATCTTTGTCTCATTTTTTTACAGCACAGAAACTTGACATTTTAACAGGGGTGTGTAGACTTTTTATATCCACTGTATATACTCGAGCATAAGCCGAGATTTTCAACCCCTTTTTTTTTTTTAAGGCTAAAAAGGGCCCCCTCGGCTTATACTCTAGTCACTCTCATCCCTATGTCTCTCTTACCTCCCCCCTCCTCATTCTAAACCCCCCTAAATAGCTCCCCCTCTCCCCCCACTTACCTGCTTCTGCTCACAGGTAAGTGAAAGGAAAGGGAGGGGGTTGTTGAGGATGAGGAGGGGGGTTGTTGAGGATGAGGAGGGGGGTTGTTGAGGATGAGGAGGGGGGTTGTTGAGGATGAGGAGGGGGGTTGTTGAGGATGAGGAGGGGGGTTGTTGAGGATGAGGAGGGGGGTTGTTGAGGATGAGGAGGGGGGTGGAGGAGTGTGATAAGGGAGGGGGGAAGAGACACAGGGAAGGGAGAGGGGGAAGAGACACGCGAGAGAGAGGGGGGACACAGGGGGCAGCACATTTCCCACCCTCGGCTTATACTCGAGTCACTCATTTTTACCCAGTATTTTGTGGTAAAATAGGTACCTCGGCTTATACGAGATATATATATATATATATATATATATATATATATATATATATATATATATATATATATATAGAGAATTAAGTACAATACTGTGTTTATATTTGCTTCTGCAGTGCTACGAACAGGTGTTATTATCATCCTTTATTTATAACACGCCAACATATTCCGCAGCGCAATACAGGGGTTAGGTACAAGTATAAACAATACCCCACAATGAAAATAATGGAAGACCCTGTTATTGAGCATTCAATCAAATGTACACAGTGCTTTCCCTAGAGTTCCTCACAAGATTGAAACGCAAAAACTTACATTCTAAAGGGTGTGGGTGAGGTACAGGAGAGTGAGAGATGCATAGTGAATGAAAAGGCTAACGATGATAGGCTTTTTTAAATACATTTATTTTTAAAGAGATTTTGAAGGATTTGAGGCAGGAAGATAGTCTGGTGGAGCGAGGTAAAGAGTTCCAAAGAATAGGGGCAGCACGAGAAAAGTCTTGAAGACGGGAGTGAAAGGAGGTGATGAGAGAGGAGGGAAGAAGGTCATTAGCAGAGCGAAGAGGGCGGGTGGGAGTGTATTTTGGGATGAGAACAGAGATGTAGGAGGGTGCACTATTGTGGAGGGCTTTATATATTAGGATCTAACCCACTTGCGAGTCCTCTCTAGCGCTCGTAATATTTTGTGCTACATTTGCCATTTATGGGTTTGAAAGCAGTTGTGGGCTTGAGAAATTCCAGCACTTGAATAGCGATTTGCGATTGTAACATTTGCGGGCTTGAAAGATCAAAGGCTTTGCTGGGTCGGAGTTACGATTTTGGCAGCATGTAGTAATTGTCAGCCTGTAAGCCGCAAATAGAATGTGAGTTGCTAAAAGTGGCCAATTTAATATCCGTAACTTTTGCGGGCTACAGTATGGGCAGAGTAACTACAATTTGGACAATTTATTGAGACCCCAAGTCAGGCAAGGAGAGCCCGGCTATAACATTACAGTTTTAAGTATATAACTTTATTATACATTTTTACATAAAATTTATGACTCATTTAATTTACTTGAACATCAATGTCAACTAAGCTGCAGATATTTGTATAATGTGCAATGAGGTAACCCTCTTGTGATAGGACAACCACAAGTAAACGAAGGAGGAGATCATGGGGTCTGAAAAAGGACAGCTGGATGCAGCTTAAATATTATATTACATCCTGATAGGTATGGAAAGATAACCATACATTAGTTTGGCATCAGACGGGTGCTATGTACATTTATAATCAATGCAGGCTTAAAGAATATGTAGCTGAGTACTGTCACAACAAGCCATTGCCTGCCCAGTCAAGAGCGGAGATTTTTACATAATGAAGGGCCCGTAGCCCACCTCAGGCTTGCCTGGGGTTGGGGGGAGGGGCCACCTGACATGGCAGGCCCGGGTAGGGGCGGGGTGGTGGCTAGCTGAGGGAGGTGGAGCAATGTAGGCGTTTGCCGCCAATTTTCTCCAGTCCGCCCCCAGCTAGCCATGGGAGCAGATGTGCTGCTGGGCAGCCCCTGTTTATGGCTTCCAGAGTGTTAGGGGCTGGCCCCTAGCTAGCCATCGAAGAGGATGGAGCTGCTAGTGCTCCTTGTCATAGTGTATGTGAGTGCTGGGGGGCACTGATGTGAACACTGCTGAGCTGGTTCAGGCCACAGACCTGGTTGATGCAGCTGTGAGGGCTGTGTTGTCTCTGGGTGTGCAGGGGAGGGTAAGCTGTGTCCCTGCTATCAAGGCAGCATGTATTATGAACTGCATTATATAACTCTGTAGTAGGCTTATATATTATACACTTATATTGTGTTTGGGTATGTTTTTTTTTTTGTTGTTGAGTATTTTATTTATGTATGGATATGTATATGTATGTGTGTATGTTTATATGTATATATATATATATATATGTATATGTGTGTATTTGGATATATGTATGCTTTTGGTTCTGTGTTATGTATATGGATATACATGTGCTTGTTATTATCTATATGTGGATCTAATTATATATGTATGTATTTGGACATATTTATATGTATGTATATTTGTTTTGTAGGTATATTGGTTATGTATGGGCTTTGTTTGGTTCATGTGCATTGTGTATATGTGTTGTGTGTATTTCATATGTGTATTGTGTTTTGTTGTATGGGTACATATGTTTGTGTATTGTATATATGTTTGTGTATAGATTGTGTGGGGTGGTCAGAGTGCACATTATCATATTAGTGAAGGCTGTGTGTACCATTTTGCTGTGTGCTGGGACTCCTGGTGATGTCCCCAGGCCTTCCTTCCCTCTCAGGCTGCCATGCTGTCTGGGAGCTGCAGTGTAGGTAAGCAGCACTTGGTCACATTAATAGCAGCATTCTCTGTCAATATGATAGTCAAGTCTAGGGGACTGCTGTTATATATATTGACATATTCTGTATACTGCGGTTTTCATCCGCTATAAATCTATTTCATATTATTATCTACGAGTCTGAGGACGTTGTGTGATTATTTAATACTTACATAATTTTCCCTTGCGTTAGTTGTATAATAGTGTGTTCATAACTGGAGTATGGGGGACAGATAGAACTTTTAATTCTGGCGGTGGCAGTTGGCTTCTCCAATTGCAGTCTAAGGGGTTGAACACCAGGCGATTTATAGTGAGATTGGACTGTAGCAATTGCGGTCTGGAATGATTATATGATTTGCGGTTGTTCTTGATGCAACTGCACTAGGTACAGCGCTTAGTGCTGTGCCTTAAGGATCTATTGGGGCCATAAGCCTATATATCAGGTTACCAGGGGCTGTCTTAAGGGGGAGCAGGGCAGAGAGGCCTTAGAAAGTTATAGGGCCAATTCCTTCCCATAGTGTCCTCCTTAGACGGGTTGGTGCCCAGGTTGTTTAGTGACATTGCGCGCTTATTATTCTTAACCGCCTTGACATCGGGGTATTGGGGCTGTTTATAAACAGTCTACTTTATAGAGGTCCATATTAAGGGATAGTGGGGAGTTTGGGGTCTGATGGCTTGGGCATAGCAAGTATTTGTTGTGTAGGTTCCTGCCAGGTATGTTTGATATAGTTAGGTTATTGTGCTGTTGGTCGCATCTTGGGATCGGTGTCTGCACTGAGTTCCCTTCATAGGCGGTCCACCGGGAGGTTAGTTATATGGGGTAAATCTATTTGCCTGTACTCGTTCTCCTTGGTATCATTTTCATCTCGGCTGTCTTGCGGGGTCATTCCTGCATGTTCCTGGCAGGGTTGTCCTTGTGGTTCTAGGGTACGTTAGGGGTATAGGCCTCCCGGTATGCTGGGAGGCTTTACCATTTTATCGCATTACCGTTCTGTGCCGTAGGTTCTCATTCCCCGTTCATCATCTCTATCGTCGTGGGTTCCATTGATCAGGTAGACAGTTCTCATACCACTAGTTTCAGGTTTGTAGTGGGATTTGGAAGGAGGCCGGGTGGCATTCCAGCAGAATTATCCCTTTTTGGGTATGTCGTATACTCCTCCACGGTTTACTCTTATGCCTTATCCGCTATGGTCTTGGGTGGTTATATTGACTCCTGAAGGTGGGTCTAGGGTAGGTGTTTGGTACATTCCTAGTTATAGTAGAGGTGTTTGCGTCTGATAATATAGACATAGGTGCTCTAGGCTACCGATGTTAAAGGTGGACAAGTGTTTTTTATATGTAATTTTTGTCTCAGTTGTTTTCTGCACAGGCACGTTTTTCCATAGTGTTGGCAGGATAGCTGATGGATTAGATCCGCTGGTAGCAGTTTTTTCTTTTCATATACCAGCTCTTTTCAAATCTGGCTGTAACGGCATCTGGGGACCTGCGTTGGGCCCCTGGTCTGTCTGGTTAGAGGTAGTGTAGGTTATGCAGCGAGATGAAAGATTGTAAGCCATGATTGCGCCATTTGGTGGGTAGCGGTGTGCGTGTTCAGTGGGTCTATCACATGTATATATTTTTTTTATTTTGTATGGTAATTGAGATATGTATAATGGATTGTCAGATTTTGTCTCGGATTAAAAAAAAAAAAAAAAAAAGTCTTAGGGGTCGTGCTGGCGGGGCGCTAACGCTTGATATCCGGTAATAGTCATAAAGCAGAGGGTATTATATGCTTTTCCAGGTGAGTTCCAGGATATAATTAACTCTTTGTACCGGGATTGGCAACGTGCAGACTGAGGAGTATATATGGGTTATTACAGAGGTGGGGTTTTTTGGTCTCTATGCAACAAGGGCTGTCACTCCTGTCGTCCCCGGCGGTTGTATCACGCTTTGATACTTTATTAACTTTTATTTGTAACACGCCAACATATTCCGTAGCGCAATACAGGGGATAAAAACAAGGGGAAATACAGCATTAACAACATTCCAAAAATGGAGGACCCTGTTTTGATCATTCAAGGTGGTATCATAAGCTATTGTGATAGGTATGTGCTGTAAGGTATTTGGCTTTGTAGATCTTGCTAGAGTTATACACGGATGGTTGGCAGTGGATCGAAGGGCAGTAAGTAGAGTAGGCAGTGATTGCAGTGGTGGTGCAGGCTGTTTCTCAGTATGTAGTTGCTTGTTCAGGACAACGTTGTTGAAAACCCTGTGCTCAGTACGGATTGAGGAGCATATAGTATTATGAAGATACAAGGTCAAAAAGACAGGATGGAGGACGGTTCCTTCTCAGGTGCGAGCCTCAGACTGCAGGCCAGGGTGGGAGGTTGGACAGTTTGGGCACTGGGTACGCTATCCGTAGGCTCAGAGGAGGAGTCCCCCAAAGGCGGGGTTATGTTGGGGGGGGGGGCAAGTAGCAGTGTGGCCCATCGGAAATCAAGCTGGGTTAATGGGTCCTGACGTAGGAATGGATAGAGAAAGCAAGGGGTAAAGGCGAACAGGAGGTATGGCAAAGGGACAGCAGGCGACGGGTAGCCTTTTCCCAAGGGCCGGAGATACCACTGTTCGGGAAGGAGGTCTGTGATAAGGGCAAAACCTTCGGGCTGTGCAGCCATCTCTCCTTCCCGCTGGTGTACCGGTAGTGAGAGTTTGGTTAGTAGACAGGCAGGGAGGGCGACCTCAGATGCCTGGTCTTGGGATCCAAAGGGTGATCGTAAAGGCGAACAGGAGGTATGGCAAAGGGACAGCAGGCGACTGGTAGCCTTTTCCCAAGGGCCGGAGATACCACTGTTCGTGAAGGAGGTCTGTGATAAGGGCGAAGCCTTGTGGGCTGTGCAGCCATCTCTCCTTCCCACTGGTGTGCCGGCAGTGAGAGTTTGGTTAGTATACAGGCAGGGAGGGCGACCTCAGGTGCCTAGTCTTGGGATCCAAAGGGTGATCGTAAAGGCGAACAGGAGGTATGGCAAAGGGACAGCAGGCGACTGGTAGCCTTTTCCCAAGGGCCGGAGATACCACTGTTCGTGAAGGAGGTCTGTGATAAGGGCGAAGCCTTGTGGGCTGTGCAGCCATCTCTCCTTCCCACTGGTGTGCCGGCAGTGAGAGTTTGGTTAGTATACAGGCAGGGAGGGCGACCTCAGGTGCCTAGTCTTGGGATCCAAAGGGTGATCGTAAAGGCGAACAGGAGGTATGGCAAAGGGACAGCAGGCGACTGGTAGCCTTTTCCCAAGGGCCGGAGATACCACTGTTCGGGAAGGAGGTCTGTGATAAGGGCGAAGCCTTGCGGGCTGTGCAGCCATCTCTCCTTCCCGCTGGTGTGCCGGTAGTGAGAGTTTGGTTAATATATACAGGCAAGGTGGGGAGACCTCAGGTATGACCATATGGCTGGTTACTGCGGTTATGGAAAGAGGTCTGTGACAAGTTTAAATCCTTGCGTTTCTGTGCGGCCATCTCTTTCCGCTGGTCGGATGGTAGCAGGAGGTTGGTTGGTAAACAGACAAGGTATGTCGACCTCAGGTGACTGGTCTGGCGATCCAGGGTGATCACGTGACCATGTGGCAGCGGCAGCCAGTTGAGCAGGTGGGAAGGAGGTAGTTACAGTGTGTTGGGCACGCTGATTGCTCCCCCTTCCTGGATTACGGCTCTCTTGGTTCAGCCAATCACGAAGTTGGTTTGCACCTTCCCTTGATGAAATGGGACTGGTTCTATATGAGTGATTCTACGACGTGGGAGATTGCCAGCAGCATTTGGGCATATTCCGCATGGAACTTGCTGCCCACTCGCTTGGTGCAGAAGCAGATGCAGTAACAGCCCTATGGGCTTTTGGAGAAGATGGTCTTGAGAATTGGAAGGTATCGGGCGGAAATAGCATGGGCTATTAGTAAAGCAGACCATGCGGGCGAGTGGCCTTGGAGTTAGGTTTTAGGAGGGTATGTGGCTGGCCATGGTGTTTTTTGTTGGTGGGGGGAGTCGAATCCGCAAAGGTATTATGCGATCTTCTCTGTGGCGGGTGGTGAGGGGAGTCGCCGGGACAGTGGAAAATGGGGGGAGATCCTACCCTACGGTGGTACGGATGTTCCAACACGGTAGGCCCTGGATGAGGCTTCTGGGCGTAGGGTGTACTGTCTCTGTCCAGGCTCCTCCCCTCGGGGTTATGTTTATTTATGTATTTATCGTTATGGTTATTACATCATGTTGTGTTTACCAATAAACGCTGTGGCCAGTTATCTCCCAAGAAATGGTCTGTGTCTAATCTGTGTCTAATTTTGTATTCAATGGGTGATGGGGTATAAATTCTTATATGCACCTACCAAATGGGCCTTGCTTAGGTCATGAAGGGCCCGTAGCCCACCTCAGGCTTGCCTGGGGTTGGGGGGAGGGGCCACCTGACATGGCAGGCCCGGGTAGGGGCAGGGTGGTGGCTAGCTGAGGGAGGTGGAGCAATGTAGGCGTTTGCCGCCAATTTTCTCCAGTCCGCCCCCAGCTAGCCATGGGAGCAGATGCCCACCCACCCATCCCTAGAGTATTGTTGTTAACGTGTTGTATATATTGTACTGTAAAAAAAAAAAAAAAAAAAAAAAAAAAAGCAGCTGTGTATTAAGTTGTTGTCTATGTATTCATTGTGGTAGATGTATCTTTTAAGTGTATATTATATGATATCAGACGTTTGTTTATTTTGTCACAGCGGCGGGTGGTGAGGGGAGTCGCCGGGACAGTGGAAAATGGGGGAGATCCTACCCTACGGTGGTACGGATGTTCCAACACGGTAGGCCCTGGATGAGGCTTCTGGGCGTAGGGTGTACTGTCTCTGTCCAGGCTCCTCCCCTCGGGGTTATGTTTATTTATGTATTTATCGTTATGGTTATTACATCATGTTGTGTTTACCAATAAACGCTGTGGCCAGTTATCTCCCAAGAAATGGTCTGTGTCTAATCTGTGTCTAATTTTGTATTCAATGGGTGATGGGGTATAAATTCTTATATGCACCTACCAAATGGGCCTTGCTTAGGTCATGAACAACTAGTGGGATTTGAGTAAGTAAATTAAAAGGGTGTGTATTGAAAAAGAAATGGGACCTTAATATAACCTTTTTTTCCCAGAACTGTCTCTTGAACTTGGTCTTACTTATGTAAATGCAGACATTCACATGCTTGCAACGTTTCTGCATAACAAAAAGTTCTACTTTATTACCCACAGAAGTTGTGGTTTCTTTACGTTCTTGTAGGCATATTCACAGCTGGAAAAGCAAAGACGGCTTAGACATGTTGGAATGACAACAAACAAAGTGATGTCAGGCTTAACTTAGACAATGAAAGAAAGCAGAGCTATTTTTATAAAATAAATGCAAGCTTGTTCTTAATATGTGTGTCGAAAGTTAAAAAAGGGGATGATAGATTAGAGTAAGCAGGCCTCGTTTAATATAGACACACTTCATAAAGTAACATTGGTTCCAACATCATAATTTAAACATTTTTGTAACTTTACATCGTGATGGATTTTTGTGCACTTCTATGTACCTGCTGCTGAATGTGCCAACTGCTAAAAATAGTACATCACTCCGTAATAATGCAGTTATAGATCAAAGACTAATAATAGACAGAGCAAATAGTGTTTTCCACCAGTTTCCCACATTAAAATGTGTCCTATATATATATATATATATATATATATATATATATATATATATATATATATATATATATATATATATATATATATATATATATATATATATATATATATATATTGTGAGATGCGCATGTGCACTATGCACAAAGTGCGAGTTGAGACTTCAAGAAGTTTCCTGGGTTTCAAATGTTTGGTAAGAAACGGCAGTGATTACCAGAAAAATATGTGTTATATAGAAAAGTTCTGTGTACTTACAAATGTATATGCAGGAGAGTAAATACCAGCTTTGCACACCCAGAGGAAACTGATACATTTCCTCTGCATACTTGCCAATGTCCAAGTATGCCCTTTGACCTTTCAAAAGGAAGTACTTGTACTGGATTGCTTCTTTGCATCATCTGGGATGCTAATCTGAGCAGGGGTTTACAGGGGAGTAAACTGACAAAAGCATCAGCTTGCAAATTGAAAAAAGATTTAGCAAACATCAGAGTGAATTTGTAAATGTTTATTTTGGTATTTTTTCATGCAAAAAAAATGTTTGCATACATTACAGATTTTCCTCTATCAGATGCATTCATAATCCAGGAAACATATGTAGGCCTAATTACAATGCCTGAGGCTGTGAATCTGCAGGCTTGAAAATTGCAACAGTTACAAAGAGATTAAAATGACTCAAGCTCGTAAGTACATGGCAGAAAGCCAAAATCATAAATCATGCTTCTATTGGTAGCATTTCAGAGCCTGATCATGATCAATTAAGCAAGACCCGTAACTTACTGCTTAAAACAGAGCCAACCCCAGAACTTGCTGCAAAGTACGATTTGCAATTGGACTCACAATCTCACAAGGGAGTGAGGGAGGATGTGAGTGAGAAAGGGGGGGCGCAGAGAGTGAGAGAGGGGGGCGCAGAGAGTGAGAGAGGGGGGGGCGCAGAGAGTGAGAGAGGGGGGGGCGCAGAGAGTGAGAGGGGGGGGGGGCGCAGAGAGTGAGAGGGGGGGGGGCGCAGAGAGTGAGAGGGGGGGGGGCGCAGAGAGTGAGAGGGGGGGGGGGCGCAGAGAGAGAGAGGGGGGGGGGGCGCAGAGAGTGAGAGGGGGGGGGGCGCAGAGAGAGGGGGGGGGGGGGGCGCAGAGAGAGGGGGGGGGGCGCAGAGAGAGGGGGGGGCGCAGAGAGAGGGGGGCGCAGAGAGAGGGGGGGCGCAGAGAGAGGGGGGGGCGCAGAGAGGGGGGGGCGCAGAGAGGGGGGGGCGCAGAGAGAGGGGGGGCGCAGAGAGAGGGGGGGCGCAGAGAGAGGGGGGGCGCAGAGAGAGGGGGGGGCGCAGAGAGAGGGGGGGCGCAGAGAGCAGTTGCAAGCCGCAACATCCCTGCTTTGCAAGGATTACCTTTGGTGCTCATTGCGAGCCCAAAGATGAGCGCAGAAGGCGCTCATCGTGGCGCTTGCAATGAGCTTTAAAGGTAATCCTTGCAAAGCAGGAAAGTTGCGGCTTGCAACTGCTCTCTCTCTGCGCTCATTGCGAGGCTCCCCCCCTGTGTAGTTTAGGGGCCTTGCGATGCGTGTAACTGCGTTAAGTGCTACTGCCTTGCATTAAGTGTTAATTCTTTGGGCTTCTTTTTACGTCCTTCGTCCTCGTTGCGTTTACCTTTTTTCATGAGCCATTTTTTTCCCTCGCTTAGGCAATTTTCGATCTTGCCTTAAATTAACTCTTAACCTTACTCACAGGCTCCCTGGCTCTTCCACTGTACTGTGTGAGTGTGTAAGTTAATTTGAGACATATTTCTTTTTTCTTTTTATTTTTTTAAGGTCTTTCGAGTTCTGTGGTTCCGCCGTTAAAGTCGTAATTTTGCGAGCCCCATAGTCCATCTACGTGCTTCGGTCCTAACTCGTAAGGACCTCACGATGAATGCATGAGGCGCTCATCGTGAGCCCTCCAAGGAGCGCCTTCGGCACTCATTGTAGCCTAAGTCCCGCGGGCCCAAGTTGCTGACTGGTCTCAGTATTGAATCTGGACCTAGCTTTACGAGTTGGTCTATACGCTCTGCTTCAGTCCTGTAGATCCATCCATTGACCAGTGGACTGGGGTAGAGCAGCCCCCAGCATTACACTCTAGGCACATGTACAACTATATACTATTCCGGAATAAAATGCTTATATTACAGTAAAAACAATATTTTGTCATGTTTTAGATGCCCAGGAATCCAAGTACTTTCGCTCTAGTATGAGAAAACAGTTTAAGACAGAAGGAGAAAACAAAAAAATGTTCTATAATTTAAGTAATGCTAGAACAGTGAATGTATGAGCTTGAAGTTGCACATTTTGGTTACCTCGTTATCTGTTCCCACATCCAGCATTACAGGCAGACACTCCTGGGGCTGTACTCCTCCGCATGCTGTGTAAAGTGCCAGTTTACCAACAGGAATGCCCATGCCATAACTTCCAAGGTCTCCAAGACCAAGGATCCGCTCTCCATCTGTCACCACAACTGCCTTAAAAAAGGAAAAAACACAAAATTTAAATACTCTAGGATTTCATTCTCAAAACATATTGTACAAGTCTCTGTGATCGGACAAATATTTTCTGTGTACAGCCATGAAGGAGTTTGCAGGTCCTTACAAAGTAATTTGCTGCCTGCACATTTATACTTTAATGAGGGATTAGCAGAAACATGCACTGGGTTATTAGTGCAGCCCGTTCACTAAAAGTATCTACTATACATTATGTTTTATGAATAAAATAAATGAATCACATTCACTGTTACTATTCATTACTTTTAGCTAATATTTATAGTTAATTATAGGATGTCAAATGGACACTGTAAAAAAAGTGTTTTTGAAACTCATTAAAAGGTTAATAATGTAAATCTATTTGTACTACAGCAGTGAGGTACCCACATAAAGTGTATTGTGTTACTTAGGGATAACTCTGTTACAATATATATATATATATATATATATATATATATATATATATATATATATATATATATATATATATATATATATATATATATATATATATATATGTAAAATCCCACTTTAAGACTTGCAGAACATAGGACAAAATGTTGCTCTTATCTTACTTTTATTTGGATTAATGTTCCATGAGTAAACGTAAAGGAATGTATTTTTTGGAAACGTTCTACCTCTCTCTAAAATGCTTCATACCATACATTAAACATTTCCAATTAAGCTGAAAGTATAACAACCTGCTTTGCTGTGTACACTTTTTTATGATCTATAAATTTCAATAAAATAATCATGTACAGTATTTTGTAGAAAAACAAACAAACATGAAAGTAAGGGGATGAACTTGTACAGATGAATTTGGCTGCTTAAAAAGGACCACTGAAAAAAAAATGTCTGGTTACTCAATATTCTTTTTTATATTCCATTTTATTGTATCAATATGTTATTATAGTAAAGGGATAACACTACTTATTAATTATTTAGGCTATTTTCCATTTTGGGAGCATCCATTTTGTTAGTCACAGTCCACTCTTCATAGCCAAGGCCTCAATGTTGCTAATACTGCAGATGAATATGCAACACATGCCCACCCATGCTTTGTCCTGTATAGGTCACATGCCAGTCTGATGCCACCAGTGACTGCATTGACACCAGTGACATTACATGACCAAATTAAATACATGGAAGTGCTCATGCAAAATTAGCACAATGGCTTTAAAGAAAGGCCTGTGAAAAGTAAAATGGCTGAAACCTTAGTAATAGGAAACCCAAATAATAAACTACATTATAAAGTGTACTAACGATTAAACTGATAATTCTTTTTAGATTTCAGTGATCCTTTAAGTTAGAGCTTTCGTCAAATTCTTCAAAAAGAAAATGCAGTATTGTAAATATGCATGATGCTTTAACCCAATAGGGTTTTATAACCTCTTAATAGAATAGACAGAACCCAAATAGTTTCCCCCATTACATTTTCAGTCACTTTTCTCCATTTTGTTTTTTTTCGTGCCTGTGGGACTGAGGCTTCATTTGCACTGTATCTTATTCATCATATTCAGAAGTGTGTTTAGCTGCAATACTAATGACAGGTTGAATATTACTTGTACATTGACAATTAAAACTATTTAGTGTACCTTAATATTATCCTCCGGCCAGGATTTCATCAATGTGGAAATGTGACCACGGTCATGGATGGTAATAAACAGACCTCTGTATAGAAGAAAGATAAAACCAATGTAAGATTAGATCAAGAAACAACAACATCTGTAAAATGCATTGTAACCATAACTAAGTTGTCAGCTATTCGGTCACATTAACAGCACTCCAGATTCGCATAGGCACCTTAAAACCGAATCCCTTCATTGATAAGACTGTTTATATAAAAAAATATCCCATTTGTTAACAACCTAATAAGCAAACGGCTAAATATAAAACCTTTGTTTTTTTTTTTTATAAAAACTGTTATGATGTAGCTATTCCCAGTTTGAAATGTGTATAACTAAAAATGCAAGCTTGCTCCTGCAGAAACACACAATCCTCAAAGTGTCATGGATGCCTCCAGGATAGCGCAAATGCATAAAAATGTATTTAATTCTAATAAAAACTAGTTTTATGACATTTCCTCTGCCCAGTTATGGTCCTCGTCTCCAAGTTTTCAAATAGATTATTTTCCTATCATACTGTGATCTCATAATTATCTCCTATATCATTAAGCACAGTTCTATGTCTTTTTTGAGACATACAAATATGTCTTTAGTATAAATTGTGTTGACATAAGAAATTTTAAAATTTACAGACTTGCACTCACATTGTCATAGAGTGAAAATTCTATTGGTGTCTTTTTGAAAAAAGATATATACACAAGCATACATAATGAAGTTTTGGAAAGTTTTTGCAGTAATTTTGCACAATGTACAAAGCGAACTTCTAAATTAATATTAAAAACAATTGAATGATTCTAAAATTTGAAATTAATTTGTTTCATGGAGTGTAAACCCACATGATTAAGCTGCCAGACAAAATGCCATGTACAAAACTGATTCATATAAAGCATCCTAGACATTCTGCATCTTGCCAAAATAGAGATTAAACATTCCTGAGAGCAGATTAGGGAACGTAAAAACTGAACTGTCTTATTGGAAAATGAGTAGGCTAAGTTACAGGTGTACACTAGTATATCGTCAAAATACAAAGTTCTTAAATCGCTACCTTGTCGTGGTGAAGTGTCTTATGTACTTCAATGAAGCTGTGAGTTATACTAAGTAGGGTCAATTAAATGGGAGGTCATAGCAGAGAGTTCAGACAATCACAATCTACTAGAGAAGGAACTGACAACCCACTCCAGTATTATTGCCAACAAAACCTTAGAGATGAGCACAACCAGACCCAAGATGCGCCTTTAGTGCTGAGGTCCAAAAGGGTTAAGTAAGGTCAGACATGACTGAACAACAACAACCACCACCAACCACAACGTATATTCACAAGGTGTCCAATACAGGGACGAGACAATCAAGAACTGAAGAATTAAGGTAAAAACTATTAAGATACTCTAGTGTTAAATATAATAATTAGTGTTCAATATAATAATTAGACTTAATTATTATATTTAACACTCGAGTATCTTAATAGTTGGCTGTGTTTTATTAATTCTGTTTGTTTAGAGCACATATGCATCTTATAAATAATGGAATGTTTTCTTTGAGATTAGGAACATAAATTGAGTAAGACATACTTGTCCCACCTCCAAGTCTTCCATCCATCTTTATTGTCCATTCTGAGCTATGTATAGCCCACTAAAATGAATAGTATTTTATGGTAAAACACGCACTACATCGCCTGTCTAAAAGAGGATTCTTACAGAACTAAATTATTTCTTGCAACACATCAGTTTATATTTCTCACGTCTTCCCACAGTGCTTTTTGCCTGCTCATATGCCCTTGGTGTTTTTAAGTAACAAATCCCAAGAAAATCAGCTATGTGAAAGTATTGGGTATGTTTATTGTAAATGTAAATTGTATTCACCACAGTGTCATGAAAAACAAATTTGTCACTGAACAATGTTGGTTTTGCCTGTTTGGGAAATGCCTAACATTTTCCTGAGAACAGAAGTTCAAACTTTTCTCATAGCCTTAGCTTTTATTAATGTGAACACACATTAAAAGTGTAGGGCAGATATAAAATACTCACCTAACACGTGCCAGTAATAACAATCTCCAGATATTAACCTCATAGGAAGATGGAATTTTTTAAATTGCATTAAGTCAGCTTGGAATTGGAAAGAAGCAAGGTAGTAAAACGTTTTGTTAAAAGTAGCTAAAAAGCTTCTAGATTTGTATGCTTTTTCTGCAGCTACACATATATGATATGATATATATTATACACAACATATACAGCTTATAAAACATATTATATATAGAGCTTAATCACAACAGAGCCACCAAAATACCCAGGGTGGAGCAAAATTCATGAGGACCGTTCAACATTAGCTTAATATTATTGAAGGCATACTGTAGTAGTAAAAACATCACTACCATTCAGCATAAGGAATACCCTATAAGATGATATAGTCAAGATTATTATTTTTAATAGCCTCTGTTCACCTATAGGGGCTGCAATTTTGGCCTCTCAACTTCCTCCCATCCATCACAGTGATGGACTAAGGTGATCATGCAAGTCATATACCACAACAGAAGTTTCCTGTGGTCATTGTTGGTGGCTCCTGAAGTAGAAGATGCACCACGTGGAACCACAGAAACAGAAAGACACCATATGAATTTCACAACTTGCTGCCTGCCAACAAAAATGACTTCCCCTAGAGGCAAGCAGAGGGAACTTTATATAATTGTGTTAATCTGACTTTCATTATGCAAGAGGCGTGGATGACATTCACATTTTTAAAAGGTCCATGATGACTCACTAAGAAGAGACCATATGCATTCACTGCTATCCTATATGACAGCTACACTGTATATTCTGTATGTACGGTTAGTCTCCCTAAGGGCGATGGGGGGCCTCCAGACATGGACTCCTTGCTCACTGTGCCTTAGGGAGTTCAGCTACACCTCACTGACGAGGCCCAATGGAGGCCGAAATGTATGTCTGGGGTTTGCGGTTTCTCCTGTTCAGAGAAAATTGCCTGGTATTTCGGGGCTGGGTCACTCTTGAGTGAGACCAGACTGATATACTACAGGATATTTCTCCCTGTGAAGGGCCCAAGTGAGCTAAAATAAGTTGCTCTCAGAGTGGGTTACCATGTCCATAGAACTAACCTATTAAGGTTAGTTTCTTCTCTGATTGAGCACCTCTGACTTTGTTTTTGTTCACTGTATGTTCACCAGATTTTCTACTTTTACATCTAAAGTACAGCAAAACAGAAATGGAAACAGAAATGGTAGATTTCCTTAATGATACATTATTTGTACACGTATTTATGTCTTCTTTTAAAATTGATCAGCTTCAAGGAAGACTATAAACTAAATTTTGCTCTCAATAAATCCTTTTGTAAGGTTTAAAACTTGATTTGTTTTTACTTTTCATATCACAATCTCCATTAAAAAATTTTTCACAGTATCAGAAAGCCAGTAAAGTAACTAATTTCTCTAGAGAGATGTTGTAGTGCCCAGAATTAATTTTCAGGTGAACAAATGTAAAACAGGCAGCTCCCAATCCACTGGGACCACCACAATGCCATTTTTGTATCACTTTTTTGACAAACATGTTGCGGTTTGTGGGCCTATTTGCTTCCAGTAAGCAGGATTTGCATTCTCCCTCCACAGAAAATGGAGTTCTTAGTAGGAGGAAGGTGCAAGACAGAGGGAAATGCAAGATGGTTAAGTGGCACTGGAGGTGAAATGACAGAAGACAAGCGGAAGAGGGAGGAACATGAGGATTAAAAGGGTAAGAGAGGTGGTGTTAGAAGGAAAGTCAAGAGAGAGATAGAGGCCAACTGACAAAGGGTTAATCAGAGGCTAAGACCAGTGAGAGGTAGTCAGTGCGTGAGAACTAGGTTATGACAGGAAAATCGTTGCATCAGGATGGGTTTAAGTGAAGTAGTCCGATAGTGTTTGAGAGCACATATCGACAATAGAGGTCCCCCTCAGGAGACTGTGGAGAATTTCAGAGGTGAAGAGGGATTAGAGGATAGATTAGTGATGGGGATATTAGAGAGAGTGAGAGAATGAGATATTTGTGGCAATCTGCTTTCTTCAGTTGGGCTTGATATGGCTGTTATGACCAAACCTACACCAAAGGTTCTTTTTGGTCCCTTCACCAAGGCAGCCAATGTGTCTAAAATCACCTGCTTTGGTGGTCGCATTTAAAAATATGAACACAAGATCAGCATATAAAAAA
Organism: Discoglossus pictus; assembly: GCA_027410445.1. Lineage (NCBI taxonomy): Eukaryota > Metazoa > Chordata > Amphibia > Anura > Alytidae > Discoglossus > Discoglossus pictus. Next base: position 265,708,084 of record CM050165.1, on the reverse strand, counting down.
GAATCAGGAACTGCGTTCATAACAGGTCTAATGGATATATATTTAAATTTGAACTGATAACATTCTGCAATACTTTGTGGGTCTTCTGGGTTTTGTATAAATCTCTAATACAATCTCATTGTTAAATAATTCTTCTGCACGGTATCATAAAATCTTAACATCCACTTCAGTAGTTGTATAGAACAAGGACAGCTCTCGTCTTCTGTAAGGATTTTGACACATACTGTATCTTCTAGATTCCTTGTTCCATATGCATGTTTATCCAGTGTAATATCTGCTACCCTCACTTTATCAAGTCTGGAGCATAACGGACTCTATATAAAAGGCAGTTATTGACTAGAAATAGAACTTTTAATTTTAAATAACTGAATCAGGGATAATGTTCACAGAATCTAACATCATGAGGTAAACAACAAAACATATTAAATAACAATAAAACAACTCCCGAGTCCAGGTACATTTTCCCCACAACCACATAAATAAGAGTCCAGATATTAGAGTTCCTCAAGATTAGAGGAGATCGAGGGAATCAGGTTGGGGTTGGTCAGAGAGATCAGAGGATGAGTTATGAGAGAGCAAGGAGGGCAGTCAGAGTATGAGGGAATGTAAGATCATTTGAGTGGCCATTACAGGGGAGCTGGTTATAAAAGAGTTGGTTATTTCGGACCTTTCGCATTATCTGTTCGAACAGCCTATAAACGCTGCGGTTGAACGCTGCAGGCAAAAAATGATTCCCCCTTCCGACGTGGCGCAACTCGACGGCGCTGAATCAACAGCGAGGCCATCACTATATTTAATGCGAGCACTTGGCCCTCAAAAGCCTAGGGCGCGCCTCTCAGAGCTCAAGGCCTCTTCTGTCAGCGAGCCTTTTGCGCCACGTCGGAGGGGGGAAATCATTTTTTGCCTGCACTATCTCTTTCACCACTAGCATTCAACCACACAAAGCGTTTAACCCCAGCGTTTACAGTCTGTACGGACAGATAATGCGAAAGGACCATTATTTCTTATTTAAATAAAAAATGGTGCTGAAAAGAGTTTTTTATTTTTTTTAATAAAGCATAATTTTACTTTTTATATGTTTACCTGTAGGCTAGACAGAAGGTCCTAGCATTTTGAGCTAGCCAGTGTTTAAAACGTGCTATTTTCAAATACATTATATCAAGTTTGTGATTTCAGTGTCCCTTTAAGGAGCACTAGCGCTGAAAATAAATAAGAAAATATTCCACACAAACTCATTGGCACCGCTAACCTGACATCGGCCATGTTCATGGCTCTTGAAAACAGCTACTTTTAACTTCATTCAACTTTAGTTTATGTCTTCCATTAACATTTTTAATTTGTAGCAGTTCTTGTGTAAATGCAGGATTTTTCCAAAATCAGAGTCAAGACAATATTTTGGCTTTTGTGTTAATACAGTTCCTCCTGCTGCTGCCACTGAATCTTCTCTGCAAACCAGGTCTCCCATCCAAAAATGAAGGGGATTTGTTCCAAAATGCATAAACAATTGAAATGCAATCTCTGCATTAGTTCTACTCCAAGAAAAAAGGAGACACGGAAATAACGAGAGAATGTTCCTGTGCTAACTTTTCTGCCTTTTTGTTTCCCATTTCATTACTCCCTGATCTGTATATTTATGTATTTGAATCTACCAATACTATATTTCCAAATAAAAATAATTTACTGGACAAAGTATTATAAGATGTCTTTAAAATCATTAAGGGCGTTTGTAACAATTCAGAACTCAGCCCAAAATGTTTTACCAATACTTCCTTGAAAAACAATCCTTATAATTCTTTTAATGATTATTAAAGTCTCCAAAAATTAGCTAAGCAAGTGTACCTACAACTTAGATGCACACATTTTTATAGCTGATAAAGACAAATTTAGATCAGCTAGCTATGCACTACTGTCAAAATGCATAAGAGGAAAAATGGCTATAATCCTTGTAAAGCAATTTAAAGGGATTCTGGCACCCCAAAATCTAGTTGTATTTTTAGGTTATTCTTAAAAGCGCATGAAAATCTGGCTGTATATTGCGTTTTCCTGGCAAATTCCATGTAGTTGTTGCTGCATTCATATGCAAACGAGTAACTCATACAGATTAAGTAACTATTTTAATGTGCTATTTAGGGTTACAGTCTGCTTGTCTGTCTGTAATGGCTAAAATAAATACCCCCAATTATCTCTCCCAATTATCAAGGATATTAAACCACTCATTATGATAACAGGTTCCTCAAAATCAATTCTAAATATTTCTGAAATTATATACTGTACAGAATAAATGCCAGTGCAATGTAAACCAGTTTAATACTTTTTATAATTATATCAACTTCCTGTTCAGGTGACAAAAGATGGCTGCCAATTAGAACATTGGTTGCTATTAAGTGCCAATTGTGAGCTTGGATTCACTCTAAGAGAAAAGATATTCAAACAGGACTATTATACTGCCATAATGCACCCTGTACATTAAAATGCATGTGGAAAGCTGAACCAAGATCAGAAAGTCCCCAATTCAGGCCTATGGGATCAGTGTTCAAGCTCGAGATCAGCAACTTAAGATATTTCAAACAAAGGACACTTGATGAACGCTATCTATTGTCCGTTCTCAATGATGGTATAATAGAGTAACATTTTATTTACTGATAAAGCCAACAATGTGCTATAGAAAAAATATGATGTAAAAAAATGACTACATACAATTGGACCCCAGATACAATTTATTGTAATGAATGTTTTGTGTAGTTGAGAAGGACAGCTGGCATCAATGGTCATTTGGGACATGGGTACATGTCGTCCATGGATTGATTTGAAGAATAAGAGAAGCATGTCACCAAGTTGTAAAGACTATAAGTTGCAAGAACTGAAAAAAAATGGTGCTGTAGTTATACATGCGGTTTGTGTAAGAAATAAAATAATTTGATAAAATATCCACTTACTGCTTCTCATGCCAATATTTTATAACCCATATTTTACAGAAACCTTTAATGTATTGTCTATAGAAGCGTGCAAGACTCATTATGCACTCTCAACTTTTTGGATGAGCAAAGAGAAAGATAAACTTCAAAAAAGTTAAAAGTAAGAAATAATGGTGCCGTACATTTTTAGATCAACAGATTCATAAGTATATCACAGTAGTCATGCAAAGATGCAGGGAAAATGGAGTGCATAGCACAACTTTTGAAAAATACATCTTCGGAAAAAAAAAAAAAAAAATACACCCAAATCATTATCTTAAGTTTACATAATTCTGTTTGAAGGTTGGAAACATTTGTAGACCACTATAGGCTTAAGTGAAACAGGACATAGGAATAATTATCATGTGCAAGACTTGAACAGCATTTATAGGTCTTCAGAAAGAGCAAAATATGTGCAAAAAAAACAAGGAAAATGGGAAGATACAACTCTAGCGTCACATTTTGTTGCAGAAGTTGCAACAAGATGCGCACATACTTCACTCCAGGTGGTGCTACATTCATATTGCAGAATTCTGGGAGAAAGTTTACAATTTGCTATATAAAACAGGCAAATGTCACAAAAAATGATTTGTTAAATTACACAATGAAAATGAACCATACAATGGCCATGGTCTGTTACATCAGTTGCACTGCGCAAGGAGCAATTGCATTACAATGGAATCAAAATGGAACTTCTCCTCGTCAATACTAATAAAGTCATTTGTATCACTAATGGAGTAACTGAGAATTATGATTAATAACTAACTACAGAAATATTTAGATACATGACAGGGTTGGACCATTCAAAAAAGGTAATTAGTTTACAGAGGCTAAATTCTAAATATATAATTGTTCAGTGATTAAACACAAAAGGAAAATAAAATTGCTTGAATATCCCGTATAATTGAAATTGTCATACATTATCTGTGACACCTTTGCAAAGTTGTTACAACAACTATTATACAAGCTATAAAATCTATAATAAATAAAAATAAATAATTTGTCTACAAAAATTTGTTCAGCTTTAAAACGGTTGTAATTGTTTAGACTCTAATTGTATACTACAGTTGTGGTAAACCTACATGTAACTAGTTTACTCTCAAGAAGACCTGTCATTGCACACTATTTGGTAACTTGACTTAAGCAATTACATATTCTTTACCCATTTGAGAATTGTATAGTAGGATAGTAAGACAATATGTTATACTAGCGACATGCCCGTCAAAAATGACGGGGCAATACAATTGTAAGGCAGGTAATGCTGTTCGCCCCAGACAGTAAGTGTTTTGGTGGTCTGAGATCCTTCGGCGCTCATTGAGAGCCTCTTGGTTGGTGTATTTTTTGTTATCAGAGGGGCTTTTGCTGTTATTGTAAGGTCCGCGCTGATCTTCTTTTTGCGCTTATTGCAAGGCTGTCCTATGGTGTAGTTTGTGTCCTATGAGCACCGTTGGCGCTCCTTGTGAGGCACGCAGTGAAGGGCTTTGGCATTTATTGTGATAGTGTATTTTTGTGTATATGTAGGTTTTCATGATAATTAATGAAATCATAAATTTATATACATTACCTATTTGTAATTAATATTTGCAGGTAGCATTGTGCTGAAGAGATAACAGACATTGGATGCTGCAGGAACATCAAAACAGATTGTTGCACTGTTGTGGAGCTGAGGTGTAAGTATCAGCAATGTGTGCAGTGTGTAGTGTAAATTGGCTGCGTGTGCGAGGGGAAGCCGTTCGTGTAGCTGTGTACTTCCGCATTGTGTAAGTTAGTGTTGTAAAATGGCGGAGAATGTGTGTGTGGTACGCGGGTGTGGATGATTTAGCGTCCTTGTTAATAGTGTATCTTGTACAGCTTTTTGGAAAAGTCATATGTGCTTGGTGGCGTTTTGCGTCTTTAGGGGTGGTGTAGCCTCGTTTTATTTTTTTTCTAATTTTCTCCAATTTTTGCTTAGGAGATTTTTGAGTGTTTAAAATTGGACTAAAATTGAGGTGTAACCTCACTTCCAGACGTCCTGGGTGTCCCCCCTTGCTGTGGGTAAGCTTTTTATTTTATTTTTGTGTGTATTTACTCTTTTTTTATGTTTTCCGCTGTGCGTGGTTCGGAAGCAAAGGTCGTATTTTTGCAAGTTCGTAATGTTTTTTTTTCTAAGTCCCGCAGCTTGTATTTTTTTTGTGTTAGTCCGTATTTTGTTATTGCCTGTTAGACTGTTTTTTTCAAAGTCCCGCTTCTGTGGCTGTTTGTAACCACTTGTGAGGCGTCGTAGAGCCTTTACCTCCGCAAGCCTTCGGCTCATTGCAGCCGACGTTGGAGCCTCCACCTTCCACAAATGCGGCCTCTTGCTTAAAAGTTGGATGTGCCGGGAGGAGTTTATCATGTTTAGGGTTCGTGTAGCCTCATTTTCTTCTCTTGCTTAGGCGATTTTCTAGTTGCAAAACTCTGCTAAATTTGAGTTAAATTTGCGTGCAACCTCACTCCCAGATGTCCTGGCTGTCCCCCCGTGCTGTGTGTGATGTTTTTGGTATGTTTTTGTTTTGTATTTGTTGTGTTTTTCATGTTTTTGAATGTGTGCGGTTTGGCCGTTAAGTTTCTATTTTTTGCGGGTCGTATTTTATATTCTCTACGTGGCGGCTTCCTTTTCAAAGTGTTACGGGCTGTCATTTTTTACGGCGATTTTTTCCAAGTGCTATGGGTCTCGCACTTTGAATTGTGTATTTGAGTCTTTTGTTCTGAAGTCCCGTGGGTCGCAGGTATGATGCTTAATGTGTGGGGGGTCGTAGGGATGAGCACCTACGGCGCACATCTCCACCAGCGCAAGAAGCCTGCAGTTTTAAACGTTGCGTTACCAACGGATTTTGGCAAGCCTATGCTGCTGAGAACTATATATGTGATTGTTAAATATACTACAATATAAAGTGCTTCTTTGGTGGAAACATATGTACAACTGATATTTAAGTTAACTATACATTGAAGTTCAGAATATACAATGTAATCTCGGTTTATACATTGAGACAGTTGTCTTTAAATTAATACAATTCATTAAAGTATTCATTAAACAATTATTGTATGGAGAACTTACTGAATAGGGCTCCAAATGTCCTGGACATACGACAGCACTACAGTTTTTCCAGTGTAATTTTAAGACATTTATAATGCTGGTTCAACCTTTATACTAGATTATACATGGTCCACTCACAATATTATGACCACCAGCTCATATCCCGCATAACAGCAGTGTGCAGCATGGACAGCAGCCAAATGGTGTGGTAGTGAGTCAATAAAATGCTGGAAGGTTATCTGGAGCCAGACTGCAGTGCATCCGTCAAGTGCTGTAGAGTGTGTGGTGGAGGATCCATATGGTGAACATGGCCATCAAGGTGGTCCATGAGGTTCAAGTCTGAATTTGGAGGCCAGGGAAGAACTTGGAAGTCTTTGTTGTGCTCCTCCAACCACCCCGGGACAATTCTGGCCATATGACATGCTGCATTGTCCCCCTGGAAGATCCCATCTGCTCCAGGGAAGATGGTCAATAAGTATGGGTGTACTTTATGTGCAAGGCTCCATGAATCCCTCTTTTACCTTCTCTACATATCTTAACTTTACATTATAGCTGTATTTTTTAATTGCTTAAATCCTAATTTACTTAAAATTTAAAGTACTTGTTTTGGAAACAAAATAGCGTATGTTTAACATTTCAAATGCACATAGTAGTTATTTAACGATACATTAATGTTGATTTAGATTGGAATGGAAACATTAAAAAGGTAACACTCTCTGGTTAAGGGCATAACTTCCTACTACTTTTAGGTGTTCGTGGTGGCTTATAAATGGGGAAGACAGACAAGAAAAAAAAAAAGAATGAATTTCCTTGAGGAGATGGAGTTTTCAGACATGTAATATTTTTCCAGGTATTTTTCTAAGCAAGTTCGATAGTGTATGAAAACAGGGGATGAGCAGAAAAGGAGATTTTGAGGTGCATGTACAAAACAGCGAAAATGTTGCCAATTGCCATAACATGATCCTCGCTGATTTACTATATAAAAGGTGTATTACTATATAGGCTTACCATAACACCTCAGGTCAAATCGGTTTCTTTTCGACTCAAAAGCAAAGATATTTTTGTTCTGATATCACGTAACCAAGAACAACCAAACGTATCACTCATATAATGTTTCACTTTCTTTCACATAATGTCCCTCCAACTCGGAGCCAACTGAACAATCCGTGCAGGCTATGAATAGTATATTCATTTTTAGTACATTTCATCAGAGATATTTCTGCCAATTTGGAATATGCAATAGCTATTAATAAAAATATATTTCCTTCAAATATTCCAGAAAATGCTGTGAAGGAGATCTAAAATCAATGGCAGTGAGGCAGTGCACTAACTGGGGCATACAGCTTATAGTTTACCATGAAGAACAAATCCATGCTTTCTATGCAGTGTCCATGTCTTATCTTGTAGTTGTCCTCAACAGTGAGTGAATCCCCATCACACCCAAAAGAAACAATCCCAATAGGATGGTCTTTTCCCCCCTCATGAAGAGATAATACATTAATCTTGATGAAAAAATAGGATGTCCTTTACATTTCCCTTATATGCTTATTTTCATAAATTAAGATGTCACTGTTTGAATGTATTTCTTAAAATGGACAATCATTAAAATTACAATATAAAATGGATCTATATAGAGCCAACAAAGACCTACTGTGTTTGTATTTTTGAGGAACTACACGTGAAATAGGTAACATGTTTTAGGATTAAAAAAATACACCAATTTATTTACTTGTATATGCAATTATGCTGCTGGATAATCTACCATCTTAGTTTCATTAGGATCAACTGCCCGGTGTGGACCTGACATTGAATGCAGAGGTAGTTTTTGTTCACCTAATGGGAATATGGCACCAACAATTGCCAGTGCTCAAAAAAAGCCTGTAAAATTAGTAGGCAAGGAACACAATGGACTGCAGCAAGTAAATAAATGCAAATACACTCTGCAAAATTTCAAAAAAAAATTATTTCAAAAATCATTTGTCCATTATGTTATAGCTAATTTTTCAAGATTCACTCAACACAGGGTCTCTACCAGATGACGGACGAAAAGCAGAGGTGATACCTATATTTAAGAAGGGAGCAAGAAAACAAATAAAAAAATTATAGACCTGTAAGTCTCACTTCTGTAGTGAGAAAGCTTTTAGAAGGGTTAATAAGAGATAGTATACAATAATATGTCTATTCAAACAGGATTATAAGTAGGAATCAACACTGATTTACGAAGGATAGGTCATGTCAGACAAACCTAATTAGTTTCTATGAAGAGGTTAGTAGGAACTTGGATCAAGGCAACTCACTGGATGTAATCTTTTTGGATTTTGCAAAGGCTTTTGATACAGTGCCACATGGGAGACTATTGAGCAAACGAAGGGATACAGGAATTGAATGTAATATCAGTTCATGGATTGAGAGCTGGCTAAAAGACAGGAAGCAAAGGGTTCAGTATTAGGTCCTCTCCTTTTTAACATATTTATTAATGACTTAGAAGTAGGATTGGAAAGTAGTGTCTCCATTTTTGCTGATGACAGCAAGTTGTGCAAAGTAATTAAATCAGTTAATGTACTTTCCCTCAAAAGGGATTTGCATAAAATTAGAGAAATGGGCATCTAAGTGGCAGATGAGATTTAATACGAATAAAATGTAAAGTTATGCATCTGGGAAGGAACAATAGCCATGCAATTTATAATCTTAATGGAGCAAATCTGTGTGTATCAGATATTGAAAGGGATTTGGGAGTGCTTGTGGACAAACCACCTAGGTAACAGTGCTCAATGCCAAGCAGCAGCTGCAAAGGCAAATAAAATATTAACATGTATTAAGAAGGGTATAGAAGCAAGAGAAGCAAATATAATTCTGCCTCGTTTGGAATATGGAGTACAATTTTGGGCACCACTACATAAAAAGGGCATTTTAGAACTGAAAAAAGTACAGAGAAGGGCTACAAAACTAATAAGGGGAATGGAGAGCCTAAGTTATGAAAAAAGACTAACCACATTAGACACCTTAATTCTAGAGAAAATAAAGTTTAAGAGGAGATATGATTACCTTACATAGATATATCCAGGGTCAATAGAAGGCTTTGTCAAGTAAGCTTTTTTTTCTAAGAGGTTTTCAACTGACAAGAGGATATCCTTTGAGATTTGAAGTAAAACAATGTCACCTTAAAGAAAGAAAAGTGTTATTGTGGAATTCTCTACCAAAGGAGGTGGTGACAGCAGATTCGATCCATAATTTTAAAAAGGAATTGAATATATTTTTAAATAAAAAGGCCATACAGGAAGGAATTATATATATATATATATATATATATTTAACTTCTATATAAGTTTTACAGTTTTTTTATTCTGTTTGCCTTCCTCTGGATCAATTAACAATTAATTTGCATATTGCAGATCAAAGGAGATCTAAAAAAGGTTGAACTTGATGGACTAAAGGTTATTTTTCAACCTCAATTACTATGTAACTATTTACTTATTCAAAACACAGCAGGATGATGGAGTTTTCCTACCGAGATACAGGTTATTGTGTTAAGTCATGTTCAACTCTTCATGACTATGGAAGATAGCATTCCACACTACAAGTTTAATTCCCTGGGGATCGGATATCACCCAGCAGTCAGTCAAAAGGTTTAATGGAGTAACCATATATCTTACAGAAATACTATAAAAAAGCTGTAGTTACCTATGTAATCGTAACAGAAGTGAGAGGACATTAATTTGACATGGATACATTTCATTATATTTCTATACTCCAGTATATGGTACTGAAATATTCTCTAATGGCATTCTGTCTATCTCCCTGGTGTCTGTGATGACCAGTCTTTTTTTTACATGGGTAAAAAAAAGATTCAGAGCCCAGAGAGCAATTTGCAATTGTATGTAATGATTTCCCATTAACGGGAAATATTATGGTTTGAGAGCGAGTCAGAAAGTCTGACTGATTAATACAAAATTCAATGTAAGCTAATGTAATACCTGGGTTTGTGGGAGGGGCTTGCTCTTCCTCTTCCAATGAGAGGGGCCTTCTTCAGCCTTCATAAGCACTTCCTGTTCTCCTCTCCCTTGCACACCTCAGTTCTGAGCTTGTGCCGGCAGGGTAATTCTCTGCACTCTCTTGTCTTTCAGCTTTCCAAAACTCATGTTTGCAAGCTTGTTGCTGCCTTTTGGCCCTTTTAATGTCTGCGAGGGCAATCGCTGTAGAGCAATTGTTACACTTCTAGCCTTTCTTCTAACATTACCATTATCCAAGGTAAGCTTTCTACTCTTTTTTTTTTTTTTTTTGTCTCTCCATGGTGGATTTTTGGCCCAAAACTACTAAGCTGCTTCCCTGTCCAGGGTTCAGCTTTTGCTTTCATATGCTTTGGTTTTGGGCCAGACTCTTCCTAGTTTCTCTTGACTTTCCAAAACCTTTTTTTGGGGGATTTGGGCCGGAATCCGAATTTGAGTCCATTGTCCGTGTCCAAGGTTTCGCTCTTTTAGGCTTTCGTAAGCCTGCTTTGCAGATTTTGGCCCAAAGGTACTAAGCTTCTCGATTTTCCTAAACCGTTCTGGCCTTGTTCACACTTTCCATAAGTCCTAAACCAGCCTTCACAGGCTTTACCTTGTTCACGCTTTCCATAAGTTCCAAACCAGCCTTTGCAGGCTTTACTTCGTTCATGCTTTCCATAAGTCCTAAGTCAGCCTTCGCCAAGCCTCGACCACGTTTTCATAGGTCCCCTTCCCTCTCTCCTCGTTATCACTCAGCCCTCTTAGCAGGCCAGTTAGCAACAGGCCACACCTCAGCTACACGGGGAGAGGGGCCCGACCTCAAAATTTTTATGTCCAGGTTACTTTTCCGGGATTGCGGGGGGGCTCTCTCTCAACATGTACACAAGGTCATTCCACATTGCTGGAGAGCAATCGTTCCACTCAGCCACCACTCACGAATATTAGCTCCCTTGACCGTTGAGAGAGGGACAGAACGCAAATATACATACAAACACATACTGTATATATAATATATTTTTGGGATATTGCATATAGTTTTAAATTTACTATATGTGGAACCTCCTCTGAATCACCAAATATCTGAATGTAATACTGCACAGATGGCATGCTCTCTAGGTTATTATATCAATATGTATATCGTATATACACAGAAGAGTGAAGTTGATATTTAATACCTATTTTTTCAGTATTCAATATTTAAATACAATCCTCACTTGAGCACGGGTGGGTTAATCACAATGGTTGTGCCAATGATAATCAGGTGCATAAGTCAATTGTTAAGCCAGTGAATATGCAGTGGAGATAGATCATGGTCCAGAAAACAGCAACAGAGAATATCCCCAAAAGAAAGAGAATTAAAGGCGGCAAATGGTCTGATGAGGCTTTGAAAATAGCCCAGGGGAAAAAGTGATGGGTAGTAGAGATGGGAAAAAGGTCTGCCCAACTGAATGCAGAATTCGAGATAGTAAGACGAGACAAGGAGACATTCTATAAACGAGCAATGTTAAAGGACAGAAGATAACAAAATGGGAAACTCAACCGAACTCTTCAAGAAAATTGGGGATCTCAAAGAAACCTTTCATTCCAAAGTGGGCATGATAAAAAAGACAAGACTTAACAGAAGCAGATCAGATAAAGAAGAGGGGAGAGGAAGAAGATCTATACAGGAATGATATTTACAGCATTGATAGCCTCAGTAGTTTTTCTAATGAGCTGGAGCCAGACACCTTGCAGAGTTAAATGAAACCTTGCTGATAACAAGGCTGCCAAGTGCAAATTCATTTAGAAAACTGAACAGTGGGCAGTTGACTGAAAAGTTCAGTCTACATCTCAGTCCCCCAAAAAGGGCAGTGCCAAAAGAGTGCTCCAATTATTGAACAATTGCATTAATTTTCACATAGTTATGACACAAAAGATTAAAATTGCCAATGTCCCCTGGATAACAGAGAAAGCAAGAAAGTCCCAGAAAATAATTTATCTGTTTCAAATCCTTTGACAGAGTGACTCAACAAAATGTGGCAAGTTCTTGAAGAGATGGGGGTACCAGACCATCTCATCCACCTCCTGAGGATTCTGTATCTAGAACAAGAAGCCTCTGTCAGAACCAAACATGGAATAGCTGAATGGTTCAAGATTGAGAAAACCATGTGACAAGGTTGTATATTATCACCTTATACACAGAATACATCATGCGTAAGGCCAGGCTAAGCAAATCCAAAAGCAGAAATCAATATTGATGGGAGAAATATCAATAACCTCAGATGATGCCATTCTGATGGCTGAAAGTGAGGAGGAACTAAATGGGCCTATTGAGGAGGGTAAATAAGAGTGCAAAAGCTGGCCAGATACTCAACATTAAAAAGATAAATATTGATGTAAACCGCAATCTCAACTCCTAGCCAGGAAGTTGGGAAGCAGTGGAGGCAATGACAGGTTTTATTTTTCTGGGTTCCAAGAACTCTGCAGATTGTGAATGCAGCCATGAAATTGAAAGAGCTTCTGGTGAGAAAAGCTATGGTCATTCTGGACAAGCTATTAAAAAAGATAGATATTACACTATCGACTAAGATCAACATAATTTAAACTATGGTATTCCAAGTAGAAACATACGGATGTTAGAGCTGGGACATTAAGAAGGCTGAGCGCTGTAGAATTGACTAGTTGGAATTGCAGCGTTAGCGTAAACTGCTTAGAGTTCTTTGGACTGCAAGAAGATCCAATAAAAAAATATTACAGGAAATCAAGACAAACTGTTCACTGGAAAGTTTGATCAAGAAACTAAATCTCAAATATGTTGGCTATATCATGAGAAGGCTTGATTCCCTAGAGAAGACATGGATGCCGGGATAGATTGAAGGCACATGAAGAAGGGGACTGCATAGTTAGAGACTGATAGAACATGAGCTTGAGGGAGCTCAGAGAGGAAATGGCTGACAGTTGTGCCTGGCATACTGCGATCCAGTAACAAAGGCATGTAGGCTCAAATAGGTATAAGATTAAAGCCCAACATATTATAGAACTGCAGCAGACCGCATAAATATAGTCAAACTCTAGTGTACAATTGAGAATTTGTTAAATGCCATTATATTTGTCACTTCTAAAATGTGGCCAGTTGGGGCCCATTTAATATTATGTAATATGTATAGCATTTTAACAAACACAACTCTTATGATAGCCTAAAAGGATAATGCAGGTTATCTATAGGATATATGTTTCTTTATATTATACATTACATATTACACTTGGCAAAATATTTGAATAAAACATAATTAAAAAGTGCAGCTTAATTGGATTTTTAGTAGCTATGGCCGATGGTGCGCTCACCTGTGAGAGATGCACAGCCATAAAGTCGCCAGAGACTGATACATGCACAAACACAAGGCAATTATTTTTTTAAACTTGCTCCTAAAACTACGGTTTTCCCCTTCTCTTTAGCTGGAGCCCAGTATTTCTGTATGACTACCCCAAGTTTATTAAATAGCACTGCCAATATATATTTATCATCCAATTATCTTAAGTGTTACTCTCTGATGAAAAGCATATTTTAAGACAACAACAGGCAACATATATGACCCTCAATCCTTAAAAAGGGCAGCACAATGGTTTTTAGCTTCTTGTTTGAGTAGCACTCAAGTTAAATGGAAAATATTTTCAGGGTGGTAAATGCTCTGTTTTCTAGAGTATAACAAATTAATACCAAAATCTTTTCTGCTTATTATTCATAACCATATACATAAACTTGCAGACATGCTAAAATGCTATACCAATATCCACCAGCTATAAATTACTGGCTAAAATAAATATATGTCAACAGATTAAAATTCATACAAAATGGCATAAACCACAAATATGCATGACTGAAAAATAAAGGTATGACTAATTCTAAGTATGTCATGCTGGAAATGATTTATCATTGCTAAATAAGGAAAATAACTTAATTCCATGCTTACATTTTTTCAGGGGCGTGTGCCTTCTAAATGTCTAAAGCAGCTCCAGAATTAAACATCTCACTGTAACCCAAAATAATTTCTACAACATATATAAAGTATATGGTAGGATGCACTATCTACTGTAAGAGTCAAATCTAGTGTAATTAACTTGAAAATCCATAAATGCCCTAATACAAACAGTAACTTTTGCCACAGTGAGTTGGCAGAAAATGTGTAATGTTTAGTACGATGACTGAAACCACCACCTGACCAATATGTATTCAGATCAAGTACAACAATGCGTCTGTGTATAAATGGTAAAAAAAGAATTGTTTTTATTGCCAAAATTAGTAGCGATTTTAGTCCCTAAATGTGCTTAGTACTGGAGATGGCATCAGAGCTTAGTAAAGAGGGAAAGATTGCCATCCATTGTGTGAACACAAAAATAATAACCACACACACTGTATTAGTAGATGTAAGGCTTCATCAACAAATGGGCATCTATGCCTGGCCAACAATTAAGAGGGGCTCACCATTGCCAACTTGAGTAGCTCTGCAGCATCATGGTTGTCAAGAATTTCTGTAGGATACTTAATCCTAGTTAAATCACAAATGCTTGAAACTTCAATACTCCAACCTAGACATCACTTTTTCCATTTATGTTAGACTTATAAGAATACATCTACCCTCTTGCTTTGTCTAAAGCCTCCCCCACCCTAGCCATAACCTTGTATGACCATACCCCTTCAGCATATCCGGTTTGGTCCCCATCTGTGATTTCTTAATTCTTCTCTTCCTGTCTCCCAATAATCTCCACAACTTGCTTCTCTCTGCTGAAGGAACCACTTCCCTCCCACCTCTAATTGTTGCAGCTTTATAATAGTCAAATCACCTGACTTTTCCATTTGCAGCTTAGATTTTCTGACCAATAGGGGCAGAGAACATTTTATATAATAGAGCCATTGACTTTCTATCAGTTCCCTTCCCTCTCCTATTCGAGGATCTTTTCACACCTTCCTACCTGATCAACTCGCTTTCTTTGTGGCCCTGTAGCGAGTTTCCAAACGTGTAGGGTGCTTTGGGGAAAAAGCACTTTCTACATAAGATTCCAAGCTGAAAACAGGGCTCTACTTTCTTTGCAGCTTGTTAATATTGTATTTTTCCTTCTTATTCCCTGTATAGTGCGGCGGAATATGCTGGCGCCTTACAAATAAAAGATAAGAATAATACAAAAAACACAAATAACTGAATTTGTCTGTTTTTAGACTTTCCAAACACAGACTCAAGACAAGATAAACTATTCCCACACATATTAATGAATTAAAGAGGAACAATAAAATATGACCGTGTGGTAGGATGTCAAGAAGTTTTGATAGTGTGCCAGAAAACCCATATTAAAATCTGTATTTTGAGAATGTGATCATCTTCGTTTGTTTTTCACTTCTGGATATACAGGAGAACATACATGTTGTACATTTGTTACAATGCCAAGCCTGCAGGAAATGGATTTCAGCACAATGCTGCTCACAGTAGATGACTGAGGCACAGTATAGAGCCCCACCCTGCAGCCATGGCATTAGATCACAGCTCAGGTAGATTAAATGAATTTGTTAACCTAGTTAACCTTACATTTATATAAAGGTTTTCTTTTGCCCAAGTAGTCCCTTTAAACAAAAATTACAAAAATTCATGATACAGGAGTGCACAAAACAAATTGGAGAATGTTTTGTAAGTTTCTTATCAAGGAACCCTTAAAGATGTTTTGAGGTTATGTAAATGGAGCTACAGTAATGGGAATATTCTTCATTCATGGCACAGCGAGAAATAGAATAAACATTCATATATTAATGAAACCAGAAAAGTTGTTTTGTTTTATTTGCATCAAAGCATATTTTGCTGTCTATACACAGAGATGCCATTGACCTACTAATTAACATTCCAACCTGGCTTATTTATTCATCTTAATAATTAATTATTCATCTGCTACAAACTTTTGCACTGACCACTTTACATAAAAGATAAATACAAAGTTAAAATGATTTATTAGTAATGATTATAAAGCTTTGGTTTCAAAGGAGCCCATTCATACGGGCATGAATAACACATTACTAGTACATGCTATTTTGTATGTTTCTATGTATGCTTTGATGGAACATTGATAATTGGCTGTTGGAATTGGTTGGAATTAAGAGGCCTGATATTGGTGTGGGCTCAGGAGACTAAAAGAAAATAGTGCACAAAAGGTGCTCAGATCCACACATTTCCAAAGATTTCCCTGTTGATTTGCAAACACACCACAAAAAAGGAAAGGGTTTCAGGAATACTTGGAAGCCAATAAACGAATGTTATTAAAAAGGTAAATCAGGTTTAAACATGGATGCTTTATTTCATTTTTTTTTTTAAAGACTGCCCCTAAACAACAAACAAGACTGATCAATTGAAATATCATGGGTAACCAGTATTTACTTATGTAGCGGATATAAAATGCATCCATGATTGCCATTTCACTCAAGGGAAATGAAAGACCATGATGGAGATACTGCTCATTTTCATATACCTTCCTTTCCAGTTCTACTCCATCTACTAGGCTTTATGTCATTTTTGGGGCTTTAATTGGATGTATATAGTTATAGACTTTGTATATATAGAATAGTTATAGAAGATGTGATGCCACTTATGAGGATATATCTCTATTGATGATGTTGAGATCAAAATCTCTAGTGATTATTTGAATTATTCAACACAGGAGAAAAGTAAAGTAGTGTATGATTACAAATTATCAATTTAGTCACCAGCTACAAGTTGGATCCTACATATGGAAAATAAAATCTCGGGCCTGACATACCTGGTTATGGTAAGAAAGAAATGTGTCTAATTAATACCAGCTTTTAGTGGTAGGCTTCATATTTGGGTTAGCATGAACATTTGGGTTAGCATGATTTGATTCAGGAACATACCACTTACTACATCGAACACATACAAAAAAAAGGATGGATGAACTGCTAAAATCCAGTATGTGTCCAAGCAATATTGTTATCTGGCTAAATTGAGAAATATATAGAATAAAAACAAAATGCATTAACTTAATAGAGTCAAATCAATAGATTGGAATGGAACGTTAAGTACTGTATGGCACCGGTGCTGAAAAAGATGCGTTTATAAAAATGGTGCCCACAACAAATTTGTTCAAGCATGCATGCTTACAGTATCTTAAATTGTTACCAACACCTACTAATAGCATGGGAAGAAAACATTGCTATCACTGAAAAAGTCATACTGAAACCTGGATTTACTGGAGTTACTTATCAAATTCTGCCAAAACTCTGTCCACCCACAACTTTGGCAGGATAAGCACATAGCTCCATCCCAATCCCACATTAGTAAACTGACAGTTTACAGTATGCAGTGTCACAATCATAAACTAAAAGAATATTGTATAAACATGTTTTGGATTATGAATTGTAAGAGAATATATGAAAAGATTTAAAAAGAAAACTTTGTTTGAAATATATATTTCATGTTTTAAGAGTGCAAAGAAGAAAATTAATGAACTGATACAGATAGGAATTTTTTATTGTGATAGTATTAAAGTAAATTTTTTACTTTTTTGCCCACATTTCCTTCAACCCTAGTTTAGAAAAATATGTACTGTGCAGAAAGGGTACAAAAACAATAGACCGCTGATCCTTGTTGAGTATTGGAGCTCAATGACTTATCCTTCATGCTCACGAGAGCCTACTAAGAAGATATTTTTCAGCTCGTAGCAGACCTAGACAGCATATTCTCCAAAATATTACAGTGTATAAAATTTGAAGAATCTCTCAGTTTTGAAAGGTCTGCATTGTCAAAAAAATTACACACACATTTAGTCCCACATAGTGGCATTGTTTGCACCACACTGCTAGATTATTATTTTTTTAACCTAATACCAAATGGAAAATTGCATATAACAAAACCTTCATAAAAATGTGCACTTTTTTTCTGTAGTACTTAAGTTTAAATCTTGGCTATGTTCAAAGGGATTGCTTTAACATTTATCTGTGAAGTAAACCCCTCAAGTCAAATTGTTAACTTCAGTCAAAATTGTTTGAAATGGTGTTATTGCATGTGACTTTATAAGCTAAAAAGTATAATCGTTTATGTCCTTTAGTAAACGTTTTTATAGGAAATGTACTTAAAATTTTACCAGTCACATGCTAATCCATTGTGGCTGCAGTTACTTGAATATGGCAAAGTCTATTATATTATTGTGGATGTAAATAGCAATGAAATAAGTCAACTCAGTCTATTTCAAAAATATCTGCCCTCCAGCTTCCATTGTAACATGACTAGTGTAGGGGCAGAGCAGCAACCGTTATCTAGTTATGTATTATATTCAATATTTTATTTTAAGTGTATTTTATGTGTTTGCTTAAGTTATTGTTTTGTACTGGGGTTTGCATAGAAGTTACTGCTGATGTAATTCAGCCTCAGGTTTATTGTTTCTCAAATGTTATACTGAAATAATTAAAATACTAGCAAGCTTGCCCGTCAAAAAAATGACGGCAATAAGATTATAAAGCAGGTAATGGTGTTTGGTTGAGACATTAATTTTGTTTGGTTGGTGTTCAGAGATCCTTCGGCGCTCATTGCGAGCCTCGCGCTGAGCGCCTTTGGCGCTCATCGAGTGGCTCGCAATGAGCGCCGCAGCTGTTGGTTGTTTGTGTGCTATGAGCAGCGTTGGCGGTTTTTTTTGTCTTTAGACTGCTGTAGCCTCGTTTTCGTTTTTTGGCGGGCATTTTTTCTCTCGCTTAGAGAATTTTTTAGTGTCTAAACTCTTTTAATTTGACTAAAATTGAGGTGTAACTTTAGTTTGAGGTCCTCGATGCTCCCTCTTCCTGTAAGTAAGCTTATAATGTATTTGTTGTATTTTTCATGTTTTGATGTGCGCGTGTTACGGCCAAATTTTGCGAGGGGCGCAGTTGCTGGCAAGGAGCGCCTTCGGTGCTCCATGCCAGCAACTGAGGCCCACCCTTCTTGGTCGTAAAGTGTCTCATATTTTATTTGCGTTACGATGTAAATTTTGCAAGGGTCGCAGTTGCTGGCAAGGAGCGCCTTTGGCGCTCCTTGCCAGCAACTGCGACCCTCGTAAATTTCGGCACTCCTTGCCAGCAACTGCGGCCCTTGCAAACTCACTGTGCGAGCCCGCAAGCATTATCACATATATAGTTGTGAGCATGCAAATTCTTGCTAATAGCCATAGTAAACAGTATAAAATATGCTGAATATATATTGTGTGTGTGTTCAGAATAACATTTCAAAAGTGAATGAACAATGAACCCAAAGTCAATTGTATTTACACTATATTAACATCAGAATAGACAGCTTCTTAATATACTGTGACTCTGTAAAAGGAGAAACACTAGTATGAGTTCCAACATTGTTCCCCACCCAAAAAAAAAAAAAAAAAATTAGACCACTGCTTGAGTGTTTGTTTCTTCAAATTTAGCATATAATACAGGTAAGAATGTAATCTGTAAATCTGTTTAAATCATTAAGAGGATATACCAGTCATAGGTGGATTGAATTCTTGCAGCCGTTTATTGGAGAGTATCAATGGAAGGGATAATTATAGCGAGAAGTTTGCAGTTATGTTGAGAATGTATGCAGTTCGTATGATACATATGCCTAAAATTGTGGTTCCCTCATTCATGTACATTGCACTGTATAAAAGTAATTTTGATTGTGGTAAAAAAAACGACATTAAATGTTTATGGACACTTAACCCAGCTCAACCGAGAAATGACTACTTGCTATATCCATTAAAACACCTATTACTGCTTATAGCAAAGTTGTGCTCTGTATTAAGAGTCAAGAATGATCCAGTGTTTGTCATGAAATAAAATGTTTATTTTCAACCCTCACCTAATAAGCTTTCTTATACATTTACAACATTTTCCTTCAGGGTCCTGCAGGAAATTACACAATCTCCTTGTAGCACTTGTGATGCCAGCAAGGTATTACTGATATTCTGTGGTTAGAGAAAATATATACAGTATTTTCCTATGCAAGGTAATACCTTCATTACATAGCCATTAAGATAAAAGCATTTGTGCCTATTGTTTAATTCAACTATTTCCTATTTGTTCACCTCTGGTAAAGCATAATCCTGTGACTTTGATTATCAATCATCATTTATATAATAAATGATCTCTGTGTCATCCACGCTGAGGCATACATTCACTTCTGACTTTTTTTGTATAAAATAGTTTTGAAAAGCATTGGTTCCAGTGGTGTACATCCCTGAAATTACACACTGGAAACTTAACATACTCTAAGTACCTTTTCTGTGATCTATGCATATTAGTGCCACTCCTTCACAATGCCTCCTTAACAAATGCCTTCCCTCTGCTACTGAATAATAAAATATCTTCTCAATTGTTTAATTTTCCTTTACCAAGGGAACCTTTACACCTAAAGAGAATTATCTTCTCTATGGTTTCATCCTCTTTCACTCCCTTTCTTACCTATGCAAATTCTCCTTTTATAATGTATTACAAAGTGGGAATATTTACAATTTGGCCAACAAATTTTATTTAAAAAATAACAACAACAAATTAAAATAAAATTTAAAAACAGTATAAAAACCTTAGAAATTATTCTCCTCTGGCAAAGAATGATTTAATTCACCTTTCTAATAGTATTCAGAGGTATTTACTGCCTCTTATTACTTTAGAATCATAGAAGTTGTAGTCCAATTAAGATAACTGTTAAACACAGGCTCTTAAACAGATGTTATATCCTACAGGTTTCTTAGAAAAAAGGAAATATCACTCTAGGAATCAAGGAGAAAAATTCTCTATTATCATATATTAACAAGTGAGTAAGGATCCTTAATAATTTCCAACCTTATGGACTTTTCTTATGTAGGGTATTGTTTGCAGTATGGGTGGCAGTATAAATTACCCTAAACTAAGGCAGAGAGATGTAGAATTTTTATCTCATCTCAATAAAAGACTTACATGGTTCTTCTTATCTCCTATCCTTTACTAATCTTCCCTATATATATGGGGTTAATGTTCCTGTTTTAATCCTGCAGTCAAAGACCCTTTGACAAAGACGTCACAGTATGTCGAAACGCATCAGGCGTAGGCGTTCACACGCACAAGTGCGTCATCATGCACAACGTAGTCCACGCAAACCAGGAAGTAATGATATGCAGCAATAGCGTCCTGGTTAGGCAGCATGGTGCTAAATAGATAGCATTTGGTACAAGGCAGTATGGTCCAAAAACTACTATTAAAAAGAAGCAATTTTTAAACCATAAGAGTTTTGAATCTTGCCTTTATAGTTCCTAGAATATCTCACTAGGGTAAAGGTTACCAGTGTGCAATGTATATAATGCATATAGTGAGACTCTGACTGCAGGATTAAAACAGGAACATTAACCCCATATATATAGGCAAGATTAGTAAAGGATAGGAGATCACAATGTAAGTCTCTTATTGAGAAATGCGATAAAAATTCGACATCTCTCTCACTTAGTTTAGGGTAACTTATACTGCCACCCATACTGCAAATAGTACCCCACACAAGAAAAGTCCATAAGGTTGGAAATATATGATAATAGATATTTTCTCTTTGATTCTTTAATCAAATAGTGATATTTCCTTTTTTCTAAAACACCTGTAGGATATAATAACATCTGTTTAGGAGCCTGTATTTAACAGTTATCTTAATTGGACTACAACTTCTATGATTCTAAAGTAATGAGGCAGTTAATACCTCTGTATACTATTAGAAAGGTGAATTAAATCGGAGTTTGCCAGAGGAGAATCGTTTCTAAGGTTTTTATACTGTTTTTATATTTCTTTTAATTCGTAGTTGTTATTTTTGAAATAATTAAATTTGTTGGCCAAATTGTTATTATTCCCACTTTGTAATACATATGATTAGTAGAAAACACTCAAGGGAACAATGAGCTTCCTAAAGTTCGAATTATAAATTCTCCTGTTAGTCTGACCCGGTTTCTGGCTCTTCCTTTCCTTTAGATTGTAAGTTTGTGAGTTTTAAATATTGTAAGGAGCTTTGGAAAAAGCAATATCTTTATCAGATTTTAAAGCACAAAGAGTGGGGTTTCCAGTCTTCTGCAATATGTTAATATTGTGTTTGGTTTTGTACCTAAATCCTGTATATATAGTCAGACCTAACAAAACTATACACGCACATATAATTAAAAAGGTTGTGGAGAATAAAAAACGCCAGTAAAATATATATCCTCTAGTACTCACAGCAGCTTCCTCCCTCTTAACCCTATAGTTGGGTGTATGCCCTCTAGCGGTGGGCATTTGAACTGCAATATCTGTTTTTCTTTATGCCAAGGAACGTTTTCAGCCTTTAGGCAGCTGACTTGCCAAATGAGAAATCCTGCTTTGGTAATTCTAATTTACTAAATAGATTTTCATGAAAAAACAAAACAAAAAAAAAACACACTTTTACAAATGTTTAAAACATGATCTTTTAACTATTTGAGAAAAATTGCATGGGGTCCATTAACATGCACAATCTGCATATATTATTGTAACAAAATACCACAGGTTAACACAGTCACAGGCCATCAAGTCTTCCACCAATTTTTCATAGCCCATCATTACCAAGGGTCTTAACTAACTGGATTTAAAAATTGGAGAAAAAGGTGGACTTTGTTACATTTGCAGATTACTAGACGATGGGAATGAAGTAGACTTTCAAAAAGGTGGTGTTTGAGTAGTAAAAGTTATTTTTTTATTTATATTTATAATAATAAAAAAAAAAAGAATTAAAAAAAGTAGCTTGGAAAAACCGTGCTTAGTTTCAAGTAAAAATATGACAGGACTAATATATGTGATGAAGGAAAGGAAAAAAACATATCAATACAGGCTTCTTCACTGGGAAGAGGATCTGGATATAGAACTTACAGATAAATAATGCGAAACAATGTGAGCTAGTAAGTAGTCAATTTGTATTTGGACTCAAACAAAACGCATATAAAAAAGGTACTTTATTGGTGCAATCTCACCCCAGCTACATTAGCACAGTCATAGCCCTAATCAACTATGCTGAGTTTATAGGATGCATGCGAGTCTATAGATGCACTTACAGTTGTACCTTGGTACTCGTCTGCCTCAAAACTAATTGAATTTGGTATTTGACAGTAAAATGTTGCTTTTGCACTCAGCAAGCGCGACAAGTTCAAAGCAAGTGTTAAGACCTATATGAGTCAATTAACACTTTTCTTTATGGGAATACCTTATTGCTCGGTGCTCGCCCTTTTTGCCACCGCTCGCGCCATCTGGAACCAATTAACTACGAGTACCAAGGTATTACTGTATACACACACGTGTTAGAGCTGTCCAGTAGTAAAACAATATTAGAAAAAATATATAACATGATTAAGACCATAACCGGTATAAAAACAAAAATTTAGATCCACTATGGGCATTTTTAGATTACTCCGATAAGCAAATGCAATAACCTTATTGTGTATATACTTAATGCATTACCTCCTAGTCCGCTACTTTTCATGACATGAGCCCACCTAAAGACTTTATAAATCAAATATCTGAACAGAGAAAAGCTTGGCCAGCATCCAATGTCTAATGAAGCCGCAGGGAAAAAAGGGTAAATATTAAGCCCATTTTTCTATATTAATATATAAAAATGTATTTAATTGTGCTGTATTTTCACTAATTTCAATGGAAATTACCATGTTTATGAAAGTTAATATAAAGATGCAGAGTATGCATGTTTTTGTATATTTGCTTACAATGTGATATATTTTTTTTATATTCAGCATTTAATTAAAAGCATACATAAATGTCAAAAAAACTATATCAAGAAAATTCCTGAAAATAATCCTTTTAATCATATGCTTAGTGGTAAAATTCCTCTTCTAAATTGCAGTCTGGAGTATTAAAAGAAACTGACATGTTTTTGGCTTGTGTTAAGGCAAGGTTTTTCCCAGTATATACATCATAGGAATTCTATGCACTCCATGTTTCAAAAAGGATAGCTTCTTTAATATCCATACTAGCGCTATTTGGGGTATATTAAAGGTATGGAACCTATATTGATTGCATCACTGCATGTGTTCATTAGTGTGCACACAAAACTGAGCTGCAGGTTGGATTGCCTCAAAACATTAAAGGTATATCTAAGTTTCCCTGTTTGTATCTATCTCTAATCTAACACATGCTGCTTATAGCAGGCACACACTTTACATGGAGACATTCTATACACATACAGAATTATTTTATTTAAAAATAAAACTTGTTTTCCACACCCCAGAGCTGCTTACATAGGCACAGTGTACCTACCAATAGAAGCACTGTATTTGGGTACAGATGTTAATGCTTTACTAACCTTCAAGCCAACAGCAGCACAATGCAGAGATCCACACAGCAATGTCTGCCTCCTACTTGCTTCCTTGGGCAGGGGACTTCACATCCCATGATGCCTTACTTTACAAATTACAATCACCAATTGATACAATATATTAGCTGCCTGTGATTGGCCAAAACAAACTATGCATTTTATGATAATTTTTGCAGGGACTTCTAGTGGTATTAACTCTGAGAATAAACTACTTGCAAATGCATGAGATTTAGCAAACTTTAGGGTAAGTGTAATAATGTTTATTTTGGTATTGTATCACCAAAAAACATATTTTAATGCACTAGTGATTCTCCTCTATCAGATGCATTCATAATCCATGAAACTTAAATATGCCTTTAAACTGCATTGCTGCATCTCTGAACGGAGTTACATTCATTTTGTCTGCGTTTTTTTTTTAGCATCACATCAACTACACATCTTAATAGCAATAAACAACAACAGCAGCTTTTACATAAATACCTGAACTTTGAGGAGTGTACTCCTTCATGTAAGAGCATCTTGTGTTTAGCACATCTTGTAGAACTTCCCCTTAAAAGTCAATAATAATAGCTCACGTTTTGTCATGTATTCATAATGTTTAGTTTATGGGAAGTTCATTTAAATATAGAACCACAGTGGTCCTTTATGTAAATGATCTGTTATATATTGGTTATATTGAAGTTTGCACTAGAATAAAAGGTGCCAGTTACATAATTTGGGGGACAAACACATACACAATGGAACCTTGAAACAACCAAACATTTAGCATCTGAACAGTAATTCCAGCAACACTTGTGTATACAAAATGTGTCAATTCAAAATGATTGAATTAATCACTTACCCTTACATAATAAAAAAAATGCCAACATAGTGACATTTCAGTTTTCTGTATATTAAAAACGGGGTGAGTTTAAGGATTTATAATGTAAAAGATAAAAGAAAAAAAAATCATTTTGAGGACACGGTTTGCTAAATAGAATTGGGAAAATGTAATTTATTTCCTTAAAAACTACCCCTTCATAATATCCAAAGAATATAAAGTTACTTTGAACACTTCATCCTGTTGGTTTATGGTTACACTAATAAGAAAATAATCTATAGCACTGTACAAACTGGTACCATTAGTACATTAATATTCGTGTGTTTACTTAAATGAAAAAGCTACTGTACATATGTTTGATGGAGTTCGCATTGTAGGGGACATTAGGGTTGCCCCTAAAGTAATTAAATCTATGTTAACTTCCACTAATTTAAAAAAAAAAATTGTTAAATAAAACGGTTGTATAGACTGTTGATGTAAAAAGTCAGGAATAAACTTGGAAAGCATCCTATAGTA
This sequence comes from Discoglossus pictus, assembly GCA_027410445.1. Lineage (NCBI taxonomy): Eukaryota > Metazoa > Chordata > Amphibia > Anura > Alytidae > Discoglossus > Discoglossus pictus. The sequence goes on along the minus strand of CM050165.1, from coordinate 265,682,432 downwards.
ACATTTCAATACATAAGACAGCTGGAATTTATCTGGATCTTTGTCAACAAAAATGAACTTAAACCCATAGGGAAAATAATATTCTTGTACTTTTCCTCCTCATAAAATAAATGACTTCATAGCATTGGGCACTTTTTTATTTCATACAGTAATCCGAGAGTAAACTTCACTTGCCAAAAAGTACAGCACCAGATAGTTCCCTAATCTGATCTAGATCACTTTCAAGTATATGACCTCTTCATGATTTCAACAATAAGCTACCACTAGAACATGAACAGTCCCAAAGGTGAAACTGGAGCGCGGGACTCATTAAGGAATGGCAGTTTTGGATCACATTGAATATTTATGTCAGGATAATATGGGGAAGCTAATATATCTTAATTTACTTCAAATTAGGGTTAAATTGATTGTCTGAAACTGTAATTTCCTAAATAATGACTCCGTAACTTATGGCCAGAGTGTGATTGTGTGTCCTCTGATATATTTTGTATAGGAAAGAGATCAGTGTGTTTTTATGGAAAAATAGATGAATTTATATTTATTCAAATCCTGTTACTCTGATCTGCCTCCTATTTGCAAATACATAGCCAAGTACCATTCAGTATATTGTGTAATATCATTTAAAAAGTGAGTACTATTACTTTAAAAGTGTAATAAAGCTTAAACGACACCAAATTTTTTTACACACATAATAGAGACAGATTTATTTTTTCTTGTTGCATCAGAAAGAAGGTATTTGTTCCATAGTGTATGCTCTTTTCAAATTAAAAACTAATAAATGGTTTCAAATGTTTAACGATATAGAGAGCTTGCCCCTGTCAGCCAGTGAGCAGAAATATAGATGTAGGAGTCAATTATCTGCAATTGAGATCTACAGACACAAGCATGGCCAGATTACCCATTACGCAAACTAGGCAGCTGCTTATGGGCACTTCACTGTGAAGGAAACCATTTTTTTAGCTTGAAAACCCCTAAAAAAATATGTTTTGGGGGATTAAAAACAAAATTCTGCAGTTCACAGACTGGCTACTGGGTGGCACCTGCCTGGAACCAGAGTGTGGCATGCTCACTGCTCCCTTCCTCAGCTTCATCCTATGAGTATAGAGAAAGGATCTGCACCAGTTGAACAGAGGCAGCATAAATAAGTAAAAATTATTATTTTTTTGTAAGGAAATATTTGTGGAAAGTAGCACCTCAATAGATTTTACTCTTTGGGGGAGATTATTTACTTGATTATATAAACGCACAGAAAAGTAAAAAATGGGTGTGTATAAAGGTTTTAGTTAATATCTTTTCCATACAAACAACTTTTCCAATGTTTAAAACATACTCTTTTAAATGCATGACAAACTATGTTCCATGTCCCTTTAAGCAAAAATATCCGGTGTGTAAAAGTTTTAAATGTATTAACAAAACCATGTTTACTATAGAAAGTAATTTAAATTTAGTTGTGCACATTTTTTGTTACAATTTATTAGTAAGAATATCTTTAAGAAGTAAAATCCTAATAAGCAGCCCTGGTTACCAAAGACCCCTATAGTAGCTAAGCCACAGCACAGTAGTGAGGCCGGGTTACTGATTTTACAAGACTACAGCACTCAGCATTATTGATAAAAGACTGCAGCTGTTCTCAAGCAAGTGCTAATCTAGCCCCTATTTCAGTCTGGACTTTATGACTGAGTACAGCATGTTCAAAGACTGTAAGATACAGCGTCATACGCTGATGTACTTATTCTCTTGTCATTTTATTGAACTTAACCAATTTGCCTCCCGTTCCCATACACTACAGTACATTCTGTATACTTCATTTCCATACAGGCCAGAATACTCTGCCGCCTCTGTTGCACAGACACCATCCACTGCAAGAAGAAAACAAAAGTGTTATATACCAGGGCTAAGTAAGGCCTGTCCTGGGCCAGATTTCCATGCTGTGCCCAATTTGACTACCCAACGCTCAGCAGGGGAATACAGGACTGACCTTGCCTGTTCTATACAAATTACCCAATGCATTCCCAGGACATCCTTGAAATAAAATGTGTAAGTAATTGTAAAGGCCAAACCACTGTTATTTGAAAGAGAAATGTGCTTGCTACGCTTTTTGGGCTCACATGATGATAGAGACACTAAAGTGAAAGATGCAAACCTCTTAGCATTTATCAAAAATGCACAGAAAATGGTTGTAGACTTATCAGAGCTACCTTTATATAAGGCAAACATGTTGGACTGTACAGTGGCAAAGAGAGAGTAAAGCTGGTGGTATTAATAAGCTATTTATTAGTTGTAGGAAAGATTTACATTTAGTCCTTTGACTACAACTTAAAGCTTAAAGAATATAATATGAGGTGTCATCTGATTTAGTTACTGGTGGGGTGTTATTCCCAGTTAAATCACGGATTTGGTACCACAAAGTGTCCAGCCACTCTGCAACTATTCTTCCTGTGCATGGTTATATTATTTGAATGCATTATCCCTTAATTCTACACACAACATATTTGTGACTAGCCCATCATTAGAGCCACTATTTATAGAGATTACTCCAACCCATGATAAAGCATTTCTATAGACTGAATGTCTGTCTCAATAATGCAAAGTAATTTGTAATGTCTAAAAATGTGTCCTTGGTTCCCTACTTTTTTTTCTTTTTACACACCCTCTCTCAGCAGCCTTATAAAAAGGTAATTTGAATAACCTGCCTGGTCAAAAATGTTTTCCTGGATATCCTTACTTTACTTAAAGCTCAACATATCAACGACAGAGTGCCAAATGTTTCTGCTCATTACCCCAACCCAGACACTATTCCCTTACTGTTGAGAACTAATCACCCCCACCCTCAGATCTGCTCCATTGATACTGGATTCTGTACTTTAAGCCATACATTCAGTGCCTAGCTTAATCATGCAGATTTCACTTGAATGACTGCATTTCTTACACAAGACCCAAAATAAAAATGATAATACACGCACTCATCTTGTCCCATCTTGACTACTGTAATACGATACCTCCTTGCCTTCCCACAAACTGCCTAATCCCACTTTAACCCATCATGAATCCCTCCACAAGACTCATCCACCTTACTCACCACACCCCCTCAACTGAATCTGTCAGTCTCTCCAGATACAGTACATTTTAAAATCTTGACTCTCACATATAAAGCTCTCTATGCATCCACTCTTTTACATGTGTTATAATCTCCAAGTATACCCCAAACCACCACCTTTAGAGAGAGTAGAAGTTTACATCTTTGCTTCAATTCATGACTACTTTTGTATTATCTTCTGATGGACTTATATCAATTAACTAAAAAAATTATACTTGAATATAAAGAATTGGCTCAACTGACTTTTATCTATTGTGGTTACATTAGAATAGTCATTAAAAATTTGCCAAATATAAGAGAATGGTCTATATTGATCTGTGAAATGATTTGACATTTACCTCAATTCAAAGATAACCCTTTTAAACCCAGGTCTTGCTTCTTTCCTACTTCGTATAGGAGTATATTTATATTCCAAAGGAGTAGATGTAGATACTTACTTTAAACTGGTTAAGCAGAGCTTTCCTGAGTGATGTAATATCAAAAAGGGATGAAATACAATCTTAGTTGTGAGGAAAGATTGGTGATCAAATAAATATCAAATGATTATGATTTGGTAATTCATACTACAGATAAAAGGTGGGGCAATTGTGATTTTAAATAAAGACTATATATTAGGTAAATGCGTGAGGTTACTGGGAGATCGCAAGTAATTTAGAAAATTATAAAACCACTTCTTTCCATATGTTACCAAGCTTCACAGTGCTTTCATTATCCCACCTGGTATACCAATTGTTGCCAGTATAGAGTATCTTATGGACAGTCTCATTAAATATGTTGACATTTTTTTGCAATCTTATTTTATGGAGTTAAGATCATATTTGAGAGATTCCCTCCAGCATTTGGAGAAATTGTGTGGAATGACATTGAGGGATCATCTTGTTTGGGCCTGGTGTCACATTTGCTCTCTGTATACTATTAATCGTGATCTGGGATGGTCAGCGGTGAAATATTTTTTATATAAGGATTCTTCTATAGATCAAATTACAGAAGCAACTTTTGGGACTTTGGGAGGATGGTTTTATATAGTCCAATAGTGAGCTAGATTTTTGTCGGTTTCATAGAGGACATACTTCATTTTGGAATGGTTCTGAAGAATGTTTGATTTTTTTTGCTGAGGCTACTCATTTTTCTAAATCTGTAATAGCCATCTCCATGGATAAATCTTTCTTTTGACAAAGGAGTAAACTACAGAAATTGTAGTCAGTAGGAAGAATTTAATAAGCTAAGATTCTGATTATGAAATATTTATAGCTAAAGGATATTTGTATGGGTTCCCTGGTGGCCCAGTGGTTAGGCCCCAGTGCTTTCACTGCTGTGACCGGGGTTTAGTTCCAGTCAGGGAACAAAGAGGTCACAACACCCTGAAGCTATGCAGGGTTGGGCCTGGTCAGTAATTGAATGTGAGACAACCTAGGAATACCAGGAGCTGTATGCTGTGGCCCACTGGTGAAGGACCTGGCAACCCACTCCAGTATCTCTGCCATGAATACCAAGTGGATCAGCATGGTAAACATAGTATCAAGATCCAAAAAGACTCTCCTGGAGTTCCAGCACTACTTCCATCCCGGGTTGTTCTAATAACCATCCAAGTGACTATTAAAAGACTATAAATCACTGTTCTAGTTCCTGTGAAATGGCTAATAAAATATGAACTGGCCTAAAACCCAACCCATGGGGGTCAAAATATCCCAAAAGGCTCAGTTGGAGATACCACCATCTTTCTTCAGAATCTGAGCTCCTATATTTTGCCCTCACTCCTATCCTGTCCACACCTAGTAACCTATGATTTTTGTTAATTTATATTGCAGGTTTAACACCATCACCTCCATTTTACACAACAGATACACCCACACACTTAGTCACTAAGGCCCTCATTCAATTGCAATTTGGCCAATTGAATAGGGCTCTAAATAAGGACATAGCATATATATTTTTAAAGAAGTTTTTAGTTAGTGAAAACCTTGCTTTGGATAGATGCTTACTAACTAAAAACTTCTGTAAAAAAATATGTTATGTGCTTATTTAGAGCCCTATTCAATTGGCCAGATTGCAATTGAATGGGGGCCTAAGTAACCCTCTCCAATTACTTGCCAAGCTCTTGTTTCTTCAATTAATTACTTCAACTTTTGTTTTACTTATCCCTTTAGATTGTAAGTTTGCAAGTTTTCAATCTTATAAAGGTGATTAAAAACAAAACAAAAAAAACACGTATGTAAGACAGGGCCCTGTCAATGTGTTTAAATTTTTTTTTATATATATTTGTATTTAACCCCTGTACAGCGCTACGGATTAAGTTTGCGCTTTACAAAAAACTTTATTAATAACAATAATTATAATAATAGAAGGTCTATTACCCGTTTAATACTAATTGTCTCACTTGTGCTCACACATTGATAAATTGAAATCCCAGTCTGTATGGGGAGCCCTGAGGATTTGGGAGCCACTGGTCTACACCTATCTACAATTGAAGATTTCCTTTGCGCTCCCTTAGTGTTATCACAAGCTAATGTGCGATGCAAGGAGACTCTCTTTCAGAAGGCGAGCATTTTAATTTTCTTCGTATAGGAGTATATTTATATTCCAAAGGAGTAGATGTAGATACTTACTTTAAACTGGTTAAGCAGAGCTTTCCTGAGTGATGTAATATCAAAAAGGGATGAAATACAATCTTAGTTGTGAGGAAAGATTGGTGATCAAATAAATATCAAATGATTATGATTTGGTAATTCATACTACAGATAAAAGGTGGGGCAATTGTGATTTTAAATAAAGACTATATATTAGGTAAATGCGTGAGGTTACTGGGAGATCGCAAGTAATTTAGAAAATTATAAAACCACTTCTTTCCATATGTTACCAAGCTTCACAGTGCTTTCATTATCCCACCTGGTATACCAATTGTTGCCAGTATAGAGTATCTTATGGACAGTCTCATTAAATATGTTGACATTTTTTTGCAATCTTATTTTATGGAGTTAAGATCATATTTGAGAGATTCCCTCCAGCATTTGGAGAAATTGTGTGGAATGACATTGAGGGATCATCTTGTTTGGGCCTGGTGTCACATTTGCTCTCTGTATACTATTAATCGTGATCTGGGATGGTCAGCGGTGAAATATTTTTTATATAAGGATTCTTCTATAGATCAAATTACAGAAGCAACTTTTGGGACTTTGGGAGGATGGTTTTATATAGTCCAATAGTGAGCTAGATTTTTGTCGGTTTCATAGAGGACATACTTCATTTTGGAATGGTTCTGAAGAATGTTTGATTTTTTTTGCTGAGGCTACTCATTTTTCTAAATCTGTAATAGCCATCTCCATGGATAAATCTTTCTTTTGACAAAGGAGTAAACTACAGAAATTGTAGTCAGTAGGAAGAATTTAATAAGCTAAGATTCTGATTATGAAATATTTATAGCTAAAGGATATTTGTATGGGTTCCCTGGTGGCCCAGTGGTTAGGCCCCAGTGCTTTCACTGCTGTGACCGGGGTTTAGTTCCAGTCAGGGAACAAAGAGGTCACAACACCCTGAAGCTATGCAGGGTTGGGCCTGGTCAGTAATTGAATGTGAGACAACCTAGGAATACCAGGAGCTGTATGCTGTGGCCCACTGGTGAAGGACCTGGCAACCCACTCCAGTATCTCTGCCATGAATACCAAGTGGATCAGCATGGTAAACATAGTATCAAGATCCAAAAAGACTCTCCTGGAGTTCCAGCACTACTTCCATCCCGGGTTGTTCTAATAACCATCCAAGTGACTATTAAAAGACTATAAATCACTGTTCTAGTTCCTGTGAAATGGCTAATAAAATATGAACTGGCCTAAAACCCAACCCATGGGGGTCAAAATATCCCAAAAGGCTCAGTTGGAGATACCACCATCTTTCTTCAGAATCTGAGCTCCTATATTTTGCCCTCACTCCTATCCTGTCCACACCTAGTAACCTATGATTTTTGTTAATTTATATTGCAGGTTTAACACCATCACCTCCATTTTACACAACAGATACACCCACACACTTAGTCACTAAGGCCCTCATTCAATTGCAATTTGGCCAATTGAATAGGGCTCTAAATAAGGACATAGCATATATATTTTTAAAGAAGTTTTTAGTTAGTGAAAACCTTGCTTTGGATAGATGCTTACTAACTAAAAACTTCTGTAAAAAAATATGTTATGTGCTTATTTAGAGCCCTATTCAATTGGCCAGATTGCAATTGAATGGGGGCCTAAGTAACCCTCTCCAATTACTTGCCAAGCTCTTGTTTCTTCAATTAATTACTTCAACTTTTGTTTTACTTATCCCTTTAGATTGTAAGTTTGCAAGTTTTCAATCTTATAAAGGTGATTAAAAACAAAACAAAAAAAACACGTATGTAAGACAGGGCCCTGTCAATGTGTTTAAATTTTTTTTTATATATATTTGTATTTAACCCCTGTACAGCGCTACGGATTAAGTTTGCGCTTTACAAAAAACTTTATTAATAACAATAATTATAATAATAGAAGGTCTATTACCCGTTTAATACTAATTGTCTCACTTGTGCTCACACATTGATAAATTGAAATCCCAGTCTGTATGGGGAGCCCTGAGGATTTGGGAGCCACTGGTCTACACCTATCTACAATTGAAGATTTCCTTTGCGCTCCCTTAGTGTTATCACAAGCTAATGTGCGATGCAAGGAGACTCTCTTTCAGAAGGCGAGCATTTTAATTTTCTTCGTATAGGAGTATATTTATATTCCAAAGGAGTAGATGTAGATACTTACTTTAAACTGGTTAAGCAGAGCTTTCCTGAGTGATGTAATATCAAAAAGGGATGAAATACAATCTTAGTTGTGAGGAAAGATTGGTGATCAAATAAATATCAAATGATTATGATTTGGTAATTCATACTACAGATAAAAGGTGGGGCAATTGTGATTTTAAATAAAGACTATATATTAGGTAAATGCGTGAGGTTACTGGGAGATCGCAAGTAATTTAGAAAATTATAAAACCACTTCTTTCCATATGTTACCAAGCTTCACAGTGCTTTCATTATCCCACCTGGTATACCAATTGTTGCCAGTATAGAGTATCTTATGGACAGTCTCATTAAATATGTTGACATTTTTTTGCAATCTTATTTTATGGAGTTAAGATCATATTTGAGAGATTCCCTCCAGCATTTGGAGAAATTGTGTGGAATGACATTGAGGGATCATCTTGTTTGGGCCTGGTGTCACATTTGCTCTCTGTATACTATTAATCGTGATCTGGGATGGTCAGCGGTGAAATATTTTTTATATAAGGATTCTTCTATAGATCAAATTACAGAAGCAACTTTTGGGACTTTGGGAGGATGGTTTTATATAGTCCAATAGTGAGCTAGATTTTTGTCGGTTTCATAGAGGACATACTTCATTTTGGAATGGTTCTGAAGAATGTTTGATTTTTTTTGCTGAGGCTACTCATTTTTCTAAATCTGTAATAGCCATCTCCATGGATAAATCTTTCTTTTGACAAAGGAGTAAACTACAGAAATTGTAGTCAGTAGGAAGAATTTAATAAGCTAAGATTCTGATTATGAAATATTTATAGCTAAAGGATATTTTTATGGGTTCCCTGGTGGCCCAGTGGTTAGGCCCCAGTGCTTTCACTGCTGTGACCGGGGTTTAGTTCCAGTCAGGGAACAAAGAGGTCACAACACCCTGAAGCTATGCAGGGTTGGGCCTGGTCAGTAATTGAATGTGAGACAACCTAGGAATACCAGGAGCTGTATGCTGTGGCCCACTGGTGAAGGACCTGGCAACCCACTCCAGTATCTCTGCCATGAATACCAAGTGGATCAGCATGGTAAACATAGTATCAAGATCCAAAAAGACTCTCCTGGAGTTCCAGCACTACTTCCATCCCGGGTTGTTCTAATAACCATCCAAGTGACTATTAAAAGACTATAAATCACTGTTCTAGTTCCTGTGAAATGGCTAATAAAATATGAACTGGCCTAAAACCCAACCCATGGGGGTCAAAATATCCCAAAAGGCTCAGTTGGAGATACCACCATCTTTCTTCAGAATCTGAGCTCCTATATTTTGCCCTCACTCCTATCCTGTCCACACCTAGTAACCTATGATTTTTGTTAATTTATATTGCAGGTTTAACACCATCACCTCCATTTTACACAACAGATACACCCACACACTTAGTCACTAAGGCCCTCATTCAATTGCAATTTGGCCAATTGAATAGGGCTCTAAATAAGGACATAGCATATATATTTTTAAAGAAGTTTTTAGTTAGTGAAAACCTTGCTTTGGATAGATGCTTACTAACTAAAAACTTCTTTAAAAATATATATGCTATGTCCTTATTTAGAGCCCTATTCAATTGGCCAGATTGCAATTGAATGGGGGCCTAAGTAACCCTCTCCAATTACTTGCCAAGCTCTTGTTTCTTCAATTAATTACTTCAACTTTTGTTTTACTTATCCCTTTAGATTGTAAGTTTGCAAGTTTTCAATCTTATAAAGGTGATTAAAAACAAAACAAAAAAAACACGTATGTAAGACAGGGCCCTGTCAATGTGTTTAAATTTTTTTTTATATATATTTGTATTTAACCCCTGTACAGCGCTACGGATTAAGTTTGCGCTTTACAAAAAACTTTATTAATAACAATAATTATAATAATAGAAGGTCTATTACCCGTTTAATACTAATTGTCTCACTTGTGCTCACACATTGATAAATTGAAATCCCAGTCTGTATGGGGAGCCCTGAGGATTTGGGAGCCACTGGTCTACACCTATCTACAATTGAAGATTTCCTTTGCGCTCCCTTAGTGTTATCACAAGCTAATGTGCGATGCAAGGAGACTCTCTTTCAGAAGGCGAGCATTTTAATTTTCTATATCCTGGTTTATCTACTCTTTTTTTTTTGACCATCCAATTATTAGATAGAATAGATATATTCAGAAATAACATTTCTGAGATTGTGTTTGGGAAGACTTAAGATGCCATCAATCTCCTCTGTTAGACAGGCCTGTTTTTGTCTTGGGTCTTTCTTCAGAAAGTTCTGGAACACTTTGAATTCGTATCTGTTATTATACTTATTACTGGTGTGTGTGTAAATACTGACTCGACAAAGAGAGGAACGCTCTCGAAAGCTCGTCATGAAACCTATGAATGTTTGTCCAATAAAAAAGGTATCACTATATACTGCAATACTCTGATATATATATATATATATATATATATATATATATATATATATATATATATATATATATACACACACACACACACACACATATACATGTATATACACACACATACAGTGGATAGAAAAAGTCTACACACCCCTGTTAAAATGTCAGGTTTCTGTGCTGTAAAAAAATGAGACCAAAATAAATCATTTCAGAATTTTTTCCACCTTTAATGTGACCTATAAACTGTACAACTCAATTGAAAAACAAACTGAAATCTTTTAGGTGGAGGGAAGAAAAAATAATAATAATGTGGTTGCATAAGTCTGGACACCCTCTTATAACTGGGGATGTAGCTGTGTTCAGAAGTAAGCAATCACATTCCAAATCATGTTAAATAGGAGTCAGCATACACCTGCCATCATTTAAAGTGCCTCTGATTAACCCCAAAAAGTTCAGCTGATCTAGTTGGTCTTTCCTGAAATTTTTTTTAGTCGCATCCCACAGCAAAAGCCATGGTCCACAGAGAGCTTTCAAAGCATCAGAGGGATCTCATTGTTAAAAGGTATCAGTCAGGAGAAGGGTACAAAATAATTTCCAAGGCATTAGATATACCATGGAACACAGTGAAGACAGTCATTATCAAGTGGAGAAAATATGGCACAACAGTGACATTACCAAGAACTGGAGCTCCCTCCAAAATTGATGAAAAGACCAGAAGAAACTGGTCTGGGAGGCTACCAAGAGGCCTACAGCAACATTAAAGGAGCTGCAGAAAATCTGGCAAGTACTGGCTGTGTGGTACATGTGAATACAATCTCCCGTATTCTTCATATGTCATGGGCTATGGGGTAGAGTGGCAAGACGAAAGCCTTTTCTTATGAAGAAAAACATCCAAGCCAGGCTACATTTTACAAAAACACATCTGAAGTCTCCCAAAAGCATGTGAGAAAAGTTGTTCTGGTCTGATGAAACCAAGGTTGAACTTTTTGGCCATAATTCCAAAAAAGATATGTTTGGTGCAAAAACAACACTGCACATCACCTAAAGACCACCATACCCACAGTGAAGCATGGTGGTGGCAGCATCATGCTTTGGGGCCGTTTTTCTTCAGCTGGAAGTCTCTCAGTCTCTCTCAGTCTCTCTCTCTCTCAGTCTCTCTCTCTCTCAGTCTCTCTCTCTCTCAGTCTCTCTCTCTCTCAGTCTCTCTCTCTCTCAGTCTCTCTCTCTCTCAGTCTCTCTCTCTCTCAGTCTCTCTCTCTCTCAGTCTCTCTCTCTCTCAGTCTCTCTCTCTCTCAGTCTCTCTCTCTCTCAGTCTCTCTCTCAGTCTCTCTCTCTCTCAGTCTCTCTCTCTCTCAGTCTCTCTCTCTCTCAGTCTCTCTCTCTCTCAGTCTCTCTCTCTCTCAGTCTCTCTCTCTCTCAGTCTCTCTCTCTCTCAGTCTCTCTCTCTCTCAGTCTCTCTCTCTCTCAGTCTCTCTCTCTCTCAGTCTCTCTCTCTCTCAGTCTCTCTCTCTCTCAGTCTCTCTCTCTCTCAGTCTCTCTCTCTCTCAGTCTCTCTCTCTCTCAGTCTCTCTCTCTCTCAGTCTCTCTCTCTCTCAGTCTCTCAGTCTCTCAGTCTCTCTCTCTCTCAGTCTCTCAGTCTCTCTCTCTCTCAGTCTCTCTCTCTCTCTCTCTCTCATATATATTATATTTTTTTTATCTTGGGCATGATGGGCAATCATCCGTAGGCTACAACACAATTCTGAATTATGCTTTCAGTGTAAAATTCTGAACTTTTGTAAATGTGCAACGCGTTACCTCGCTCATTTTTTAGAATTGGTTTTGAGTGGAGAGGTCTGTAACTTGTTAGCATTGATCAGATTACCAACTATATTTGGTATTTAAAGTACTGTAATAAACCTACATTTTACAATGGTCAAGGAAAATGTTGGCCATATTCAAAGTACTAAAGCTTTTCATCTTGAAATCACTGGAGAAGTCTAAAGAACATTTACTTCTAACACAATTAAAACTTTATTTGTGTAAGACCGTGCCAAGAATATTCCTTGCAAGTTAGTCACTATTAGACTAGGGTAACACAGGCCAACTGATTTTTTTTAAAATTTCGGGATTGATATGAATGTCAATATTTTATTGCTAGAAGTAACAAGCATACAATAGCCTTGTTAAAAAGGACCATTGAATTGTGATATATGTTGTACATAAAAAAAACAACCTTTAGTTATTCTAAGCAATTATAATGTAGCAGAGGCAGATATCATTGTGTTTAACTTTGTTTATCAGCTGAGAGGGGACCTTGGATATAGATATGGTTTCAATTAGTCCTACTAAAAATTACTGAACGCCACCTATCAATTGAAGATATGTATTCACCTCCCACTAAACAGTTATGAATCCACTACAAACTAGCTACATAAAATAGAGTACAGTACTGTGTCCAGTTCTTCAAAAATGAATACCGTAAATATGGGATTATACAGTCACTTGTGCTATCTATAGTTTTAAGTCTCAGAGTGACAACTACAAAAAAAAAAGTTTGATACATGTTATTCATTGGGCACATTGCTTCGTAAAAGGGGCATTGAAAGTTATTTTTTCCCCCACATCTGTTGCATCTAAATTGGGGATTTCATAATGTACAACTTGCATGCTTTCTTGTTTTAAATGATGGTCTCAAAGTAGAAAAAAAACAACTATTGTTTAATTAATTGGGTGGCTTGTTACCGCCCTTTTAAGTGCATGAAAAAATAATGGTGTTCCATGTTCCTTTTTAATATAAATAAATTCAGTAAAAATAACTACATTTTTCTTCGCTACACTTGTTGCAGCTGCCAGACATTCAGGCAAATGGAGGATCTCTTTTTACAAGACCTGCTCTATATATTTATGGCTGTGTGTGGCCAGCTATGCACAGTACCCTTTTTCTTTTCGGATTACATTCCTTAATTGCCATTAATATAATGATTAAAAACCCATCCTCTCGTTACAGTCCACTGATATTCTTCAAAAATGTATACAAGCAAAAGGTGGAGGGTGGCTTAGACAGTAGCTTTTTCATACGAGCAAGGATTGTGTTACAAAATTAAAATTCTAGCCCTTGTCAATTAGAGATCTGCTCAATTATTGCAAAGAAGATTACAGCATGTAAAGCCAGGAAAATGCCTGATAAGTACCCTTTAAACAAGGTGTTCTTTGTACCTGGGAGGCAATTATTACCTTAATAATGGCCATACCTTATTTCACAATGCAGGTGGTCTAAAGGAACAGGCTGTCTGTTCATTTGTAATGTATAATGGCTCCCAGTCACTATCACTAGAATAACTTAAAGCAACACCACGAAAGATCATTTTTCTAACACCTGTCTCTTCCATTTCCCCTTATGAATAAGCTCAAAAATAACCTTTTCATACCTATTGATATCAATGTATTTCTTTCCTAAGTAAATGGTAAACTTGAATGATTATGCTCCATAAATAAATTACTTGAAGAGTTATTGGCTTCTAGAACAAAATATTTTCTGAAAGGCTATGTATTCAGAGATGAGAAAATAATTAAGGTGAGACAAACAAAAATGATGGGAGAGAGAAAATGGTTGATGTAATAATATAAATAAATAAAATGGACTGTGTGGTAGTAGAGGATATTAAAATGGCAACTTATGCAAATGGTGCAGAGATAAACTACAACAGGAGCACCTAACATGTAGACCTGCTTCCAGAAGTAGATCTCCATGTCTTTGAGAAACACGCTGTACACCATATGCAGATATTTAAATGTTATGGTTGAGACAAGTGCATGCCCATTGGCTATGGAGCTCTTAATAAAGATGTGGGGAAGAAAGGGGAAATACATTGTGCGACATGTTTTAATCCAACAATGAGGGATACTGGACACCATGCTTGGATAGAAAAACCTTATTACTCCAACTTCCCAAAAATAGGACCCTGTTGAGGTTCCCTAAACTAATAGCAATATATCCCAAAATATTGTAATTGAAGGTAGGTGGGGAAAAAGTCATTTCATTTCTCCATTACTGGTTAATTTAACCAAACAACAAATAAAAATGAGTATTCATAGCTTCATCTTGAGTTATTAGAAAAAAAAATGTTTAACCATACAATTTTAACTTGTATGTTTTTAATGTATATAAAGTAATGTTTTAGAATTTAGAGTGTCAGATTAATGTTTCTCTCCATATGTGATTTAACACACCCCATTGTGAGAAATGTCACAGCTAGCTAAAAAGTGTTCCATTCTCTCTCTTCCATTTTGTTATTGAAAAATATGATTCAGCAGAGAAAACAAATGGAAATGTATTTAAAAATTATATTTAAAATTGTAGTAATAGTATGCAAAGAAATGTTGCATGCCTTGTCTCTTCAAGTTGAGACAATGAATGGGAGAGATTTAAAATGAACTGCCAATTCTTCAAGCAGTTATATACTTTGTGGTATCTCCTTGTGAAAAAAGAAACTGAACTAAAAGGATTTAAGATAATTTGCAATATTAAAAGACTTTTTGTATACACTCAATCAAAACAAGTGATACTCCAAATTATATATTCTAAATCACTTATCTCCCCTCTTCCTCCTTCACCCCACTGAATCTAAACTTCTGCCACCTTGCCGCATTCACCAAGATCTGCACTTTCTCACTAGAAAGTATTACACTACCAATTCCTGTGCAATTCTAGATTTTTTTTTTTATAGGTCATAGATTGAAAGCTCAGATATGTAAAGCACTTTCACACCATGAAACTATTCAGAATATACTTAACGGTCTGTCAACTAATTACAGGAAAGGAGTCCTTGTGCGTCGACTGTAGAACACCAATTATATCTAAATTGCTAGCAAAAAAAATCTATTCTAGGTCAAATCGTCTATCCATGGTACATTCTCACAAGATGTTATATTTCCAACAAAATGTACTTAAGCAATAGTGAGTTGGCGGACGAGAATGATTTTCCTTTTCCCCAAGCAACATTAGCAGCGTCTGTGATAAAGTTTAAGATTAAAAACACTCCATACACCCACTCAACGTATTTCACAAATGAACTTTATTAGGGCTGCATTAATAACTAGCATTACTGGCACAGATGGAAGGATACCCAAAATTGCATCTCAATGGTACATACAATTTGCATCTGCTTTGGTGTTTTGGGATTTTATTAGCCACAAATTACTCCAATACAATACCTAGAGTATGGAGACACTGCTGCAGTATAGATGTAACTACTTGTATGTATTATACATTCCTTTTGTTTCTATGATTCTGTATTGCAGCTTTCTTAATTCATATCACTTAGATTTAGGCTATAAAAAGTTATTGCTAGCTCAAAAAAGTGTTAAATAAAATAAGCATCAATATCCTTTTTTGGTGTTTTACACAATCTTGAAAAGTCCTCTGGATATTTTGCGTCTCAAAAATAAATAAAAAAGGCTATTTTCTCTCAACTTCTACAGTTATATACTTCTGTTAAATTAATTAAATGTAGGAGGACCACATTGTGGACACTAGTGCATGCAGTTAAATTATATACTAAAGCTGTCCTGTTAAATTAGTTATGTTCCTTTTAAAGTATGTGCTGTGGAATAGTAAAGGAAATTCATCATGACTCTTTATATATCTTTGGCACTTCAAGGGAGTCCAGGGATTAGGTTAGACATTTCGTGAAACCTGGTAAATCCGTTATTTATTTCATTTTTTTTTTGCCCAATTGTGTCTCATTTCTAATTTTTAACATATTGTTAACATATTGTGTCTTAATAAAGAGGAAACCTATGAAAGCACATGGCATTCTTTATTAAGAAAGTACTCTTGGCTTGTGGGTTTGTGCACCACTTTATGTAGAAATGGAACAAATCCATAACTCATTGAGCTTAATTAGCTAATCTATGTACAAGGTGTCAATATACTTAATGGTTATAAGTGATATTTAAGCGATAACCTATTTTGATATTTATCTACACCAATCTAGCTTAATGTTTATGAACAAAACGCTAATAGCCATCACTGTGTTGACTACTCTGCTATAATGCTATATACATTCATGGATGTTAAAGAGAGTCTTGTGCTAACACCCAGTAGTTCTTTTAAATAACTGGTCTATGAACCATGATAATTAGCTTAGATCAAGCAGGGAATTCCTACTATGTAATGATACAGTTTCCTGAATTAAAAATGGCAAAGTTCAGCACAAACAAATAGTTTATCTTTTGTAAGAAAGGCATACATTGACTGTTACTAGATTTCCTACCATCTTTGGGCTAGAACTCCTGCCAGTTTGTTCCCTAAGCCTTAACGCAAACCAGTAACACTGAACCCAAAGTAGTAACACTTAACCAAAGGCAGTAGGCCCTCTGAAGGCGAGCGGGGGAGGGGGTCTCCATGAGCGCTGAAGGGGATCATTGCAATGCAGGAAAAGTGCGGCTTGGCAAACACAGCAATGAGTGGCGAGGACCTGTAAAGTATATGGGGGAAGAGGCTCGGAATGAGCGCCAAAGGTGCTCAGAGGAGCCATATCCTAGCATTTTGAGCCAAACGGCATTGTCAGGCTTCAAATTTTATTGCCATTATTTTTGACGGGCACGTCGCTAGTATAGTTAAATACAAACATCATGGTTTTTAGACAGAGAATTTACAGGGTCATGGGTGCAAGAGATAATCAGAGATAAGGTGGAAAAAAATGTTGAATCAGAAGTGGAAAGAGTCTGTTTACAAGGAGATGCAAAATGTGCGTTGGTTGAGACACTGACTTATGTGAAGTGCAAGTTCACATAGAATGGAGGAAGAATGGAAACGCGATTGGGCACAAGGTAGGATTGATTGAGATAGTGTTACAGCAGGTTTAAGGTTCTAGGTAGTGGGTGTTATACACGATTCCTCAAGATAGTAGGAAAAGCATTTGTGTATTCCCCAAAAAGAACAATTGTTTTAAACATAATGAACACATGTTTTAATATATATTATTACTACTTAAAAAGGTAGTGAACTATTACAATGGTCCTTTGGCATAATTATTTAGGAAGATAAAATTTGGCTCTGCCTTCCTGATATCTGACTTACTTTGAGTTTACATCTAAAAAACTTTTTTGCTTTAACACACCCATTGTTTCTCGATATATTCAACAAAATTAGTTGAGACTAAGAACTGCAATATTTCACTTTCACTCTCCTCGTTTCATGCTCTCTCTAAAAACAAAATGAACTATGATACATTGCAAATTCTATATGTAACATTATATATGTGTTTCTTTATCTTTTCAGCTAAAAATATATATTTTGTATACTATGGTGGGTTTGCCCTCTTACTTTTTCTAATCAAATATAGTAAAAATTAGGATACAGAGCCTACAGCTTATTTTTAAGGGCAGTTGATATAACTAATGGCTAAACATTTAAGCCTTTCATCTTTCTCCAAACATATTTTCTATATACATAGACAGATTCACTAGCATGGTGTAAAAAAAAGATTTTGCATGATTACTAGGATTATTAGTTAATAAACAGATTGTAGAGTACAGTGTATAAGCATATATGGTATAATTGTGCGAGTCATACCTTGGTCGTCTGAAAGCTAGGCCATACTGCTGGCATGCCAATCCCACAGTTGGAGTATAAACAATAGGCATAAATCTTTCAATGTCAGACGTCAGTACTTTATAGAAAAGCTTTTCATTCCGATCTTGAAGTCCCATCAGCAATATATATCTGTAGTAAAAATAGATGAAAAACAAAACATTTACATATTGGCAATGTTGCTAAATTTATGTTACACACAATTCTTAATGTTTGGGTTAATTAAAATATTAGCATTTTCATCAGTAATGCCTTTTATTTGATAAACCAAGGACCCTTCACTTGTTGACCTGCATGCTACATGGCATGCTATAGGAAATAGCCGGATTACAGCAGATGTTTTATATGCAAATTTATCAAAAGAACTATTCAAACTTTATATAATTCCCAGTTTTAATTTGCTTGATTAGAACATTCCCATAGTAGTATGATTGCACTAAATGCTAAAAATTACTATTACAAATGCGAAAATGTAAAATAAAAAAATAAAATAATCTTCCAGGAGAGCACCTGATTACATTTGCAAAACTGATTCTGGCATCCCTGCTGCTCTGCCAATTGTGGAACTCTTTGCCAAAGTCAATGAACCACATGGCCAGGCTATTTAAAATAGTCCTTTATCTCATCAGTCTCCAACACTGCCAGAGCTATTTTAGCATGCTTTATGAGTTTACAGGACAGGTTTTACCTAGAAAAGCCAATGGAGATTGTTACTATTAGGGCAGGACTACAGCATTTGCTAGATGATGGGGTAGCAATGAAGAAACAATAGTGTGCAGTGTAATTCTTAGGAAGCGGACAAAGAGAAGGCATCTGAGCGGACTTTATTTAAAAGCACCACAAATATTGAACAAAATAAGTTTATCCCATATTTCCAAAGGCAAGGACAAAAACATTAGCAGTTTGTAAAAATGCTTCATACAGACTCAATTGAATTGATTTTCATAGTGTAATTGAGTGGACAGAACACCATTTATGACACTAATTACTGTATATGATATTTCCTTCACAGTATTGGAAGTTATTATACTCTTAGGGAGCATTCTGAATAAAGACATCTGACAGCTTGAAATGCCAAGCACAAAAATAGAAATTACAGACGAGTGCACAGAGCATAATAAACAAACAAACAACAACAAAGACTTTTGTTGCACTGAGCCTTGACACAGCTGCCATTGATTTATACTGCAATTCACAACATTCTAGCAGCTAAAAATGCTTTCTTGCTTATGTGTAAAATTGGAAGTTATTTTAAAATAGGCCATTTTTTTTAATACATTGATAGCTGGATAGGTGGTGACTGCTTTAAAATTGCTGATCTTTACAATTATTATTTTATTATTATCATTTATTTGTAACGCGCCAACATATTCCGTAGCGCTATACATAAGTTAAGTTACAGGCAATGACAAGTTCAAGATTCACACATTGCAATGAATGGATGGCCCTGTCTTTGAGCTTTGAATCCGGTGTCCATAGCGCTTTCCCTAAAGCACCGCGCAGGATTGAAACTCGCAGACTTACAATCTAAAAGGTACAATGGTTTCCATTCAACAATCCACATGATTCCTGAAAAAAACCTCAATGTGTGAAAGTGGAAAGACTTTAAATTAGATAAAAGATACAATGCTTTAATATTTCTTGTGTTGATAACTTGTGTGCTTTCCTCCATTCATATGATGTTACAAAGAAAATTACAAACGTTTCAAACTTTCTTTTTAAACTGCTTGTCTGCCCCATGAGTAATTGTAAATGCCACAATGCCCTTGACTAATGTTGTAATATTCAAATGTTACAAGTTAGGACTCCCTTAAACTGAGTAATGGTTTGGATTCATCAAGCCAAGACCTCAGAGGTAGTTAGAGACAATAGAGGAACTGGTTGGGCTCCTGGATCTGTGGTAAATGTGCCACGCTACTTCTACTATCCCCGGTGATCATTCCAGAGACACCTTCTTGCCTCAAACCCATTAGGATTTTCTTAAAGACTTGGGAAACTAACCAGCAGCTCTCTCAATTCATTAAAATTACAGAAAAAGTTAAATTTGAGAGACTTGGGGCAATTTCCCTAGAGCAAAATGAGCCAACTTTGGTAAACTGCACAGTTTACAACAGGAAAATAAAGGCAAATAAGTCCAAGATAAGGAGACTCTGATATCAAATAACTGCATAATAAGTAAAAACTTGTATAAATGACAAGGAAATGGCGATAAGCAGGTTAAATCCAACCACCAATGAAGCTTGATGAAATACCTCTCCCGGCCAAACAGGGGAAGGAGGTGGAGGCAGACACAAATCAATCAGCAGCCTCACAACATTTTAAACTTAGGAAATAAAATGAATGTTCTGTATATAAAAATGGACAAAATAATTGTGGAAGAGGAAAGAAAAATATATATATATATTTATGGTTTTAAATCTGATCCTGATCTATCCAGTTAGAGCAGAATAGCTACTACAATGGCAACCAGGAGATTTGTCAAGGGGGCTTGATATGAACCTAGTTCAAACCTACCCCAGCAGAATTGTGTGTTTTTTGTTCTCTATGGCACGGAAGGTGGCCTCTGAAGATGGCAAGGCCCAAAAAGGTACAGGCAGAGAATACTGGATACAGGTTACCAATGGCCTATGACAAGACCACTCCACAAGTCAGGATACAAAACACAGAAACAGACTCACACTGTGGATATGTGAAAACTATAACTGAACCTTTATTGAATTATCAAACCAACATATTTATACTCTCCCGTACCACACCCTTGTGTACTTTTTGTGTATGTGTGTGATTTCAGCATATCTGCCTTGCAACGTTTGTTGCCATAGAGAACTTGAGATAAAACTCATCAGATATCTAAATATGACAGGTCTCTATAGCTAGGGCAGAAAACCTTGATGTTAATCTCAAGTGTTTACTCAGGCCTCTTAAGGAGCAGTCACCTGCCTTAAAACAAGTCCTGTATGTGTGCAGACACAATGTTCTGCAGTTAAACTTCTGTGCAGAGCATTTTCCCCATGTCCACACATAATATGCTAGAGGGAAAATGTGTTCTAGAACAGAATATAAAGGTAACAATGTACAGGCAACATAGCCACACACAATAATACATAATCACAATGCAACAATGTCATGCTCCCTTGGCCATATCCATAATTAATGGTATTATTAGTCACTAAACAATGTAATCATGACAAAATTGAACACATCCACCACAAAATAAAATGTATGTATTTCTTTGATGAACACGTTTCAGCACGGATTGAAATATTTGCAATTATAAATAAAAAATATTGCATATCTGTAGTATGTTACATAACCTAAAAATATAATGAACATCAACCCAAAAAAGACTTGAGAATTCCTAATCAGCTATGCCATTAAAAGTGTGGTTTTACTACATCAGCAGTGGCTTAGTGTACAGTATATACTTCATACACAACTTTGGTTGGTGATTATAGGGTTATGTCATGGAATAGTGCTGTACATTTTTCTTCACAGTAACTTGAACATATTTGTGACCACCATTTGACTATGTATTCGAAAACTCAACTGTGTTGCGAGGAATTACAAACTGACAACATAGGTTATTTAGGAATTTATGCCAAATGCAGTAGAAATGTTCAGGAGTTGTTGAAACAATTATTATTCAGTCTCTCTTAAACGCAGTCTTATTTTCAACTTGATTAAGTAATCCCTATCAACTTTCATGATGACATTTGTAATGCAAAAAACAAACTACTGCAACTGGAAAAATCATCAGTTTGTTATTAATTTATTGCAAAAATTTACACTGGTTTTACTATAGTAATCTTGATAGTATAACTGCATGAGGAAATAATTCAATGCCCCATAAAACCTATATGTTGCTATGGAGGACAGATGGCACAGATGGGAGTTAAGTGCGATGTTACATGCCGTTTAATTAATTATATGAATTATGTTACACAACTTTGCTTGAAGAAAAGACCCAACAGGCTCATCTATTTTATCTACCCAAAATATACTTTGTTTAATAAATCCTTAGGTCAATCTTATGTACATCCCAGGTATACTTGAACTTCTGCCACTGTACATGTTTTTACCATTTCTACAGGAAATTGGTCTCTCTTGTCCACTATATAATGCAGAACCAGCATGCAGGATATTTAAATATTCCAACGCTAAACCATGACATTTTATTTCAGTATTTAATACTTTAAATTTGGGGTACTGAAGTATACATGGATACCATTTTTACTTGAAAAACATTTTTTATAAAATGGCAAGCTTTAGAGCGATAGAACTTCCATTAAGGAGTTGGACGTGATTCACTTCTGAACATTATATGTATACTAGCGTCTTGCCCGTCAAATGATGGCATAAAAATGTTCAAGCCTCGCAAAGTTGTTTGCCACACATTGCAAGCACCGCCATGCATGGCAAAGCCGAGCAATGCGAGCCTCGCTATGCACAGCCTCTCTCTTTCTCCTACCCTTTTTCTGTGTACTCTCCCTCCCTTTTCTCCTCTCTGTGAGCCTTGCTATGAGCGCCTTCAACACCCATTGCAGGCTTCGTCACAAATTATGAGATAATATTACATTTTTCTCTGCTCTCCCCTGTGTCTTTACCCCCCCCGCTCTCCCTCCCCCGTGTCCCTTTGACCCGCCCCCCCCGCTCTCCCTCCCCCGTGTCCCTTTGACCCCCCGCTCTCCCTCCCCCGTGTCCCTTTGCCCCGCCCCCCCCGCTCTCCCTCCCCTGTGACCCTTTGCCCCGCCCCCCCGCTCTCCGTCTCCCGTGTCCCTTTGCCCCGCCCTCCCTCCCCCGTGCCCCTTTGCCCCGCCCCCCGCTCTCCGTCTCCCGTGTCCCTTTGCCCCGCCCCCCGCGGCCCTTTGCCCCCCCCCCCCGCTCTCCCTCCCCCGTGTCCCTTTGCCCGGCCCCCTGCGGCCCTTTGCCCCCCCCGCTCTCCCTCCCCCGTGTCCCTTTGCCCCCCCCGCTCTCCCTCCCCCGCGTTCCTTTGCCCCCCCCGCTCTCCCTCCCCCGCGTTCCTTTGCTCCCCCCCTCCGCGTCCCTTTGCTCCCCCCCTCCGCTCTCCCTCCCCCGCGCCCCTTTGCTCCCCCCCTCCGCTCTCCCTCCCCCGCGCCCCTTTGCTCCCCCCCTCCGCTCTCCCTCCCCCGCGCCCCTTTGCTCCCCCCCCTCCGCTCTCCCTCCCCCGCGCCCCTTTGCTCCCCCCCCTCCGCTCTCCCTCCCCCGCGTCACTTTGCTCCCCCCCCTCCGCTCTCCCTCCCCCGCGTCACTTTGCTCCCCCCCCCCCCGCTCTCCCTCCTCCGCGTCCCTTTGCTCCCCCCCTCCGCTCTCCCTCCCCCGCGTCCCTTTGCTCCCCCCCTCCGCTCTCCCTCCCCCGCGTCCCTTTGCTCCCCCCCTCCGCTCTCCCTCCCCTGTGTCCCTTTGCCCCCGCTCTCCCTCCCCTGTGTCCCTTTGCCCCCGCTCTCCCTCCCCTGTGTCCCTTTGCCCCCGCTCTCCCTCCCCTGTGTCCCTTTGCCCCCGCTCTCCCTCCCCTGTGTCCCTTTGCCCCCGCTCTCCCTCCCCTGTGTCTCATTTGCGGGTGTGAAAACATTTGCAGGCTTGGGGAAATTCATTTGCGGGCCATGCTGTTAGTCACAGGATTAATCACCACCATTTTTTTCAAGCCCGTAACTTGAAAGCTGTTCGGACCCCGCAAAGAGACACCAATTGATTAGTAAATTAGCTTTCAACCTCACTTACAGGACCCCTGCCTCCCCCCTGCGACCTTCACCTGTCCCCTTGGACCTATTGCAGGCCTCGCGATGAGCACCTTTGGCCGAAGGCACTCATTGCGAGGCTTGCAAAAGATGCTCAGACGGGCTTGAAAAAAAAAAAAAAGAAAAAAGAAGAAGAGACAAAACAGATAATACATAAACCGACAGAAAACACAATTTTAAATACAACCGGCTGCTATAAAAGAGTCCCAGGAACTCATGTAAAAAATCTGGTAAGCATAATTTATCAAATTTTTTTTCCTGAATATGGGGCCCTTTGTTTTAACACAGCCATTTTTAGATTTTTAAAAGATCTACCAAAAATCTCAAATCAATATCACATTTTACAACATTGTGCTAGGTATACACAATTGTACAAACACTGTAAGATCCAGAAATGTAGCTTACAGAAGCTTTTTGTATGGTGCAGAACATGCTTAAAGGTAAAGTCAACTACTAAAAGCATGTTGTTCAGTCCTTCAATCGCATCAGACTCATTGACCATACGGATGCAGCTCGCCAGACACATCTGTCTCTGGTTGTGCTTATCCAATATACTGGAGTGGGTTGCTTGTTACTTCTCCAGTGGACCACGATTTGTCTGACTTCTCTGCTATGTCCTGCCCATCTTGGGTGATCCTACATGATATAACTCACAGCTTCAGTGAGGTACACAAGCGCCTTCACCATGACAAGGTAGCACTCCAGAAGGGGACTAAAAACATCAGAGTAATTTAATATTAATAAGCCTCTAAACTTAGCACACACAATTTATGTTTAATTTAGGGGTCCCAGCATTTTGAGGCAAAATTTCATTACTGCAGTATATCTGTGCAAGTCAAGCCGTTTCCAACATTTTTCAAAAACTATGGTGTAAATATTTTGGTTCCATAAAATTATTCCTACCTGTCGAGGTCACACTTCTGACGTTCATAGTTGCGAAGCACTCTCAGAACTTGGACATCTTGGCAGAGAAAGCAAGGTGGCAACAATCCATGAATGCCCAGCTGCAGCCTCTCCGCCAAAGAGAATGCCATGCCCTGAAAAACAACAAATGTCAATTCACTTTGGGGGTCAAGCAAACGCATCTAGAAACAAGCTTTTTATTTTTTAAGGCCGAGTTGTTTTAATGTTCTGTTTGTATTATTTCTAATGATGTGTAAATAAGGATATTTTTATAATGTGTTAAAATAAAAAGGATAGTGTAATTTTGTTCCCCTGCATGTAATCAGCAAAAACATTGAATATGAAAAAAGGTACCAGTATATCACCCCCACTGCTCTATTCTTCCTGGAAATCTAGAGGTGGTAAGGTAATCACATTTTTTATGGAAAGCCCCTAATTTCAAAGAGGCTACGGTTCTCATTCCAAAGAGCTCTCATACCCCTCTTCATTGTGTTGGGATCAACTTAAGGGTTGTTTAACAGCATTCCCACAGAAAAATTTAAGGAGGTACGTGCCTGTTGGAGGTCATTGAATACACTTTGTGCCCCTTCCAAATTATATATCATTCCATCAGCAAAATAATAATAAAAGTCTATTTCTGGTATATCAACTGGTGCCCCCACAACATTCACTTCTAATATTACCTATACACTATACAAATTGTACAACAAAAGCAGAACTTGTGTCCATAAAATGTAATGGATTTAGAACAAAAACAGAACGCATTCTACTCTTAGCTACTTTATCTGACAAAACCGTTTATAGAGATCTCTAAAATATATTTTAAAGCAGTGAAGGGCAACAGACGTCTTGTAAAGTCTGCATAAAGCAAGCATGTCACTATTAATAAATATTACTTAACTATTTGAACTAAATACACCATCTGTTACAAATACAATTTTGAATGATACCCTTTTTTATTGTGGATTAAAAAAAAAAAAAAAATAAGGGAAAAATAAGTATCCATTTTCTTTAAGTAATATTGGAAGCGCTGCACTGCTGTAGTTTATAAAAATGTAGTGCTATAAGTAGTGTATTCAAAAGCTATGCCTTTAAGAGACACTGCAAGTACCATTTATATTAAATCTGAACTTTCTTTCAACTGGCTATGAAATACAGGAACGCAAGTCTCAAATGCTATTCTATTCAATCTAGAAAACAAGGTGCCCATTCTTCTAGATTTCAGTAATCAATCCTGCTTTCCTCTTGGGATCATTGTTGGTTTAAAGTAAGTATTGACACAGTAAAAATATGTTTTAGTTACTAAATTAGCATAACATATTAAAATATTACTTTGATACAATTATTTAGCAAAATCATTTTAAAATTAGTCCGTTAGAAAAAAAGACATCAATATCCGTAATAAAAGTACGTTTTTACAGAACTCCGGAAAACTGCATACCGTTTATACTTTTGGGAGAAATAAAAATATGTATCAGGATCATTTTGGCCCATCCATTGCACGCAATATAAATATTGCTTTTGGGGATCTACATTTGCTAAATTCATTCCACTTTTGCATAGCTTGTGACAGTAAGCATTCAGAATACTCCATAGGCAATGGGACAAGAGGTTTAAATAGGACTATCCAGAAGAACTTTCATTTACTGATCTGTCACCTAACCATTTTGCTGGCTGGCAAGAAAACTGCTCACAATGCTTGCTCCTTCAATGCATTGGAAAAAGCATAGAGTGACCATTATACATACTATTTGGATCAGTGAATTTAACAGATGTAGTCCTTCCCATGCAATTGTTGAATTGCAGAGTATAGTTAGTGGAGAAAGGAGGTACTCCAGTAATTCAAAAAGAATCACTTCCTCGAGTTTGGAGGGAGTAAAACTACTCAACATTGATTTGAGGATTTTAATGAATTAATAAAATATGTCCTGCAATTTTGAATCCCTACCATTGCTGGTACCATAGAATATGTTTAATCGTTCAGTCGTATCAGACTCTGCATGACCCTATAAAACTCTGCAAGCCAGGCATATCTGTAACCCACTGCCTCTCTAAGCTATCTCAGACCCATGCACATTGTGTCAATGACCTTATCTATTCATCTCCGACTGCCGCCTCCTCCTCCATGTGCCTTCAATCTTTTCCAGCATCAGTGTATACTCTAGGGAATCTGGTCTTCTCATAATATAGCCAAAATATTTAAGGTTTGAGCAAACCTTAAAGTGAACAGTTTGGCTTTAATTACTTTAGCAGGGATTGGATCTTCTTGCAATCCAAGGAACACTAAGAAGGTTTTTCCCCATCACCACAATTCAAAGGCATAATTTCTAAGACACTCAGCCTACTTTATGATCCAGCTCTCATATCCATATCATATTCAATGTAGTATAATATATTTACTTTTTAATAGCTTGTCCAGACTTGCCATAGTTTTCTCCAGAAGCAAACATCCTTTTTATGGCTGCAGTTACCATCTGCACAGACCAAATAAATATATATATATATATATATATATATATATATATATATATATATATATATATATATATATATATATATATATATATATATATATATATATATATATATATATATATATATATATATACATACAGTTGCAAGCAAAAGTATGTGAACCCTTTGGAATGATATGGATTTCTGCACAAATTGGTCATAAAAATGTGCTCTGATCTTCATCTAAGTCACAACAATAGTCAGTCACACTCTGCTTAAACTAATAACACACAAAGTACTAAATGTTGCCAAGTTTTTATTTTACACACCATGTAAACATTCACAGTGCAGGTGGAAAAAGTATGTGAACCCCTAGACTAATGACATCTCCAAGAGCTAATTGGAGTGAGGTGTCAGCCAACTGGAGTCCAATCAATGAGATGAGATTGGAGGTGTTTGTTACAGCTGCCCAGTCCTATAAAAAACACACACCAGTTCATGGTTTGCTTTTCACAAGAAGGATTGCCTGATGTAAATGATGAATCGCACAAAAGAGCTCTCAGAAGACCTACGATTAAGAATTGTTGACTTGCATAAAGCTGGAAAGGGTTATAAAAGTATCTCCAAAAGCCTTGCTGTTCATCAGTCCACGGTAAGACAAATTGTCTACAGGGAGTGCAGAATTATTAGGCAAGTTGTATTTTTGAGGATTAATTTTATTATTGAACAACAACCATGTTCTCAATGAACCCAAAAAACTCATTAATATCAAAGCTGAATATTTTTGGAAGTAGTTTTTAGTTGTTTTTAGTTTTAGCTATTTTAGGGGGATATCTGTGTGTGCAGGTGACTATTACTGTGCATAATTATTAGGCAACTTAACAAAAAACAAATATATACCCATTTCAATTATTTATTTTTACCAGTGAAACAAATATAACATCTCAACATTCACAAATATACATTTCTGACATTCAAAAACAAAACAAAAACAAATCAGTGACCAATATAGCCACCTTTCTTTGCAAGGACACTCAAAAGCCTGCCATCCATGGATTCTGTCAGTGTTTTGATCTGTTCACCATCAACATTGCGTGCAGCAGCAACCACAGCCTCCCAGACACTGTTCAGAGAGGTGTACTGTTTTCCCTCCTTGTAAATCTCACATTTGATGATGGACCACAGGTTCTCAATGGGGTTCAGATCAGGTGAACAAGGAGGCCATGTTATTAGATTTTCTTCTTTTATACCCTTTCTTGCCAGCCACGCTGTGGAGTACTTGGACGCTTGTGATGGAGCATTGTCCTGCATGAAAATCATGTTTTTCTTGAAGGATGCAGACTTCTTCCTGTACCACTGCTTGAAGAAGGTGTCTTCCAGGAACTGGCAGTAGGACTGGGAGTTGAGCTTGACTCCATCCTCAACCCGAAAAGGCCCCACAAGCTCATCTTTGATGATACCAGCCCAAACCAGTACTCCACCTCCACCTTGCTGGCGTCTGAGTCGGACTGGAGCTCTCTGCCCTTTACCAATCCAGCCACAGGCCCATCCATCTGGCCCATCAAGACTCACTCTCATTTCATCAGTCCATAAAACCTTAGAAAAATCAGTCTTGAGATATTTCTTGGCCCAGTCTTGACGTTTCAACTTGTGTGTCTTGTTCAGTGGCGGTCGTCTTTCAGCCTTTCTTACCTTGGCCATGTCTCTGAGTATTGCACACCTTGTGCTTTTGGGCACTCCAGTGATGTTGCAGCTCTGAAATATGGCCAAACTGGTGGCAAGTGGCATCGTGGCAGCTGCACGCTTGACTTTTCTCAGTTCATGGGCAGTTATTTTGCGCCTTGGTTTTTCCACAAGCTTCTTGCGACCCTGTTGACGATTTTGAATGAAACGCTTGATTGTTCGATAATCACGCTTCAGAAGCTTTGCAATTTTAAGAGTGCTGCATCCCTCTGCAAGATATCTCACTATTTTTGACTTTTCTGAGCCTGTCAAGTCCTTGTTTTGACCCATTTTGCCAAAGGAAAGGAAGTTGCCTAATAATTATGCACACCTGATATAGGGTGTTGATGTCATTAGACCACACCCCTTCTCATTACAGAGATGCACATCACCTAATATGCTTAATTGGTAGTAGGCTTTCGAGCCTATACAGCTTGGAGTAAGACAACATGCATAAAGAGGATGATGTGATCAAAATACTCATTTGCCTAATAATTCTGCACTCCCTGTATAAATGGAGAAAGATCAGCACTGCTGCTGTTACTCTCCCTAGGAGTGGCCGTCCTGTAAAGATGACTGCAAGAGCACAGCGCAGACTGCTCAATGAGGTGAAGAAGAATCCTAGAGTGTCAGCTAAAGACTTACAAAAGTCTCTGGCATATGCTAACATCCCTGTTAGCAAATCTACGATACGTTAAACCCATAAAAAAGAATGGATTTCATGGGAGGATACCACAGAGGAAGCCACTGCTGTCCAAACAAAACATTGCTGCACAAGAGCACCTGGATGTTCCACAGCAGTACTGGCAAAATATTCTGTGGACAGATGAAACTAAAGTTGAGTTGTTTGGAAGAAACACACAACACTATGTGTGGAGAAAAAGAGGCACAGCACACCAACATCAAAACCTCATTCCAACTGTGAAGTACGGTGGTGGGGGCATCATGGTTTGGGGCTACTTTGCTGCGTCAGGGCCTGGACGGATTGCTATCATTGAAGGAAAAAAGGAATTCCAAAGTTTATCAAGACATTTTGAAGGAGAACTTAAGGCCATCTTTCCACCAGCTGAAGCTCAACAGAAGATGGGTGTTGCAACAGGACAATGACCCAAAGCATAGAAGTAAATCAACAACAGAATGGCTTAAACAGAAGAACATATACCTTCTGAAGTGGCCCAGTCAGAGTCCTGACCTCAACCCGATTGAGATGCTGTGGCATGACCTCAAGAAAGCGATTCACAGCAGACATCCCAAGAATATTGCTGAACTGAAACAGTTCTGTAAAGAGGAATGGTCAAGAATTACTCCTGACCATTGTGCACATCTGATCTGCAACTACAGGAAACGTTTGGTTCAAGTTATTGCTGCCAAAGGAGGTTCAACCAGTTATTAAATCCAAGGGTTCACATACTTTTTCCACCTGCACTGTGAATGTTTACATGGTGTGTTCAATAACAACATGGTAACATTTAATTCTTTGTGTGTTATTAGTTTAAGCAGAGTGTAATTGACCATTGTTGTGACTTAGATGAAGATCAGATAACATTTTATGACCAATTTGTGCAGAAATCCATATCATTCCAAAGGGTTCACATACTTTTGCTATATATATATATATATATATATATATATATATATATATATATATATATATATATATATATATATATATATATATATATATATATATATATATATATATATATATATATATATATATATATATATATCCACCTCCATTTCTTCTCCATCTATTTGACAGTAACGGAGATTGCCATAATGTTTGTCTTGTAAATGTCGAGCAACAGGCCAGCTGTTGCACTCTTTTGCCTTCAAAGGGGCACTTTAAG
Organism: Discoglossus pictus; assembly: GCA_027410445.1. NCBI lineage: Eukaryota > Metazoa > Chordata > Amphibia > Anura > Alytidae > Discoglossus > Discoglossus pictus. The sequence goes on along the minus strand of CM050165.1, from coordinate 265,651,878 downwards.
GTTATTGTTATTTCTCCCGGCAATATTGATTCCTGCTTTGGATTCTTCCAGTCCAGCTTCATGCATGATGTATTCTGCATATAGGTTGAATAAATACAACCTTGTTGTACTTCTTTACTGATATTGAACGGTTCGGTTGTTCCATGTTCGGTTCTGACCGTGACTTCTTGCTGAACATACAGATTCCTCAAGAGATAGAGGAGATGATCTAGTAATCCCATCTCTTTAAAAACTTGCCAAGTTTCTTGTGATCTACACAGTCAAACCCTTTTTGTTTTTCTGGTACTCTCTTGCGTTCGCTACTATCCAACAGACATTGCACATCTGGTAGTTTTCGGCCGAGCTTATAGGATCTTAAGCATTACCTTGCTAGCATGTGAAATTAGTGCAATTGATCAATAACTTGAACACTATTTGGCACTGCTTTTTGGGGGGAATTTCGATAGACTGACCTTTTCCAATCTACTGGCCATTGGTGAGTTTTCTAAATTTGTTGGCATTAAGGCAAGTAACACTTTCACAGAATCATCTTTTAGGATTTCCCAAAGTTCAGCTGAAATTCCATCAAGCTTCCTATGGTGCATCTCACTTCACTCTCCAAGATGTCTGGCTCCAGGTTATCGCTGCTGTTAGGAATACACAGCTGATCTATGCAGGAAGTATCCTTTCATCTCTTCTTTATCTGATCTGCTTAAGTCCCTACCGTTTTTACCTTTTATCACTCTCACTTTTTCATTCTATTAGCTTTTTCTATATCTATACATTGCTCATTAAAGAATTCTGCATTCAGTTGGACAAATCTTTTTACATCTCAACTACTTTTTGCTTTTCTTCTTTTTCCTAGGCTATTTCAAAGCCTCATCATATAGAAAACTAAGGCAGCAATCTGTCTTTCTAGACAAGGTCACAAAATTCTGTCCAAAGTTCTTCAGACATTCTATATACCATGTCTAGTCCCTTAAACCTATTCTTTATCTCCATAGGGGTTATTATTTATTTGGCATCTGCTTGGTCTGATGATTTTCCCTCTTTTCTTCAGTTTAATTTAGAATTTTGCAATAAGGAGCTCATGATCTGACCCACAGTCAGCTCCAGGTCTTGTTTTTGCTGACTGTGTAGAGCTCCTCCATCTTTGGCTACAAAGCTATAAATCAATCTGATTTTTATATTTTCCATATGGTGATATCCATGTGTAGAGATGTTTCTGAGGTTTTTGAAAGGGGGTGTTATCTATAACAAAATTACACTAATCTCTGACCTGCTTAATTTTGTACTCCAAGGCCAAACTTGCTCATTATTCCACGTATCTTGTTTAACTACTTTAGCATTCAATCTCTTATGTTGAGAATAACATGTTTTCTTAGACCCTCATTCAGTTGCGATTTGGCCAATTGAATAGAGGTCTAAATAAGCACATCGCATATTTTTTTAAAGAAGTTTTTAGTTAGCAAAAACCTTGCTTTTGGATAGATGTTTACTAACTAAAAACTTCTTTAAAAAAAGATATGTTATGTGCTTATTTAGACCCCTATCCAAATTGCAATTGAATGAGGGCCTTAGTGTTTTATCTAGGAAGTTTGGAATATCTTCATAGAATTTGACTTCAGTCTCTTAAGCATCCGTGGTTGAATCATAGACTTGGATCACTGCAACATTAAACGGCTTGTCTTGAATTCAAAGTGAATAATTCTGTCATTTACTAGGTTGTAACCGAGCACGGCTTTGGCCACCCTTTGATTGATTATGAGAACTACTCCATTTCTTCTGAGAGATTCTTGACCACAATAGGAAGTTTGGTGGTTGTCTGATATAAACTGTCTCATTCTAGTCAATTTGAGCACACTAATTCCTAGGATATTAATATATAATTTATACATACTAAATAAAAAAAATGAAGGTACAAACAACTGTAATAAGCAAAAATCCAAATAGATGCATTCACTCATCTTTTGTATTCTACAAGAATCTTACATTGCAAGCCGTTCTTCAACTTAATTTAAAGAATTGTAATCCTTTTCAAATCCATCATACTGTCTGCCTGCCATTTTCTAAAATTCAATATTTTAAGGGATTTTGGCGCCCCCCCCCCCCCCCCAAAAAAAAGTGAGGCTTTCAATACCTCAGATATGCAAGGTAAATATTACATTAAAAATAGCATGGAAGCAGGGAGGTTAGCAATGTCTACTTTTTGGGGTTCAGGTCGAATTCCTATAGTAATAGTAACCAGAGTCATTGTGGCATGTAGGGTTTCGATACCATTTGTGATGCAATGTGATGTTTCCATAGGAATTTTCAGTTATTCATTCCATTTTGAATAACTGAAAATTTACAATAGATAGAATTACATTTTAGATTACTTAATGTATGCATGCTGCTGGCAGATTTTCTGGTTGATGCTGTCCTTCATTGTAATGCCATGAACATAATATTTAGATGGGTTAGGTAGTTGAAAATTATTTTTTCTTTCTCATTCACACCATCTCTTATCTATGGACTTAATTTACTAATGTGCTAAATTATTAGTCTTTAGGGATTAGCACAAAAAATAATTTTAACCTTTAGTAAATTCTAATGAGGTTTTATACTATGCACTGCAAGGGTAAAGGGTCATCCCTTTAGACATCAAATTTCAGTGAAAATCTTGAAACCTCTAAATTTGATTTAAAATAATCCAATGATCCAAAGGGAGGGGATCATGCTCTGCGTCTCATCGGACCACAGGACATGGTTCCAGTAATCCATGTCCCTAGTCTGCTTGTCTTCAGCAAACTGTTTGCAGGCACTTTTGTGCATCATCTTTAGAAGAGCCTTCCTTCTGGGACAACAGCCATGCAGAACAATTTGATGCAGTGTGAATATTGCCTGAGCACTGACAGGATGACCCGCCCCTGCATGAGTGCTGCCAGAACTGTGGAGCTAGAGTTCATTGAGGGAACCATGAATGCCAACATGTACTGTGACATACTGAAGCAGAGCATGATCCCTCCCTTCAGAGACTGGGCCGCAGGGCAGTATTCCAACATGATAATGACCCCAAACACACCTCCAAGACTACCACTGCCTTGCTAAAGAAGCTGAAGGTAAAGGTGATGGACTGGCCAAGCATGTCACCAGACCTAAACCCTATTGAGTATCTGTGGGGCATCCTCAAATGAAAGGTGGGGGAGTGCAAGGTCTCTAACATCCACCAGCTCTGTGATGTCATCATGGAGGAGTGGAAGAGGACTCCAGTGGCAACCTGTGAAGCTCTGGTGAATTCCATGCCCATGAGGATATTTGCTCATTCAAAGCTCATTGGCTACCAACTGTGGTCTACTGGAGTGTTGTAAGTAACCACTAGCACAGATGGACATGTCCCTTGATATAGTATTAGATTTAAATCTTTGTGATTCTGTTTAACAAAAATCTCAGTTTGGTATTCTTTTTAGAAGAAATTTGAAAGTAATGTTACCATATCATATATAATTACATCCAGTTTAGGGATCATAGGCTATAAATACTAATTTTTAAATTAGTTACAAAATTGCAAAGGTTAAAAGCATCAAATCACAAGCTGGCTTTGATATTGTGACTTTATAAACAGACACCTGTTATGCCCAGAGGCTTCTCATATCAGCAAAGAAACAGCTTGCTATTAAATTAAACAAAAGACAAGGGTTTGGTTTGCAAATATAGTACATGCATGTAACCATATCCTCGTTAAGAACAATGTACAACTGTATTTGGAATAAGTTACGTCATTTACTCTCAACTTTCCATTTACATAAAAATAATTTGATGGAAGTGCTATAAATAACAAAAATCTAGAAGAGACTCTGAACATTTGCTGAACCAGAGATGATAGTATAGCTTTGCTACATTATAACTTAGACATATATTTGAAAGCGAGAATTAAACATCTGCAATCTAGTGTTGAAGCAGGATTGCTTTTTATTGCTTTTTCTGCTGTGAAAACAGTATTTTACTATGGAGAGCTGCATTATATGGTGTGGAAACAGACTGTGTATCCAGCTGGGAAAATAAATGGCATCACATAATCTTAACACAAATACAAATAACTTTGCATGTACTATGGAAATCCCATCTAACTACACATATGGCACCTATTCGGTAATAAAATATTATTTGCTTTGTTATTTACAATATTTGGAAGGATAGAAGATAGTTACATTTTGATATATATTACTCCAAATATCACCCTAATTGTATATTAATGTTTTTACTACATTGTGACAGATTGCAAAATAGTTCTAGGCTAGTAAGATAATCGGTCAGCTTTTTCACATTTGCGGATGTATTTGAGTTACCATATGTGTAACCTACAGTAAAAGGGCATACAAAAAAAAAAAAAAAAAGACTTCCATACACATATTCAATTGGGGAAAGATACAGTTAATAGGATGCATAATCCACCCCCCATGGGCTGGCCTTAGTGGACCACCATTCCATATACACACTGGTGCAGTGAGGTGGTGAAATAAATAGAAACCTAGACTCTACCTAAATAATTCACCCTAAACCAAAACTAGTTTCCATACCCGCCAAAGTCAAACGATAGCCCTATAGTGCACTTCGCTAGAGCGGCACAAAAGGTGTCCACTTCCCTGGTATTAATCAACCTTTATGTTTGTTATAAATAAAGTATATATGGTCTCTAAAGAACCCAGGACTTTTTATACGTTTCAAAGGTTATGGACTAACTGTCAAATGATAGGATGCTAAGTTTTTAAAAGAGGCTTACGAAGTGCGTTTTGGGTAATTGACGCACCAATGGTGAGCATTAATCTTGAGGAAATGTGCCCGATTACATACAAGGTTTTTGAGTGATGATTAAATAAATAAAAGCTTTCCTTAGGAAAGAAACTGTCATGTATCATTTCACCTTGTATAATATGTACCTAGATTATTTTCAAGTTGCCGTGAAGTAGTTTCCATTTTTATGGTGCATCAGGCTAAAGTTAATTCAACAAATTTAGACATTGCAATTACACTACAGCTGGAAAAATCCAAATGGGTAGTTTCACAGTCATGATACATAGTGATAAAAAAAAAAAAAAGTAAATAAATTCATTTAAACTTGTTTGAACTTTTCAATGACACACAAAATCAACCTGCAAAACACAAGTATCCTCTACCTCATTAATATTCTGAAATAGCCCAAGCAGTAATTCTATATATCAGAGAACATTGAACAGTGTGACTATCCACTTCTTCATAGGATTTATGTTCTTTTGAGAGCCAGGTCTGATATAGTCTGCCATGTTCTCCGCAGCCTGATACAGGAGGACACTCCACCCACCTTATTTGATGCATAAGACACACATTGTAGATCTATATACGCACCCGGCTACTACTTCATTCCACTGGGCTGGTAAACATTTCTGGGGAGAACATGGAGTCAGTAAATGAACCTACTGGACTAATATGTTCCTTAAAAAATGTTTCTCAGAATCTGGGGTTATTGTAAGCTTTTAGAGTCAGGGGCTTCAAACCTGTATATATTGTAATTTGCAGTATTGCCAGTGTATTTTAGCTTTTGCAATACTGGGTGCAGAGTTATTGTGGTTACCAGTCATGTGAGTTCCGACAGTCAGGACAGAGTAAGGTGCCTGGCAGGAAATAATCTTTTAGTGTCAACCAAGTGCAGAAAGTGGATCCTTGTGCCCAAGATGCTGAAGCTGCTCTCAGTGTTCCTCTTCCCTGGTCTGGGTGCTGTGATTCCTGTGTTGTGGATCAGCTACTCACATTAGCAGCAAATCTTGAATAGCTGATCCAGTGAGCACTGGTTGTGTGGCAAACAGGACACAGGGAAAGACCCTAGCTAATGCGGAAAATAGTACATAAACATAACTGCAACAGGTTTAAAAAAAAAAATGGAGTGGAAGGGTCAAAAAAATATCCCCGTTCTGAAATGTAATCTTAACCTAAACCTCTCCTCCATCATTTGGGAAACTCCTGCCCAGGGACATCTCTATTCCTGAGGAATCACCCACAAATTTAACTTTAAGTTATATAACATGCAGAATGGAACGCTGTAGTATGTTGGAGAAACACTTCTTGAACAATGGAATAATAGTGAGGGTAATCTGGGATGCGTTGAACCAGACCCCTATTAACAATTAATACGAACATTTTCAAATTCTCTGGACCTGTCCGAATATTTTAGAAAGGGAGTGTGTGGGGTATGCATGATGTAAGTAGTTTGTTTGTTTTTGTCTTTTTCCTTTTTTTTCTGTTCTCTTTTTACCTTTCTTTGTCTAATTTAAAAACTATGTTTAAATTATCTTAAGACATTGTAAAATTATTTTCTCGTTTTCTTTTTTTTCCCAATGTATGTGTCTTTATTTAAACTTTGTATGTAAAAAAAAATTGGAAAATAAATAAAATAACGGGAAGTTCCAGACCACATGTTAGCAAGGCAAGAAATGAGACAAGGTGTTATTGGCAACATGACTCATCACATGATCAGCCAGGCAAATATGTGACTGAAGAGCCCCTGGGCAGTTTCCTATTTGGCTATGGGGGAACAGGATTAGACAATTAAGAATGAATAAGTTTGTGTGCTCTGATAAAACAAACAAAAAAATATTTACATGTCCCTTTAAAAATATCAGAAGAAAAGCAAAATGAAAAAAACAAAAAACAAAAACAAACTTACAATCTGGAGGATTACGTCATGTGAAAAGTGGGGTCTAAAATCGTGTATTTTTAGCATATTTGAAACGTGTTTGTGTCAAATGAAAAACATATTCAAGGAAGTCAAAATAATTGTATTTGTTCTTCTATGAACATGACAGTTGTTGCACAGATCTGATGTTAATAAAATGTATGTGTATAAAAATCTGTCCCTGTCTATTTTCACTAGTTTGTAGTGATGTATTGGCTGAATAGCAGCTACTATAAGATGTAATGAATTAGCTGGATGTGCAGCTTAAATAGCAATAATGAATGTAATCTTGTCATAGAAATGTTGTCTGCTATAACACTAACCATGTCAACACCTTGGAGAGCACCATACCCTCTAAAATGTAAGGTAGTTTAACCTTCCTCAGTTTCTCCTTTGCGCTCAAAGATTTTTTTACATGTTTCTCAAAAGGTCAGCTGGACTTCGCCTTTAGTCTGCAGCTTAATCTGAAACAGCTGAACATTTCCCCTCTTTTCCATGCAGCTGTGAGTATATAAAGCATGGACTCTGTGGTTATAGAATTAAATACAGTATCATCTACATTTTTCATAAGAGACTGAAGTACCACATGATTCAGAAAATAAATAGAGATGAAGAATTTTTTTTTTTTTTTAGTAGTTTTGAAAAACATCCTGCAACCCTTTTATCATACATTGTAATGCACCTCTTTTGCAGAGTGAACTTGTGGTGTTGTAGGTTTATTGTAAGAAATAAGCACTTACATAGCTCTCAGCAGCTACCTCTCCATTCAGAGAGCACAAGATGGTTGGTATGAGAGAAAACAGTCTCACATACAGGATATTACCTTTTTACATTATGTATGTTGCTCAACTTTAATACATTAAGACCATATGCAAAATAGCCTGGTCTCTGTTGTATGGCCTCGGATTTTTGTGACTCATAATGGATTCACTTTGCCTGTGTGCTAGTGCTAGTATGATCTCTGCATTATCTTAATATGATACATGAACTTGATTCACCTCAATTGACCTAGGACACAAGGCCTACAGTCCAAATTTGCAGCAAATCAAAACATTGAATAATCATATATGTTGTCATTGATGTATTCCTACAGCTTATGAAATAAGATGGCCCTGCCACCACTATCTCCTAGCACTCACTGGAGACAGAGATGAACACACTATTGAATATCTGTTGTGTATAGGTTGGTCTCAATTACAGTGGAAAAAGCAACAGCTTGAAACACACCTCTCCATTCTTTTAGTTGTAGATAGAAACTAACTCCACTTCTGAGGATCACAATGGCAATGCCCCTGAAAGGGTTTGTAACATGACAGCTTGTGGACAGATTTGACTACTCCATATAATTACTCAAAATAGGTGTATGTCCTGTACAAGCACAGTTAATGGAGCCATTACAAACCATCAAAAACACAGACTTTAAAAAAGGAGAATACTTAAAAATACATCCAAAGAACAAATAACCTGGTGGAGTACATTTCATGTTCTGTGGCTAGGTGTACATATCACACTTCTGGCAGCAGTGCTGTATACAGTATGTATTATTGGAAGACGTTAATCTTCCCAGCAGAGGTACAAGGAAAGGCTTGATTAAAACGGACAGCAACAGAGCTGCCACTAATGGTCAGGAGTGGGCGGGGTGGATGGCATGCCAATTCCTACCTTTACTGAAATCCATATACATACTGCCAATAAATTCCTAATCCTTGCCCTTAATGATCATTATCCAACACCAGGAGGAATATTGCAATTCGAGACTCACATATTTCCTCCTCCTGATTACATCTCTAGAGCACATTGTGTGGTTGGGCTGGAAGACTTTCCACTAAAGCATAACAGACATGATACAAAAGGTCTTATTGGCAACAAGACTACATTACAGATGTAGCAGACAAAAAAAACTTCAGGGCAAATAAGGAAATTGATGAGGACTGGATAATAGACTGAAGTGCTAAATTACTATACCCAAGTCGCTACGATGTTGAAACAGAAGCATTTGAAGAATACTTCAAGACAAATTTGGTGTGGATTTGTAATATAAAAACACTTTGTTATATAGAGGCATTAGAGAGACTGTATGGTTGTATTTTTGGTTTTGAAGGGAAACTTACATTATTGCCCAACAGTAAAATTAGTGCTATTTAAGTTTCATGAAGCATAAAGAAGACAGATCACGGATTAAAATAATACAAGTTATATATCAAAAAAAACATTCATAAGTAATGGCAGCCAAATGGAGGCAACAATGAGAGTTGCTAATATGCCCCAATTAAATAGACAGAAAGAGAAAAAAGGGCAACTCATCTATTCAGAGTTAACGCCAGTAGATTTAGATCACTGGGGAATAAATCCAGGATCGTTATTTACAAACCAATACACATATATTGCTATAACATGACAGCAAAGAGTGCACCTTGAACCATATTTACAAACACAATAAGACTTAGCCCCATATTAAAATTATTTTTAACTTATATTAAAAGCCAAAAAACATTAATTAAAAAATATAGAATGTAGGATGTAGTGTTAAGAACAAAGTCAGCTCATTATAGGGAAATGGAATATAACTATGATTATACAAGTCTCTAAAAGAGAAAAAGGGCCAAAATGTAGACAATGATGATCATAATTTTGTTGCAATATCATGTACTTTGTATTCCCTTATGGGGATATTATTTCTGCATCAATGTTATCTCAGTGGTAAGTGTGGCTTTGGTGCTTATCAAAGAGTTTTATTTACTACAGACGCCATCTCACACAGTCTGCATCATATCTTCCTCACGTCATAAAAGTTATAATTCTGGTTTCCCTAAAAAGTAAATATGACCTGACAAAAACTTGTCAATTGACAACACTACAAACAATCAAGGTATCGGTCAGCATAAATATAAAAAATTCTATGAGAAGACATTGTGTAAAATATTAAGAAACATAAACCTGTTCCATGAAGGAGTCCATAAAATATATGCCCCAACGTGATTTGTTACACAATAGGGGCCACATTCAATATTACGCATCAAATAAGTCTAAACATATAGTCAATCTTTGCATACCATATGTACTGGATAATACTTTGAATGAATTGAACTTAGAGATTTGAATGTATACTAATAAATGCATTAAATTCTTAAATAGTACTGTTAATCACCATAAAGTATAATATATATATATATATTAATTTAAAACTAATAAATACACAAATCCCCATATCACACAGAGCTTGCTCCAACATATGAACAGTACATGGTTAGCCAGCATTAAATCCTATACTTAAGCCCTACAACATACTGTTGTAGCAGTACCGGAGCCCGCTGCTAGATCCCTAATACTTGGACAAAAATGCCTAAACTCAACAATAACCCTAGCATAGGCAAGTGTGGTTCTATCCCGGTCTACTCTTATATGCAGCAATACTGTGGATCCACTTACCCCCCTTACTATGCAGTGTAAATAAATGCTAAGCTACTCACATCCTATGTTTATGTAATACACAGATGCCTTCATGTCAGAACACATGAAATCAAGATCAGCGCTGGTACTTCTTAAGTGAGCAGATTGATGACGTCATCTCCATGGGACACAGCAGAGACAGCCTAACATATGTTTCGAATATCCCTTCTACAGCCCTATTAAATTGCGTTTCGGCCAATTGAATAGGGCTTTATACAAGTACATAGCATTTTTTTTTTACCGAAGTTTTTATTTCATGAAATTCTATCCATACAAAGGTCTTCACTAACTAAAACACATCTGTTAAAAAAAATATGCTATGTGCTTATATAGAGCCTTATTCAATTGGCCGAATCGCAATTTAATAAGGCTGTTAATATGTCCAGAGAAGACACATCTGTTGGGAGGCCGCAGCTGCGAATTAGATAATATGAAAGTCAAGCGGTCCAGACAAGGAAAATCTTATAGCAAAGAGAAACGAGCAATAATCCTAGAGAGCCCAGACTACCACTTTAATCCATCCCCTTTTGTAATAAATACAGACATCTTTGTTTAGCTACTTTATATAGCATTTTATAGTGAGACATCGCAACACAATAAATTATGGTTTCTAAAGTAAACTGCTTACCAGGTTAACAAAATACAATTATTTTACATTTAAAAGTATATACTAAAAGGGCATTCAAAACAAAGCAATACATACTCATGTAATTAGTAACTATAAATAACATATAAGCCATTAGTGGACAATAAGCTGCCCAGAGTCAGCCTGTACATTCTCAACCTGTTCTTTGAAGAGGTAAAGTGTATAAAAGCACACATTCAATAGTCCTCTCCACAAATGGTATGGCCCACTTTACCCCACTATATTTTCCCTCTACATATTAGCAGTACTAAGGGGAATGTACAGATTTGTTGCCCATCCCTGATCTAGACGCTGTAAACTGAAAATAAGAGATGTGCCAACCCATGCACAGAGTGCTTCATTTAGAGATGGCTTAATTTAATTCTAGATTTTGACTTCATAACAGCTGTAGATTAAATATAACTGGAAAGACCATATATTGAAGAGTGGAGAATATGTTACTGATGTTTAGTATAGTTTAAATGTTTTTTTCTCTTGTGATAATTCAAATTAAGAGTCTAATCGCATGACAAATAGATTTAGAGATGGAACTTCAAATGCACAGTTTCAAAGTGTTTATGGAAAATATGGTGTCATCTTTCCCCACTTAAGTTACTTAAAGGTTAAGGGAATATATTTATTTCATAAAGAATCAAAAACAAAATCAGTATTTGAAGAAAAACATTTTAGCTTCCCAGACTCCAAACTGCATGTCAAAAGTGGAAGAAAGAGTGGAGTGTAGCATGACAAAACTATACCAGTCTAGTTAGAAATGTTAGTGCAACCTCCTGGGCAGAGCCCTTCCCACCCAATAGGTATGTAGAAAAGCAATTCTGCTAGGCCCTGAAATACTACAAACGTCAACTTCGATAGACTTTTTTTATTCTATTGTGAATGTTACAAAACAAACAAGTGAACCACTAATTTATAATCATGAAAGCCCTTTAATACATCCCTCACAGTAGAGGCTGAGCTACCATGTGTTTAACAGGTGCAGCTGCACCAGGGCCATCACCTTGTGTGAGCCCTCGCAGCCCCTTGCCACCAGTATGGCCATCCCACCTAGCTTTCTGGCCCACTGCAACCCCAACACAGGCCCCCCAATGACCCTATCAACCCTGAATGCCTCCTGTAGCTCTAAGTGTATCCATCAGCCCTCAAAGTGGACCTCTCTGGCCCTCCAATAGCCCACAATGGCACTCTTGAAACCATCGGCATTGCAACTCTCTTCCACCTTAATTTTGTCTATCCACCTTAACTCTGCATTCCTCTAGCTCTTTTCCCAACTTCTACCCTTTCCTTCCCTTCTCTCCCCTACATTCCGGTTTTCCTGTCTCTCTTTCCCCTTTTCTCCTTCTCTTCTTCCCCACTCTTCTTGCCCCCATTTCCCCCCACTCTTCTCTCCCCATCTGGTTCCCCTATTGCCTTACTCATGCCTCGTCTCTCTTTCTCCATCCTATTATTCCTCTATTCTGCCCCTCTTTTCCCTTGATTGTCCTACTTTACTCACTATTCTTGTTTCTCCCCCTTTTGTCTCCATCTTCTCTTCACATTGTCTATCTTTCCTCCTCCTCTCATCTTTCCACTTTCCTTTCCCATTTTGTCTCAAACTTCCTCCTCTTGCCTTTATTCTCCCCATCCCTGTCTCTATATTTCCACCTCCATTTTCTCCAAATATCCTTTCCCTTTACTTGCCATCCCCTTTGACTTTTTTCCACGGTATCTTTCCCTCTTTTCTTTTATTCACATGAGCTTCCTCCTCTCTCAACACCTTTTCATTTCTCTCCCATCTCATCGCTCTTCTTACCCCTACTCTCACCTCTGCCCTTTCTCTTCCCATTGATTCTCCCATTTCTTTCCTCCATCTACTTTCGCTCATTCCATGTTCCCCTCTCACCTTTCTTTTCAATCTCCTCCCACTTACTTTCATGTCTTTCCACCTTTTCCCCACTAGTATCTTCAACCCCCTATCCATTACCGTACCCATCTCTACCTTTCTAAATTCCCTTCTCTATCCCTTTCAGTTTTCCCTACCCCTCTCCTGTATTCTCCCTTTACCATTTTGTTCCCCATCTTCCCCTTCCATCTAGCTCTCCTTTCTCACTCCCACTTGCTCTCTTGTTTGTTTTGTTGTCCCTCTTCTCTCCTTATACTCTCCCCCTCCCCTGCATCCTGAGCCCCACCCCTCATTTTGTTTTGCAGCTGGGGCCTCCATTCACTAGCTCTGCCTTACATAGCCATTTATCTTCAAAATTATAAAAAAAAAAAATAAGGAGTGTGCAATACACCATTATTGATACATGTAGCACAGTTCATTTCCATGTATGTTTGCATCTTAAGTTCCTAAAGCAACAACTCCACGTTTACAATGCTGTTCGACATCGTTCCAGGTCCTGTCATTTAAATTCTGTCCTTTCTGCAGAATTACTTGGACAAATCAATATTTATAGTTTGCAGTAAACTGGGATACAGCTCAATAGTCATGTCCACATGGTGTAAAGGAACCAGTTCCAGAATGAAAAAAAGGGTTTTAACTAGAGACATATTTATTAAAAACAACATTAAATTGACCAACATATGCATTCTTTCTGAATGAACTTCACTTTTCTGCACACTCAGCTGATTTTCTTTCAGGAACGAGACATTACTCATCTGTTTTGTTCCATTTTGGCTTAAAACTTTTAAATACAATAAAACTATCAGTGATTCACCTATTTGAAAAACCACAAACCCTTGTGGGATTATAAATATAGAGGCAATAATGTCTGTTTCACATCTCTATATAAACTAGTTGCAAACATTATAGTCTTTACGATGAAGAAGTGCAACTGGATGTTATAATGCGCACAAAGACAACTTATAACCATAATTGTCAAATGGTTAACAAAGACTCTAGCACTCCAGGAGACCAGTGTCCCCCCATCACCAGCACCACAGAATTTCTCAGTGAATTGTGCTCCCACATAGGGCCTCATTTAAATGGGATTTGGCAAATTGAATAGGGCTCTATATAAGCACATAGCATTTTAGCAGTTTTAAGTTAGTGAAGACCTTGCTTTAGGATAGAAGTTCACTAACTAAAAACTTCTGTAAAAAAAAATATGCTATGTGCTTATATAGCGTCCTATTCAATTGGCCAAATCACATTAGAATGAGGCCCATAGTTCCTGGTGGTATATAAGGGTTATATGTTGTATATATAGTGAATAGGGTGAAATCGTGTTATTTATCAGAAAAGAAAAACCTATACTTTATCACGTTGACTCATATTTCTATGTCAGTTTTGGATCTTTTCTTTAACCAATGCTTATCCTGAAATATTAAAAAAAAGCATGTTATCACACAGAAGGAATGTGAGCAATAAATGAGCACTAAAAGCAATGTAGAAGACACTACTAAACTGTGGTCCCATTCACATATGATTAAAGAATAAAATAAATAAATTAAAAATAAAAGAGAAATTCTATCTGAAAATATTGCAAATGTCCCAGAAAATGTAATTCGATATGAAAAGAAACAAAAAGAAAAAATAAGAATGAGCTTGGGATGGACAATTTGGAGCTACAAAAAGAGCCCTGTTTAACCACATCTAAATAATCGAAGACATATTAATAGTTTTGCAGCTTTCTAGAACTCATCAGGTGAGTAATAAGTGCCTGCAGAATTGAGAATATAAAATTATCTGCAGTTTATTCTTATTACCCAAAAGAAAGTGCCAAAAAAATCCTGCCTGAACAAAAGATAATGGTGCAGATAAGATCAGATGCCTGAATACCATTTTTCATTAGCTTTTAAATAATACATTATACTTATTTTTTTAAATATCTAACAGATGTCTTTCCAAACCACAATAAAATAAAGATTTATCAAATGCTCTCCTGTGCCAAACTCGCCAGCATTGTACCAGCCTCTCCTTGATAACAAAGAGCTTTTTATCCTTGTACAGTTTAATGATCTTCGACATTGTAATTTAAATGTAGAATAAGCATATCCTTAGATTAAATGTGTAGATCTAGGTGCCAGCAGCAAGTGCTGTAGCAATACATTATAATGAGTTGCTCACCTGCTGGTAAAAGTAATAGGGGAAAGCCAGCACTGTGGGTATGCCACAGTATGGTATTTTCTGATATCCCAATGCTTGTGATAAGGGGGCTACCATCTTGGATTGGTAGTCTGTAGGCTGAGGGGGAGAGTTATTTTTTATGCTGGCTCTTCCTCTTCTACTGTCAAGAGCCTATTCTAAGTTACAGTTAAAATTAAAAGGCTGTATTTATTTTAACATTTCTAATTTCTAAAAACATTTCATGTTATCAAGTCAAGTTTTTCATAACAGCTTATTACAAATTTAGCATAGTGGTTCTTGAAAGTGTTTATTACAGAAAGCCCCTTCTGTATTGCCATCTTGGTCATGGTGAAGGGGGTTGTGTTACTCCATGAAGCTGTGAGCTATACCATTGTAGGGTCACCCAAGATGGGCAAGTCATAGCAGAGAGGTCAGACAATTCGCGCTCCGCTGGAGAAGGAACTGGCAACCCACACCAGTATCTTTGCCAAGAAAACCATATTAATAAGAACAACCAGAAACACAGACAGATGTGCCTGGAGTAATGAGTCCATATGGTCACTGAGACTCAAACACGATGGAAAGACTGAATAACAATTCTGGAAATATCAGAAACCAAATCGACTAGCATGTCATGTACCACACAAGGCCTGAATCTGAACACATGAGGATTTAACGTGAGCTTTTATATAAACTTAAGTTTAACATACATGTTCATTATTGTATTTACAGTACCGCAGTATGCTAAAAATGTTATGCCAGAAGTTGGGGATTATTCACCCGTTAAAAATAAATGGTTATGCCAGAAGTTGGGGATTATTCACCAGTTAAAAATAAGTGGTAATGAAGGTTTCCGTCAAGCTGACTGTCATTTATACAAAACAAATATTTCAATAATTTACATTTGGTCAACAAGCATTCAGCAGCCTGTGTGGACTGCCCATGTAAATTTCCATATAAGTGCTCAGAATGCTGGATAACAAACAAATCTCTATGCAGAGAACCATTCAGTTCACAGGCAAGTAAAATTATAAAGCATTTTTGGTGTCAATGATACTATAGCAGCCTGCACAAACTATGTGTATGTATATATTAAAGGGCTAGAGAATCCCTAAGTAATTGTTATACTGTTAGATGGGTGTTTAATTTATAAACGCGGATATAACATTTCATATGTTGATAATGTTTTAGGGGACATGTTGCATCCTCAAAACAAAATAAAATGCATAGCTGTTTCGTCAAAAACTGGACAATAGTATTTGATTTGGTGCCCATTAGAAGGGAAGTTGCACCTAAACTCCTAATGTTGCTTATATACACTTGATAAAGGTGGATGTCTAGCAGAACTTCTCATGCAAAGCTTCAACCACCTTCCGTAAGTATAGGACTTTTCAATGTACAATCAAAATAAACCGAATACCATTTGGAACTAGATAAAGAAATGCAGCTATAGACATCACTCCCACTGGACCCCAGGAGGAGCATTCAACCCTACAGGTATGCATGAAGTAATATTGCACTGCTTTGTACTGTACCTTTATTGTATGTAAGCAGTTTGTCTGTACACACCCCAATCCTCAGAGAAGATCTTCATTTTTAGTAGATTTTGCCAGTGTATGGAAGTCTTGCAATTATATACAGAGACAAGGTTAGAGGAACTCAATTTGAGACCAAAAAACTTAATAGATTTGTTTTGTATGCAGGATAACCCACTCAGAGCTGTACTTCTTTAGCTCCCTTGTGTCCTTCATGAGGAGAAATATCATGTAGCATATCAGTCTGATCTCACCCCCGAAATGCAAGGCAATTCTGACCTGAAGAAGCAGCATAGGTCTGGGGTTTATCATTTCTCCCATTAAGGGTATATTTGCCAGGCATTTTGAGGGTGGATTACTCTTGAGGGAGGCCCCATTGATAATCATCCCTGTAAATGGGCACAAGTGAGTGGTTGATCATGCCTATGCCTCTCTCCCTCCTCCTACCAATTTTGACTAGATAATAAAATATAGCAGAACACTCCCACACAATCTTCAAGCCAGCAGGAAGTATCGATTATACAAGCAGGACACTTGTATACAATGCGGTTGTGGTCAGGAACTCACATAGAAGGCTGTTTTTAATACTGAAGCCACATGAGTAGTGGCGAAACGTGCATCACCCATATTGAATTAACAATAATCTTTTGATCAATTACTCATATGGAGGAGTTTTAATTATTCTAATGCAATTTTTGCTATTGCAATTTCATTTTATGAGATCCTGTTGTACATATTGAAGAATATAGGACTCAAAATACAAGTATAACAAACAACCACCTAAATCATGGCCATAAAGTTGGTCCAGTACTTAACAATAAATTGAATATAAAAGCTAAAAAAATTAACCTTTATTAAACACAAACTAAGGGAAGCACAGCACATTTAAAAAAAGTCTGATAGTAGTATTCTGGTAAGTATGGGTTATATAATCAGATATGTTTGGGGAACTCTCTACAAGAGCAAATAAACCAAGTCCTAACAACAATATTGTCTGTATACCGTCAGGCCATTACATTGATTTGAGCTATACCTTTGTTCCTCCTATCATACCTTTTTATGGGGATTGTAAACCCAGAGATTACTTGCCATTTAGTACCTGTGAGGGTAGCTCTATATATTTGTCCTAATAAGGTTTATTGGGCAAAAAATATGTTTTTACATTGTCGCTGTGTGTATGTTGTTTTTTTTATTTAAACAATTGACTTTATTATTATACCACATTCTTGTTACAATTTCGGTCTGTCTATGTATTCATTCTCAATAGGGAACTTAGCAAGCTTGTAGGGCAGACCATAGACCTTACATAGGAGGTCCCAATAGGGACATAGGCTCCTTAGGCTGTAGACTCAAGTTTTTTTTGGTCTGTATATCTATCGTATTATTTGTGTGGGAATCTGGTTTTATCATTTGACAATGTAACGTGACTTGATACAGACAATATTGTCGTTGGGACTTCGTTTATTTGCTCTTGTAGAGAGTTCACTAAGCATATCTGATTATATAACCCATACTTAACAGAATACTACTATCAGACTTTTTTTTCCAAATGTCCCGGGCTTCCCTTAGTTTATGTTTAATAAAGGTGCACTTTAAGCTGTTATATTCTTCTATATAGTTTTTTTTTTTCTAATAAAGGATTATAATACAATATCTGACATATTGAGCTCACTGATACTATAAAAAAAAATATGATAAGCTACTGATCAATATAGTAGCCTTTGAAATCAGATACGGTAAGAGACTGGGATTTCACACTTGATAGACATATCGAATAGCACTACAGAGAATTGGGAGACCAACTAGACACCTGACCAGAGTGAAGGATCAGATGAGAGTGATTCTAGTACCTCACGTCCTTAACGTCTTGGTAACACATATTGGTTATCCAAGTGACTTGCACCAGAGGTTGTTGCGCCCCCTCCCCCCCCTCCTTTTGTCTTTCTACATATCTACAGCACTATTGTGGACAGTGTATGACAGAGGGCAGTTGATCCAGAGGAAAACAAAAGATATTGACATGAGCATCATACAGAGTTCCTAAAGGAAGATCTTCGTCTACCAAGGAAAGATTCAAGGCACTATTGTACCCTTGTGACAATTACAACGAAAACACAAGCAGTGTCTGCTACAATAAAGATTTTACTCAAATACTCTTATACAAAATGTTTACACAGCTAATTAGGTTGTTAAAGAGCCACTTAATTCAGCACAACTTGGACCACATCACTGTGGATCTTCTAAAAAGGCATGTTGAAATACGGTTTACATTTTTGAAATATGTGCATTTTTCATGGAGAAACTAAAATCTGAGCTTTTGTGTGGAAAGCCTGCCCAAAGCCTGCTCCAGGTCTGAGACAAGGGGGCTCGGTCTGGCTCCATTACTGCAACCAATCAGGTTGCAGGGAATTGTCCTCATTCAAGTCAATGGTAAGGTTTTTGTCAGACTGTTTATATTGAAGGAAACATTGTGGTTCTTCAGAATATGGCAATATATCTGCCAAATAAAGCTGCAAGCCACCAAACCATAAACTCTAACCTCATACCACTGGAAACACTTAAACAGAGTTCATGCTTAGAAACTAATAATAAAATGTTATAACATATCAAAATAATTGCAATGTCAATATCTTAAAAATATATAGAGATAGATTTGAATATATATGTTTATTAAAACAATTTATAGTATTTCCATGTCCCATTCATACTGACCTTTTTATATTGTGCTTACATTACTCATACAAGCACTTCATGATATGCTATTTACATTTATCAGACCTTGTAATGGGTTCATTTGTTCTTGCATGCACAAGATTCATGTTCTGCACTCTTGCCTCTCTAGAATTTGAGCTAAGCTTTTAGACAACTCAGTATCTCCTTTAAGATCATAAATCACATTCAGCCCTAACCAGCAGCCTTTATTGCTCTGTGCACTGATCCCAAGAAACAAAAAAATTTAACCCTTACCACATCTACAGGCATGGAAGACCGGTACTCTTCTAAAACAGGAAATGACAGCTATGGGTTAAGTGATCAGTGCAGTGCCACCTGAGTAGAGGGGGAAGCTGTGCTATCAATCACAGCCTTCCCCCATAGAGTCTCACACGCCTTTTGGCACTCCTGCAATATGTTCTGCAGCACACACATCATGCTTCTTGCTAATGTGAAAGACAGTGGGTAGTAAAAACTGCATGCAAGCAAAGATTTGAAAGGTAAGTTTTTTTTTTTTTTTTAGCAGTTATTCCTTAATTTACACAAAAAATAATTATATAGATCATTTTAACATACAATCTTGTGCTCTTTCACAACATGATGATCACTTACAATGAGTTGACTGATCCTTTAACTTGTCACAAACATGCACAGTCGTCCTTTAAAGATAGTTTCAAAAAGCACTCTTAGCAAATGCATTTATAAACAGCATCCTTGCTTTAATATGCACTTACCCTTTTACAGTAAGGTGTCTGTAGGTATCTTTTCAGGTCAGGGACTATGTATTTAATGGATTTGTCTTTATGTTAAATGACCCCTTCTGGATAGTTACCTTGTTGTGTTGAAGGGGCTTGTGTACCTCAATGAAGCTGTGAGCTATACCATGTAGCATCACCCAAGATGGGCAGTCCAAATTGAGATTCACTGGAGAAGGAAATGGCCACTATATATATATGCGACAAAATGCTGTGCATCTCTCCCATTCAGTGCCCGCATTTTGTAGCACAGTGACAGAATATATAGGGAGACAGATGGATAGACATATAGAGGAGACATGCCATGGCAACGGGTGGCACATGGCACAGAATATATAGGGAGACAGGGGGAGAGCTGTATTTACCTTTACACATTGACGTCGAGCACCGAGTGGGAAGGATGCGCGCAGAATGCAGGTCACGCCTTTACACAGTCGCTTATTTGTCTGGAGCACATGTGTGCGCGTGAATGTTGTCGCCGCGCATTACTTAGGTGCGATGAAGTCTGGGTGCCCTGATATTGTCATGAGTCCATCCTAGATTGTTAGTCTCTTGACAGGAAGGATTATCCTATATGGAGCTTTAATTTGCCAATAAATTCCATTGTCAATGGCTTATTTGAAGAAAAATTATTATAACAAAATTATATACATATCTTATCTGTATGTACTGTTTCTCCCTCTAAGGTTTTTAACCTGATTACAAATCAAAAGTCTTCCATCATGTCCGCAAAAATGAATACAATAGTTAATAAAAAATGAAAGCAATCATTTATTTCAAAACGGTGTAAAAACATTGTATCTATTATCAAGTCAAATTCTTCAAAAAAAAAAAAAAAAAAAATATTTTGCAAAAGTTCCAAAAAAATTGCAATAGTGCAAAATATTTACCTTTTTTGATTCACAAAACATGCGCTATAAAAAAAAAAAAAAAAAAAAAGATAAATTTCAAAATATTAATATTTATCTCCTACACTTAATTCGCCATTTAATTTTATAAAACAAAGGGACACTGCATACGTTCCAATAATGGCATCATTTAAAAACCATAAAGTACCTTTTCAATTGAATGTTATTTGAAAACATTGTTTTCTTACAGTAAATGTATATTGAAGTTTGTTATATTTAGTTGTCCGCATTCTGCTATGTGAGGAATGCTCTTTGGAGACGGCACACATTGTTGTTTTCAGTCTAAACTGTGTTGGATCTTGGCACATGCCAGCCACATGGAGTAAGTGGCTTAGTCTGCAAGTGCCCAGCTCCATGATCACAAACACATTTAGTCTGAAGGATGACATTGGGCACAGTGTGGTACAAAAGTTAAGACAGGGTCAGCTTTTCCTTAAAGGGACCATGATTACTGATCCTCTTTTTGAAAATAAAATGGATAATGGGTAAGATATTTGTAAAATGTAAACAGCTTTAAATGTATTACCAAGTATATGCGGTGCTGGACAGCTCAGTTACTGCAAGACTTCTTTCTGCCAACATCAAACATCTGCCACTTACTCGTAATGCCAGCTTTCAGCCAATCACAGGGGAGAGTCAAAAAGCAATTACACATTCTGGGGTGTTCTCTAGTCACAACCCCCATGATTTGCATAGAACATCACTAGAATGAAGCCGCATAGCAAGCAACATATGGAGAAAAAAAAAACTAATATAATATTTTTTAATAGAGTTCTTCTACTTTTACACATGGATGTGGATGGAGATTCAGAATTAAAGGCTTCCTTTCCAGGATGGGATTATGAAAACGCAGCTGTGTACAACATTTTAACAGCAGCCATTTTCTATGAAATGATTAGGTTTTCTATTATCTGAAACAGTACATGAAGCAATAGCATATTATAACTGTTGTAATTCTGCTGTACAAGGGTGTTTTAGCAACAAAACACCAGGTCTATCCAGCAGTGTAGGCAGTGCAAAGCTTTGCATAATTAAACCTGACTGCCAAAATGCTTTCAGACAGCTAAAACAAGCAGCCTTTACATTTTCAACTTTTATATACACTTCTTTACTAAAAATCTTCTATTTTTTAGTGGGCTGCTTCTTGCAACGTCTATCTCGCGAGGGTGTGCGCATATTAACAAGCATGCTTTCCATTACCACTAAGGAGGGCACTGGAACTTGTAGAGGCCATGTTTTCTTTAGTCAGAAACTTCCTGTGTCTTAACAGTCTCCTCCCACTTGTATAAGCAGAGCAGTGAAAACCAAAATGTCAGCCAATTCTGCAGCATAATTGTATACAAGAAGGTAATATCTGAAGTTTGATTTCTTTTTACAATCTAAAAGCATGTTGTGTATTTTCTTCAACAGAGTAAACTTTAAATATATGACTACATTAGTCTATTAATCTTCAACATGGTCCAGCATCTCCAGGAATTTATTTATAACTTCAGAAGGATAAAAAGCATAAGAAGTCGGATAGTGGGGTCTGGCATTATATAGTATAAGCACCAATATCACTATAATAATCCTACATCATGTGTATAGGCCTGATCCCGAGATGCGCAAAATTACAGCCCGTAGGACTTAGGAAGCACGTAGATGGAATGCGGGGCTCACAAAATTAAGACTTTAAACGGCTGAGCCACCAAACTGGAAAGACAAAAACACACAAAGGCAGCAACACTCTTGCAAGGCCCATAGACTACACAGGGGGGGGGAGGCTCGCAATGAGGCTCAAGCGCAAGGCCTTTAAAGTACACAGGGGTAGAGGGGACTCGCGATTAGCACCGAAGGTGATCATTGCAAAGCAGTAAAGTTGTGGCTCGCAATGAGCACCAAAGGCGCTCAGCGCGGGGCTCGCGATGAGTGCAGAATGTGCTCAGAGGGGCCATAGCCTCGCATTGTATACACATTGAATTTAGTGTAAAAGATTACAACAGGAAATTACTAAATATCATATTAATTATTATAAGGTCTCCAAATAATGTTTTTAAAAAAAGGACATGGAAGCTGTTGGCGGATATTTTTGCGGATTATAACAACTCCATCACAAGTAGCATTCTTCCAAATATAGTAAGCACTAGCGAATTGCCCGTCACAAAATGACGCAATGAAATTGTAAGTGAGCTAATGCTATTTGGTGTATAATAATAAAATAACCAACAGATTAATAAAGTAATATACTTTACCTATTTTGAAGTAATATATGCAGGAAGCATTGTGTTGAAGAGCTGACAATCTGTTTTGATGTTGGTGGAGCATTAGTGGTATGGAGCTGCTGTGTAAGCGTGATGAATGTGTGCAGTGTAATAGTGTGTGTGCGCGCAAGACAAAACCGTTAGCGTAGCTGTGTACTTCCGCATTGTATAAGTTATTGTTCTAAAATGGCGGCTAATGTGTGGTATGCGGCTGTGGCGGAATATCCGTAGGTGTTTTGTGGTGTTTTGCGTGTTTCTGGTGGTGTTTTGCGTGTTTCTGGTGGTGTTTTGCGTGTTTCTGGTGGTGTTTTGCGTGTTTTGAGTCCTGTAGCCTCGTTTTTGTTTTGTTCGGCGGCCATTTTTTCTCTCGTTTAGAGAATTTTTTAGTGTCTAAACTCTTTTATTTTGAGGTAAATTGAGGTCTAAGTTCATATTTTGAGGTCCTGGATGCCCCCTCTTCCTGTAGGTAAGCTTTTTATGTATGTGTTGTGTGTATTTATTGTGTTTTTCATGTCCGCGGGTTGCGGACAATTTTTGCAAGGTCGTAACGTATCTCGTACTTTTTTGCGAGGGCTGCAGGCTCGCTGTGCGAGCCCGCAAGCGTTAGCAACAACTCGCATGCTCACAACGATATATGTGATAGTGCACAGTTCAGCTTAGGTTATCATTGTTAGCAAGTGCAGGTTCCACAAATCAAGGGTTTCAACATACAACACCATTTAGATGCTATTCTGACCACATTTCCTCGATCGGACATTAAATGGACAGCTGTGACTTAACACTGTTTTTCCTGACTCAAATAAGCATGCCAACCTTACCATATTCTAACAATTTATGGAAACAAAGACACTATCAACAAAAGCTTTGTGAATATATAATTGCCATAGGAATTACAAGCCAGCAAAGGACAGCAGAACTATAGGAGTAACCAGTTTCATCTAATGAGATTGTCAGGATGATTCTGTACATGGCCACAATATATATATATATATATATATATATATATATATATATATATATATATATATATATATATATATATATATATATATATATATATATATATATATATATATATAGATTAGATTAAGTTTGCAGGCTCATATCCCTTTATGTTCATAAATAATTGAAATGTATACTACTTAATTCCTCAGATACAATAGTATGTTACTTCTTTGCACAGCTGTTTAGACAACATGAACTTCAAAGTATAAAGAAATCTTTTTGGAACCAACAATTTTGTAAAGCACAGTTCAAAGAAAGGTGTTCTAGTGTAATGATGAAAGCGTAATGTAATATTATATCACAAGGATGTAGACTGCATGGCTGCTTTTTAAATATTTCCAAGGCAATCTTTGAAACATTAACAAAGGCAATATGTAATTTGCTAGAACTCTACATTTGCTGATTATTATTTTTTTCTGAGGTGTTAAATCCATGAAAGTAGAATTTTGTAGAATTGTAAGCATGGTTTAGATTTAGACAAAAGGTCAAATAAAAGTGCTTTAAAAAATTCTCTGAGCTTAAGAAACTGTAGAATTCATACAATACAGTTTAATTTATGTTTTTAATAAAATGTATTCAAAGATAAAATTACAGCAGAGTGCCCCGATAGGAGCTCTTATCGATCTCCTTCACTGCATTGGCCTCTCTGCAAGCAAAATTTAGACTGTCAGAATTTTTCTTCCCCCTTTCCCCCTGGGACACCTAATAGGGGAATTCTTTTTGTAAAGTAATTTATTTTTTCTGTAATTCTTTTATATATTTTTAGTCTTTATTAATTGGAATACTTTTGTTATTTTAATTTAGTTCTTTGTTATGGGGTAGTTTTAGGGACTAAGAAGGGATAAGGTCTATGTGGGTACATAAGTACCCCTATGATAGAATTTATGGTGCCATAAGGGTCCATAAAAACCCCATGGCATTGGATTAATATCATGGGGGGAAATAGTGCAGTATACTTTGGCAATCTATAGGGATGCCCAGGAGCATGGTGATAGCCAATATTAACACTCCACTCATAGGGGCTTTGGGTCATAGACAAAGAGGTCATAAAATCCATGCATATTTTTATTATTTAACCCCTTCCCTGCCATGCTAGTGTAGTGCCTTTATAGTAGGTAGGTAATATTCAATAGCACTGCTATAGAAACGGATTCAGACGGACTCCTACCGGTATACTTTACTCACGCTGCCCAGAACATGTTAGAGTTAAAAGGTTATGAGCAAATCACCTTTGGTGCAAGTCCGTAAGTTTAACCATTTTTTTTTTTTGTGGGAGCCACTGAAGGTCAGCAAATTTAATTTTTCAATACTCCTGTAGATAGGAGTCAGCTTTTAGGAAGTTGCTACAGGAGCAATGGAATACAGCCCCATCTCAGAAAGAATTAGTACATGTATGTACATGTATGTATAAGCAGTTTTTAATGTTCTATAAGCATCTTAAACCAACCTGTTGTTGAGACTGTGTCCCTTTAAAAGCAACTTCGGTTTAGGGTAGAACGTCTCCCTTAAGGAGAGAGTATTTTAATTCTTTGAGTGTCCTCATTGCATATAAATATGCAAGACATATATTAGGATTATGCTTCTACTATGACCCGTCAATTTAAACCTCCTTCTCTGCGACATCACTGCAGGATAAAGTAATCCGATCCAAACAACAACAAAAATTAGTTGAGGTGCATTTGAAGTTATAAAATGGTGTCTGGTAAAGTTCGTGACACTGAAAAGAAATATGGAGGTGGACACCTTAAAGTTACAGCTGTTTGGCTTCATTATGTACTAGCGACTTGCCTGTCAAAAGAGGACGGTCAATTAAATTGTAAGGCTGGAAATGCTGTTTGGCACACAATGTTAGGCTTTTAGTCCTCGGAGTACCTTCGGTGCTCATTGAGAGCCTCTCCCCTCATGTACTTTTAGTTGTCTGAGTACCTTCGGTGCACATTGCAAGCCCCGCACTGAGCGCCTTTGGCCTCTCTCCTTGTGTAATTTTGGTCCTCTGAGCGCCCTCAGCGCAGATTGTGAGCTCCGCTCTGAGTGCCTTTGGCAAAGTGAGTCTCACCTCTGCTCATTTTTTTTTTTTTTAATGTAAAATTTATTGGTTTTCTAATAATTAAATAATAAAATAAATATACTTTACCTATTTGTAATAAATATATCCAGCAAGCAATATCCTGAAGAGCTAACAATCTCTTTTGTCTTTCCTGCAGCATACAATGTACATTAGAACTGTTGGTGATCGGAGGAGAAAGTGTCAGCAATGTGGCAAGTGTGCAGTGTAAATAGGATGCGTGCGCAAGGCCAAACCGTTTGTATAGTTGTGTAAAGCGGCATTTTAGAATGGTAACGTTATTAGTTGTAAGGTAGTGTTGTAAAATGGTGGCGAGTGTGCATGTGTTAGGCGGGTCTGGAGCATTTTCCGTCCTTAATAGTGTATTTTGTACCTCTTACATTCCTGGGTAAAAGTCGTATGTGCCTGGCGGTGTCTTGCGTGTTTAGGGTTGGTGTAGCTAAACTCTCCAAATTCAACTTAAATTTGCGGCAAACCTCAATCCCAGACTTCCTGGCTGTCCCCCTGTGCCGTTTTTGGTATTTCGGCACTCCCTGCCTAAGTCGTACTGGGTCGTAAGGATGAGCACCTATGGCACTCATCTCCACCAGCGCAAGGAGCACCTTTGGTGCTCCTTGCCAGCAACTGCGTTGCAGCGGACTCGCTATGCGAGCCACCAAGCATTAGCAACAACCCATATTGCTCACAACTATATATGTGATTTGGTCTGGCTTTGTGCTCAAGTCTGCACATATTACATATATCCAGTCTCAGAGTACCATGGAGATTGTCCACCAACCCTATCAGAAGGCTGCAGTTCAGTGTGACTGGAGATATATTATTTTATAGTCCTGCATAACTTTGGCCTTAAATGAAGATGCATAACCCTCCTTTTTCTACTATATGCATAGGCGTAAAAAAAAAAAAATCTGTAGGGGGGTGGGGGTATAAAGCTTAAAAAAAATTGTGGCCCTGAGTGGTGCACTTCAACTGTACTCCCAGGATGGGCAGCAGAGGTGCATGTACATTCTAGTTCAAAGCTTTCATGGGACATACTGCTCCATAGCCCTCTAGTGGCCAAAATATTCCCATACAGTGCACTTTATTAGAAACAAATCTCATTTAAAAAAAAAGTGGCAGCCATGCATCTTGAATTAGGAAATATGCATTTTATACAACAGAAATAAAAATCCATCCCTAATGTTCAATTGTTGTGTAAATATATTTCAAGTATGCATTTAAACCGAATCTAGAATACAAATGCATAAGCATAAGTAGGAAAGTAATGTATTCCACCAGTGCAAAACACCTTAAAATCGTAGAAACAATATATTTTTCTACCTTCTATAATACAAGATGACATCATTAGTGCCTGCATATTAAAAAGATTAATGATAAGATATCATACAAGGCATGCTTGGCATAGCATGGGTGAAAGAGAAGATGAAATAAATAACAGAATACCAAAAAATGAAGAAGAATGGCAGCTCAGTGCAGAAGACTTGGTATGTGAGCCACTGAAAAGCTATGAATAAAGGGAATCTTTGTAATGTTAGACCACAATTTGTTATTCCCTTGAAACCTGCGCACTGCTCTGCTGGCACCTCAGGCACTAAGGGGTCAATATTAGTTACAGCAGAAAGATAGATGTGTCCAAATTAGACTTAATTAGGCTCAAACAGAACATACTATAGACTGCGACATTCATAGTGTATACAAGCCCCATTTCAGGTTCCTTTTTATTAAACACAACGACAAGAGGTCAAGATTAAAATACCTAATGCACAGAGACCTTTCTCTCCTGTGTACTCAGCTGGGAATTTCACAGTCAATTGATTTGTTGTCTCGAGATGATGAAAAATAAAACTGTACTGTTGAAATAGAGGCCCAGAGCTAAGCTTGCCTACGCCTGATGTGGAGCCCGATATATCCCCACAAAGGCTCCGTTTCACTGTGCAGAATATTCTTTCAGCATGTGCCATTATTTTTGTTTTACCTTAATTTCCTATTTTCCTTACGTATTTCCTTCTACCAATACTTTTTGAAGAATTTTCAGATAAAGGGCTTGTTTTTTTCTTTGGACATAAATTAAAGTCACGGATGCAAAAAGGTACAGTGTACAAGTGAGAGCAATTGATTATTAAAATACACCACTTGTTCTTTCATCAGCAACACATGCTATTTATTTGGGAAGTTCAAGCATCTGACAAGCTGTGATTGTTCATTATTACCAATTTATTATATATATATATATATATATATATATATATATATATATATATATATATATATATATATATATATATATATATATATATATATAAATAAATAAATAGTACATCTGTGTCCACATTTGAATGTCTAAAACAAGTAAAAAAAAAACAAACAAAAAAAAAAAACACGTTTTCCAGCTCAGAATTCCAAGAACAAAAGTGTTATTACACTGCATTCTGGGAAACTGAGAATGGACATGCAAATGTGCCGACAAATGCCTCACTCTTCAATCTATAAGCCATTTCAATACGCCCGCTATATTACACAGCTTTCATGCAAAGCCAAGGTTGGATTATACACAAGCTGGGAATCCTATCCACGTACAGCTGTTTCAAGCGTACTGGTTATCAGAATGGTATATATGTGGTAGTTTGTTTTATATATATATATATATATTTATTTTTTTTTATTAAAAAACAAAACACTTAACAGGAAATAAGGCTTTTAGAAAAAACAAACTAGAACATTTATTGCATTTAGATAAAACTTTTTTTGTTTTGTTTAATACAGTAATCAATTGTATCCTCTGTACTAATCCTGTCTGCTAATTTTTCAGGAGAGTGGGCCTTGTAAACTATGAGCTTTCCATTATTCCTAAAGGCGGCATGGTATCCTTATCCAAGGCTTTCTTTACAATGTAAAATGCCTTTTTATGAAGACCTTTAAATGTCATATTTAAAAATGAAGGGCATATCTTGACTTCCATTTTCACAAAGTAATTTGGGGCTTGGAAAATATGAACGGATTATCCATGCATTAGAGTAGGGGTCTGCGACCTTTAATAATTAAAGAGCCACATTACGTCAGACTTCAGGGCAAGAGAATAAAGAACCTGTACATAAGAAAGAGCATTTATATAAAGGGAAAAGAATAAATGAAAACGAATTGTTAACATGTCCAGTAATAGCAAAACTTACACATTGCATTCACATTTTAATATATTAAAATACATCTGACAGGGAAGTTCAACATTTATATAAAATACACTTTTAACAATGAAACATACATATTAAGTCAAAAATGAACTGGATTGTGTTGAAAACTAGTAAGTGGGTCCCCTATTGTATGTAGCAAGGCTGGGAACAAAGCGCTCCTTGTCCAGGCTAGTTGTGACCTACACTATTGCCTTAGATACCAGTGTTGTTGCAGTGTGAACATAGGAAGTCATCTTATCTTCTTGGTGCAAGAAGAAATATTCTATTGGGTAGGGTCTCATTCAGTAGAGCATTAGCACTAGACACAAATACGAAAATGGCATGAGTGTGAAAATGGAGCTGGATGAACTATTGTAAATGTCAACCAATATTTAAAATATTTTGACCATAAAAGTGGGAGAAATCCAAGTAAAAAAACAAAACTATCCCGATAAGGCTGGAATTGCTATCAAGCAATCACTGCAAGTATTGACATTTCATGTAATCCTCACAATGTCAATACCCACTAAATAACCAATCTGTTTGTTGTACGATATCCAAATCAAACACAAAGACCGGAACATGATACGAGTAGAGAGATAGTGAAAGTATTTTTAAATATTTAAAAAGGGGAATATTTTCTATTAATAGGGGGATTGAAATTTAACATAATACTATTAAAAAAACAAAAACTACTTTTAAAATGATCAAAGGCTTGTAAAAATTAAATTATCTTCTGAATCAGTAATTCCATCACTGGCCAGTCTGCTTAGAACTTCTAGCAGCAGTTATTGGAACTAGTGTACAATATGATGAAGAGCAAGGATTCAGCCAGAGGAAGGAACAGCTACATTGAGTGACAGGTGGGTACAGAGTATTTCAACAACAAATGTACATTTCATTGTCATTCTGCTAGCACAGGTCAAATAACTAATATGCAATTGATTATTTATCATGTAGATATTGTAGTAACCATGTGCATTTCATACTCCAGCTTTTTAAAGTGGCCTTTATATAATAGTACAAAGAGATCTTCTAAATCTCCTTAGAAGTTATAATATTTACTACGCCATTTGACTTTCAGAGACAGAATAAATTACGTAGATGGACGCAGATTTCGCGCTTGGTTTAAAAGACTAATAAGCATTAAACAGGTTCTTTACGGACTGAAAGCAACTAACTTTTCAGGTGCCATGCCCAACACCCAATACTGGAGTATGGAAATAAGCTAAATTATGAATGTTACTTTGTAAACTTTGTGCAGCCCTTGTCAAGACAATTTTTTTAAAGATGTAATTTGTGCAAAGAAAAAAAGCAATAGCAAAAGCCCAGCTTACTTGACTTCAAAATAGTACAGATCAGTTTATACAGCTTTTGAAACAAAAAGATTTAAATGTAATATACTTACATTGCAAATGGATGTTTAGGATAAAACTCACCACATGTTTTTCAAACTACAAATCTACCATTAAAACTTTAGTTTAAAGGGATATGTAAGTAAGCTGGATTATGAATGCATCTGAGAGGAGAATTAGTAGTGGATGAAAACGTGTTATATAGAAAAGTTCAGCTTACTTATAAAAATAAAAAATAAAAAATTTGCACAAAAGTTAAATCCAGCTGTTTGCATCCACAGGACGCTTACATAAGCAGTGTACACAGGAAATACAGCAAGATACATATTTTGACCTTTCTGGTACAGAGCACAGGAAGTTGCTGTTGCAGTTCTTGTACTGAGCATGCAAGAAGCCACTGAGGTGAAGAATGATATAATGTATTATCCCGATTCTGAATTTGAATGTTATACTAATTTAGGTGGGGTTTTCTAGGGGCGTACACAATCAAATGCCCCAAAACATAGCACATTTTGCTAACTTCAAGGTAAGCTAATTAATGTTTATTTTGGGATATTTTCATGCAAAAAAAAGTTTTAAAAAACTACATCCTCTATCAGATGCATTCATAATCCAGCTCACTTACATTTAGCTTTAAGCTTTCTCATAACAGATCAACTTTTGTAAAAGCTGGATCATTAAAGTGGGTGCTTAAAAAAATAGTCAAAGAGCACACAATGAATGTATCACGTGAAAACTATATTTTTAAAGTTTCAGATTAATAGAAGACAAACTAACTACTCTAATAATTAAATATGATATGTTATATATCTCTTTCCAGTCAACAATACAGTTCTGGTACCCAGTTAGAACATCTTCTTAAGGAAATCAAACAGAAGTGATACATCACAGTGAAGCTATAAATTCTAAGGAAAAAAAAAACATATCTATGGCCCCATCATAATATAAATAGCTCCTCCTATATGTCCAGAAACAACAAACATCTCTGTTGAAGAATAGCAAGTTCACCTGTAAAGAAATGGGGGAATACGAACAGCCCTGATACAAGAGTTGCACTTAAGCACGTCAGAAAACAGAGCAACAAGCTTATAAACAATACTGGAGTCCGTGTCATTCCTCAATGTATGTTTGCTAAAGGAGGCCATTGAGGCCTCAATTTTTATGGTAATCTTTCATTTAAAAAGGGAAATGAATTAGGAAATACTTTTCTATAAAGAAAACAATCTCTTAATTGCACATATCCTCTATTGTTATATAGAAATACTGCATAAATTGTTTTACAAATACAAATTTTACATTTAAAAAATAGTATTTACCAGCCAACAGAAAAGTAAAAGTTGACATACGTTAGAAGCAAGGAATTTTTACAAAGTTTACATGAAGATATAAATATGTTGGAGTCAGCATCAAGTAGTGATAATAACTGCAGTGTCAACAGAAAACTGCCTGTTATCTCAGATACACACAAATCTTTGGCCAGAAAAGGTTTAGTTAAGGTCAAGTTCGTGAGATCTATTATAACGCTTACGATTGTGTATTCTAGAGAGCATACAGTATGACCCATGACCTAATGTATACGTAAGATTAGTTAGTCTCATAAAATTGTATCACTGAACGGATACGAAGGGCAGAGTTTAATAAAGATACATATTTTGCATAGATCTTAAAATGTATATTCTGTTGTGAATGCAATTCAAGAAAATCAACTAGAAGAAAACAGTATTCTATAATAAGTGTATTTGCAACATATACATTATATCCATTAAAATAGAGATTGGTCATCCTCTCAGCTTGCATTAGTTTTACATTAAAATATCCATGCCACAGTTGCTTCAGTGCATTATGCAAATAAAACCAGATAATAAATAAACACATTACCTATTACAAAGTAGTTTATTGCTACATTTGAAATAAATAAACACATTTTCTTTGGTATTTCTCAACCTTTTCAATCTGGAGACTAGCTGGTTACTTAGCACTACTAATTGGGGACCGTGAAAGCATGTAAACTTTCAGTGGCTAAAATTAAAATGATACTTTCTGAGAGCTAGAGCTCCGCAGCTTCTGTGGCTTTAGGGGCAGCTGGTGGCTGACAGAAAGCCCCTAGGGAGATCTAGACCACAGCAGAGGATCCCCCTCCTCATAGGGATCACCCCAATACCCAGAAAGCTAGGATTAGTGGGACCCTGACGGAAGAAGCCTTAACGGGGCCATAGCCTCATAGCCTCCTACTCTTCACTACCCACCCGAACCTCACTCAGGCAGGACAACACCATCCACGGAGGACGGAGGTGCGTCCCTTCCCTTCCGAGGCAAGGGGGAGGCCTCCTGGGGCCCCCACAGCTGATCCGGCACAGCCGAGCGGGGGGAGAGAGAGACGCGCTCAGGAGCAAGCTTCATCTTGCATAGGACAGCCTACGCAGCCTGACGGATCCACTGGCTGAGGCTGCAACAAGGCAGCACAGAGAGTAACGGAGAGAGGGTGAAGGAGCTACCGATTCTCCAGTGATTGCAGCCCTCTGAGAGGAAGGCCTGAAAACGTGGGATAGAACCGCCATCTTGGTAAGCGGAAAGCCCGCGAAAACGCGGCCGCCATCTTGTGGCGCAACTGAACAGGGACTCAGTATTAAAGAAAATATAGTGGGGGCTACAGAGAGGGGAAATAAAGAAAAGTGAACCCCATAACACATAAGGGGGGACAAGACAGAAACATCTCACAACACTTACTCCCCCCCCTCAGAACACCAGTGCCAAGATAGGATCTGTGGAAAGGCTGAAGCCAGGGCGGCCATCTTGGAAAAGGGATAGTGGAGGAGAGTGCACATAACGAGAGGCCTGACTTACTCGGGCGGCAGGAGAGGAGGCACATCCCCATAATTCCTACAACCACCTTCACGGGGCGCTGAACAACAGAGGGCACCACAAGGGGGAAAAAAGTGGAGAGAGCCCCTGACACATTACCCTAGAAACCTAGGCACAGAAACCGGGGTACAGAACCGCCAAAGACACATCTGTGCAAATACCCAGTACAAAAGGATAAAAATAGAATCTTCACTTATAACCAGAGACGTAAATTCCTACGGAATGATCTATAGGGGTCAATAACAACTAATCAAAAATTTAACCCCAATGGAGGGTGACAGAGGGGAAAAGAAACTGACAGAAAAGAATATAAACATGGCTTAACAAATAGCCGCAAACCTGGGTCCCACCGACTAAATATGTAAATGCTCCACTGACTCAAGCCCCACACAGTATTCCAGGTCTTCTGCATAATGTGGAAATAGTAAATCATAAGAAATTTAAGCTCAGGGGGCTCCAATATCAAGACTGTCGCTGTGGGCTAAAACACTGCTTTCAGATATAAATAGTGATAAAGCGCTGCGACACTGATAATACAGATTCACTCCCGTACTGGAATCATGGTTAAGCCCAAACGGTCAGAGCAATCCAAAAACATCAAAGAACATTTTCAAGCAACTATTGCCAATCAAAAACAAACTCCAGATAACGACCCAGCAGATTCAGGGCCTTCTGAATCAGAGATGGAACAAAGTAGTAATGCCTCAATGGACATTTCTGCAAAATCAATGGCGCAGATAGCGGAACTCATGCAAAGCAAACTAGACAGCATCAAAAAAGAACTCACGAAAGAGATCCACGATCTGGGCCAAAGGACCCATCTCTTAGAAACTTTGGTGGATGACTTGGGAGAAACTCAACATCAGATGGGGTCGGCGGTGACTGATCACTCCTTGCAAATAGCAGAAATGGCCGAAAAATTAGAAGACATGGACAACCGGAGTCGGAGACATAACTTGAGATTAAGGGGGATACCCCGAACAGTAACAGACCTCTTACCCTACATTCAAGCCACGTTTAACTCTTTGACCCCAACACCTACAGAGACAGAATGGGAAATTGAAAGGGCACATAGGGCCCTAGGGGCTTCCTCAGCTCCTAATATTCCCAAAGATGTAATTATAAGGCTTCTTCGTCAGAGGGCTAGAGACGCTATACTAGGGGCAGCAAGAAAATGCAGAGAAATCAAGGGCCCAGATGGCTCTGTTTTACAGATATATGCAGATTTGGCCCCCAATACCCTCTTGAGAAGAAGACAGATGAGACCGGCGCTGACAGTTTTACAACAACACAAGATTGCATACAGATGGGGATTTCCCTTTGTACTCCTGTTTCAAGTGAAAGGAACTTCTTACTCTATTAAAAACTTAGAAGAATGTATGCGAATACTACAAAAATTGGGGCTAATTATGACAACGGAAGGAGGCTCACAACAGCAAGACTCCCCTAGAAGGAGCCCAAAGAGACAGTGGCAAGACACCCCGCTTCCACAAAGGCGTAAAGCAGGACTTACAACAGAGGAACTCCCTCAGAAAATATAAGTAGGGAAACATTGACTCGATCAAAGCCTGGTTTAGGGAATATGGACTGACCAGAGAAATCTGGGATACCTCATAATACCAAGGCTTAGACTATCAAACTTATAGAGACTTTTTTATAAAGGACCTGAATAACCAGGCTAAAATTAAAGTATCACTGAATCTTAAAATAATTAAATGGGTATACCATGTACGCATTGCTATGAAGAAAGACCCTTCTCAGGGAATATGAACGAGGTAGAGAAGGTTAAAGGATTCTTTATCTCTTAAGCCCGAGATTTAGACCATTAGAACCATGGGGTCAATTACTTAGAAGAATAGACCATTGAGATTAAGGTTAAAAAGGTTGAGTAACTTTTAGTCTCTTAGACATTCAAAAGAGATACCATATACACAACACTATCAATGAAAGGAGGGTTTGAAAGGAACAGCAGATAACTGGGAATATGAGCAATTATTAAAGATAAGAAGAAATTACCTGAGGGGAAGAGGAAGGGGAAAAAAAAAAAAGGGATAAAAAAGCTAGAAGGTGGGACCATATGGAGATTAAGCGAAAGACGTTTAAAGGGGGGCATTTTAATTGCCTAAAGTAACTCTATACACTGTGCATTCCTCATACTGGCATGACGGAGACAGGGAAGGTTTTCTCTCAGATCAGAATTACTAAGAGGCATCTACAACGATGTTGGGGAACGAGCACAAAGATATTCAGAATTGTTGAAAGTTTTAGTTCAGTTGAAAATATTGTTATCACTTTTAGGTTAATATTTTTTTTGGGCAGTGACACAGAATCGAAACTTACAACTCAGAGGTGCGGGAAGGAGGGTCTTGTTCGGTCCAGCTTTCTCAAAAAATCTGGGATTATTGGCTTCAAAAGTAAGTACTATCTCTATGCTCTTTTCTCTCCTTGGGACAGATGGCTAAAGTAGGATACACTTTTATAACTCACAACGTTAGAGGGTTCAACTCACCCTTTAAGAGAAGGAAAGCCTTCCTAACATATAAAACTCATAACCCGTCAGTTATCTTCCTCCAGGAAACTCACTTCAAATTAAATGATATCCCAAAATATATACACGGAAACTATCCTCATATATTCGCTACCACACAGACCTCAAGAAAGGCAGGAACAGCTATCCTACTACACAAGGACTTTCCATTTACTCTTGGTAACAAGACCATTGATTCGGAAGGGAACTTTATTATTTTGACAGGCATGATACACGATAGTAAAACCACACTTATTTCATTATATTCTTCAAACGCATCCCCTCACAACTGTCTCTTACGGCTGCTTCGTTACTTGGAATCCAAAGATTTAGGACACATTATCGTAGGGGGAGACTTAAATTTAGTGCTTAGGCCAACCCTAGATCG
Source organism: Discoglossus pictus (assembly GCA_027410445.1). Taxonomy (NCBI): domain Eukaryota; kingdom Metazoa; phylum Chordata; class Amphibia; order Anura; family Alytidae; genus Discoglossus; species Discoglossus pictus. The sequence continues at coordinate 265,615,554 of CM050165.1, read as the reverse complement.
CACAGGAACCTCAATGGGAGACAAATTTTCCAAGAAAATAGACCTAATACAAGCCAAGCTAAGGAGATTACAAATGACGGACATATGGAGAGAGAGCCACCCTCTAGATAGGGAATATACATTTTTCTCCACAGTACATCACACTTATTCAAGAATAGACACATTCCTGATAGGAACAAATTTAATTGACCAAACTGATGGAGTAGAGATATACCCGTGCTCTTGGTCAGATCACTCTTATGTTTGCCTCAAAATTCAACTAGGGGAGACCCTGGGGGGAGCCAGAAGCTGGAGAATAAATGAAATGCTCTTAACCCAACCCCACCTGAGAGACCGAATAGCGGTGGCTATAGACTCATACTTTACAGAAAATGTTACTGGGAAAATATCTCCAGATTGGGTATGGCTGGCTCATAAAGCCTGCATTAGAGGGACTTGTATACAAATCGCAGCCCAGCATAAAAAACAACAAAATCAAAAAGAGAGGCTAGCAAAGGGAAAACTTGGAGAGTTGGAAAAGATGAACCAACAAAACCCAACGAAAGCATTAAGACAACAAATAGAGTTGGTGAGAGTTGAGTTAGACCAAATCTTGTCAGCTAAGACTGAAAGAGCCTTACGTTTTACGGGCCAGAGGTTCTATGCCAGAGCGAATAAACCAGACACCATGCTGGCCAACAAATTGAAAAATAAAATAGCCCAATCAAAAATTTACCAAATAAAAGATACACTAGGACAAATAACGTCTAGTCCTAAGAAAATTCAGGAAGTATTCAAAAATTTTTATAGTAAACTATATACCTCCCAAGGATTGGCAACAGAAATTCCCATAAGGGACTTCCTAAATTCATGCGAACTCCCCAGTTTAACTAAAGAGGAAAATGGGATAATCGATTCCAAGATATCTTTAGAAGAAGTGAATCAGGCTATACAAGAAGCGAAGACAGGCAAATCCCCGGGACCGGATGGATTCACGGCACAATATTACAAGACCTTCTCACATATCCTAGCCCCGCACTTAACCACCTTTTTTAATTATATTTTGGAAGGTAAATCAATACCAGCGGAATTTAACCAAGCCAATTTGGTTTTTTTCCCAAAAGAGGGTAAAGATAGGTTAGAAGTGAAAAATTTTAGGCCTATATCTCTACTCAATATTGATTTAAAATTATTAACAAAGATTATGGCCAACAGGATAGCAAGATTCCTCCCAAAGCTGGTCCATCCAGATCAGGTAGGATTCATTTCCCATAGGCAGGCGGGAGATAATATTCGCAAAGTAACTAACCTAATCCATATAGCCCAACAACAGCGCACTGCATTATGCTTGTTAGCCCTGGATATAGAAAAGGCCTTTGACACTGTGGAGTGGTCCTATTTATGGGAAATTCTAGCTAAGTTTGGCTTCTCAAACACATTTGTGAACCTGCTTCGAACACTTTATAAAAAATCAAAGGCGGAAATTAAAATGCCAGGCCAGAACAATGAAATTATAGATATACAGAGAGGAACAAGACAAGGCTGCCCGCTCTCTCCGCTACTGTTTGCCCTGGTTGTGGAACCTCTGGCCCAGAGGATCAGGGCTTCTGCCCGAGTAAAAGGAATACAGGCAGGCTCAACTCAGTTTAAAAGTAGCTGGTTCGCGGATGATGTCCTCTGTACTCTCACCAACCCTATATCCTCAATCCCGGCTTTATTTGAAATACTTAACAGCTTTAGTTCAATCTCAGGCCTTAAATTAAACACGTCCAAGACAGAGGTGCTGGCTTTGAACTTAACCCAGGGAGAAGAGACTTTCCTGAGAGAAAATTATAGGTTCACCTGGCCTAAAACCCATATTAGATACCTAGGGATCAATCTTACAAGAAAACTAGGGGATCTCTATAAATTCAACTATGATCCTCTTATCAAACAATTAAAAAACGACATGAACTCATGGTCGAAACTCAAATTATCTTGGCTAGGACGTATACATTCCATAAAAATGAATCTGTTACCGAAAATTCTCTATTTGTTTCGATCCCTGCCAGTTAGATGCCCGGAAAAAGAACTAAGACAATTCCAAAAAGTAATTTTTCAATACATTTGGCAATACAAACCGCATAGAATAGCGAAACAAATAATGACTAGACACAAAAAATGGGGGGGCCTATCGTGCCCTAATCTCATCCAATATTACCGCGCAGCTCAATTGGCAGTTATCCCCAGGATTCACTCTCGGGATCATAAACCAAGCTGGGTCTATATAGAGGATCAGGAATTGCGACCTTATACCTGGGAACAAGTAATCTGGTTAAAGGATCCACTAAGGGCACTGAGACGGCTACAGAACCCGATAATCAGGTTGTCATTACAGTGCTGCAGATGGGTTCAAACAAACCATGGGATCCTGGGGAGGCTTTCTCCCCTGGCTCCCCTAATACCGCACCCGGAATTTCGGATCCCCCTATCTAACCATTCAAAGGAATGGTGGGCATCAAGAGACCTAGTTAAAATTGGAAACTGGGTAACAGAGGGGTGCTCTCTCTCCTATGAAAGTCTAAGGGATAAATATAATCTCCCACTGGAGGAGCATTATAACTTCTGTAGGATGAGTCATTTGGCGAACTCCCTAGTTAAACAATGGGGTATCCCGAAACATACTTGGTTCTCAAAATTATGTAGCACAGCGCCTTTAACAAAAGGAATACTAGGCATGCTTTATTCAGAATTTAATAAACCAAAAATAGACCCCAAGGATAAATTCATGAAGGATTGGGAGAAAGATTTAGGACATACCTGGGAAATAACACAATGGAAAAGATCCTGGAGGGAATTGACTAGGGGCTCGCTAAATTACAGCTTACTAGAGACATCCATAAAGATTTTACATAGAGCTTATATAACCCCGGACCGGATTGCTAAATGGAAGGGGGGGCAAAATCCTAATTGCTATAGAGGATGCAGTCTGAGAGGCACTTTCATACACATGTGGTGGAATTGCTCTAAAGTCCAAAAGATGTGGCAAGAATGTACACGTTTAGCGTCCATTATCTTTCAAAGGGATCTAGAAACTCAGATGGAGGTATGTCTGCTGGGACTAGGATTGGAAGCCCTAACGCCTACACAAAACAAAATGATGCAGTTTATATGTTTGGCAACTAAAAACTGCATAGCTAAAAGATGGAAAGCAGAACATATAGAACCTTTAGAGATAACCAGTAAATTAAATCAAATCATGATATACGAAAGAATATCTCATGCACTAGCAGACACTATGGATAAATATTTAGCAATCTGGGAGCCCTGGGTCACTTTTCAGGGACAACAATGATAACTTGGAGGGGTCTGATGTCCCGGGGAGAGAAGGGGAGTGAGGGGTAGGTGAGAACCGGGAAGCTGGACTGGGGAACACCCAAGAATTTCTTGCACCAAAGAGGTAAGATAATAGTGGGGAAACCGACATAGAAGGGTGGAAGTCGGATTTCTCAGGATAACTGAAGGCTGCCAGTAGTTTAGTTACGGTTGAAGATTTAATTCAAGTTTAACTTGTTCTTAAAGGGAAAAGAGGGGAGGGGGACGGGGAGGTCCTGACAATTCAAGGAGCATCAGGAATATGAATAAAAAAAAGAGGATCATGAAGGCTCCAAAAAACTAATCTAGCTAGCGGGGACAAGTAAGGAAAAAGGGAACAGAAAAAGGAAAAAGAGGTGTGAAGGTCACAAACTCTACATGAAAATTTAAATGGAATATGACTACTGTATGTTAGGCTTTTATGACAATTTTTTAATACACTGAATTAGAATCTACTTCATATTGCAAATTGTGAAATAGATGGAAACAGCCCGATCTGCGAATCAGGGCATACTGATATAATGTTGATTCTCTTTCTTTATTCCTGTCAGTTATGACCAATAAAAATGAATGGTTAAAAAAAAATGATACTTTCTACTGCTAGTTGTCAAGACCCAGGGGAGAAAGCACAACTTACACCCCCAAACCATCTTACAGAAACATCCCTTGGATTGTGATGGATTTGGATATCTCAGAACCCAGCCTGCTAGGTTATGCTCATGAACACAGCAGTAGACAATAATCACTTTAAGATAGGACCCAGCAGGAAAATCAGGATACCAGCAAGTGATTATCTCAGTAAAACAACAAAAGTCTTCCCTCTACAATCTCTATTCATGACCTTATCTTTCTGGTAAAGTTAGAACTTATTACACAATTATTGAGTTATTCTCAGTGATAAAGTCATAACGCCGATCTCTGCACATTTTAATACAGAAAATTGATTGTGTGTATAAGTAAAGCAGGAAGGAAACTTTAAAACTAAAATTTTACAGAGCTTATTTAAAGTAGCTAAATATTATGCTGATAATCAATAAAGTTGAAAGAATCACATAGAACATTGTTATATATGTCTTAAGGAAACATTGGATTTTGATAAATGTACATGAAAACACTTTGTATGTGGTATCTAAAAAAGGATACTTATGGTATCAAAAAGTGTACATAATACACAGGTACCCACTGTTCCAGTCTTTATATCTAAAGACACCTCACATGACAGTTACCGGTTACAAATCTAGAAACCAGTTATTAGTTTAACCCCTCATGTGCTGGTCATGTCAGAAGATTAAGTATATACAGAATCGTAGGTGACCCATATACTGCCATTAGAGGCAGTAACAACTTTAGTAACCACATATATAGTTGTCAGCAATACGGGTTGTTGCCAACGCTTGCAGGCTCGCCGCAGTTGCTGGCACAGAGCGCCGAAGGCGCACCTTGCGCTGGTGGAGATGAGCGATTTAGGCGCTCATCCCTACGACCCCCTGCGACTTTCGGACCGCAAATTAGGACCCTCGCGAAGTGAGAGGCCGCATTTGCAGAAGTGAAGGCTCTACGGCGCCTCACAACTGGTTACAAACGATTACACAAGTGGGACTTTGAAAAAAAAAAAAAAACAACACACACACACACACACACACAATGACTAACTACGGACTTACACAAAAAATTACGACCTTAATGGACAAGCCGCGCACATCGGAAAACATTAAAAACATACAAAAATACACACAAAAATAAAATAAAAACCTTACCCAATGCAAGGGGGGACACCCAGGACCTCTGCAACTCAAGTTAAACCTCAATTTCAGTCAAATTTATAAAGTTTAGAGACTTGAAAATCCCCTAAGCAAGAGAAAAAATGGCCAACGAAAAAAAATGAAAACGAGGCTACACGACCCCTAAAGCCGCAAAATACTGCAAAGCAAATACAGCTTTTACAAAAACCTGTACGACCTATAACGTACACCATTTGCGACGACGCTAAATCATACAAACACGAACTTGCGGAAGTACCCAGCTACACAAACGGCTTCCCCTGGCGGACTCAACCAATTTACACTGCACACATTGCTGACACTTACACCTCAGCTCTAAAAAAAACACTGCAAACCTACATTATATGCTGCAGGAACATCAAAACAGATTGTTAGATCTTCAGCACATTCCTTGCTGCATATATTACTCACAAAGAGGTAAACTATATTAATTTATGATTTCATTAAATTCATTAATTAGCATAAAAAAATACACACAAAAACAAAACAAAAAAAACAACACACTAGCGCAAACAACCTTCACAGCGCCACCCAGAAGGAGCGCCAACGCTGCTCATAGGACACAAACTAAACCAGGGGAGAGCCTTGCAATAAGCGACAAAACAAGATCACTGCGGACCTTACAATAAGTGCAAAAGCGCCTATCATAACAACAAATACACCAACCCAGAGGCTCATAATGATATGTAGAATAACAGTGAACATATTTAATCCTATCCATGCCATCATGGCTGCAACAATTCCAACATCCATGTGGCCATGACATAATACTTTATAAAAGGAGGGAAAATTACATAATAATATTATATAACATCACACAGTACTTACAACGGACTAATGGAAATCTCACTATTTTACAAGGCTTCTCTTTTGAGAAACCAGGTCAAATAATCATGCAATGGCTGCCTTCAGTAAAAAAATAGCAACTTAATATGTACTGTATTGCCAAACTCCTATGTTTAGTCCCAATTCTGTGACTAGGTGTCACAAGATAGTTTCCCAAATTGTTTTCTCTCCGTGGAAACGATGGATCTATCCCGTTGTGTAAGCGCAAAGAAAGTGACAGCACTGACAGCTGCAGTGACAGCAAGTAGCGCCATCCGGTTTCAGGGAAGGCCCTAGTTATTCCCTCCTCCATCGCCATGTTCGGCGCGGGCCCTCGGCCCTGCCTCTCATAGCTCAAGGCCTCTTCTGTTGGCGCACCTTATATGCATTGTGCAGCACTACTATGAAAATCGGCAGCACCGTCTAGCGGCTGGCCAATCTTTTGCGTAGGGGAAGAGGGAAAGGACCAAAACGATTGAGGGTACAATGGGCTCTTGAGAGAGATTAAGAGACATTTATTAGCGTTTGGGGTTCATATTGAGGGTGCGTGCATGGGTTTAGGACTATAGGGGGCATTTATTTGGGTTCCATTACTATTTGTTTATGTTTGGGAACTACTGTAATAATTAATACATTCAACTTTGTATTTATTTACATAAAAAAACTGTTTGCTTATAATCAAGTACAGCTCTTCAAGACATCATACAGTGAACATAGCACTACAGTGAACACTTAACCATACTTGAACACCACTGGAAGTCCCTGGTTTACAAAACTATTGGAATCTGATGGTTTCAAACATAATTATTGTATATAGTAGTTCTGATATTTGCCACATAAGGTTACAGTTCAGATGATAAATATGTCGTTTTTAGTACAAAGTCAGCATCTCTATACTGGATAACATTTGGTTTATTTTGAAATCCAGCTAAATGTCTGTGTGAGTACAGCTCGGGTGATGCTTCTGAGGCCATTATACTGAACTCTCTTTTGAGAGGTCCCTCTGAGGTGATATGGTGAGGGCTGTCACATTGCTCTGACACGCTGAGCAGCATAAGCACTCTCTCGCACACAGAAAGCGTGTATTACTGGACTGTACCACTGTCTAAAATAACAGGGGTGTTTACGGTACTTTTCTATTCACAGCTAGTAATACCAGTGCAGCTCCCACCCCCATATTATAGTAACTGTAGTGGTCCGGGGATCGGGTAAGCTGCTCCACAGCACACTTTATACAGAGAGCTCTGTGCAGCACAAGCTGGGAGTTTGATGATCCAGCACTTTCACATCACAAAACATTTCCCTATAAACTTGCTTACGTGTCAGCTCCATCTTCCTTTTTACAATTAGTAGGGGAATATAACTGAAAGCAGTCAAGTAAACACTGTATTTATATATTCACAATATGTTTTATATACTGGTGTACATGAAAACACTATATAAATACTGTGAAGTACTATTATAGTAAAATAGTCTGTCAGCGCTGGGAAGTCTCCAGAACTATCTGCTGCAACACAAGGCGGGAATTAGAGTTTATGTCGCACTTGAAAGAGAGTGTTAATGGCAGATACTATATTGTCTCATTTTTTCCAAGTTTTCATATTAAACATGCCTTATTGTTTTGACTGCTCCACAACAGATTATACATCCACACTAGTTATTCCATCCATCCTACATCTGACACACTCCCCAACACTAATTATCCATAAACACCTCAATGATCCTCATTTAATTGTAGTGTCTGTTTTCCAGGCTCATCACTCCATGATTACTTGCAATGTGACTTTAGAAGTAATGTAAAATGACATACTAAGTGATTATGTGACAACAGCAGTGCATTTATAGAAGTGCTGATTTAGTGCAGTTACATAAGTCTGCAGCACATTGCACACACACAGTCAGTGCTGTACCTTGTTCAGATGAGGGTCCCTGGTTATATCATAACCTCTCTTCTTCGTGTACATAAAGGTCTTGCTGCCATCCTGCGCCTCTGCTCCACTGTGCGTCACCTGAGAAGACATGGTTGGGATTGATCCACTGACAAATCACTTTATTTAACAAAATAAAAACTTGCACCTCTGTGTTTCAGTAACACATAGAGTGCTAGGTATGTTTGGTAGCAGATCTATAGCTGTAAGGATCAGCTGACAGGTCGTGTGTGACACTAGGGCACAGGAGGAGGGAAGTGCTGAGTCACCCACACAGATAAACCAGCCAGGGCTTGCAGGGCTACCCTTGACTTTGTCACTGCAATCTCCTGGCTATAATACCAGACCACCACTTTAATAGAGGAACTGGTATGGACTGAAAGATAAAATAAGAGCCCGTATCCTGCATCCAATGTGTAGGCAACACACCTTATATTTCCACCACACCTTATATTTCCACTGTGACATTGTGTTCCTTTTTAATGGGATGGGTTTCCCAGAACTAAATTTTAACATATAATAAGAAAATAGTTATCTCAACATTACTTTTAAAGTTTAATTCACTTGTATTAGGATAACAGGACATGTAGCATGAACATGCAGATTTAGTTTTCATTTTTGACTAAATATCCACAGTGTATTTTGACAAAGAAAAATAACCATGCTTCTTTCTGAATTATATTTAAAGTTATAATCCCTTACCTCCCAAAGTTCAGATGGGAGAAGAGCCTTCAGTTGCTTTAGAACTGGGGAGTGGTGTTGTGAATAGGAGCAATGCATATTATTTTCTCTCTCTACATTACTTATTGAATGCATGTTGCTGGTTTTATATTGAAAGAAACCCTTCTCTAGTCGCTTCTCAAATATGTTTTAGAAAAGCTCTACTTGAGAATAGTTGAAGTACTTAAAATGTATTAGCTGGAACCAGGAACACCTGTGTTGCACTAAAGATATCCTTAAAACCTGGTCCTGTGTGGCTGTTTAAGGAGTGGACTCGATGTGTTGCCAAATCCTCGTCTCTAAGCTGTATAAAACTGGCTTTCTTTACATTGCTATAGGTCTGTAGTGCACAGAGTGTCATTGTGAAATTATGGGATTACAGTATTAGTATCTGCACCCTTCTTCACTACTAGGCCATTACTCTTTCTGTGCACTTAGTTGAATGATAACTTTGTAGGAGATCTTTGTACCAATGCAAACATGCATGCTTTACATTCCAGACCATGTAATGCTAGTTATTATTTGCTGCTATGTATCACTTTGTAAAGTAGAACTTACTTTGAAAAACACAGCAATGTTCCTTTGGAATGACTCTCTATTTCTTAATGGTAGGAAGAGTAAATCATTTTGGATCTATAATATCTGGGTATGTGGACACATCTGCCACGAGCTTTCTGTAGTCATGTTGAACAACTTCTAGAAAAAGAGCAAGCAAATGACCATGCAGACAAATAGGAAGCCACTAGCTATGCTGTATACAATATGGAGAGTCACAGCTTGCTGTCTGCCTCCCATATACAGTGACATTTTCTGAGGGATGGAATAAAGTGTGTAGGCAACCAAAGCAAAATTAACAAATCGTAATAATAGTTGATTTAAAAAGGGATTTGGTTTAGTTGTCCCTTTAACAAAATTGTCAGTCAGAACTGAGACCCATTTTAAAATGTGCATATGTGTTTTTTTTTATGTGATCATGACCCTTTTTTGTTGGTAGACTTGGACATGTTATAGAGGATACAATTTTTAAAGTCCTCTCACAAGAATCTGCATAGATAATAAAACTGTAACTGGGTCCTATCCTGTCTTATCTGTGCCGCTATTTACGATCCGCCGCATACACGCGCTCGCCCCGTCGAGGTACGCCACTTTGGAGGAGAGAATAGTTATTTTCCTATACTGCGGCAGCACACTTGAACAGCGGTGCACATAAAACTGGATAGATCCTGTAACTTTTACATGTTCTACTATAGATTCACACTGTCTTTAGAAGTAGAGAGTGTTGTTGTAGTGGCAAGTGTTGTCTTTTAAAGATTATTGTTTTTTGTTTTGTTTAATGTACCTATTTATATATATATATATATATATATATATATATATATATATATATATCGCAGTCTTGTGTTTTAATAAATATTTTGGGCAATTAAAAGATGAAAAAAACAAACAAGTGTAAGGCATTGGGATCAATCCCTCTTTGCGCATTTCTTCTGCAGCACTGACAGCTGCAGTTACAGGTGCCATCAGCCAGAGGGCGCTGTGAGTTTTTGGGCACGGTCAAGTTCCAGTGAAGGCAAAGAACTATTCTCCCCTATGACATGGCGCAACTCAACGGCACTGAATCGACAGCGAGGCCATCGCTATGTTTGGCGCGGGCACTCGGCCCCCCCAGGGCCTCGGGTGCACCTCTCATAGCTCAAGGCCTCTTCTGTCGGCGCGCCTTATATGCTAAAATCGGCAGCGCCATCTGTTGGCCGGCGGCAGAACTGCAGCTGTCAGATTTTCAATGGTAAAGAGGGAAAGGACCAGGTATTGGATTAGAACCAATGATTTACCAATGAAAATATTTTGTGAAACACACAAACCCCTACTCACCCCTACACCAACACACTCTTCTTTACAAACTAAGTATAAAAGTTTAGCTAATTTCATTATTTTAATTAGTTAAAATAATTATATGAATAATTATGTGGACTAGTTGTTTAGATGGATCTATCCTGTTATGGTGTCGGGAAAGGTCCGCCGCTTCAGTGTGGACGCCAACTGTTAAATGGCGCTGCCGATATTTTGCAGCGATGCTGATATATGAGAGAAGTTCTAAGCTTATAAAATTAGCCTAGACCTTGAACTAACCCTAACAGTTTACCTATGCCGTGACTCTATGATATGGCACCGGAATATCGGCAGCCCCATCTAGCGGATGCTCACCGCCACTGCTGCTGCTTTGTGCTGCGCTAGATGTAGTAAATAAATAGTCCATTTTGTCCAAAATAAGTTACAAAAAAAAATATTTCCTGCTCAGAATTCCGAGAAATACAGCTATTCTACTGCATTCTGGGAAACTGAGCAGGGACATGCAAATGTGCACACAAAGTCTCAGCTCTTGTAATCCAATACCATTTTAAAGATGGCTTACTTTTAGCATATGTCTGCTCTATTAAACAACTTTAAGCAAAGCCCAGGATGGATTATGCTCAAGCCAGGAAACCTACCCACAGACAGCTGTTTCGTGGTTACCGCCTCTCATCAGTGTGAGGCCGGTTCCTAGCTTGTGTAGTAGATTTTGTCGAAAGGTAGTTTACCACAACAATCATATAATTATATATATATATATATATATATATATATATATATATATATACTACCGACTTATATATATATACATATATATACTACCGACTTATATATATATATATATATATATATACTACCGACTTTTTGACGGTCAAAAGATTATGGTCAATAAAATTTGAAGCCATGGCAATGCTGTTTGGCACACAATGTTAAGCTTTTTATACTCTAAGGAACTTCGGCGTTCATTGCGAGCCTCTCCTCGCCTGTCCCTTTGCTCTTCTCTATATTTTTTTAAATAGTAATTAATGAATTAATGGAATAATAAATTAATATAGCTTACCTTTTTCTAATTATTATATGTAACAATCAATATAGCCTGAAGAGGTAACAATCTTTTTTTTATTGTCCTGCAGCATATAATGTCCAGTGGGACTGTTGCTGGCCTGAGGATATAGTTTTATGATGTATGTTGTAACAGTGCATTAGAAATAGGCTGCGTGCGCAAGGGCAAACCGTTGGTTTGTTTCTGTAAAGCGCTACTGTAAATTTGCCGTCCTTTGCAATAGTGTATTTTGTACCTCGTAGGTTCCTGTGTGAAAGTGGTACGCGGTTGGCGGTGTTTTGCTCAATCCAGGGTCATGTAGCCTCATTTTAATTTTTTTTGTCCGCCATTTTTTCTCGCTTAGTCGATTTTCGAGTGGCGCGTTCATCAAGTGCTTGCAGCCTAAGGCGATCCTGCGTTTCCTAAGTGTTTCATTGCCTCCATTGCTCACCTCACTGTGAGCACATTTGGCACTCATAGCCCAAGTGCTGAGAATTTTAGTGCTGCGAGCTATGCGAGGCTCGCAGGCAATGAGTGCCTTTGGTGCTCATCACCTAAGTGCTCTGAGTTAATGGCTCGCCTCGCTTCACGAGGCTTGCAAGCGATGAGCGCCTTTAGCGCTCATCGCCTAAGTGGTACGCACCACGCAAAGCATGATGATGTCTCGTAGTTCGACAATTATAATATGTGATATATATACAAATAAATATATACATACAGTGTATTTATATGTATATATTTTTTTTTAAATAGCAAGTTCACATGAAAAGAACACCAAATCATCACAGTTACCTCCTATTAACATATGTTTTATAGTACAACTTAAAGGCCATATTTAAACAGTAAAGAAAAAGGACAGTTTGTTTGGTGATTTGAACCCAGCACAGTCACAACCACAGAATACATCCTTACCTACTGCATCTGTTTAATTGCAATAGTAGCTGCTATAATATAGTCAAGTAGTTACAAATCACATAGCCACTGTCTAATTTAAAGCCAATAACACTCGATCCTAATTAACATTCAGTACATTGCTCATTCAGCCTGACTTCTATTGATCATAACTCTGCATTAATTTTAAAAAGGAAAACACTTTTCCACATACATTTTCACCCTCTATCTAATGGTGCAAAGTACATATGTTGACTTTTGTAGTGCTTTAATATAGAACAAAATATAAAGAATCTGCTAAATACTAACAAATGCAAAGGCGGCAAAGAAACATTAAGAAAGACTAATATGCAGAAATGTCTACATTAGAGGGAATAGACCAAATAGCACCAAATTCTGCCACCCAAAATGAATTAGCAGCAATAATTAAATACTTGTACCACTCTTTACACCACAAACAGCTATAATCCAAGCAGCAGTGGATGCTCTGGTCTAACACAAGTAGCTAGAATACAACAAAAAGGTGACTTAACAGAAAAAAAAACTTGCAGCACTTACAAAATAAGTACGGTAGTTACACCACAAAACTATCAAAAACACAACAAAAAGAACGTTAACTGCTTATTCAAAACTAAAGAGTTCGAAAATTGCTCTAGAAGGAACGACCTGCGTCTTATAGGAGTTCCTGAAACAGTCACAGGTGAAGTTTTCTTTTGTAACTAAAGAGGTGCCAAAACTTGAAGAAAGCATGTTACCCTTACAAGTAGAGCATGCACATCTCTTAGGACCGTCAAAGGCAAAAGAATATCACAGGCCCATAATATTCTGCTTGCAAGACTTCCAAGCAAAACTACTATTAGTGAGAGCCTTTAGGAAGCAGCATAAAGTGACACACAGTTATATTTGCTGGAAGTCTCCAAAGCACACAAAAATGATGTACCAAAAGACGTAAATTTGCAGTCTTCAACAGACACTGAGCTCAACATGACAGAAACTGAAAATGTACCTGAAAGGGAAGAAATTGGTGCAAAAAAACTAAACATGAGGACCCTTATATCTCAAACTGCCCTAACATGTCACACTATTGTTATAAGCTAGAGTCTATATAACTACTTCCGAAAGACCTGATAACTATTGTCAATGACTCAATTTAGACTACGCTCCCCAAGGTCCCAGTTGCAAGCCTGGGACATTGATCCTTTCCTAAGCAATTTTTTTTTCTTACTGCCAAGGGTTAAATTTAATGATTCTACCAATCACAACCATAAGTCCTGTGACCAATTTGTGGTAATGTATATGTTATTCTTTTTTTTTTGGTTAGCAATGTTCAAATGATATATGAATTTCTGAGGGCACGGGTAAATAATTACTGGATCTATCTATAATATTTAGAATATTGTTTTCTCTAAATAAAGTAAGTAGGAGCCTATATACAACATTCTTTAACTTAATGAAAGGTGACTTATAGCATTAATGCCGTGACATGGAATGTGGGAGGTGTGAATTTACCAATAAAGCAGAAGTGCATTCTCTGAAATTTTTAAAAGCAGATATTGATACACATTTGTCAGGGAAAGAACACAACAAATGACAAATTACGTTCCACCTTTTACATGCAATTATTCAGTGCAGTATTCAATAGTAAATCTAGGTGAAATCACATTTTATTTAGCAAACATCTTACAGTTTTGATTAAGAAAACAATTGTAGATGTCAGTTGTAGATATTTAATTCTAGATGCCATACTAATGGACGAAATACACCTCACTCGTCTATACAAAATCTTGGATGAGTCATTGAAAATACAGTAAGTTACAATCTACACAATGGGAATTTGTCATTTATAACATTGGTTAGATATAATGGAAAGATCATTAGTTTACATACCATCCTAAGGGCCTCATTCTATTAACGGCCGTAGGAGATGCGGGGCCGCAAGGACCGGCCGCAAGCTATTCGGCTATTCTATTTCCTTCCGGCCTGGGATTCCGGCAGGCTTGCGGCCGGCGCCTTGCTATCCCTTGCGGCCGCACGCGCCGGAAGAAAGCCTTTGATTTAAAACGTCCGCAAGAAAAGCCCGGTTGCTATTCTATTGCTCCGGGAACCCTCTCTGCGAGGCTAAAAGCGAGCCGCAGCTTACTTGCAGGAAAAAGGTCCCGCTAGCACCAATTAAGCACATTATAAAGCCGAAATAAAGCCATCCTGCACTTTGAGGAGACTATAAAGTGATTGTAGGTGTTAGCAAAAATAGCACAACATTCCCCTACACTCAAATCCGTAAAAAAAAAATTTTTTAATTTATGTCAAAAATCCATGGAAAAAGTCCCAAGGGCTTGGAGCACCTCAGACCCGCCCACGTTGCGGCCGGAAAATAAACAGTTAATGTAAACTCGGATTTGGGCTGATGTGCAAGCTTGAGAGGGGGTTGCTATTAATCCTCATGTCCCCCAATATGATCCCTAGCATTTACAGAGCTTTACAGTGCCGTCTTGAATTTATTTTTGCGTTTTAAGTTTTCTGAGCTTACGGCCGGTTGCAAGATATACGGCCGGCCTTAAGGGGAGATCCTTGCAGCCTTGCGGCCGTTTTACGGACGATAATAGAATGAGACCCTAAGAAAGGAACATGCAGAATCAGGTGATGAAGGACAAGGAATTCCTGCTGTAATAAATAATTGAGTATAAAATATATATAAAAAAAAAATTCTATATATTTTTTATTATTCTAAACACATGCTCCCATTATCAAGTTTAGTTATTCAAAGAACAGTATGTGCTGTCACACACATATATATATATATATATATATATATATATATATATATATATACACACACACTAGGGCCCTCATTCAATTGCAATTTAGACAATTGAATAGGGCTCTAAATAAGCACATAACATATATTTTTTTAAATAAGTTTTTAGTTAGTAAACATATATCCAAAAGCAAGTTTTCACTAACTAAAAACTTCTTTAAAAAACATATGCTATTTGCTTTTTTAGAGCCCTATTCAATTGGCCAAATTGCAATTGAATGAGGCACTAGGAAATTACCCGTCAAAAATGACGGGAGTGAAATAGTAAGCCTGGCGATTGTGTTTGCCACATAATGCCAGGCTATAAGCCCTCTGAGCAGTTTTTTGGTCCTTGAAGCTAGTTTTATGTCCTTCGGGGCTAGTTTTCATTGTGTTGCGTTTTTTCAGCAGCCATTTTTTTCTCGCTTAGGCGAATTTCGTTGATGAAAAAACGCCAAATATGCCTTAAATTAACTTGCAACCACACTCACAGACTCCCTGGCTCTCCCACTGGGCTGTGTGTGAGTGTGTAAGTTAATTTGAGGCATATTTGTTGTGTTTTTGAGGTGTTTGCAGTTCTGTGGTTCAGGCGGTAAGTCAGATATTTGCGAGCCATACAGTGCATGTACGGGTTTCGGTTCTAAGTCATATGGGTCGTAAGTCCCGCATGCCTCAACTGCTCAATTCACAAGGCTTGCAGTGCAATAAGCGCCTTTGGCGCTCATTGCAGCCTAAGTCCTGTGTGGTCGACTGCTCACTTCATGAGGCTCGCACTTGCGGCCCTATGGGCCGCAAACAGCTCACCTTGCTTCGCAAAGCGTGACCAACATTGTAAGCATTCTGGACACTGACAACTATTATAGTGATGATATATAAGGTTACTATACATATTAAATCTTTTTTTACTTCCAGAGGAAACTGTAGGCCACCTAAAAAGTTTGAAATGTCATACTTCTTTTCCCCACATAGTAAAAGATGAATAGCCCATACCTATTGTAATAGTAATAATTTCCCTTCCAAAAATGTGAATACACTTTTACAAATAATTATGAATGGTAACTTGTAGATTTACAATTTCAATGTTTTATTAACATGATTAACCATGTACTCACCATACAAAATCCATCAAGTAAATTAAATGATAAAACCCCAAACTTGTAAGCAGCGGGATCCTGTGGTTGGGTTCACCATATTCTAAACATTTAATTGCCTCTAGAATCCAATGTTGTGAGCTAGAGAATCGCTTACTACTTTAATAATAATAATAATCAACTATAATAGTTTTCGTAATTGCGAGGTTGTCGGTAACGCTCGCAATTACGACAATTTGTGCATTTGCAACGTGCCGTGGCAGCCGCACATACGCAATGCGTGGCATGAGCGGCGCCTGTGCATTGCACAGTGGGGGCGCTTGTTTGCAATGCGCATCATGAGCCGCGCATGCGCAGAGTGGGTCGCGCATGCGCATCGTGCAGAGGGGAAAGGAGACACGGGGAAGGAGAGGGGGAAAGGAGGCACCGGGGAGGGAGGGGGGAGGAGACACGGGGGAGGTTGGAAAGAGACACAGGGGAGGAAAAGGGGGGAAAGGAGACACGGGAGGGGGGGAAGAGATACATTGGAGGGGGTGAAGAGACACAGGAGGGGGAAAGGAAGCACAGGAGAGGGAGAAAGGAGGCACGGGGGGAGGAAACACAGGGGAGGGAGAGGGGGAAGAGACACAGGGGAAGGAGGAGAGACACGGGAGGGAGAGGGGGGTAAGAGACACAGGGGGTGAGATGGGGGGAGCAGACACGGGAAGGAGAGGGGTGAAGAGACACAGGGCAAGTCGCTAGTACATATATAAAGCCCTTTTCTCCTAGAACAGTCTCAAAGAGCTTAGGAGAGGGGGAAATAGAGAGGGAGAGTTCTAATTTATTGGAAGGCCTGGATGTCGAGCATTGTCTTCAGTATCTTTTAAAAACTGTTCAAATTAGGGGCTCCTCTTATTAAGCCTGTTGAAGGATTCTAAAATCATGGTGCTGCATACATAAACCATCTTGAAACGTGAGGTTTGTGGGGAGATTCTTGGCATGGTTAATAGTGTTTCAGCTGCAGACCTCAGTGCATGAGTTGGAACATATGGAGGGAGGGTCTTCTTTAGACAGCTGGTGCCTTCATCATGAGTACCATAATAGTACACAATGCCTATCACTCTTTCTCATTAGTTATTTGGAATATGGATCTAGCCAAGTGCCTTGCATAAGTATTCACCCCCTTGACTTTTTACCTATTTTGTTACATTACAGCCTTAAGTTCAATGTTTAGTTAATATGAATTTTTTTTGTGAGGGATCCGAACACCATAATCTAAGTTGGTGAAGTGAAATGAGAAAAATATATACTTACAACTATTTTTTAGAAATAGAAAACAGAAAATTAGCATGTGCGTATGTATTCACCCCCTTTGTCATGAAGCCTATAAAAAGCTCTGGTAAAAGGAATTACCTTCAGAAGTCACATAATTAGTGAAATGTTGTCCTGTGTGCAATCTAAGTGTCGCATGATCTGTCATTACATATACACACCTTTTTTGAGGCTGCAACACCTAAGCAAGAGGCACCACTAACCAAACACTGCCATGAAGAGCAAGGAACTCTCCAAACAAGTAAGGGACAATGTTGTTGAGAAGTACAAGTCAGGGTTAGGTTATAAAAAAATATCCAAATATTTGATGATCCCCAGGATCACCATCGAATTTATCATAACCAAGAGGAAAAAACATGGCACAACAACAAACCTGCCAAGAGACGGCTGCCCACCAAAACTCACGGACTGGGCAAGGAGGGCATTATTCAGAGAGGCAGCACAGAGACCTAAGGTAACCCTGGAGGAGCTACAGAGTTCCACAGCAGAGACTGGAGTATCTGTACATAGGACGACAATAAGCCGTACGCTCCATAGAGTTGGGCTTTATGGCAGCGTGGCCAGAAGAATGCCATTACTTTCAGCAAAAAACAAAATGGCGCGTTTTGAGTTTGCGAAAAGGCATGCGAGAGACTCCCAAAATGTATGGAAAGAAGTCCTCTGCTCTGATGAAACTAAAATTGAACTTTTCGGCCATCAAAGAAAACGCTATGTCTGGCGCAAACCCAACACATCACATCACCCAAAGAACACCATGATGTTTTTCAGCAGCCGGGACTGGAAAACTGGTCAGAGTTGAGTGATAGATGGGTGGTGCAAAATACAGGGATATTCTTCAGCAAAACCTGTACCACTCTGTGCGTGATTTGAGGCTGGGATGGAGGTTCACCTTCCAGCAGGACAATGACCCCAAACACACTGCTAGAGGAACACTTGAGTGGTTTAAGTGGAAACATGTAAATGTGTTGGAATGGCCTAGTCAAAGCCCCGACCTCAATCCAATAGAAAATCTGTGGTCAGACTTAAAGATTGCTGTTCACAAGTGCAAACCATCCAACTTGAAGGAGCTGGAGCAGTTTTGCAAGGATTAATGGGCAACAATCCCAGTGGTAAGATGTGGCAAGCTCATAGAGACTTATCCAAAGCGACTTGGAGCTGTGATTGCCGCAAAAGGTGGCTCTACAAAGTATTGACTTTAGGGGGGTGAATAGTTATGCACATTGACTTTTTTCTGTTATTTTGTCCTATTTGTTGTTTGCTTCACAATAAAAAAAAAAAAACATCTTCAAAGTTGTGGGCATGTTCTGTAAATTTAATGATGCAAATTCTCAAACAATCCATGTTAATTCCAGGTTGTGAGGCAACAAAACACGAGAAATACCAAGGGGGTGAATACTTTTGCAAGGTACTGTAGCTAATATCCACCCTAGTATATAGTTTCTCAAACACCATGAGAGACTGGACTCAAACTAAGGGCCCTATTAAATTCAAGCCTCGTAAATAAGAGGCTTCTACTTAAGCCCTACGTACTGCAAAGTTTTTCTAACTTACAATGCTATTAAATTAGCCCTGCTGCGAGCAACGTATGAGCTACGCAACAGGGTTGTACGTATCTACACTGCGTAAATGTACATGAGGAGTGACAGCCTGCGATATGATATCGCAGGCTCCCACTCCTCATCAATTGCTGCGGGGGTCCTAAAAGGGACCTCCGCGGCAGTCCCCCACATAAGCCCTGCCGTGGGGGGTTCTCCAAATACCCCCCCGGCACCTAACATTAAGCCCCCCTCAATGCGGGGGTCCCCGTCGGGACCCCCGAAGTGTCCTCACATGAACACCTTGCTGCAGGGGTCCATAGGAACCCCCGCAGCCCCCACACATTAACCCCTTGCAGCGTGGGTCCCCGATCGGCACCGATCAGGCCCCCGCGGCACACTAATTGCCAATCCTGGCCGCGGCCCAAAAAATGAACCCCCCTCTATGCTGGGGGTCCCCATCGGGACACCCGAAGTGTCCCCACATTAACCCCTTGCAGGGGGGGGTCGCCGATCTGCATAGATCAGGCCCCCTGCTGCATTTAAAACTTTTAAATTCCCCGCCGCGGCTCCTTAAAGGGCCCGCGGCACACTATTACGCAACCCCGGCCGCGGCACCTAAATTTAACCCCCCTCTATGCTGGGGGTCCCCATCGGGACCCCCGAAGTGTCACCATATAAACCCGCTGCAGCGGGGGTCCCCGATCGGCACCGATCGTGACCCTGCTGCAATTCAATTTTAAATTTCCCGCCTCGCGGGTCCTTAAAGGACCGTAAAGGTCCTGAAAGGACTCGCACTAAAAATATTAACCCCAGGCCACAGACCACCATAAGGCTCTATTTAACCCATTAACTAATGGTGGTCAATCCAGACCACCATAAGGCCTGAATTAACCCATTAACTCATGGTGGTCAATCCAGACCACCATAAGGCCTGAATTAACCCATTAACTCTTGGTGGTCAATACAGACCACCATAAGGCCTGAATTAACCCATTAACTCATGGTGGTCAATCCAGACCACCATAGGGCTTTATTTAACCCCATCAGTCCCATAAGGGTATATTATTACCATTATGGGCCTGTTACAACCCAACATTAACCACATAAGTGCCATGATGGTCCTCAAGGACCATCATGACACTAACTACAAACAATACACTATAACCCCTAATAAACCATTTAATCTAAACTAACCCCCCTCTACACTAATCTATTAGCACTTACACTACCTACCCCCTACTAAACCTCCCCAACACTCTAATTACAAAAAATAAAAAAAACTACCTTACAGAACACAAAACAACCTACCTTACAGAAAACAAAAAAACCTACCTTACAGAAAACAAAAAAACCTACCTTACAGAAAACAAAAAAACCTACAGTACAGAAAACAAAAAAAACCTACAGTACAGAAAACAAAAAACCTACAGTACAGAAAAAAAAAACATTACAACCCCACTCCCCACTACAGAAAATAAAAAAAATACACACCTGAAAAGGAAAGACAGATAAACACAATACAATACATACATATAATACATTACATACATTACATACAATACATGACATTACATACATTACATATAATATATTACATATAATATATTACATACAATACATGACATTACATACATTACATATAATATATTACATATAATATATTACATACAATACATGACATTACATACATTAAATATAATATATTACATATAATATATTACACATAATACATTACATAAAATACATGACATTACATACATTACATATAATATATTACATATAATCCAAATCAAATACCCCCTATCTATCTAACATACAATCTATTTAATATAAAATAAATCCTAACTATATCAAATACATCCCCCTATCTATCTAATATACAATAAATCCTAACTACATACACAGACCCTAATTCTAATCTAAAATAAAATAATTAAGAGCACTTACCTTTAAGATGTTGCTTCAGATCACTAACCTATGGGTAAAACAAAACAAAATAATTAGTACAAAACATTAACATGAAATAAATAAACATTATATACATTCTAAATAATATACTCACCTTTCCATCATGTCCCGTCATTGTTTAGCTCTACCGGCGCGGCCCTGTTAAAAAAACACAATACATTAATACATTAATACAATATATAAACAATAAATAAAATAAACATATAAACATCTAAATATACATTTAACTTACCTCCACGCGATGTCCCCGGCCTTCTCTCCTTCAGCCCTGGCTGGGCCGCGGAACCATCCGCGCTCTAAAAAAAAAAAAACTAACCGAGGTCTGCACTCGCAGACCTTCCCGACGCTAATGAGCCTCCCGGAGTCCTTTCCGGGAGGAAATTGGCATTGGCGGCTTGTTATTGGCTGAAAAAGCTGTCAGCCAATCAAAAGTCGTCAATGTATGAGCCAATCAGGATGCGCAGATGTCTTCTACCAATCACTCCGTGGGGTTGTATCCCATAGAGATTGGCTGAAGGCATCTGAGCCTTGTGATTGGTTCCCATAAAGATAGACATTTTTTTAGCCAATCAGGGTGGGATATTGGGGTGTATCCCATCCTGATTGGCTCACACATTGACGACTTTTGATTGGCTGAAATTGATAGACAGCTTTTTCAGCCATTCACAAGCCGCCAATGCCAATTTCCTCCCGGAAAGGACTCCGGGAGGCTTATTAGCGTCGGGGAAGTCTGCGAGTGCAGACCTCTGTTTTTTTTTTTTTTTTTTTTAATGCGCGGATGGTTCCGCGGCCCAGCCGGGGCTGAAGGAAAGAAGGCCGGGGACATCGCGGGGAGGTAAGTTAAATGTATATTTAGATGTTTATATGCTTATTTTATTTATTGTTTATATATTGTATTAATGTATTAATGTATTGTGTTTTTTTAACAAGGCCGCGGGTCTGTGTATGTAGTTAGGACTGTAATTATTTTATTTTAGCTTAGAATTAGGGTCTGTCTATGTAGTTAGGATTTATTGTATATTAGATAGATAGGGGGATGTATTTGATATAGTTAGGATTTATTTTATAATAAATAGATTGTATGTTAGATAGATAGGGGGTATTTGATTTGGATTATATGTAATATATTATATGTAATGTATGTAAAGTCATGTATTGTATGTAATATATTATATGTAATATATTATATGCAATGTATGTAATGTCATGTATTGTATGTCATGTATTGTATGTAATATATTATATGTAATATATTATATGTAATGTATGTAATGTCATGTATTGTATGTAATATATTATATGTAATATATTATATGTAATATATTATATGTAATGTATGTAATGTCATGTATTGTATGTAATATATTATATGTAATATATTATATGTAATGTATGTAATGTCATGTATTGTATGTAATATATTATATGTAATATATTATATGTAATGTATGTAATGTCATGTATTGTATGTAATGTATGTAATGTATTATTTGTATGTATTGTATTGTGTTTTATTTTCTGTAGTGGGGAGTGGGGTTGTAATGTATTTTTGTTTCTGTACTGTAGGTTTTTTAGTTTTCTGTACTGTAGGTTTTTTTGTTTTCTGTACTGTAGGTTTTTTTGTTTTCTGTAAGGTAGGTTTTTTTGTTTTCTGTACTGTAGGTTTTTTTGTTTTCTGTAAGGTAGGTTTTTTGTGTTCTGTAAGGTAGTTTTTTTTATTTTTTGTAATTAGAGTGTTGGGGAGGTTTATTAGGGGGTAGGTAGTGTAGGTAGGTAGTGTAAGTGTTAATAGATTAATATAGAGGGGGGTTAGTTTAGATTAAATGGTTTATTGGGGGTTATAGTGTAGTGTTTGTAGTTAGTGTCATGATGGTCCTTGAGGACCGTCATGGCACTTATGTGGTTAATGTTGGGTTGTAACAGGCCCATAATGGTAATAATATACCCTTATGGGACTGATGGGGTTAAATAGAGCCTTATGGTGGTCTGGATTGACCACCATGAGTTAATGGGTTAATTCAGGCCTTATGGTGGTCTGTATTGACCACCATGAGTTAATGGGTTAAATAAAGCCTTATGGTGGTCTGTATTGACCACCATGAGTAAATGGGTTAATTAAGGCCTTATGGTGGTCTGTATTGACCACCATGAGTTAATGGGTTAAATTGAGCCTTATGGTGGTCTGGATTGACCACCATGAGTTAATGGGTTAATTAAGGCCTTATGGTGGTCTGGATTGACCACCATGAGTTAATGGGTTAATTCAGGCCTTATGGTGGTCTGTATTGACCACCATGAGTTAATGGGTTAAATAGAGCCTTATGGTGGTCTGGATTGACCACCATGAGTTAATGGGTTAATTAAGGCCTTATGGTGGTCTGGATTGACCACCATGAGTTAATGGGTTAATTCAGGCCTTATGGTGGTCTGTATTGACCACCATGAGTTAATGGGTTAAATAGAGCCTTATGGTGGTCTGGATTGACCACCATGAGTTAATGGGTTAATTAAGGCCTTATGGTGGTCTGGATTGACTACCATGAGTTAATGGGGTAATTATAGTTGCCTGGGGTTAATATTTTTAGTGCGAGTCCTTTCAGGACCTTTACGGTCCTTTAAGGATCCGCGAGGCGGGACATTTAAAATTGAATTGCAGCAGGGTCACGATCGGTGCCGATCGGGGACCCCCGCTGCAATGGGTTTATGTGGGGACACTTCGGGGGTCCCGATGGGGACCCCCAGCATAGAGGGGGGTTAATTTTAGGTGCCGCGGCCGGGATTGGCTAATAGTGTGCCGCGGCCCCTTTAAGGAGCCGCGGCGGGGAATTTAAAAGTTTTAAATGCAGCGGGGGGCCTGATCTATGCAGATCGGGGCCCCCCCCTGCAATGGGTTTATGTGGGGACACTTCGGGGGTCCCGATGGGGACCCCTAGCATAGAGGGGGGTTAATTTTAGGCGCCGGGATTGGGTAATAGTGTCTTGCGGCCCATTTAAGGAGCCGCGGCGGGGAATTTAAAAGTTTAAAATGCAGCGGGGGCCTGATCGGTGCCGATCGGGGACCCCCGCTGCAAGGGGTTAATGTGGGGGTGCTGCAGGGGTCCCGATAGAGACGCCTGCAGCATGGGGATGTGTATAGGGTGCAGGGGGGAGCCTCACACTGCTGTCTCGGGCTGTTCCGAGGCAGCACGTAGAGGCTTTAAGATCCCTTGCGGGCACTTTTTGTCCACGTAGGGATTCTTACGATATGCGAGAATCATGCGTAGATTTAAGGCTACGTCGCTCTCTCGGAGCCTATTCTCAGCCATTTTTTCGCAGTCATATCGCAAAGCAGGCTGCGAGAGATTCGGTACTCGCAAACAGCAGAAAAACTGCCTTTTGCGAGCACCGAGAGAACTACGAGGGATAATTTAATAGGGCCCTAAATCTTCAAACATAACTTTTAGTATATCTTCATAAAAATATTTGATTTAATAAAAACACAAAACAATGAATAGAAATCAAATGACAGGCTGTCTCAGTGCAGAATATGATAGATCTATTAGTCAGTACAATACATATGATCCCACATTTATGGCTTCATATACTATTCCAGGTAAATAAATGTTCCCGGTTCAAGGTAAGTGTTATTACACTGTATTCTTAGATGCACTAATCATCACTAAACAACATGTCCCAGGATGTGTATTTCCATAAATCATATTATGGGATCAGTGCTTACGTAATGACATAATATAAGCAGTGAGGATGGGCACACAGCAATGCCCCTAGCAATGTATGTTATTAGAATATGAAAACCTCATCAGAAGCACTTATGGGATTAATAGTAGTATTCCAAGGCCAATGAACCACAAGAGTACCACATATGTTAACCTCCCAATCTTCTCTATACTATATACTGTATATAGTAGTGTCAGAGACTGCCTCGGCATATCTCCGGTCTAGGTGTCAAATGTCTAAGGGTTAATAATAATAAATATAATATAATAATACGTTTCAAATGAAGAAGCCCTTAGGAGTACTTTTCCTCCCTTTTATACACATAGATAGAATCACCTGACAGTCCTAGATAAAGGCAGTTGCAGTCGTTCAGTTGCGACAATATTATAGCATCATCCAGTGGGGCATGTCAAGTGCTTTTTTTCTGGCTATGTTCTTTAGATGGCAATACAAGGATTTGATCACAGCTGATACTCTTGTTTTAGTGTCAGACCACAATATAGAACAACCCAAGACTGCACACTTAATCAGATTTTGACAGTTGGGAGTCCCGAAGCTGAAGGCCCACTATTGTTTGGCGAAAAGAAATTGCTGTCAATCAAAAGGAATCTACTAGTAGAAATATCTTGTGTTTTTTTTAGATTCAACCTCAGCTAGTACCTATTTAACCAGTCTTGGAGCTCTTCTAGACATATTTTAGGAGGTTCAGGGTAGAGATGCCTGGTATTTTGGGCCTGGGTCACTCTTGAGTGGCTATATTACAAGATACTTCTCCCTGTGAAGGGCACAAGTGAGCTAAAAGAAGCTGTTTTCTGAGTAGGTAACCAGACTTATAGAACAAACCTACTTAGGCATTGTTCATTCTCAGATGAGCACCTCTACTCTTTTTACTTAATGTAATTTGATCCAATAAAATGCTATCTTATGCAAAAAAGATAATTCGACAAATTTGAAAATTGATTTGTATACTATAATGCCCCATATCTTAAGTATAGTCTCATACAGGTGTGGAGGAATCATGCTTCCAGTAGGCATAAGTTTTCACCCTCCTTGCATTGCTACCCTACCCCCATACTTTAAACTAAAAAACACACATATAAAGATTAAAGTGAATAAAGGTTGTAGCTATAAGAATAGCTTTAAGTCCTTTGTGGATGAAGCGGCTTGTCATCTGTATTTGATTCATAAATACTCCCCCCCCCCCCCTTCCTTCCAGTCAAAGCAGAGAGGGGAGGATCCTCATGGTGCTGACATTATTTGCCTTCTTACTGTGATACAGTTATACATTTGTAGGGCCAGGTTCCACCATACAATTGTCTGTTATTGCCTGCTACTCTGTTGAGCCAGCATGGTGGATTGTGATCAGTGATCACTGTATAGATAGGGTTGCAATTTTTTCAAAGCTCACACCACTGCCAGGCATTCATTCTCTATGGAATTTTCGGCTTAGAGGACAGCCCGTTTACATTTGTCAAGCTAGCCCTGAGTTCTGAATTCTGGTCAGTCTCTTGCAAACGTGATCTAGATGTTCCTCCCATGATGACATCACAGAGCTGGTGGATGTTAGAGACCTTGCACTCCCCCACCTTCTGTTTGAGGATGCCCCACAGATGCTCAATAGGGTTTAGGTCTGGAGACATACTTGGCCACTCCATCACCTTTACCTTCAGCTTCTTTAGCACGGCAGTGGTCATCATGGAGGTGTGTTTGGGGTTGTTATCATGTTGGAATACTGCCCTGCGGCCCAGTCTCCGAAGGGAGGGGTTCATGCTCGGCTTCAGTATGTCACAGTACATGTTGGCATTCATGGTTTCCTCAATGAACTGTAGCTCCCCAGTGCCCGCAGCACTCATGCAGGACCAGACCATGACACACCCACCACCATGCTTGACTGTAGGCAAGACACACTGGTCTTTGTACTCCTCAGCTGGTTGCGGCCACACACGCTTGACACTATCTGAACCAAATAAGTTTATCTGAGTCTCATCGGACCACAGGACATGGATCCAGTAATCCATGTCCTTAGTCTGCTTGTCTTCAGCAAAACTGTTTGCAGGTTTTCTTGTGCATCATCTTTAGAATAGGCTTCCTTCTGGGACAACAGCCATGCAGATCAATTTGATGCAGTGTGCGGCGTATGGCCCCCAGCCCTTCAACCTCTGCTGCAATGCTGGTAGCACTCATACGTCTATTTCCACAGACAACCTCTGGATATGACGCTGAGCATGTGCACGCAACTCCTTTGGTCGACCATGGCGAGGCCTGTTCTGAGGGGAACCTGTCCTGTGAAACCGCTGTATGGTCTTGCCCACCATGTTGCAGCTCAATTTCAGGGTCTTGGCAATCTTCTTATAGCCTAGGCCATCTTTATGTAGAGCAACAATTATTTTCTTCAGATCCTCAGATAGTGACATGTTGAACTTTCAGTGATCAGTATGAGAGAGTGTGAGAGCGATAACACCAAATTTAACACACCTGCTCCCTATTCACACCTGAGACCTTGTAACACTAACGAGTCACATGACACCGGAGACGGAAAATGGCTTATTGGGCCCAATTTGGACATTTAAAAGTTAGGGGGTACTCACTTTTGTTGCCAATGGTTTAGACATTAATGGCTGTGTCTTGAGTTATTTTGAGGGGACAGCAAATTTACACTGTTATACAATCTGTACACTTATTACTTTACATTGTAGCAGAGTGTTATTTCTTTAGTGTTGTCACATGAAAATATATAATAAAATATTTACAAAAATGTGAGGGGTGTACTCATTTTTGTGAGATACTGTATATATATATATATATATATATATAAAAATACATACATAATTACTTTTACTTGTATGGGGATTCTTGATACTCTGTATAGTACATCCTACCTGTGGCAGGAGAGAAAAAATAACTGAGAAGAGACTAGGCAGGGTGGTCTAAATTATTCTTGATCATACCTTTTTTTCCAAAATTTGCAGGGTGTGGCTTGTCTCTCAAATTCGTAGCAAGAGTGGGGGGGGGGGGGGGCTTGCAATGAGCGCTGAAGGTGCGCATTGCGAGGCATGAAAGTAGCAGGTTGGCAGGGGCTAACAGTGAGCGGCAAAGCCGCTCATTGAGGAGCTCGCGATGAGCACCGCCTGCACCAGTGGTAGCTCCACACACGGCTGCTAAAGATAAAACACCAAAGTTGAAGAGAAAATATTAAAAGTTATATTGTTTTTTTTACTATAAATACTGATTTTATTGCTAATCAGTAACTACATCAACAAATGAAACCCTACCTTATGAGAAATACAGTTACAGAACAGGTATAGGTAAGGCCAAACGTGTATAAATCTTGCTACATAGTATGCTTTTCTCTTCCTTTAACCTCATGTGTTTCTCATCTCTCCCTTCCTCAGTGCTTTTCCTGCTCCTCTTGCTACTTTAATGTCTTCTAATTGTCTATAATAGATGTGAACTTGTGAAGTTTCCTTCAATGATCTCTATGCTACTAAATGAAATTAGGCTGATCTAAAGACATTCAGCAGTGTAAAAGCAGACATCACAGCTACTTAGAACAATTTAGTGTATGTCTCACCCACAATAACCTGAATCTGCTCCTGTTCAGTTAGTGTTGCACTCCAGCCTTTAGCTCCAGTCCCAGGTCTTTTACTGAATCATACTGCTTGCAAAACAATAGCATGTTATCTCTTATATTACAACAGCTGTAAAAGCTCATCTTGGTTTTTACAAAAAAATAAGCAGCATGTCTTCCAGAACTTTAGTTAATAGAATTCACATAGTTCTCTTTTTTTAGCAAGTGAGATACTGGAACAGCTTGACTTAAGACTTCACACAGTTGCATGCTGACACATGCAGTTTCTGAATATTGAATACTGTATATCTGTATATATTAGCCTGCTATATCTGTGAATCCACACTATATAGCCTGTATGACATAGTGTTGTGCATAATAAATTTGTGCTTCTTTCAATCGTCATGATATACTGTATGTATACAGGAATTCACTGGGTCCAAGACTGTTGATACAAATTTAGAGAGCAATGAATGAATGACAATCTGGGCTTTGATCACAGTAAACTATCTTTATGCTATATGAGATCCATGACTGTTATTTTGCATTCTTTAATCTATACATCCAGTATGTAATTGAGCTGAAAGTAGTAGTAGTATAGAAACAGATTATGTTATGTACACAAATATAAATAAGCTTCAATGTGAGATTGCTTCAGGTAATCTGCCCTGCATAATTAATGAAATCTATGATGTGTTTTGTCATCTAGACAATAGTGTCCAGAACACGGAGGGAAATTGGAGAAGAGTGTGTGTGTGGTGTATGTTTTTAAATTATATTTGCTTAATCCTTAATTTGCTGTTGTTTGCAAAGGTATTTTTAATGTTAATTAACAGTGAAATAAACATATATTTAAATTGAAAAGCACTTATACTGTCCCTTTACTTGCTTTAATAGTAGAATATGCAAGACTAGATAATACCAACATGTTTGACATAGATACACAGGGGTTGTTGTGTAGGGACATAGTGTCAGTTTCATCCATAGAAAACAGACATTGCAGCCTGAAGTGAATCACTTTGTGAACCCTGCAAAGATTAGTGAATCAATGGGAAATCACTGTAACAGACTTATTGTAATTTTTTTGTTATATAAATTAATATCTATAAGTGTGCATGAATATAGAAATATAGAAATGGTTACATGTTTTAATATGTGTACCCATTTGTTTCAGTATATTTCAAGCACTACTGGTTAAAGTGAGATATATATTATTTGTTTATAAGTTTATTTTAAAGCTATTGGTTAAAAACATACATGTATTTTTAACTGTATTTTGTATGAAAGTTTTATTTTTAGCATAAGAAATTGTATAACAAATTCTTTATTACACTGATAACACATAAAAATATTCAGTCTGCTGACTGTTCATGATTAACTGCATCTGCCAACAATGGCCCTTGCAAGCTCTGGTGAACACAAGAATTATGGTTTTACTCTGCTTTCATGTCATCAGCCATCAATTAACCCACAAGTGACATATTTAGTAGTTTCCAGCAGTCATTTCCCTGCACAGATGAATGTGTGAAGGGTTAACCGTCTTTCTGTCTCTGCATGCAGCTCTTGCTGTCAGTCTGTCTGGAGGCATGCCTAATTCTCATGTAAACAGACACTTTTATGACTTTTTCTGTGAAAAAAGCACCTATTTCAAAAACTCAAAAAGTATTTCAACATGTATTTTACAGTGGTGTGCTCCAAGTTGTGCTGAATTAACTGGCCCTTTAATATTAACTTTAGCTATAGCCATTTGTCACCCTTTGATACATATCCTTGTATACTTCCTTGACACAGAATTTTGCAGTAGTATAGAGGTTTCTGTTACTTTCTAACCACTTACTGGTTATTGTTCAGACAGCTCTGAACATTATAGCATTAGGATGATTGAAAGTAAATGATGAAAGTGGTTCAGATGTCACTGATCTGTCTCTTTACCAACGAGTTGTGACACTTCCACAATGACTTTAGTATACCAAACAAACTCACTGACAGATGAGCCATAATACTGCATTTCTTCAGCTATTCTGTTACTAAGACTCCCGTGTAAACTCTTTGTCCATCAGATGTTTGGCTTAAAATTATATTTGTACACTAAACCTTTATATGCATATTACAAATAGAAAGCATATGTTATATATAGATTTCTGCGGACAGAGACAAAAAACAGAACAATAACTTGGGTGGTTGTCAAAATGGAAATGTATTGCACTATTTTGAATTAGTGTTGTTGGACAACTTGCACACCCAGATGCATGCTGTAATGCTTTCCATACACATAAGTACAAACTAAGTATGTTTTGTTTCTTACATATATGTGGTTATCATTGTTTATGGATATAGTCTGGACCATGAATAAACACAGACATTCTCAGTGGAACAGAAATAATTAGATGACACATTCAGCTTGTCTGGTAAAATATTAATAATGTTTTAATTGAAGATAAAACTATATTATGCCTATTTCTGCACTAGAGAACCTAAAGTTGTCATTATTTAAAGTGATTTAAGGACAACTGTCTGAAGGGACAAGGAATATATAAAGAGAAATAAAAGGCAGAATTTTAATATCTAAAATTAAAACAAGAGCACACTTACTTTCTCTGGGATATATGTATTTGTGTGCCAAAAATGCAGAGCTGGCTCATAACCTGATGAAGTTCTACTAGCTGTTAAATGGCAATTAGATAGTAGAGGCAGTTCATTGTGGGCAAACAGCTTGACAAATTGAAGGGTCTAGTAAATGGAGGACAAAATTATTTTTTGGGCTTGGGGACTATTATTAGAACATGTTCTAATAGCTATGGTTCTCTTGATCATTCCATTATAAACTTATTTGTCATGAGCTTATAACTTTGCATTGGTTTGCTGAATCTGTTTGAAAAAACATATTTTAGGAGTTATTGTTTTTTGGGGGTTTTTTGCCAATTTTGTTAAATTCTGTGCTTGAATTTTAGGGTAATGACATGATGTTTTTTCCATAGGAATTTTGCTCACTTGTATCAAAAAATTGGTTGAATGGATTCTGTAATAGTCTTCTAAGAAGCCTCAATGCCTTTTTTTGATTTTTTTTAGATAGCTTAAACTGTTTTTAAGATATATTTATAGTAGTAGAGACTAGTAGTAGTAGAGAGCACCCTGACACTACACCTTCATACAGTGTGACCTCTACCATTTCTGTACTAATGCTACACACAGCTTCTGGATACTGCATCTTCATACAGATAGTGTGAGCTCTGCTATTCATGTACTGACACTACACGCATGCGTTCTGAGTGCTCATTCATACCTATACTGTGAGCTCTGCTATTGCCGTACTGACACTACACACTCTCACGACCCCAGGAGTGAGGGGGACGTGTTCACTCCTTAACCCTTCTGCTTACAAGTATAGGGGCACTCCTGCATGGACTGGGTTCTTATGGTCTCAGCATTTCTGACTTGTTCAGGCCAGGACATCAGTTCAGGAACACAGGAGGCAAAAAGCAGGCTTGGCAAAATAATAAATGCTTTTATCTCTATCATTCTCTAAAATGACAGATATACCTTTTTTTATGTATCAACCATCAGAACAAACTTTAATAACTGACTCACAGCATGACAGTTACAGATGACATCAAGACATTCCAAATGCAGTTAACTCCTTATGAACTGGCTACAACTAAAATGTAATATAGAGTTTGAACAAATAACATCACACATTGTCTTTGTAATAAAACTAGGTGGCTGGTCTTTGCCACACAGCTCCTCCGTAACCACAAGCCGGCATACCCAGTCCGGGGGAGGCCTCTCAGATCACTTTTACAGTTCAGTTTATCTGGATATTCCATCAGCGTTGCTGTTTTGCTTTCCCGGGCGGTCGTGTATTGTAAAGTCAAAGGGCTGCAGCGTTAGACTCCAGCGAAGCAGTCTGGCATTGCCTCCTGCCACCCTGTTGAGCCACATGCTTGCTTTGTCTGGGACCAAGTGGTGTCTAATGAGTATTAACGTGGCTCCGTTGTCCCTTAGCCCTTCAACCTTCTTCCCCTCCAGACATACGGTTTGCCGATGATGTTGTCGGTTGTCTGTTGGTCGACTTCATGTAACATCCCAAGTTTTTTCTCTGGGTAGTGAGGTTCGGCATCGTGGGTACCAGTCTCAGTGCGGTAGCAATATGCCGCTCGTCTGTTTTGTCGGTGGTTGGCCCGGACGAACCCACGTATTCCGGTTCTGGGGGCATTTCCTCTGGACATGTCCCAACTGCTGGCATCAGTGACACTGCATACTGGCACAAGGTTGGTACCGGGGAGCGGAGGTGTTGAACCCATTGCCCCTGCCCTGACAGGGTTGGGCTACGGCCGGGGTGCTGTGGAGGGCACTGCGGGCTTATACGTTGGGCGAGGTGGTGGTCAGTGGTGGCGCCGTGCATCATAGTGTTCATCGGCCAGCTGAGCCGCATCAGAGAGGGTAAGGGGGTTAGGATCCCTTACCCATACTTGCACCTCTGGGGTCAGTCCTCAGAAGAACTGCTCTAATAGAATCAATTGCAGCAGTTCTTCCATGGTTGTGGATCGGTTAGCCTGAACCCATCCCATGGCAGCTCTCTGCAGTCGATAAGCGCACTTGGCATGGGAGTCCTTCTCCTGTTTGTTGAGCTCCCGAAATCGGCGTCGGTATGCCTCTGGGGTGATAGCATATTGCATTAAGAGGGCTTGCTTCACCCTGTGGTAATCTTTGTTGTCAATTTGCTTGCCAACAGAGGTACCCAATCTGCTTGACCAATGTCATGTATGTGGCACAGTCTTTAAAAATCTTGAAGATACCCATCCTTATCCTCTTCCGTGTCTGTGATGGCTTTAAATGCATTGAATGGGAGCTTCGCTTTTCCTTGTGTGGTGGCCGATACTGCTGGTGACCCCTCTCTGGATCGCTGATCTGCTAGTTGTAGCTGTATATCCTGTTGGCCAATATGTAATCTTCTACCTCCCCCATCACTCTGGTTACAGTTTCTTCTGATGGTGGTGCCAACCTTATCCTTAGTCCCCTTGCAACTTCGCTTTTCTCCATCTCTGGTGAAGGTACAGCACTGGTGGCTCGGTCTCCCTCCATCAGTTCAGCAATCAGAATAGCTTTCACTTTATTGCTGGCTATCTTGCCCCTTGCTTCCAATAGTTCCTTTAACGTTGTTCGTTTTAGATAAATTGTATGTGACCCGCTTCTTCGTTGTGAGGCTCTAATCCCGTCACTTGCCAACGGTTGTTACTACCCCAGGAGTGAGGAGGACATGTTCACCCCTTAACCCCTCTGCTTACTAGTATAGGGGCACTCCTGGATGGTCTTGGTTCTTACGGTCTCAGCATTTCTGACTTGTTCAGCCAGGACATCAGTTCAGGACCTCAGGAACACAGGAGGCACAAAGCAGGCTTGGCAAAATAATAAATGCTTTTATCTCTATCTTTCTCTAAAATGACAGATATATATTTTTTATGTATCAACCATCAGAGCAAACTTTAATAATGGACTCACAGCATGACAGTTACATATGACATCAGGACATTCCAAATGCAGTTAACTCCTTATGAACTGGCTACAACTAAAAATGTAATATAGAGTTTAAACACATAACATCACACATTGTCTTTATAATAAAACTAAGTGGCTGTTTTTTGCCACACACACTGTAAACTATACCTTCATAAAGTATACTACACCATCAGACAGTATGAGCACAGCTGTTCTGACACTACACACAGCCTCTGGACAGATACCAGAATAAGAGCTTTATTAGGTAACTGCTCATCTACACTAAGTGTATCTGAAGGATTCATTCTAAACTTATATCTTCAAATATTGTTCTCAATAAACAAAATCATTATAAATAATCCTGTTCTACTCCTTCCCCAGGAAATGTAAATCTAGACAGCACATTCTACAAATTCCCTTTTACAGCACTGATGGCATTAGACCTTCAAAATGCACCTGGCGATCATGTGTGTCATTATCCTCATAAGAAGCCTTTTCTGTGATAGCTTTTATAATTGTCCCAGTGCACACAGGAAATATGTCTGTCATTCTTCTGAGGGATAACTTGCAGAACCTCCTCTTTTTCAATTTGCCGGTTTTTCTTTCATCAAAAACCACTGTGTATGTGGGAATTTTTTAACTAATTCTACTCTACATGTAATTTTTCAAATCTTGGTTGCCAGCCAAAACTACTATTTATAAAAAACATTCAGCCTTATTAAATTGCGGTTCAGTAAATTTAAAAGGGCTCTATATAAGCACACAGCATATTTTTTTACAGAAGTTTTTAGTTAGTGAACTTCAATCCAAAAGCAAGGTCTTCACTAACTAAAAACTTCTGTAAAAAAGAATTGCTGTGTGCTTAAATAGAGCCCTTTTAATTTTACCGAATCGCAATTTAATAAGGCTGATTGTTTGATAATGGCTAAGGATTGAAGAGCGAGGCATTTGTGGGCACATTTGCATGTCCCAGTTCAACTTCCCAGAATACAGTGTAATAACTGTTTTTCTCGGAACTCTGAGCTGGAAGTAGGTTTTTAAACTTGTTTTAGACATTCAAATGTGAACACAGATGTACTCTTTATTTACTGTACTACTGTACGGTGGCGGCTTCTATCGCTCTTTTGCCCACCATATTATAAATTATTGCTGTGGTGAACTACCTACTCATAAAATCCACTGCACAGGCTGAGATCCCGCTCCATGCTGATGATAGCCAGTAAGCTTGAAACAGCTGTACATGGATTGGATACTCAGCTTGTGTTTAATCCAACCTTGGCCAATACAGCATGCATAAGCTTAAAGGAAGCCATGTTTGATAATGGCTAAGGGTTGAAGAGCGAGGCATTTGTGGGCACATTTGCATGTCCCAGTTCAACTTCCCAGAATGCAGTGTTTTTCTCGGAACTCTGAGCTGGAAGCAGGTTTTTAAACTTGTTTTAGACATTCAAATGTGAATACAGATGTACTCTTTATTTACTAAAAAAAATGTGATTGCCACAGATGATGTCATGAATTATGTAATCAGAAAAACCTTTGCAGGGGGAGGGAGGGATGTTAAGGCTGCATGCCACATTAACTTCCCAAATACTGCATTTTTTCAGCCTCAAAGCCATATTTAAGTTTCATGGATTATGCATCTGAAACACTGTGGTTTCAGTATTACTAACTTCTCTGCATATTATACCAAATACATTTTTTCCTCTCTCTCTCCACCAACTCCCCCCACCCCAAAAAATGTAATTGGATACAACAGGCACAGCTATTCAGTTGGTAACTAACATGTTAAAATCCATACTTGAATGCTGTGCTGCTATAGGCTAACATGGGTTGCTGACGTAGGCAGCTATGGGGGTGTAGAAATCTAGATTTCTGATTAATGCAAACAAATCTGTAAGTATATTGAACTTTCAATCTAATATAGATGTCTCTGTTAATCAGAAACATTTTAAACCAAATACCTTTAAGTTACCCCATCCTACACTGCAACCTTAAATATACATTAATGCTATTTTTTTGCCAATACACTTACAATGTTTTTCTCATTTTCATTATAATGAAAATATTTTCAGTTAACTAACTTTATTCTCTTTACTTGTAATGTAAGCTATTTTTTATCAATGTATTATTATATTATCTGGATGAGAAAGACACACCACTTATACATTTCCTAAACAACAGACACATCAATATACTGTACATGCTTACACATAAGCCAATGTATTTTAAGGTGCTATAAGGCCTTTTAAGAAACATAGGCAGCTCCATGCATATAACAACATTGTTTTTGCTCTTCTGTAACAAAATCTAAAGTTATTTATGAATAGTAAAGTATGGCTGACTACCCTTTACCCCTGTACTTTGTATCTGCTGCACATGCAGTAGCTCTGCCACAGCTTTCCTCTATGTAAACTTTCTATTTCTTGAATGCATAGATAATGGTGTCTAGGGCAGTGGTAACCTTCCCAAATTCAGGCGCCCATTGCAGTCTCCTGGAATGTCTGATCCAAAGAGACCCTGTTACTAAAAGCACAATGTTTGTTCACTATGTGCAATACTTTCATCTTTCTCCCATGTATTTATATTCATATGGGATTAGCATAATAATGTAGTACACAGCAAAGTTTGAAAAGTTGATCAGTATGTTACAAGAAGTACAAGTCAAGCGTGAGGACAATAGTTAATGTCCAGAAGCTTTGCAGCCACATCAAACATTTATGATATACTGTACAGAAAACATAAGTGTGCCAATTTTAAGAACTATAATTATGTAATTTTATACATAACCTTCAGATTAATGTGGTGGTTAAATAAGACAGAAGTGTAGCTCACTATCATTTTATTTTTTATTTTGTTTTCACTTTTTATTATACAGCAGTATTTTTTGTTGTTGTTTTTCATTTCTATGTTATATAATAGATAAACTGAAAACTGATAGAATTATGTTCAGCATTTAAAGTAGTGGTGATCTAATGGTGAACTGTGTGTAGTTGTTCCTGTGGTATGACGGATCAGTAAGTACTTTATACCTTGTAGCCTTTGCACACACTATAAATAAGCTTTTTTTGACCTGCATCACACAAATCATTATTTTGTTCAGGGCAATAAAAGATGGTATCAGGTAACAATACACTGCTGTGTCAAACCATTTTGATGAACTTAATGGGTGCACATTGAACCAGTTGATCTTATCTCATATCAAAGTCTAGATAACATACTTATAGTTTCCTGGTTGAACATTGCAGGATTCTTTGATTTTATAGCTGATTCAAATGGTGCCAGATTTCAGGAACTAAAGGTGCATCCATAACTTTGAAGATGTTTTGGTCCAGTTATAGAGTTATGAATTATTCAATTTTTTTTGAATTTTTGTCTTTTGAACTACCTCCATATTGCAGGTTCTAGTTCATACATCAAGACCAGGGGGTAACTTATTAGTCCTGCACTAGAAATGACAATATGGAGTTGTTGTACGATGAAGAAACAACAAATATTAATAATGTTTCATAACTCTATTGGACTAATATAGGTCTCAGTATGTTGGCATTTTATATTTTTAATTGGCAATCACTTTAAGTCTAGCATTTGCATGGGTTCACGATATTGGAATTTACCAGTGGAACACACAAGACATAGGATTTTGTGCTTTTGAGTTTGTTCCCACATTGGATAATACTTTCTTTATTATTTAAGTTTTTTCATTATGTTTTATTTGGGATAAGATTAGTAATGGAAATGTAAAGCAAATGGTCAATACTTATCTTTTGTAGAATACCAAACTGTACAAAAATAATTCTAGCCTTATTGGTTTCTACATCACTTAGTGGCTGCTAATCCCATAGTCCACATTTATCAATGGGTGAAATGTTGGAGAACTGTTGTGGAATTGAAAGCTTAGGACACATGCCCCAAGGAATAATATATGATTTTAGCTGCACTAAATGCAATATAAATGTATTTCTATTGTAGATAATTGTTACAATGTTACAGGGTAATATATCCTTGTTCTATACTCTGTAGCGCTCCTCATAGTAGTCCTGAAGGTCTGGTTTTTAGGGTGACCGGTAACTATAATTCCCACTCGTGTGTTCCTCTGGTTTGGTTTGAAAGTATTTGGTTTATGTTCAAATATATTGGTCGTAGCTAGGCACACTGCTTCTCTCAGAACACAGTTCACCGATGTGTCTATGTAGGTTATAAAAAAGAGAGAAGATGGGTGGGGGAGAGAGCGCATCTGTACCTAGTGCGGGTAACCAAGATACAACAATCACAAAACCCTTGGTCGTAGAGATTAAGGTTCAACTTTCACCTCCTGTAAACTCAATCTATTAGGTACCGTATTTATTGGCGTATAACACGCACTTTTTCTCCCTGAAAATAGGGGGCAAATGATAGGTGCGTGTTATACGCCAATATTCCCTCCCCCCTCCTCATCCTCAACCTCCCTCCTCATTCTAAACCCCGCTCCGCATTCTAACCCCCCTCCTCATTCTAAACCCCCCCTCCTCAACCTAAACCCCCCTCCTCAACCTAAACCTTCCTAAATACCTACCCCTCACCTACCTGCATCTGCTCCGGCCTCCGCTCCGCTCCTTGACCCGGCACGCATGTGACGTCACATGCGTGCCACGTCATTAGTATATACCGTGTGCCGGCACCCGGTATATGCTAATGACGCGGCGCCAGCGCGCATGTGAAGTCACATTCACGCCGGGTCAAGGCGCGAAGCGGAGGCCGGAGCAGAAGCAGGTAAGTGAGAAGGAGGTATTTAGGGGGGTTTAGGTTGAGGAGGGGGGGTTAGAATGAGGAGGGGTGTTAGAATGCGGAGGGGGGTTTAGAATGAGGAGAGAGGTTGAGGAAGGGGGTTGAGGTTTAAGAGGGCGGTTGAGGATAGGGGGGTTGAGGTTGAGGAGGGGGTTGAGCATAGGGGGGTTGGGAAGGAGAATGAGGATGGGGGGTTGAGGGGGTTTTATGATGGGGGGTTGAGGAGGGAGTTGAGGATGAGGAAGGAGGTTGAGGATGAGGAGGGGGGTTTGAGAATGGGGGGGTTTAGGAGGGAGATTGAGGAGGGGGTTGAGGATGAGGAGGGAGGTTGAGGATGAGGAGGGGGGTTGAGGATGAGGAGGGAGGTTGAGGAGGGGGGTTGAGGAAGGAGGGGTTTGAGGGGGGTTGAGGATGGGGGGTTTGAGGAGGGAGGATGAGGAGGGAGGTTGAGGAGGGGGTTGAGGATGAGGAGGGAGGTTGAGGATTTTGCTTCAAAATTCTTTATTTGAAATTTATTTTCCCCCCCCTGAAATTGCCTTCCTAAAATGAGGTGCGTGTTATACGCCGGTGCGTGTTATACGCCGATAAATACAGTATCTTGTAAGCTTCCCAACACGTATTGACTTGTAGGTTGGTACTCCTTTAGTCCATAGATGTTTTGTCTTGTGCTGTGTGATGTGGGGTGTGGGTTTTTGGAAAATATATGTGGGTTTCCAGTATGTAGGCCACAATACTATGCCGCTATCAATTAATTATATTGTATAGGTATAAGTGAGATTAATTCTGATGAGCATCTCTTATTGAAATACCATCTCAAACATGGTCAAAAAAATATATAAATTTATTGAATCGTAAAAATCACTATACAAACTGAAATCGAAAAACTACAGAATATAAAAGAGAATAAAATTTTTATATTTCAAAGAGGTGGAGAATCGCGTCTAATTTTTTACATTTTATATTCTATCTTTTAGTCTCTTTTATGTTATTTTTCAATTTCAGTTTGTATAGTGATTTTTCTAGATAACTAATCAGGAGGTTTCTGGTGTTGCAATTCTGCTTATCGGCTGAGTTTGTGAGGGGAATGGCTAGGCAAACTAATTCAATCTACAAAGCGCAGACTGTCTATTGTATTGATGCCCAATAGTGATGTCGCGAACATCAAATTTTCGGTTTGCGAACATCGGACGCGAACTACCATCAAATGTTCGCGAACGGGCGAAC
Organism: Discoglossus pictus; assembly: GCA_027410445.1. NCBI lineage: Eukaryota > Metazoa > Chordata > Amphibia > Anura > Alytidae > Discoglossus > Discoglossus pictus. The sequence continues at coordinate 265,575,712 of CM050165.1, read as the reverse complement.
CGCCATAGACTTCAATGGGCAGGCGAATTTCAAAACCCACAGGGACTCTTTCTGGCCACAATAGTGATAGGAAAGTTGTTTCAAGGGGACTAACACCTGGACCGTGGCATGCCGAAGGGGGATCCATGACAAAACTCCCACGGAAAATTACATAGTTGATGCAGAGTCTGGTTTTAAGCCATAAAGGGCATAAATCACCTAACATTCCTAAATTGTTTGGAATAACATGCTTTAAAACATCAGGTATGATGTTGTATCGATCAGGTAGTGTAAGGGTTACACCCGCTTCACAGTAACAGACCAATCTCCCTGTTTAATGCACCGCAAACAACCGCAAACAGTCCCTTTGCGCAACCGCAAACTCCCCATTTGCACAAGGTTGGATACCAAGCTAGCCATGTCCCGTTCCTTGTCCTCACTGATGTCATTGAAGGTCTCTTCCTCCACCCAGTCACCAAGGGTCCCCGAAAGGTGACAACAAGCCCCCTGGGACTCCTGCTGTGTTTGGTCTTCCACCTCCTCAAAGCCACCTTCCTCCTCTGACTCCTCTTCTCCAGACTCCTCTCTCTGTGTTGCCTCTGTCTGCGTTATTATAAGGTGTGTACTGTTAAGTAGTACTATTCCTATCGGTTTAATCCTTGTTACGTCCACTATTAGGGGACGTGTATATGGCATTGATTTTTGGAACAGGGAGATGGAAAAGGATGCTTGGTCGGACCTCCTACTAGAAATTTGGGGCACTGCGCGTGCAATCTCAGGTGCCACCAGATATGAGTGTCACAGTGCACTGGCAAAAGTTTGCAGAGTGGATGCAATAGGCTTCACACACACGCCTGTAGGCAGGCAATTGCTATTCAATCTATTACAGTAAAAAAGTGTTGTTTTATGTCACTGTGCACTATGGTTGCACCAGATATGAGTGTCACTGTGCACTTGCAAAAGTTGGCAGAGTAGATGCAATAGGCTTCACACACACGCCTGTAGGCAGGCAATTGCTATTCAATCTATTACAGTCAAAAAAGTGTTGTTTTATTTCACTGAGCACAATATAAGCTGTGAGCCTGACACAGGCAGGCAACTGAAATTAGATTAATTGTAGTGGAAGCTAAATACACAGCCGGGCTATCTATTTCCCTATTAAATCTCCAGCAGCTACACTATCTGTCCTCTCACAACGAATGCAGCTTCAGAATGATTCTAAAATGTATGCTGTCCTTCAGATGGAAGGCCCTGGAACGGAGTGTATGCTGCTGATTGGCTGGAATGTGTCTGCTGACTGTGAGGTGCAGGGTCAAAGTTTCCTCAATGATAAAGAATAGGGGGCGAACCCAAAGCGCATGGGTTCGCCGTCCGATGCGAATGCGAACATGCCAAAATCGCTGCGAATAGTCCGCGGGCGAACTGTTCGCGACATCTCTAATGCCCAATTCTCTCCTCAACGACACACAGTCAGACTGTGCTTTAACACTATGTAAATACAGGTGAAGCAATTAGTAGCTCCACACCCTGTGGACTACTAATTGCCCCACCTTGTGTTCACACAGGTTTAAACCTAAATCATGTCTGGTTTTGGGGTCCGTGAGGAGATGGTTGAGATTCCAGTTTTTATTCAGTTTCCCTCCATCCGCTTCCTACTGTGCACTAGCGTCAAAATACCACACCATACAATATATGTTATACAGTGGCCATAACCCCCTTCCCTGCCCATGATGTATCAACCAGCAAATGCTGCTATGCTGGTAGAACTGAAACTTATGGCATCCCATATTACCTCAATTATCTTGACTTTGGCTTAGAAATCTCTCATGGCTTGAACCACACTACCTTCTGTAGTTACTGAGAATCTCCAGTGAAGCAGTCGCTGTGACTCAGAGTTGTGTTAAAGAAAGGAGTGGGGATGTCCAGGGCATGGAAATTGCTGGGGGCATGGGACAAACGTTCTTAGTGACTCAGCAACATAGTCCAGGGGAATGTTCAAGTGAAATACATTTATAACATTGCCAGCCTGAGATCATAGGGCCACATCACAATACCGTAAACCATACTAAAAAAAATAGCTCAGCCGCAATTTGGGTAGCTTCTTTATGAGCAAGATAGGTACCTATTACAATCCAAAGTCCTACAAACCCCACCATTAACTAGGGACCAAACCAGGACTTTTTGACTGCAACCCTGATGCACCATGGTCCTCACAAAGTCTGCTGCAGGAGACACAGAGCTGTAAGCTCAGCAGTCGCTGCAGAAGTGCTGCATTAGTAAAAACACATAAAAGCCTTCTTTTGGCAGGAAAGGGATTATTAATGATAAGAGATCAGGGAGTTTCAGACCACACTGTAGGTCTCCCCTTAAAGCCCAACGAACCCCAGAGATTCCCTCCCTCACATACCTGATCTCAATGAATAACTATAACCATGAGGGACTCCTTAGACCCCCAAGACTCCCAATAATTTAACCAGTGCCACGTAGGTCTTTTAAGGACCTTCATGGCACCTAACTATTAGTCCCTACCACAGGGGTCCCTAAAATGAACACTTATGCCACAGGAATCCTATAAGGAGCCCCATGGCATATACATTCACAACCTCCTTGGCACTAATCTTCTTCCATGCCAAGGAGGTTGTTACAGGTCCACCATTCTGAGCATTCTGATTGCATTCAAATACAATTTCAACACTAAAAGAGCAGGGTGGCCTTTCTAAAACAATTCAGGTTGACTGAAATATGAGTGACATATTTCAGCCAATCAGAATACAGAAAAAAATACTATTTAGGCCACAAAATTCGGGCAAAGGTCATTTGCGCTGGGGAGCTCATAGGAGGAGCTACGGAAGATTTAATTTTTTTAAATTACAGTAACGCAATTTTAAAGAGGAGGGCCATTTCAAAGGCTCAGGAGATGAGGACACCCTTGGCTTATATAAATAAAGAGGAGGACAGGATTCTACAATTAATCCAGAATCAGGTTGAGCCATAAAATACTTAAATTATAAATTAGATACTGGTTAGTGTGGTGCAGGTCCTTTTTCTTTCTTTTTTAGTTTAATGAGCTAATTACAATAAGCAACATTGGCAAAGTAGCTACTAACAACTAATCAGTGTGACAAAGTGACTTTAGAGGTTTGTGTGAGCTACCGACTTTTAAAAGCATTTTTTCTTTCCCCAAGAGATGGGAAAGAGTTAACTCCTAGAGCAGTTTAATCAGATGCACCTGATCACAGACTTGAAGATTGGGTCAGAGAAGTGGTTGAGGCCGTTTTATGCATTGCAGCCAGCAGTGTGTCAGGCCCATTATGGACGCTTGCTAACAGTGAGAGGCAAGCTGAGAGAAATATAAGATAGCTTTATTTGAGGCCTGCAAGAAATGTGAGACACTGTGCTTTTTCAGTGCTGCTGAAGTTCTCAGGTGTTCTGAGAAGATAAGAGACACTCAGGAGAAATGTGCTGTCGGGGCCTTCAGTCTTGGAGAGGCTGTGAAAGTAAACTGTGGAAAGTTTGCATAAGGCAGAATGTAGATTCACAGAAGTGTACACTTTTTTTTTGTATGAGAAATGACACAGAAGTAGGGAGCTCATAAGGAAGCCACAGAAATAGAGTGAAATACTGGACTTCTAAGGATAGAGGCCAGTAATAGAATATAAAGTAATGGAATTATTTGTTGGTTAGTGCTCAACCCAGGTTTAGCTGGATGGAAGCTCTGTTAGTGAGGGATGTAAATGTGGTATTTCAATGGAAGCTAGACCTGTTTATTTAATTTGTTTTGAGTTATATGTTTTGTCAAACTGGCTACTAATTTAGTACAATTTGAAAAAGCATTTAAAACCTCCTGTAAATTGTGTACTTTCATAAAAGTGCCAGACTCACAGGTATAAAATAAAGAAGAAAATGGGAATTTGTCACATCAGTTATACATAGAATAAAATATTGTGCAGTGAGAAAAAAAGAAAATATAGATAATGTTGGTGTTAGAGCCCCAAGTATATCATGATTTTTAAGTGAGTTGTTTTACTTAGGCTGCTGTATCAGTGAAAAAGAGGTATGCCTCAGAAGGTCATGAGCCCTTTGAGTATAACAGCTATGACAGTCAGCCTACTCTTCTTTGAAAGAAGGGGAAAAAGAAGGTGAAGGCAGTTGTTTTGGTTGCAGTTAGATCTAGAGGTATAGGGAAAGAATACTTCTGGTGAGCCCAGGCAGAAGTATTATGGGTTTCTCCAATATCCAGATCTTGTCTGTAAAAGTGTAGCACACTCAATGTAGATCTCTCTCCCACTAATTTTTAGATGGTATCCTTGGGGTGGACAAAGAATCCAGGAATTTAAGGGAGCTCTTTACTGATGGTTCTGAAGTTAAATGAACTGAGGTGTCATAGCAGGTGTCTACATAGATGATCATCTGTGGAGTCTCTGATTTTTTAAGTAGTTGTTTCAGGTAATATTGAATGTGACCCTGCATTTGATGTATCTAGTCACTGCTTAACAGGTGACTCCTGTGCGAGGTCCTGGTAAAAGTGAGAAGTAGCCTTGAGATCTTCAGGGCAGTCAGATATAAAGCTCTGCAGCTATAACAACCATACATTCAAGGAGTCCAGTCTCCTGTGGCATCTCTCTGTCATGGGTTGTTCCAGTTCATTTGATTACAAATACAGTAGTGACATTCACTGTTTTGCATGAAAGTGAGGTATATTATTAATGGCCTACTTTGCATAGCGTAGACTAAATATACATAATTAAGAATATAGTTGCACGACTCTTAGTATCAATCCCTACTTTAGTAATGATACCTAAAATATTTTTTATACAAATTATCATATCAAGCAAAAGTCAATTTTGTTAACAACTGTTTTATTTAGAATGGAATGTGAATGTAAAAAATGTCTATTTTGAAAAAGCAATATGGACAGAAATTCATGCAGTCATATTTATTTTACTGTCTTAAGCTCTACAAATATCCCTTGTATGAAGCTAAAACTGAAATAAACAATCCTGTCTCTTCTACAAATGGCAGAAGGCAGCATTTGTCTTCTTTGTTATGAGCTGCTAGGCATAGGAAGTGTGAAGTAGTGAAGCATAGCACAGATGATAAATACCTGCTTGCAGTTGCCACATAAAATGAAACACGGAGATATTTGTAATTCAGCTAAGAAGAGAGGAACATCAAAAAGGTAATGACAGCAATATCCATGAGCCAAATAATAAAATCAGCAAATATATGGAGTGAAATATACTGTAGGTGCACATGCTATCAAGATGACTTTTCACACTATAATAAAATAACATATTAAAAAAATAAAAATAATTCTCAGCATATTATATAGTGACCACACTAATTTCATTCAAAATAAAACAAATGTAAGGAGAAAAATATATCGCCAGAACTAAACATAAAATCATATAAGCAAGCATATGAGCAAACTTACCTTGCTAAGCTTACCATGAAATGAATATCAACAGCTCATTTAAAGACTTGAATTGTATATTGCCTGAAGTATGAGCTAAAAGAAAATAAGTAACTGCTGCATGAATGCTGATCACCTGTTCTACAAATATTTATAAATATGTTAAAAAAATATTTCTTCAAACATTTTAATTAATAAAAAGTATCTGCATTTCCATTTATCAAATTTAAAGGACCACTGTAATACATTTACAAGTACATCTCATATGATTATTTGTTGGTTAAATACTATTAAAACCAGTATGCAGTTTAAAATAAATAAACGTGAATATTTTTCTTACTTTTTAAATTGTCTGTTTTCTTCGCAAGCAGAGTTGCCTTTCTAAACATCCCTGAGGGCATGGTCAGCTCTGCCTGAAGACTGGATGAGCGTGGAGTATGGAAGCAGGTTTGGGTATGATGTCAGTAACTAATAGTCTACACGGAGGTAACAGCTGTATTATTATTATTGTATTTTATTTGTAACACGCCAACATATTCCATATTGCTAAACAGGGGTTAACTGCAGTGAAAATCTTACATACATAGTGCTTTTTCCAAAGCAGCTTAAAAACTCACAGACTTACAATCTAAAGGGAGTGGGAGAGGCAGAAACCTCTGCAAAAACACAGGTAACAATTTGTAAGGACCAGGAATAGAGAGAAAGTACAATTCTGTTGATGTAAGGCAGGCATAGAGATTACTTGGGCAAGAGATGTAAGATGTTGAGAATATGTTTCCATATAATAGGAGACAGTGGAAATCTGATTGGAAGGGATTGTGAAACAGTGGTTCTACTATGCAGTTTATTACCTTTACCCAGTTGGAGTTTTGTGTCAAGCACATAAGAGATTGCTGAAAGGTAATCAGGGTGGGCATGGTGGGTGGAGTAGTGGCATATTGGTCAGGTGCAAGTGTTTTCAATGTGCCTTCAAATTTAATCTGAATGGGGGCAAGTGGGATAGGGGTGTAGCAAACTTCAGAATTTCTCAGAGCAAAGAGGGCAATATGGTGATTTTAAAAGGCACTAAAATAAGATTGGGAAATGGTGTGAGGGACAGAGAGACATAGAGGGAAGGAGATAACAGAGATAAGGGCAATATGGTGATTTTAAAAGGCACTAAAATAAGATTGGGAAATGGTGTGAGGGACAGAGAGACATAGAGGGAAGGAGATAACAGAGATAGAAAGTATTGTAACCTTGCTTGCAGCTCCCTTCTACACCACGTCCAGTGACAGCCCATAAATCCTTATATGCGTGTGTGTGTGTGTGTGTGTGCCCTTTACTGAACATGCTCAGTTTGAACCAGAGTCTGACTAGCCCTTGACAGGCACAAGTAGGAGGAGATAATCACCTCTTCATAAGGGAAAAACTGATACAGTCAAAAGGAAGAAAACATATTAACTTTATTTTAAACTGCATACTGTTTTTAATAGTCTAAACAAACATATGAGCTTAACTCAATATATGTTGTAGATTAAAAGATCTTGGCTCTTCTGTATCGCATTTGTGTGACACTTGCTTCATTTTTAAAGAGGTTAGCCAGGAGTGTGTCATTATTGCCTATAATTTAATACACTTACTGAGATTTGTATATTTTCATTTACATTATGATTTATACATTTTCCATTCCACTTTATACACTTTCCATTCCAATCCTCTATGTATCTGTAAGTAATGGCTCTCTCACAACTGTGGGAGCTTTTTTCTCTTACTAGGAAGCCATTTCAATACAGCTGTCCTAAAATCTCCCCTGAATGTAGCTGACATGCATGAAGGGCAGTTTTCCATTGTTCTCAGCCCAATGTAGTGTGCATGCAGCCTGCTTGCAGGAGTCTGAAGTTCAGTAGTCTCCTTAGCAATGCTGCACACTGGTACTACACAACACTAGCCCAAGCATGTTCCATATCCATGAATCCTATTTATATACACCCCATTTTCTTGGCAGGGAATGGGTTAAGTATTAATAAAAACTAATGAATGAGGTTTATAACCCCTATAAACCCAGGGATTCCTAGGTTCCTTTCAATATCCACTCTGAACAGGAAGCCTGAGAATTATTTTCTCTCTTGGACGTTGGTAACCCTGGGGATTCCCTCCTCCCACATATTAACATATTAACCAAGGGGGTACCTTTAGACCCTCATGACAACTAAAAGATAACCGCCTGCAATGGAAGTCCTTAAATGATCTCTGAGGCAGCTAAAATTAACCATCACCACAAGGATGCCCATCCCACATAAAATGACCCTCCCTCCTGCTACGGAGATCCTTAAAGGGCCCCTGTGACATCTATCATTAATATCGATGACATCTAATATTAACTCCTCATCTCTATTTAACTTTTATGGTCCTTACAAGGATCCATATGTGCCTAAAATTATCCCCTAAGCCATGGAGGTCCTTCATGGCATCTAAATTAACAACAAATGCACAAAAGTCCTGTAAGGATCCCTGTGGCTCCTATAACGTATCCAATTCTACGAGTTTCATAGATATTTAAATACCCCAGAGGTTCTTACAGGACTTTCGTGGCATAAGGTTAATGTTAGATGCCACAAGGTTTTTTAAGGACCTCCATGGCATTGGATTACTTATAATATTAGATGCCGTGCAGGACCTTCATTGTGGGGTTAAATGTTAGATGCCTTTAAGGATCACAGTGGCAATAGGGTTCATTTTAAGTGCCACGAAGGTCTGTGGCAGGGGATGATCATGCTTATAGTTAGAAGGTGGGATCCCTGGGGTTAGTGCATGAGAGGAGGGACTCCCCAAGGTTATCCTCAGTGAGTTTGAGGAGGAAATCCCTGGGGTTCCCCTGGTTTAGTAAAGGTGTTGAAGGGAATCCTGCAGATCTCTGGGTTCATAGGGGGTAGGGGTATTGGGGAGAGATCCAGGGATTTCCCAGGTTTATTTAATGTAGTGGGTGTTGAGTGGCTTTATTAACCCCTTAATTGTGTCAGATATGAGAAATCAAAACTAAGTTAAGGTGTTAGACTGATAATAGTGTGAGATTTGATGCTTATTTGCTTCTCAAAGCAACCATCAGTACCATCTGAAGACTGTTGGGCACTCAGAGGGTAATGTGTTTTTTTAATGAAATGGGTTTGGGGAAAATTTTAATGGGACAGGTTATTTTTTTGATTTTTAACCTATTTTGCATGCATTTATGGTAGGGCTTGTTTTTCTCTGGAATGGAAAAGTGAGGTTAGCGATTTAAGACTTGATAAGCAGTAATTAATACCCTTGTAAGCCAATCAAAACATAAAGGGATCAGAATGTAATCTGGCCTGGAATTGGGTAAAATAAGCCATGTGGTTGTTTCTATGTAATGTGTCCTGGAATTGAGTAAACTAAGTCATGTGGTTGTTTCTATGTCATTTACTGATTAGCGTTTTACATTCCTGAATTAATTTCATCAATGAATAAAGATTTCTTTTGAGCTGCATCGAGAAATAGGGCTCCCACTTTTTAGGAGAGGTTCCTGTTTTTACCTTTTTTTTTCTCTAGCTGCTATGAAATAACAATAATAACAACTGAAATGTTTCTCTATATTCTGAACTACCAAAAAGGTTTACTTTTACCATAAACAATTCAATATATGTCGTATATCAAGAAGATATAGTTTTTAATGCAAGTAAAAAATATTAAAAGATCACAATATGAGAATCAGGTTAGAAACACACCCATCTAGCGAAAGAGAGGTGTTTCTTCACAAAAGGAATATAATGCTCTAGTTCTTATATATTCATAAGAAATTTTCCAGGAATAGTGAACTAATCAAATAAAATATTGATTGAAATGTGTATATTATTTTTTTTAGTATATGAGGTTACAAGGAGATTTGGTACTAGTGACATAAAATGGTATCCCCCTCTCCTTGGGAATTTAACCTTAATTTTTTTTAACAAGAAAGTATTGCTTATTTGAGTTGTCCAACATATAAATACATTTTAATGAAAGTAACATTTTAAGAATCACAAGTGGATCAGCATGACCATGGACATAATGATATCCTGGTGTGTTATGGTCCATGAGGTTACAGAGAGTGGGAAACAACTTACTGTAGCTAGATTTAATAGCATAACATAGATTCATAACAAATAAATAAACTAATTGGGAGACCAGTTGTTTCAAATAGTAATAACCTTGCAGGGAATTTGTTAATACACTAACATAGTATGTGAAGGACACAGAGATGGCATTTTAACTTTGATGGAGTCATTGTAGATGAAGATAATCTTGATGAAGAGTCACTATGCATAAACATTCAACATTTATATGGGTTGTATTCACTTGATTACTTTCTAAGAACTGTGGGAGGCATTACAACAAATATGATGACTTTGTTCTAATACTTCTTGAATTTATTCTAACAAACAATTATTTTGTGTTTAAGAGCAAGTTTTACCACCAAACCTGAGATAGAGCTTGCTCATCTTATGCTTTTACCTGTGGTGTAGGAAGAACGAAAAATCTTCTCGCCAGAATTGGAAAATAAACTGCAAATATAGAGCTTTAGATTCACCATATCAATGACATCTTGTATCTATTGAATAGACCTCAGGATTTACTTAAAGACTTTATTCCCTTGCTGAATAATAAAGAGAGAGGAATGAATATGGCTTTTTTTACCATTTTACTACTGGGATATGGAATTAATGGAGGTCCATAACAAAAAAGTAAGGGCCTCACTCAATTGGCCAAATCACAATTACCCTTTATGTAGCCCATAAATGTTACATAAATGTTAATATTCCATTGGCTATATTTAGCTACTCACATTCCAATTGCGAGTTACAGGCTCAAAAGCATTGTGGGCTTGTCAAAAATGTAACTCTGTCCTATCTCCTCCATTGATTTTTGAAGCCTGTAAATGTTACCAATACTAAAGACTCAAAACCGATATTCAACAAGCTTGCAATTGCCTTCAATCCCGTAATTAGCAAATGTATAAAAAAATTATACAAGTACTAGATAGGACTCGCAAGTGGGTTAAACACCTGTTCGTATAACTGCAGCAGCAAATAAACACACACTACTGTACTTTAAAATACTGGGAAAGCAATGAAATGCATTATAATTAATTGCACAACAGTCTTAAGATCGCAAATCTACAGTGCAAAATAATTATTTGTACCCTTTTATTTCCATGTTACATATACTATACTAGAAATCAAAGGCGTTAATACATATCAGGCAACCCACATGGTCTTAAACAGATACTTTAATGTATTTCAAGATTGCTTGAGTTCAACCAGATTGGCTAACATTACTTATTTGCGTGTATTAATGCTTAGCCTACAATTGCAGGTTTGTAATTGTAGCCATATTTGTCTCATTTACTATTGGCTCTGTCTAAAAAGTAACTTACAGACTTCCTTCATTATTGCCATATCACATGATCATGCCCCCTGAAATCCTACTTACGAGTTCATGGTTTGCGTGTGCAGGCTGTGAGACTGTAATTACAGGTTATAGACAACTAAATACATCTAAATGTTTATATAAAATGTGACCCGCAGCCAAAAGTTCAGTTTGGAGGCAATTGCCATCTTGCAATATAATGGTGCCCTATAATATAAATGATCCCTAACAATGTGCTGACGGTAGTTTTCCTCTTTATGGCTCCCCAGAACACCTTTCACCACAGACATGAATGATTTCCATGCAGCCCGCTCCCTAGATTACATTTTTTTCAAGTCAGTTTCATTTATAGTTTCCTAATCTGAGGTCCAACAAAGATACCTTCTTTTATTTTATAGTCACTTATGAGGGGACATTTTTGTTTCCTTAGCCAGAATATTATACTCTTCAAGTCCTAAAAGCTTGGTTTGTTATTTTAATAGGCTCAGTTCCTTTCATTTTACTCAGGGAAGGCCCATTAACATTTTCAGGACTGTATGTTGGGTCTGGAGACTTAGTTATGAGAAGACAAGAGTAGGCTACTCAATATTGCACTTTTTCTTTTTTGAAAAGGCCTCTCTTTTGGACAAACAAAATTAGCAGTCATCAAGTGATTGGTTGACTCGCACCAAACCATGGCAACTGCAAATGGCATGCATTTCTACTTAGCAGTCACCCATACAGTCAGGCTAACATAGCATGTAATGTAGCACACATGAGTAGTGTACTTTTTCTCCAAAATACAAGTAGTCAGCTTGTTTTAAAAGGGTCTTTGTTAAAAAAAAGTACTCTCAGATTGTATAATATACTGTTCACCCACATAGCAAAACTTATCTAGCAAGTTAATACACCTGCAACACTGGTATTATTCCATTTTAGCACCGAAGTTTGCTATGAAACATGTTTCAAGGACTGTACAAGTAACAATAGTGATGGTAGGTGAGGTGTTTCTTCCCACTTCCTGTCAGGAAGAAGTAAGAAGTGTTGCTAACCACAACTCAAGTATTCCTTCAGAAACTAGCAATTATTTATTAATAGCGTCTGGCCCGTCAATAAATGACGGTCATAAAATTGTAAGGCAGGTAATGCTGTTTGCCACACAATGTAAGGCTTTTGGTCCTCTGAGTACCTTCGGGGCTCATTGCGAGCCTCTCTCCTCCTGTACTTTTGCTCCTCTGAGCACCCTCGGTGCTCATTGTGAGCCCCACGCAGAGCACCTTTGGTGCTCATCACGTGTCTCAAATGAGCGCCTTCATCGCTCATTGTGAGCCTCTCCCCTGCTCTTTTTTTTATATAAATATAATTTTTTATAATAATTAATTAAATAAATATGTATTTAATATTAATTAAATAATTAATTACAAGGCAAAAACAGGGCCTGCATGACTGCCGCTGGCACTGGGGAGCTACAGTTCATTGTGGGAACCATGAATGCCAACATATACTTTGACATACTGAATCAGAGCATGATCCCCACCCTTCGGAGACTGGGCCGCAGGGCAGTATTCCAACATGATAACGACCCCAAACACACCTCCAAGACGACCACTGCCTTGCTAAAGAAGCTGAAGGTAAAGGTGATGGACTGGCGAAGCATGTCTTCAACACCCAAGGCCTCTATCTCTCTATGACATCCACCAGCTCTGTGATGTCATCATGGAGGAGCGGAAGAGGACTCCAGTGGCAACCTTTGAAGCTTGGGTGAACTCCATGCCCATGAGGGTTGAGGGAGTGCTGGAAAATAATGGTGGCCACACAAATTAATGACACTTTGCACCCAATTTGGACATTTACATTTAGGGGTGTACTCACTTTTGTTGCCAACGGTTTAGACACTAATGGCTGTGTGTTTAGTTATTTTGAGGTGACAGCAAATTTACACTGTTATACAGGCTGTACACTTACACTTTACATTGTAGCAGAGTGTCATTTCTTCAGTGTTGTCACATGAAAAGATAAATCACAAAATATTGACAAAAATGTGAGGGGTGTAGTCACTTTTGTGAGATACTGTATATATATAACTCTGCCCTCTAACCATATATATATTTGACTGATATGTGGCTCAATGTCTAAGGCCTTGACCAAGGCTCCAAAACAGCTTGAGCCAGCCTTGGCAAGTTGTATTCTGAAATGTCTCTCCTCTATGATATGTTGTTTGTGTGTGATAATTGGCAGTGGGAGGAGGCAATATGTATTCATTGTTGGCAGATAGTAATGGACAAAAAGCATACTGTAAATATGGAAATATTCCTGAAGTTCTGAAACTTTATTAAAGTTAAAGGTGAAATGTATGCTCACAGTCTGAGAAAGCCTACAGTGATTTTAATGTATATACAGAATTATCCATTGGACAAAAGCCGTTTATACAGGAATAGCTGGGATGGAGACATTCTCCTGCATTTACTGTACTTCAAACCACCGCAAAGTTTGAGGTTTTCTTTACTGGAAAGGAGGATTGATCTGTCAGAACCAGGTGGAATAAACTCTATGATATTTTTCCAAAATATTAGAAAACATTCAACTCAAACATTCTTATTGTAGTTGGAAAACATACAATTTTTATTGGAGGTCACAGCGTGGATGCTGACATTACAAGAATTTGGATCAAAAAACATTTGCTTCCTTACTAGAATGATTACCGGACATTGTTTTTGGCTTCTAGTAATTTGGCATCAAGATTTCAAAGAATTGGAGGCACACAGTGGGAATTTTTCTGGTTTACTAGAGTTGATATCATAATTTGCAAAATAAAGAAAAACGTTTGGTTTGGTTAAAGGAAGAAAGATAGAAATTTACAAAATTGTTTGACTTAAAAATAATTCAGCATTGTTTTGTGAAAACAAGAGAGCAGCCACATTTTTTCTGTAATACAGCCACTCTGCTTTTGTTTTACAGAGAGCAAGAGATGTTTTGTAATATTTCTATATAGAGTTTAATAGGAAGTCCATTGGATTTTGTTATGTATATTCAGTTTATCAAAGCCTCCTATTTTGATCCATGTTAAACAAGATTCCCACGTATTCCTGTAAAGTTCATTTCTAAGAATTATGATAATTTAAAAACAAAAAATGTGCTAAGACAAAATGAATATTGTATCAACAAAACCTGTTGCACAAGTTAAGATGTGTTGAGCAAGCATGTGTCATAAAAAATGTGTACAAGATAAATACACATTCTCTGCAATGTATTCTCTGAGATACATTTGAAGCACTGAATAGCAATAACTTGTTTTTAGCTGTGTGTAATAAATATTATTTTTCTGAGAGATCTCGCATTTGGTCCAGGGAAACAATGTTCACTATTAAGTGATACTAGGCTAGGGTGACCATATCAGCCATTTATGCAGGTACTCAGACAAGTTTCCAAATAGCAGGAAAGAGCGCTAAAAAGAATGCTCTAGACATGTCCCCAGTGGAAAGGGCTCGGCTTGAGCCCTTAACTGAGACCATTGTTCTCAAACTGATTTTATGTAAAAGTTGTAAAAAACTTTTTCACTATCTGGTTGTATCTATATTTTTTTAAGTCTTGGTGAAAAGGAGGAGTCCGTTCCTTAAAGAGGAGCTCCCTGTTTTTAATATTAAAATTAAATATTCAAGAGCTTATTTGCATATCTAAATATTATTATAATTCTTTTTTTTTTATTCATTAGTTTTTTATTAGTTGGGAATCGGATTACACATCAGATAAGATATACCATACATCTTGATAACATCAGTATTACATACAGATCCGGAGCATATTTTATTTATTGAAATTTTAAACAATTAGCTTCAATCCTAGATGAACCCATTTCCCAACTACTGACCAAAATGGTGCCCTATAGTCGCCATCCACCATCCCTTGTGTCTTTCCACTGACGATATATAAACACCCCATATCTAGTATCAATTCTTAGTTTATATGGGAACCATTTCAAGTCAAATGTTTTCCTTTTTACCCGTCAAATAATACAAAAAAAATAATTAAACAATACAGGTCACCATCATTACCTTTTTCCAATGCTTGGTAGTCTTGCCAGTCCTCGCACTCTCCGGGCCTCCGCGCCTCCTGATGAAGCTGGTCTCCACCCGGATCCCCCCTCTCACCCCCCTCTGTGTAGGAGTATAGGGAAGATTCCTATATGGTCTGCCATTCCCTTTAGTCCAACCAAAGTCCCCATACTTTCATAAAGCGACTGGTTGAGTCTTCCAATGAATGTGTAATTCTTTCATTTGTAGCTATATAGTCTATTTTATTTATGATTACCTGCAGATTCAGGTCCCCCCACTTCCACTGTTTAGCCATATGATTTTTAGTAGCCAAATACAAAAAATTTAAAAATGTATTTTGAGCTTTTGAAAGCGATTTCACTTGAATCCCCAATAAGCAAGTTTCAATAGTGTCTTGTATGGGGACACTAAATAATTCAGAAGACAATTTAGAAATAGCATCCCATATTCTTCTAACTCTAGGGCACTCCCACCACAAATTAATAAAAGAGCCAATGGAACTACAGCCCCTAAAGCAGTTTGGATCCGCTGAGCATTTCCACTTAATTTTTCCGGGATAAGGTAAGTACGGTGTAGCACCTTTACAGCTGTTTTAAGAAAATTATGGTTAAGAGACCTCCTACAGATACTCCCCCAGGAGACCTCCCATTTCTCCATGTCCCAACCTTCCGCCAGATCCTTCTCCCACTCCATTCTTTTATTGATGAATCAGGGTATTATATAGATTGTATATTACACTTATTATCCCCTTGGCCGTGGGGTTCTTGAGACAGATCCAAGATAACCAGGTTCCCCTGGGAAGGCCCTGGGTTCTGACCACAGTGTCAATAAAGTGTTGAATCCTACACAGGTTATAATGTTCATGCAGAGGTAGGTTAAAGGTATCTATAATGTCTTATTGTTTAATAGCCTACTATCTTTGATCCATGTCTCCAACCTGTCCATCCCCTTTGATTTCCACCAAAAAAGTGAATCTCTACCGAAACCCTTAGGAGATTGTGGTGTGTGACTACTTGCCCATTTCCAGTATTGTATTGTATGATGTATAACTGAATGTCTCATCTTATAGACCCAATTTGGAATTTGAGCCAGCCAAATAAGAGTGTCCCATGTTAATGGTGCTAACAAGTGGTCTTCCATAAAAACCCATGCAGGCTGATGTGCAGAGTGGATAATAGGTATAAAAGAAAGTTGGCGGCCCTATAATATTTTCTCAAATCAGGGAGGGATAGCCCTCCTTTCGATTTATGTTTAAACATTAACATCTTATTGATCCTCACTGGTTTGTTATATATTTGGAGACTTTCCTTTGGAACACCACAAGTTAAGTTAAATTGATGGGCAGAGGAAGGGACCGGAAAAGGTACAAGAGCTTAGGGAGCACATTCATTTTGAAGGCATTTATTTAGCCTAGCCAAGGTATCGGGAATGTACTCATTTTGCCTAATCCTGACTTAAATATTTCATTAATCTGGTAATTCTGCTTAGATAAGGAACCCAAAGAAGGTGTAATTTTGAGGCCCAAATATTGAATATGCCTGGAAACCCAATTAAAACTAAACTGCTTTTTCAGTGTTTTTTTTCAAACGGTCAGGCATAGCAATAGCCATTGCCTCTGTCTTGTCTACATTTATACATAAGCCTGATATGAGGCTGAACTCGTGTACAATGCCAATAAGTAAACTTAAGGAGTTGGATGATGTCTGCAAACAAGGAAATGTTATAATGATAATGCCCAAACTGCAAGCCCTTTACAGTCGATTCTGATCGGATGGCCTGTGCCAAAGGCTACATCGCCAGGGCAAACAGCATAGGAGAGAGCAGGCAGTCCTGCCTGGTGTCCCTAAAGATGTTGATCATTGGTTTAATTGTGGTTATTATAATACATTTTAAGAATCGCCCGTGCATGCCAAATTTGCCCAAAACTGCTTGCAGATAGCTCCAGTCCACTGCGTTGAATGCCTTTTCAATGTCCAAAGCTAGGAGAGACAATGGTGTTCCGGACAAATCTGCTTGGTAAATAATATTAATGACCTTCCTTAGATTGTCCCTCACTTGCCTATGTGGGATAAACTCCACCTGATCATTATGGATCAACTGGGGTAGAAAGGTTGCAAATCTACAAGCAATATTTTTTTTTCTAATAGTTTAATGTCCCCATTTAAAAGGGAAATGGGTCTATAATTTTTAATTTCCATGCTGTCGTTCCCTTCCTTCGGGAACAAAACTATGTCCACCTGGATCATCTCCGGCGGTAGCGTATTACCCCCCAGTACTGAATTAAAAATGGCAGCTCAGTGGGGTGCAAGTAATTCTTGAAATTTCTTGTAGTATGCATTGGAGAAGCCATCAGGCCCAAGAGCTTTACCCACTTGAGCCCTTAAATCGCTTTCTTAATTTCCTCCACTGTAATAATAGCATTAAGCTTTGCTAAATCCTCTATTTTAGGAAGGTTACAGGAGGTCAGAAAGGCATGAATGCTATAATCTAATGGCAGATTAGAGGAGGAGTAACGTTTTTAATAGTGCTTGACAAACGCCTCTTGAATTCTAGACAGACTAGACGTGACTAGGCCCCTATCTGTCTTAATACTACTAATTTTGGTTTGCAACACCTTAGCTCTCAGCTGTCTACCCAAAGGTGATCCCACTTTATCTGCCATGCTAAAAAATGTATGGCCTGTGCATCTCCGTTCTTTCCGCCCAAATCGTGTTCAGATCTGCTTTTAGCTTGTCTATTTGTTGTCTTAATTAACCGTATAATTCTTTTGGTTACTTTTCTCTAGCATATCTAATTCTTCCATTAGTTTAGACTTTTTGTCTCGTAATGCCCTCTTATACCTTGTAGCAAGTTTTATGCAAACCCCTCTCATGTATGCCTTATGCGCCGCCCAGACCCAGCCAACTCCCATGTCAGGTTGAGCATTAGTCTCAAAATAAAAGGTCAACTCCTTAGCAATTTGATCACTGTGAGAAGGGGAGGACAGAAGGAACGCATTGATTCTCCATTTATATTGAGAATTAATATTGAGATGTAGGCCAAGCACCACCTTTACTATGGCATGATTCAACCATGGGCACATTATTTCAGCACTTTTAGCATTATCAATCAAGCCAGAATGTACAAAAAATGTATTTAATCTAGAATAAGTGTTGTGGAAAATATATTCATGTTCAAGCAGATGAACTTCCCTCCATAAGTCTACCAGTTTCAACTCTATCAGTAGGGCTGTGATCTTCCTCATCTTCCTAGAAAACCTCTCCCCCAGCCCCCCACCAACAGATCTATCCAGAGCGTTATTCATTATGAGATGAAAATCCCCTCCCAATATGACCTTGCCCTGCTTGACATCTATCAGGGCTTTAAGCAGATGTAATAGACTATTGTGAGGATTCTTAGGTGCAGCATAAAGAGTAGCAAGAGTTATAGGCATGTCATGCACCTTACCAACTAGAATAATGTAATTATTTTTAGAGTCCACCCATTTTGTTTCTAATGTAAAAGGAATGTTGTTATGCAGCAGTATTGCTGCCCCTTCTTTTTTGTTGGGATTGCACTTAGAGTAAAAGGAGGAATAACTTTTATGCAAACATTTTGGGGTATTGTTGGCTTGGAAATGAGTCTCCTGGATGAATACCATCGCATACAAGGCCTGTACACTCTGTAAGCGGGGAAAGCCTTGCGCCTTTTAAAAGGAGTGTTGAATCCCCTAACATTATGAGTCAATACTACATATTCTTTACTACCCATATCGGTGTGGTTCCCTGTGTGTTTTCAGCATACCTCCTTTAATGAAGCCAATCTCACCTCCACCAAGTGAACCTCCGGATCCAGATGAAGATCAGCCACAGAGCAGGGCACAGCCACTACGAAAATGCAGGCGCAAAGCAAGGAAATTAGTGACCAACCATCTAGAATAACAACACAACACAAAATGAACCAATTAACATTTACAAAGGTAAAATGACATAATAAAGACCTCCTCACTCGAAAACTATATTTGCACCTATGGTGCCTAGGGAAAGAGAGAAATAGACCCCTTTTTAACCCTAGAATGAGGAAGAACAATCAGCCCCCCCCCCTTCAAATAAGTATCCAGCATGCAAGATTCTATAATTTGCTTGTAGCTCTTTGAGGTTACTTTGAGACCCCATCAGGGCTAAGCCCAAAGTCATCATAAGTCTGTCCTTTCGGACTTGTTCTAAATTAACAACGCTTAATGGGCAAAAAGCTAATGTCTCTTATGCAGGAACATCCATACTTGTATCATATGAATCTTCTGTAGCAGGGACCCCACTTGTACTCAAGCTTGCCTCCAATGCCGATTCTTGTGTGAGAGGCCTCTTCTGTTTTCTGTTGGCTTGTGCTTCCTGCCATTGCAGCACAGGCCTTTCTCTTCTTGCTGGAGTTTGAGTTAAGGGGACCGGATCTCCACTCCACAGTTGTAGTCTGGCCAAAAACTTGTATCCATTATCCAGGGTAAAACCTGAATGGAACTGTTCTTTATATTGAAATGTTAGCCAAAATGGGAAACCACAACTATACTGGATCTTGTGTGCCATCAGCACCTCCAAGACCAGTCTCAATGCCCTCCTCTTGACTGAAGGGGCCACATTGACACAGATTAGTCCCTAGAACTTTGCAGCAAAAATCTGACCAGGACATCCTTCAGGAGTGTAGAGTTCACTGGACTTTCCAGGGCTCTGTGGGCCCTCTGCATCTCCAGGTCTTTATCCAGAATATTCGTGAGGATAGTACCGAACACCGCTCTGAGATAGGGCTGTAGGTCAGAGACCACCTTGGGGATCCCCTCACTCTCAAGTTATTTCTTCTGGTTCTATTTTCCAAGTCTTCCAACTTGGTTTCCAAATATGTAATATGGTCAGAGTTAGCTGAAATATCAATTCTTGCATCTTTATAATTTGATCTGTGACCTGTTTGATATTATGTGTACGCTGGCCCAGATCATGCAAGTCTCTTTGAGCGCCAGCGAAAGCTGATTTCTTAAAAGAGCTTCAATGTCCGCCATGGACTCTGCAGAGAGATTCATATTCCACCATGAGCTATTCCGGTCCCCTTCTGATTCAGAGGAGCCTGAAAGATCCACAGCTGTTTCTTCAGACGGGGAGCTCCTTACTGTGGTAGTTTTGAAATGATCCCTTTTTCCCCTTGAGGGAACGCTTTTCCTCTCCTTGGAAAAGCAGGTTTAATGTAGTGTCCTTGCTCCTTTCTTATGATCTAGGCCTTTAGGCAAGTGGAAACACAACGTGTCTATTTTATTTTTATTTTAACTACTTAAACGCTTTGATTTTACACACTAAAACCTGCAAACCTCCTGTAGCTCATGCATGTAATCCTTCTATAGTACTAAATGTACAAGCTCTGCTCCTTTAGCATTATTAGGGGTGGCCCACTTTCTGCTGTGTGTTCTGGTGTCTGACTGATGTACATCAGACCTCAGATCTAAATGAGTCAGACACAAGAGTAAACATCAAGAAGTCGGCTATAGCTGACCCACCCCTAATTATGCATAAGGGGCAGAGCTAAGCAGCACAACATGTCGGCCAGAAACTTATAAAGTATAACTACTAGCATTGCAAAGATTAAACATTATAAATCAAGTATACAAATGCATGTACTTTCATTTAACAGACATTATTTGTATAGTACAGTGGTCCTTTAAAGTATGGGGTTTTCTAGGAAGTTAACATCACACTTTAAGCTGTGAGGTTCAGCATGTGTCTTAGTATACCTAATGGAATCAATTCCTTTTCTGGTTGACCTTTTCAAGCCAGAGAATAACATTTAGACTAACTCAGTCTATTATTATTCCATATGAGTTTCCTCTTTTAAAAGTGCAATTATTTTGTATTCCTACTTTCTTTTTTTACTTATTTTGTGGCTGTTTGTTCTTTAAAAAAAGTGCTAATCTTCAAAGTTAGATCCAGTCCATATGGAATGGATGACAATCAGACTGTTTTTTCTCATTTTGTTTTTTTATGTGAACAGTTATACTCTAAATATTTCAAATGCCTAAGGAATTTTCTGCATTTTCTCATAGACATTTCTTTCTGCAATATGCAAACTTCTGTTTAATGAAACCTATTTAAATCTTTCATACTTCATACGCCAAGCACGTAAATCTAGCTGTGCTAGCTTTGTGATCCCTAGAGATTAGAATTAATAGATAGCATACAGAGACTATGGGCTTCATTCAATTTGGGGCAGTTGCGTGCAAGTAAATTCCCAATTTGCTACTTTTGACCTGCGTGCTCGTGTAGCTCAACTTTTACGTTACTATTCAATTGGACGCGGTCGCAAGTTAGTCCCCCTTCCCCATAATCACAAACCCTGCCGTCGGAAGTAGCATCTACGGACCTGAACATGAAGCGCACAACGGCCGCTATCAAAACTGCCAATGGAAGATCATTATCATGACATCAATGTTTCCAACCTCCAAGCCAGGAGGACTTGGTAAAATGCAGCCTGCAACCCTGCTGCAGTGTCCACACATTACCCCTATGAGGCGAGACCCCTGCAGCATTTAAAATCTTAAATTCCCTGCTGCGGGTCCTTAAAGGGCCTGCGGCACACAAATGGTTACCCCATGCAACTAACATTAACCTACCTATTGGGGCCCCAGCAGTGTCCCTACATTAACCCTTGCAGCGGAGGTTTCGATCGTGACCCCTGCTGCATTTAAAATTCAAAAATCCTTAACGGTCCTTAATGGACCCGCGCTAAATAAAGAAATGAACCCCTGCCAAGGGGATAGTATAAGTACTTAAATGAACCCTCTCAGTCCAATAGGGGTCTATATAGACCCCTATAGGACACTATAAACCCCTATATTAACACTTTAAGTGCCAAGAGGGTCCTCCCGGACCCTCAGGACACAAAGTTGAAGCACTACACTACACTATTAACCCTAACTATATCCTATTAACCCTAACTGTATCTTTTAACCCATTAACCCTGTCTAGTCCTATTTAACCCTGTCTAGTCCTATATAACCCCATCTAGTTCTATTTAACCCTGTCTAGTCCTATTTAACCCCATCTAGTTCTATTTAACCCAGTCTAGTCCTATTTAACACTAACTGGGCCTATTTAACCCTAAATGTACCCAGTAAACCCCTATCCTATAAATCCCCTCCTACCTTATCCTAATAACCCCTACACTACCTACCCAACTCCTACCCTACCTTGTTAACCCCTACGCTACCTACCTAACACCTACCCTAAGTTCTTATTTTATATTTGTGAATATTTGATCAAGTGTTAAGCACTGGAACACAAGTAGGATACGTTCTTTTTTTGTTTCTACTAAAAGAACGGCACACATTTTTTTAAGACTTAAGGCAATTGATAAGGTTATTATGTGAAGCCGGTGAGTTACCACTTTTCCATTGGTCTAGGAGCCAAAGAAAATCTGGGGTGGGGTGGAGGGGAATACCGCATATAGTATAACTATGCCACACAACTGCTTCCCTACACATAAACACACACTTTGAAAAATCTGGGGGGGGGGGGGGGCCTCGGGTCCCCCTTGTCCCCCCCAGGTCCCACACCCATGCACTTTTCTCAATTCAGTAATAACATCAAGCAGGTCAACAAAATTACCCTAGTTCAATAATTTGCCCAGCAATGTCTATCTTTTAACATGAATAGACTAATGTGTGCTTTCACCTCTTGTGATAAATATTACTGATTAAAGGCACAGAACAAGAACACATTAAAAACTTACAGTAGCTAATTTCACTGTTTATTTATTTTGTGAAAACCTAGTAGCAGAGCACAAGATTGGAAGTCATCTGTAAATCTGCTAACCGCGCCAATGTGGACCTGCAGATATGATAAAATATACTTAAAAGATCATTTCAGTGATGGAGGCAGAAAACTAGCCATAGTAATGAACTCTGTAGGTGGGGATCACTATCATGTACAGTAAGCCACATGTGCAAAAATAACCTGATTCCTCATGGTACATTTTACATTTTTGATATTTTCTTTTTTACGCAAACAGCACCTCACAATAATTGCAAAGATAAATGAAGAAACAAATGTATCAATGTTCAAAATCAACCGTCAATTACAATGTTAAATTATAGTGCAGTAAGAGTCCTAATTATTTGTGGATCAGATTTTGCAGATGTTGATGGCAATTAATCTTTTCTGCTTGGTTTATAGAAGAACGTGTCCAATATTCTGTATCAGGAATACTTTCATGTTAGTATGAAACAGATCATGTTAAAACCATAGGGGACTTTCAAACACTTTTCAACTTTACCAAATGAGATACCATACTTCTGTGTTTATAATTGATTTAATTATTACAATGTGATTGATGTATTTTCTAATTCTGTTGAACACTGTAAAAATGCAAGATGCTAGGAAAATAAAGCCACAGGTACAAAATGAGAAAATGTTAAAAAACAATTCTTAAACTCAGTCCACAGAATGCAAATGTTTATGAAGGAAGGGGGTTGCACACAGGCGCAAGTCCAATCAATTTTGGCTGCTGTTGACTCCTCAAGCTAGCTTCCAAAGAAACTCTAGCTTTCAAAACAAAGAAATACGTTCATGAAATAAAGCACATTCTAGCATATCTGGTGAGCTATGTTTATTTTTTTAAATTGATTTGTATGTAAAAATGTCCATTTTAATATATTTACTTTATATACTAGGACTGAAAACTAAAATCTATGCATGACCTTTAAATATATTTCTTTTAAGCTGGATAAGTGTTTTAGAAGAAAATCCAGTAAACATTTCCTAAATTGCCATATTGGGTTTTGCTTTATGCAAATTTGCATTTATGCAAAGAAAGACAAGAATAATCAGTAGAATATTCATGGTACAGAGTGTGTCTAGCCCAGACAATTTATTCTATATTTTTTCAATTGTGACTGTTTATATACAAAAATGTAGATATGTGGCTGTCAGCCTATATGGGGACTTACTGGTTACCTTCCAGTGCTTATTGGGACTGACTTTTAAATCCCAAACATAACGGTGATACTACATGTAGCACTTTAAAGTTTCATATAGTTTTGCCCTAACTGAATAAAGTAAATTTGAACTGAAAATAATTTTCTCACTATTCTGTGTATTTAAAGTACTGGTCTCTCCTCATCCATCTTTTTTTCCAGAAGACAAGCAGATAATGTCAGAAGGTCTGGTAATTGAGAATCTCTCCTTGTGTACATTTTTGTTGCATTATAGTTATTTAGTTATTATCACCATATGTTGTCATGTACTACATTGATCAATGTCTTGACTGTGTGAAACATCTACAGGAACCTTTACTAAAGTGAAAATAATAATATAGTTATGTTAAATAATTAGACATCAAACATAAATAACATCACAAATAAAACATTTTTTGCAATATGTCAGGTATAGAAAATACAAACCGCTACTTTCATAAATCATTTAACAGAAATTAGAGACAAAACACACAAATAAGTGTGCTACAGTGAACCCTTCTCTTCTTATGTTATGGTTAATCCACATGCTATAGAAATTTAGATTTAACAGCAAATAAAAGCCAAAGGGCCCATCTAATCTGCCCTTTCTACCTACTTAGAAGTTTTTTTTTATAATGAAGCCTAAGGGTGACTTTATGCTTATGCTAGGCATGCTTGAATTCCTTCCACTGAAAGCTGATCCACTTTGTTACTATCATTTCTGTGATACAATACTGCAAAATATTCCACCTTCCTGCATCAAATAATGACCTGTTGTTCTTGCATTCCTCTTTTCCTGCAAGACATGTCCTTCCTAAACTTTATTAAAACCTTTGCTTTATTTAATAGTTCCCATTATATCCCCCTTCTGGATTGCTATCTTGTGGTGGTGAAGGTGATTGTGTTAACCTGTGAGCTATACCATGTAGGGTCACCCAATATGGGCAGGTAATAGCAGGGAGGTCTACTGGAGAAGAAACTGTCAATCCACTCACTCAAGTAACTTTGCTTAGAAAACTTTATGAACAAGCACAACCAGAAACATAACAATATGGCCCCAGAAGATGAGCCCCTCAGGTCAGAAGGTGCCTACCACATTTCTGAGGAAGAGCAGAGGATGGGTAGCACCAGATCTAATGAAGTGGTTTGGCCAACGCTGAAAGGGCACCCAGCTGTGGATGTGTCTGGACAGGAAAGGAAAGAACAATTCAGCCTAGGAATCTGGGATGTTAGAACTATGAACCAAGTCAAACTGGACATGTTCAAACATGAGATGACAAGCACAAACATTGATATTCTGGGAATTAGTGAACTTAAATGTACTGGATTACCTCACCTCCAAGCCCTGTTTAATTACCTCACCTCCAAGCCCTGTTTAATTACTTTTTATCATGTAAACCTATGAAAGTAGAATTTGTAGAAGACAAAGTAATTGTCTTACTTAAATATGGCAAAGATCCTTCTCAATGTAAGAGCTACAGATCTATATCCTTGATCAATAGTGAGGTTAAAATATATTCTAAAATTATAGCGAAAAGGCTATCCCAAGTATTACCGCGGCTGATCCATTCGGACCAGGTAGGATTTATTCAGGGCCGAGAAGCTCTGGAAAATACTGGATGAATCGTAGATCTGCAAGATGTTGCGTCAGCGAAAAAAATTCCCATGATGTTGCTCTCACTAGACGCAGAAAAGGCCTTCGATAGGATTGAATGGGCTTACATGTCCGAGACCCTACATAAGATTGGCCTGAGTGACAGACTAATGAAAGGTATATTAGCACTTTATTCGTCCCCAAAATCACATATTGCTTATCAGGGCTTAAAACCCAAACCTTTTAAAATAGCTAGAGGGACAAGACAGTGATGTCCCCTTTCCCCTCTTTACTTTGCTTTGTGCATTAAACCATTAGCCATAGCGTTGAGAGACAATCAAAGTGTAAAGGGAATACATATAGCAGAGAACAAATATAAACTGAGCCTTTTCGCAGACGACATCATGCTTACCATTACCGAACCACTTACAAGCCTCCCTAACCTGATTAATACTCTTGAGCTTTTTGGCAGCATCTCAGGTTTCAAAATTAACTTTAGCAAAAGTGAGGCTCTAAATAGGGAGTCTCTTTAGCGAAGTATTTGGAATCTCTCTTTTAAATGGGTCCAACAACATCACATATATAGTTGTGAGCATGCGGGCCGTTGCTAACGCTGCCACAGCCGAAGGCGCTCCTTGCCAGCAACTGCGGACCTCCCAAAATTTACGGAGTTACGAAACAAAAATACGAGAACCATTACGACCTCGCAAGAAACGCCTGAAACCCGCGCACATGAAAACATGCAAAACACAATAAATACATACAACAAATACATAAAAAGCTTACCTACAGCAAGGGGGGGCACACAGGACCTCTAAAACTGAAGTTACACCTCAATTTAACTCCAAATAAAAGAGTTTAGACACCCGAAAATCCCCTAAGTGAGAGAAAAAATGGCCGCCGAAAAAAACGAAAACGAGGCTCCAGCACTCTAAAGACTCAAAACACCACCAAACACCTACGGATTTTCCGAAAATACGTACGAGATCCGAAAACAAGGACGCAACCCGCGCGACCCCAAAAACATTAGAAACACAATAAATACACACAACAAACAGATAAAAACCTTACCCACAGCAAGGGGGGGCACCCAGGACCTCTGCAAGTGAACTTACACCTCGATTTAAGTCCAAATTTCGGAGTTTAGACACCCGAAAATCACCTAAGCAAGAGAAAAAATGTCAGCCAAACAAAACGAAAACGAGGCTAAAGGACCCTAAACACGCAAAACACCACCAAACACCTACGGATTTTCCGAAAAAGTCGGACGACATCAGAAAACAAGGACGCTAAATTAGCCACAGCCGCATACCACACCTTAGGTGCCATTTTACAACACTAACTTATACAATCCGGAAGTACACATATACCCTAACGGATTTTCCTCGCGCACGCACACTATTACACTACACACTGCACACATTCATGACGCTTACACAGCAGCTCCACAGCACTAATGCTGAAGGTGCTCCTTGCCAGCAACTGCGGACCTCGCAAAATTGACGGAGTTACGAAACAAAAATACGAGACCCATTACGACCTTGCAAGAAACGCCCGAAACCCGCGCACATGAGAACATGCAAAACACAATAAATACATAAAAAGCTTACCTACAGCAAGGGGGGGGGGGGGGCACACAGGACCTCTAAAACTGAAGTTACACCTCAATTTAACTCCAAATAAACACACCACCAAACACCTACGGATTTTCCGAAAAAGTCGGACGACATCCGAAAACAAGGACTCTAAATCAGCCACTGCCGCATTCCACACATTAGGCGCCATTTTACAACACTAACTTATACAATCCGGAAGTACACACATACCCTAACGGATTTTCCTCGCGCACGCACACTATTACACTACACACCGCACACATTCATGACGTTTACACAGCAGCTCCACAGCACTAATGCTGCAGCAACATGAAAACAGATTGCCAGCTCTTCAACACAATGCTTCCTGCATATATTACTTCACAATAGGTAAAGTATATTAATTTCTTATTTTATTAATTATTCATTGCCATACCGAAAAAAGACCAACGCTGCTCATAGCACACAAACAACCAAGAGCCTCGCAATGAGCGCCAAAGGATCTTAAAACACCAACAAAATTAATTTTGCATGCAAACAACATTACCTGCCTTACAATCTTATTGCCGTAATTTTTTGATGGGCAAGTCGCTAGTATTAAATACTTGGGGATCTTTATCCCTAGGCAATCTGGCCTAACTTATAATGCAAACTATTTCATGCTTATAAAAAAGCTACGTAATGACATAAATATGTGGTCTTCCTATAAAATCTCATGGCTAGGAAAGGTCCATGCTATCAAAATGAATGCATTACCCAAGCTCGTGTACTTCTTTTGTACAATTTTGGTTCATCAGAGGGCAATTGCCTGCTTTGTCTGGGATCGCAAAAAACAAGAATAAATAAGACCACCATAATGGCATCCAAAAACAAGGGTGGCTTAGCCCTCCCAGACTTACTAAAATACTATAAAGCTACTAGACTGTCACAATTAAGTGGTTTGGTAAGGAGCAGGTGCCGCAATGGATAGAGATTGAAAAACATATCCTTAAGGAATGGAATCTCCTTATTAGTCAGGTGCTCTGGCTTAACCTACATCACAAATTAAATTTATCCCTCCTCCCCAGTGGTGTAACTCAATCTATATCCTTATGGACTCAACTGAATAAAAGGGCACCACTAGTAGAGCCAGGCTTGTGGCTAACTCCCCTATGGACACCCCATAAGAATCCATCAATTAATAGATTAATTAAACTAAAATGGTGGATAGACGACAATTTTATTATAGACGCTGACCTATTACGGGGAAATCAGCAGTGGTCTCCCACGACCTTTAGAGACCAAAACCACCTTCCATTAAGCGAATGGCACAATCTTTCACAAGTCAATGCTAAAGTCTCTAGAGTACTTAAAATTAATCAATCAGCTAGGAAACCCCATTTTGAATAATGGTCACGCCATCTAAGCTTCACCATCAGAATTCATAGAAATCTGAACTTGACGTCACTGACCGATTCACAATTGAATAAAATACATAAACATGCAGCAAGTTCCTCCCTTAACACAATTCTGAGAGAAAACTCATACAAAACCATTATGAGCTGGTACTTTACTCCGGCCAGACCGAGGCTCTCAAATCCATCCTTCAAAGACTGCGACTACATTAAGACATGCCCTTTGGGACTGCCCTAAGATCGTCCATATATGGTCAGATACGTACAACATTTTAGAGAGGCTATGGGGACATAGGATCCCAAGTTACTAGGTCTACCAATGGTCAATGGTCTCTACAAAGAAGCTCAACTTCTGTCAAGGCAATTGTTTTTAGCAGTCATTAATACCATCACTAAAACTTGGAGATCGTCTATTCCTGAATATAGCGTAATCATGAAAAAAATCAAATTCATACACTCAATCAGCATTATCTCATCCAACCTAGATAATTCCCATAGAAAGTGGGCATCTTGTTGGGATGTCTGATGCATTGGGTGGTAATACCCCAAAAAGGGATAGCAATACTCATACCACTCCCAGAGGTAACAGCAAATTAAACTTCACCCCCTCTCCCCACCCCTTCCTCTTTCTATCTCTCTTTTGTTTTCTTTTTTTTATCATATTCTCTTTCCTCTTTCAACGGCATTAGATGACGTATATAAATGTGACAAATGTTAAAAATGGAGTTAAATGGAGGTAAGTCTTCTTTTTACTCTCCAGGTGTTAAAATGCACTTGCAATGTATATTCAACACTGTCACAATCTTGTTTCCTTTAACAAAAACGTAAAAAAAAAAAAAGATAATTCTCTGGTCATAGCAAACAGCCTCTTCCAACAGCCACCGACACGACTCTACACTTGAACATGACCAGATGGACGACATAGAAATCAGATTGACTAAATTATATACTTTAAGCCAAAGAAGGAGGAGCTTTTTACAATCAGCAAAAAACAAGACCTGAAGCTGACTGGGGCCCAGATCATGAGCTTCTTATTGCTAAGTTCAGAATTAAATTGAAGAAAAGAGGGAAAATCATCAGACAGAGCAGATACAAAATAAGTAGGGAAAGATTTGTCCAACTGTATGCAGAATTCCAGAGGATAACAAGAAGAGACAAGGAGACATTCTACAATGAGCGATGCAAAGAGATTGAAGGAGATGACCAAATGGGTAAATCAAGAGATCTCTTCAAGCAAATTGGGTATCTCAAAGGTGCCTTCATGCCAAAGTGGGCATGATAAAAGACAAATATGGTAGGAACTTAGCAAAAGAAGATCAGAAAAAGAAGAGGTGGCAGAAATACAGAGATGGGAGTACCAGATCATCTCATCTGCCTCCTAAGGAATCTGTATTTGGACCAAGAAGCCACGGTCAGAACTGAACATGAGACAACAGAATGCTTCAAGATCATAAAAGGTGTGCGACAGGATTGTATATTGTGACCTTATTTACTCAACTTGAACGCAGAGTACATCATGTGTAAGGCCGGGCTGGATGTATCCAAAGCCAGAATCAATATAGCTGAAAGAAATATCAACAACCCTCAGAAACACAGATGATACTACTCTGTTGGCTGAAAGTGAGGATGAACTAAAGGACCTATTGATGGGGGTAAAAGAAGAGAGTGCAAAAGCTGGCCTGTTACTCAACATTTAAAAGATGAAGATCATGGCAAACAGCAATCTCAGTTCCTGGGAAATAGATGGGGAAGATGTGGAGGCAGTGACAGATTTTATTTTTTGGGATCTAAGAACTCTTGCTTTTGGGGAGGAAAGCTATGGCATGCTTGGACAAGCTAGTAAAAAGCAAACATATTATACTATCAATAGAGGTCCGCATAGTTAAAGCTATTGTATTCCCAGTAGTACCATAGGGATGTGGACCATAAAAAATGCTGTATATTCTTTGAATTGACTTAGAGTCCCAGGAAATCAAGAGAAACTGTTCACTGAAAGGTATGATCATGGGGCTGAAGTTCAAATATTTTGGCCATATCATGAGAAGGTAGAATTCCCTAGAAAAGACTCTGATGCTGGGAAAGATTGAAGGCACATGAAGAAGGGGATGACAGAGGGGGAGATGGATAGATGTGGTCACTGAAGCAATGGACATGAATTTAATGAACCTGGAGTGCTGCGGTTCATAGGGTCACAGATAGTTGGACACGACTGAACGGCTAAACAATAACAATTATAGCACCCTTCTCTCTTCTGTACACAATAAGGTCATACACCAAAGAAATATATATGTACAAAAAACTTTAATTGGATACTCTGGATCAGGAAACTACGCCGCTTAATTTTTTTTTATAAAGACTGTATAGAGATACTTAGATAATTAATGTATATGAATTGTGGAATATTTTCATATTCCTTGATCATAACGTGATTTATTGTGCACAATCCTCATAAATCAGAATATACTGATCCTCCTGTTTCATATAGGATATACTGATAATCACAGGATTGTTACCAAAAAATATATATAAAAATACATACATTTTTTAAATCAGTTATGATTCTTCTTCACCAAGAAGTGCTTTTTTACACATACCGTATGTTCTTGAGTAAAAGCCGAGTTTTTCAGCCCTTTTTTTAAGGCTAAAAAGGGCCCCCTCGGCTTATACTCGAGTCACTCCCCACCATGTCTCTCTAACCCCCCCCCCCTGTGCCTCTCTAACCCCCCTGTGTCTCTCTAACCCCCCGTGTCTCTCTAACCCCCCACGTGTCTCTCTAGCCCCCTGTGTCTCTCTAACCCCCCCCGTGTCTCTTTCCCTCCCCCTGCTCATTCTAAACCCCCCTCCTCACTTTTTCCTCTCTAAATACCTCCCCCTCACTTACCTGCTTCTTCTCCGGCCTCTGCTCCTTCCGTCTTGACCCGGCTCGCATGTGACGTCACATGCGCGCCGCGTCATTAGCATATACCGGGTGCCGGCACCCGGTAAATGCTAATGACGTGACGTCACATGCGCGCCGCGTCATTAGCATATACTGGGTGCCGGAACCCGTTATATGCTAATGACGCGGCGCGTATGTGACGTCTCATGCGCGCAGGGTCAAGACGGAAGGAGCAGAGGCCGGAGAAGAAGCAGGTAAGTGAGGGGAAAGGTAGATGGGGATGTATTTAGGGGGGTTGAGGATCGGGTGGTTGAGGAGGGAGGTTGAGGAGGGGGGTTGAGGTTGAGGGGGGTTGAGGATGAGGATGGGGTGGGTAAGGATGAGGATGGGGGGTTGAGGGGGGAGAATTTGGATGGGGGTTTGAGGAGTGAGGTTGAGGAGGCAGGATGAGGAGGGAGGTTGAGGAGGGGGTTGAGGATGAGGAGGGAGGTTGAGGAGGGGGTTGTGGCTGAGGAGGGAGGTTGAGGAGGGGGTTGAGGATGAGGAGGGAGGTTGAGGTTGTGGAGGGGGGTTGAGGTTGAGGAGGGGGTTGAGGAGGAGGTTGAGGATGAGGGGGTTGAGGAGGGAGGTTGAGGATGAGGAGGGAGGTTGAGGATGAGTGGGGTTGAGAAGGGAGGTTGTAAATGAGGAGGGGGGTTGAGGAGGGTGATAAGGGAGGGGGGAAGAGACACAGGGAAGGGAGAGGGGAGACGAGACACGGGAGAGAGAGGGGGGACACAGAGGGCACAAGAGGGACACAGGGGGCAGCACATTTCCCACCCTCGGCTTATCCTCGAGTCACTCATTTTACCCAGTATTTTGTGGTAACATAGGTGCCTCTGCTTATACTCGGCTTATACTCGAGTATATACAGTATATTATTTATTACTGCATACTACCTTTTTTGACTTTTTAGCTTATTGATCTATCCAATATTATTATAGTAATTCACACATAAAAAAACATTAAAAAAAAACAGAGAATACTCACTGCTTAAATTATTTACAGTTTTAGCATTTTCAAAACAATGATAAATTAATCAATACAAGAAGAAAACACACTCACAGGTTACCAGTCAAGTAGCTTAAAAATCTTCAATTTCCATACTTTATTATGCATCCAGAGCTCACCCAACACTGGTCACCAATAGATATATTATAGCCCCTAAAGCAGGGGTCACCAAACTCGGTCCTGGAGGGCCGCACCCAGGCCTGGATTTGTGGATATCCTTGCTGCAAGCAGGTGATACTATTGCTTCTTCCACCATCCTGATTGACTCACCTGTGCACAGAAAGGAAATCATCAAATCCAGGCCTGGGTGCGGCCCTCCAGGACCGAGTTTGGTTACCCCTGCCCTAAAGGATCCTTTGAAGAAAAAAAATATGTTTTCAAGAGATCATTTTTAAACAAGCAGTTCATCCCGATGAGCCTATTCTTGCATATGTAAATACATTATAGTCAAACATGCTTTATTTCTGCTCTGCTAATTTGAGAGGAAGCCCTTACTGCAGGGCCTACAATAATTAGTAAAGTAACCAACACATCTTGTTATAGAAGATTATGTTTCCGTGGCATTTCCCAAGTTAAATGTGAATAAATCAGTGGTTTCACACAATATACATAAAAGAATATAAAATAAATAAGTTTTGTGCACCATTAACTGATTTTATAATCAGTCATAGAGGCCAGGTGTAGCTCCAGATCATTGGGGAATTTTTAATTATGTTCTATTTGAAAGGACAATGATAAAGTCAGTGAGTTTGACATCTGTCACAGAAAAAGTAACACAAATAATTTTGGAAGAGAATAGCAATTACATAAAGTCAACTAACCTACAAACTCATAGACAACATTGATTAACTGCAGGATGATGAAAGACTAATTACATTTTCTAGTAGATTTGTACTATCTAGATTTTGGTGGATATGATATTGACGGAAGGAGAAGAGTCAGAAAGTTATATTTACAAAATATATTTAGCAAAGGAAGGTTAGTAGTGGAGTGCTAGATGTATCAGTTTTAGTAATAGTATGTTTTAGCGATACACTTGCTGCTAGACTTCAATGAAAGGTTTGTTGTTTTGAAAATGATACAAAATATTTAACAGAGTTTGAATCATACAAATAAGCAGGAGTTTAAAATTACAATGAGAGGAATGGGTGCATCATATGTATTAAAAGTTTAATACAGCAAGATTGACATTTTGGATTTATGACAGAAGATACAAAAAAAATCATTTTAATAATTGCTTTTATTGCAAATGGATTAAAAACAAAACTGTAGAATGTTTAGTTATATAGTCAGGGAATTTGAAGCAGAAACATATATGTGCAAATGCCCAATACAAGATATAAAAATGAATTGGAATTCAACAAAAATGTGCATGGTACACTATAAAAAAAAATCTAAATGGAAATAATGTAATCTCATTAACATTTATAGCTCAGTTGAAAGTAGGGAATGTACTAACAAGATAGAAACCAGTGCGAAGACTACAAGAAAAAGACACGGTCCCTATTTAATTGTCAAAATTGCGAATACTGGAGCCCGTAAATATTACTGATATTTAATTGGCTACATTTTGCTACTCTCAATCGATTTGTGAGTTACAGGCTCCAAATCACTGCGGTTGTCAAAATTGTAACAATCTCCTCTTTTGATGTCTCAAGTGCTAAAAATGCAAATCGATATTCAATTGCAACAATTCTACAAGCCCACAATTGCCTTCATGGCAAATGTATCAAAAAATCCTATGTGTACTAGATAGGACCCGGAGGTGGGTTAAACACCTGTTCGTAACACTGTAAAAGTAAATAAAGTCACAATTCTGTACAATTAATTGCACAACAGTCTCAAGCTCGCAAATCCTCAATAATATTTTTTTTTTTACATTTTATTTCCGTGTTATATTGATCCTGGCTATCAATGGTTTAATACATATCATGGAACCCGCATGAACTAGAACAGTAGATTTATTGTTTTTTATTGATTTTTACATTTCTGGATTGCGAGTCTGATCACAAATCGGTTTTCTAAACACTAATTAATTGTCGTTTAAACTCCATGTTTTATTAACGTCATGATGACGGTCTCATTTACTATCGGCTGTGTCTAAATTGTAAATTACGGGCTTTCTTAATTGATCATGTTCAGGCCCTGAAATGCTACTAACAGGTTCATGGTTTGTGTATTGGGGCTGTGAACATGTACTTGCTGGCTTGAGTCAATTTAATATTTCTGTAACTGCACCAAATTTCTAATCCGCAGACATACGGGCAGTGTGAAGATAATTATGGTCTTGGAATTAAATGGAAGCCATAGTGTTTGTAGGTTGGAAGGCAATCGATCTAGAAGCAGTGTGTGCTAGTACTGTTTTACAAAAAGTAGTGGCTAGAAAACACATGTAAGAATGGGATTTGTATAGGGCTGCCCTGAGGATTAATTAATATCAAACTCTTTAAAAAGAGCATACTAATTGGTCCTATTGGTTGTTATATGCCATCAACATCTCTGTGTCTATGTTTCATTTTATTAAGACTTAAAACATTCATCTGTTATAATGAAAACCCAAATAACCTCCCTGCTTTGTGGAGAATATATGACCTTCCAGGTACTCATAAATGTTTCATTCAGTTTTAACAAGTCCCCTACTATTACACTCACTCACTTAACTATTCGTGTAGAAATTCAAACAGGTGGACTCTATATTATTTTTAGAGATTTACTTATGAGGCAAATGGGAAACACTTCCTGTGGAAAAGACCATGACTTGATCTATTTATGCAGTGGAAAATTGCCAGCATTGGTGCTTAGCTGAGCCAGAGCTACAACTATTTTTATTATATTATTAATGTCCTCTTTTTGCCCCTCATATTCTAACAGTTATGGTTTTATCTATGATTTATTAAGTATGCAACATAATAACAACATTGTAAATGTGTAAGCTGTGAACAAAAACACATGTGCATTTTTAAAGACTATACATGTATAAAACTGGTTACTTGCCCATCAAAAATGACGGTATAATATTGTATTAAATATTGTGTGCTCTATGTATTTGTGCGCCCTCTTTCTGATTACCCTGTCTCTCTCTCTCTGCGCCCTCTCCCTCTCTCTGTACTCACTCTCTCTCTCTCTCTCTGTGCACCCAGTCTCTCTCTCCTTCTCTCTCCTTCCCTCCTTCTATCTCTTCCTCCATTGTTCTCTCTTTCTCCCTTCTTCTCTCGCTCTCTCTCTCCCTACTTCTCTCTCTCCCTCTCTCTCTCTCTCCCTCCTTCCTTCTCTCTCTCCTCTCTCTCCCTTCCCTTTTCTCTGTCCTTCTCTCACTCCTTCTCTCTCCCTCCATCCCTCTCTCTCTCTCTCTCTCCCTCTGCTTCTCTATCTCTCTCCTTCTCTTTCTCTCCTTTCCTCCTCTCCTTCTCACTATCTCCACCGCCTTCTATCTCATTCTCTCTCCCTCCCTCGTAATGCACAGCGCCCATGCGCACATCTCAATTTTGTGATCACTACACACAAATTTGCAGTATGACAACTATATTAGTGACTAGCGAATTGCCCGTCAAAAAATGACGGCAATGAAATTGTAAGGTAGCTAATGCTGTTTAGTGTGTAATAATGAAATATATAATACATTAATAAATGAATATACTTTACCTATTTTAAAGCATTGTGTGGAAGAGCTGTGAATGTGTTTTGATGTTGCTGCAGCATTAGTGGTGTGGATCTGCTGTGTAAGCGTGCTGAATGTGTGCAGTGTAACACTGTGCGTGCGCGAGGCCAAACCGTTGTCGTGTACTTCCGCATTGGCGTAAAATGGCGAGTAATGTGTGTTATACGTTTGTATCGGAATATCCGTAGGTGTTTTGTGGTGTTTTGCGAGTTTATTGTGGTGTTTTGCGAGTTTAGAGTGCTGTAGCCTCGTTTTCGTTTTGTTCGGCGGCCATTTTTTCTCTCGCTTCGTTTTTTTTTTTAGTCTCTAAACTGTTTTATTTGAAGTAAAATCAAGGTGTAAGTTGTATTTTTGAGGTGCTGGGTGCTCCCTCTTGGTGTAGGTAAGTTTTTTATGTATGTGGTGTGTGTATGTATTGTGTTTTACATTTTGTAATGTTCGCGAGTTGCGTCCGAGTGTTGCGAGTCCGTAATGTGTGTGAACGTGTGTCGTATGTTGTTTGCGAGTGTCGTAATGTGTGTGTCGTACTGTTTGGGTTGCGACGTGAAGTTTGCGAGGGTCGCAGTTGCTGGCAAGGAGCGCCTTCGGCGCTCCATGCCAGCAACTGCGGCCCTCGCTTTGCGAGGTCCTCAGGTGCTGGCATGGAGCGCCTTCGGCGCTCCATGCCAGCAACTGAGACCCTCGGGCAGTGCCCTCGCGAAGCGAGGGCCGCGGCTCGCTACGCGAGCCCGCAGCGTTAGCAACAACTCGTACGCTCACAACTATATATGTGATATTTAATCTTGTCACGGGAGCCTGAGTAATTTGTTTTTCTATGAGTGGGAGAAGGGCTGAGGGTAGGGGAAAGTGAGAAGTGGAGGGGAATTTTTTATGTAATGAATTTGATACATACCTCATTTGATACCTACCTACCTGCCAATATGCAGAACTATAAAAGCCCTTCTCACACATACTACCTTCTCCAAAGTATTGTGGATGCTTTCAGGGACTAACAGAAGCATCAAAATGTATTTGATCTAATTAAAAAACTAGCTTTATGACATTTCCTTCATTCTAATTTTGCTCTTAGACTCAAAGAATTCAGACATACACATTTTTGTTTCTTTGTTAACAGATAGGACTCTGTTATTGGCTCAGTACTTTACTTATACTGCATTCCCTCTAAGCACTGTTTTAGTGTTGAATTGCTTTTCATAAAAAATCGATTACAGGCCGGTTAAAAGGGCATGCCTGCAAAAATATTGGACGCCAGACAAACATAAGGAGAATGTAGACATTGATTGTCATTGATTAACTGATTTGTCTCAGCCTCAAATATCATAAACATGTAATAAAATAAATATTAGTAAACTGTAAAGCATTGGAACTCTCTTCAAGGCCATTTCCATTCTTGATGATATCCAGTGGGACATATGAAGTACGTTTTGATAACTCAGCACTTTACACTTTTGAACATCTATTTACTTGAATTGTTAACTATAATCTTTAATGTAACATTTTTTTACAAGCATGCAATAAAAGTCCATATTAGAGTACTCCCATTGCAAGACAAAAAAAGAATTACAAATATTGATCAATTAAACTTTTAATGTAGCAGTAAAGGAATCTTCTTATTATTACATTTGGATTATCCTGACTTTTAGTTAATAATCTGTTAACTGCTACTGTGAGACAATACTAATTCACTTAAACTGTGCCTATATACTGTACTTCAGGCAGTTTTTTTGTCTTACCCATTAGTTTTTTTATTGATCTTTTGTAGCAAAATATGTAATCACAAAATTTCACATTTCAGATATTATTTAACAAACAAGTGATTTGGCCGTCAAAAATGACGGCAATGAAATTTGAAGCCATGACAATGCTATCTGCCACACAATGTAAGGCTTTTGTTCCTCTGAGGACCTTTGGTGCTCATTGCGAGCCCCGGGCTTTGAGTACTTCAAGTTTCCTCCTTTGCAACGATCACCTTTGGCTCTGATCGCAAAAACAAATATATAAGTACAGTGCAAAATATACCATTTTTTTAGTACAGTGAATTAATACATTAATATAAATTAATATACTTTACCTATTTATATTTAATATGCAGCAATCAATATCCTGAAGAGCTAACAATCTCTTTGGATTTACCTGCATCAGAAAATGTACATTTGAACTGTTGGTGATCTGAGGAGAAAATGTCAGCAATGTGGCAAGTGTGCAGTGTAATTGGCTGCGTGCGCGAGGCCAAACAATTTGTGTAGGCATGTAAAGCACCATTTTAGAATCGTAATGTTATTATTTGCAAGTTAGTGTTGTAAAATGGCGGCTTTTTACTATGTGTTACTTGGCTCGCGACCATTTTCTGTCCGTTGTAATGGTATATTTTGTATCTCTTACATTCCTGGCTAACTTGTACGTGCCTGGTGGTGATTAGTGCGCCTCTGTCTACTTTAGTCTCGTTTTCATTTGTTTCGTCTGCCATTTTTTTGGTCGCTTAGACGATTTTGGAGTGCCTAAACTCAGCAAATTCGGCTTAAATTTGCATGCAACCTCACCTCCAGGTGTCCTGGCATTCCCCCAGTGCTATGTGTGATTTTTTTTAAATTTTTTTCTTGTTTTTCATGTTTTGGATTTCAGCGGTTCTGCCGTTAAATTAATATTTTTGGGCCCCAAGATTCTGAGGTCGTTCCCGGCGGACTCGTATGTGCCTGGCGGTGATTTGCGGGGTTCGGTCTCCATTAGCCTCGTTTTCATTTTTTTCGACCGCCATTTTTTTTCTTGCTTAGCCGATTTTTGAGCGCCGAAATCGACAAATTTGGCTTAAATTCGTGTGCAACCTCGCGTCCTGGCGTCCCCCCCACCCCCCATGCTGTGTGTGAGTGTTTTCATTATTTATTTTATTTATCCTTAGATTATTATATCATTTTAGAGATTTAAATGGAGGGAGGAGAGAGGAGGGGAGAAGAGTGGAGCAGCGAGGAGGAGGAGATGCGGGGAAAAGAAGATGAGGAGAGGTGGTGGAGGAGAGGAGAAGGTTGAGGAGTTGGAGGAGGAGGTGGTGGAGGTTGAGGAGTTGGAAGAGGAGGTGGTGGAGGAGGAGGAGGTGGTGGAGAGGAGGAGGTGGGTGATAGCAGGGCGACCCTAGCAAGAGACACATTGAGACCAGGGAAAGAGGGGAAGAGCCTGATCCTGGGGAAGGGGGGGGGGTATTTCAGGGGAGGGACTTACAGGCCCCAGGGACAGATGAGGGAGCTTAGGATCCCTGTCCACTGTCGGGAGGGAAAGAGACTAAAGGCAAGCACAGGGCCCACAATTACACACCTCAGGAGAATGTGGTCCTCCTTGGTGCCACCATCTGTAGCTGCCCTGTGATCCTTTCAGGTGGAAGGAAGTCAGGCCAGGGCCTAGGGCCCAGGCATGGAAGGAGGTAGTGGCCAAGGTAACAGTAGTGGGCACAGGGCAAAGGGATATGAGGTCCATCAAGCACTCATCAAGATGAGGAGGATGATGGCCAAGGAGGCCAAGCAAGCTGCAGCACCAAGTGGTGGCCCCAAAGTGACTGTGTGCTACAACGAGTGGGAGAGGGTGGCCAAGGACCTTCCCTGCCAGGTGCCTGCCGCTGGAGCTTCAGGCCTGGTGGCCCAGCAGGACCTAGCCTCCATGTCACATGAATATTGTCACGAGTATTTGTCATGATCCCCCTGACCATTATTTGGGTTTAGTAATTGTTATTGTTATTTAATATGTTTTTATGTTAAGTTGATTACCCTATGTATGGTGGTTACTGTATGTTATGTTGCTTCCCTATGTGTGATTGACTTGTGTTGTTTGATTCTGTATGCTGCATGTTTGGTTCATGAAGTGTTAAATTGTTTAGAATGTTGTGTTGTCAGTCTGTAACTGTCATAGGGAATCAGTTGAGATTTCAGTTACATGGAGAGAGATGTAATGGTGTTTCTGAGGGCAGTTGAGATACTGCTGTGTTGAATGTCTTAAAGAAGATATATGTTCCTAAAGAAAGGGAAGGTGACATATCTTGAAGACATATGTTCTTAAAGAAAAAGGAGGTGGCGCATCTTGAAGACTTATGCTCTTAAAGAAAAGAGGGATCTTGTATGTTATGTAGCCGCATACAGTCTTAACACTGCGATTGAATGCTCCACAGCACCATCTTGTAGTGAAAAAAGTTAGTGCAGGCAAATAACTATTCTTCCCTCCAACATGGCGCAACTTGACGGCGCTGAATCGACAGCAAAACCATCAGTATGTTCAGTGCGGGCCCTCGAGAGCCTTGGGAGCACCTCTCATACCTCAAGACCTCTTCTGTAGGCGCCCCTTATGAGCCACATTGGTGGGGGAAATATTGTTTTGCCTGCAGTAACTGGTGGTGCTGTGTTCAACTGCAGTGTTGAGACTGTGTGCAGCTACATAACAGACAAGGCCCGAAAAGGAAGGTAATAAGATAAGTGTTATTACTGTATGACTGAAGTGGATGTTATGATGCCTTGCAGATGAAACCTTGTCAATAGTGCTTTATAGTAGGTCCAAAAAATACACAGACTGTTGAAGAGTGTTGTCAGCTCGAGTTTAAATGTACAGTATATCTATTGAACCTGTTATGAAGTTTCCACAGCAATTAAAGCAGTTCTGGTTGTTTATTATGCTGAACCTGAGTTCATATTATTTTTTAATGCTGCATCTGAGTAAGGCCATTTTAAAGAGACATCGGCTGTCTTGGTGATCAAAGAATCTTAAAGGTCTGCTGGGCCTTATCAAGTCCGACTGAAGAAGCAGATTGTAACAAATATGACATACACCAACATTCCACCACATGTATATCACACACACTACACATGTACATGATGACCAACAACGACACTGACATGTCAGCTCTATGGAATTAACAAGGGATAGATGGATGCGTCATTCATGGACACAACAACAGTAATCAACCAATAGAGACTCCATTTATTG
This sequence comes from Discoglossus pictus, assembly GCA_027410445.1. Taxonomy (NCBI): domain Eukaryota; kingdom Metazoa; phylum Chordata; class Amphibia; order Anura; family Alytidae; genus Discoglossus; species Discoglossus pictus. The sequence continues at coordinate 265,534,787 of CM050165.1, read as the reverse complement.
GTGTGCATACTGCAGCCTATGCAGTTACGGAGCGCAGATGTAATCAAAATAGCATTAGGAGCCAAGAACAATCAAAATCAAGACACAATGAATAGATCACATCTAGCAAATGATAGCTAACCTGAGTTGCATAGGAGAATCATCAAGGTTCAAGCCTAAATGTTGGATAGTTAGGAATGAACACAAAACAATGTATTATTCATCATACTAATAACATATACCTTTCTTTTCTCTCAGCATCAAGGAGGTCTGGGTCCAGTGGTGAGCCAGAGGCGGGAGGAAGTCGAGGAGCAAGCCCCCGCCCAACAGGAACTGGCACAGGGGGAGGAGGAAAGAAGAGAAGCCGAGGGCCCTGGTTTGAAGGAGGAGGATGTAATCTGGCTAGTGGGGTCACCGGCAGGACCAGCAGCCACACCGCCGTAATTTGACCCCACTATTGGGATTGAGACTGTGTGGTGGAGGAGGACCTAGGGGCTGCACATATGTTTGTACCTTCTCAACAGCACTCCTCAGCTACAATCTATTGGTCACAATGTTAATCTAATCTAGCCTGGCTACAGAGTCTTGGATCTTGGCCTATGTAATTCTGATATTTTGTATGCAGATGGCTACCTCCCATCACATGGTCCATGATACTCTTCTCTGTGGACACAGAGGGTTCTGTTTAACATTTCACGAAACGATGGTCACTGATTAATGCTGTTGGGAAAAGACATTCCTTCAATGACAGCCCCCTCTTAACATGTAGCTCCCACAACACCTGTATAGATGATGGATGTGATATCAATGTTGATGAGCAATATCATATTGCGAAGGTGATAGTACACCTTGACCACTGACGCTGCTCACATCTAAGCATTTATTGTGAGAGGACATATCATTATTAAGGGTCATGGCCAGTAAATTATCCAGAGACCTAGCTTATGGTTAGTAATGCTTGCAGATGGGAATCAGGTGAGTTGGTATATTGTTACAGTTAAAGTATTTATGACTGTACTGTACATGCATGTTTTTTTTATTTTTTATCCTCCACCTTTTTTTTCTTGACTACTTTTTTTTCAGATTTTTGTTTTGTCACCACACTGTATGTGTGAAATTGGATTGGATTACACAGTCCAGAGGTTAACGCATCTGTTTCATTGAGCAGATCTAGACAAGTTGTAAGTGCTATGCACATTAATGGTTACTTCATTTAAATGGAGTAATTTCTGATGATTATTTTTTTCCTCAAATTCCGGTTGCAGTGGTGTAGTGACCACATGTGAGGCTGGTAGGTGATATGCATTATGCTTATTCTAGACTTTACCCCTTTAGGTATCCTCTTTTCACAACAATAGCCTCTTGCTCTTGCAGGATCCACCCACACCACACTTATGATATTAATGCACAGTCTTGTCCATTTCTGATTATGCTCTGTGTATGAAATACAGCTTTGTTATACCTTTCTCACTGTGTCAGTGTGTTTTCAATGATTGGGGTCCCATACATCACATTTGTGTCACATTCCTATATCTGTAAACTAATTACTATGCAATAGATTAATACATATAATAATAATATTATAAGATATCATATAATAATATATATAATATATAATAATAAAGGGTTAATACACATGCAAAGTCCAATTTGTGATAGTGTGGAGTATCAACATTCCCCTGAAGGGCTGATAAGAATATGGCAGGTGATAATGTGAATTTAATGATAGCAAAACACTTAATGAGATGTCACCAAATGATAATGGGTATACATCTTGGCACATGGCCACCTCCATGGCATGTGACTTTCCACTAGGCGTAGTGGAGATGGAGGTGAGTTAGCTGTTGCTCCACATACCTCTGCACAGCCTCCATGTGTGTTTGTGGCACTTCCTGATGGGTTAGAGTAGATTAGTGTGTACCCCTGGTACATCAGATGATGTTTGTTTATCAGATGATGTTTGTATTTTTAGGGTCCTCATTAGAGCCTCTATGAGTGAGAAAAGGTTAATGGCAGCCATTTCCATGTATTTGTGTTGCAATTTAATTAGGGAGTGTATCTTTAATAGCTTTCAGCATCTTGCAGCATGATTTTTCATATTGGCATATGCATGACCATTACAACCTATGAGAAAAATAACATTGTATTTTCTTCAATAATTGATAGTTGGGCATTGTTATGCAAGTAATTGTAGTGCCTTCCATTGCTTCCCCCATATTTTGAAGTCTATTGGTGTTTTGTTATTGTGATTTCCAGACTAGTCTATAAACCCTTTGCAGGTTCTATTTGGAAGCTGGAAGCCTTGGGCCTTCATTTGCTGTTTGCAGGCTTGACTGCGGGTGCCATCTTGAGCGATTTTTGCAATTGAATAGCAATTTGCGTTTTTAGCGGAAGTCGTGAAAGATCAAACTTTTTGGGGAGGCTGCAGGTTCCGGGTTTAACAACCAGAGGATTTCAAGCCTGTAATCCTTAACCCGTTTGGAGCCCACAAAAAAATGCCAATTGAACAGCAAATTAACTTTCGACCTCACGGGCTACAGTAACTTACGATTGCTCAATTAAATCAGGCTCCAGGTGTTTAGCATATATTAAGCTCGACCATAGTGTACGAGTTCTTTTAAATTTGTCTACTTTGTCATTTTGGGTACTCAACAATTTTCCATTATTATAGTGTGATTTTTTTGATGGGTAAGATGTTAAAAATCTTTGAAAATCATTTTGTTGACATCTAGTAGTTATATATATGCCTAGTATTTATGAAATCAGCTATATTGATTGCACGTTTCAGCTTTAAAGGAAATGCTAATCCTAGAAGGCAATGTACCAGTTATGGATGGCTATTTATTTTTAAGTTTTTTTTAGGGAGAATTTGATTTATCTTAGTCTATAAATTCTTTACTGTTATACATTCTCATTGTATCAATGTGCTTTTCTGTTGGATTATGGACATTTTTTTAAATAATATAAAGTTTTTAGAACCAAGTAATTCTAATCACATTTGTATGTGTCCAAACAGCTCAGTATGTGTGCTGTATTTGCTATACTTAGGGCCTCATTCAACTGAGAAATTATAGATTACGGGAGCCCGTACTGTAACCCGTAAACGTATTTGCTATTCAATTGGTTTCGTTTTGCAAGCCGCAAACGATCTATGGGTTACAGGCTTAAAATCCCTGTGGTTATTACAACCGTAACTTACAACTGTAACTTACAGACCGCAAGAATCGCAAATCACTATTCAATTGCTAAAATTCATTAAATATTTTCACACCCGTAAATGTCAAATGTAGAAAAAAATCCTATGAGTACCAGAAAGGACTCTCAAGGGTGTTTAACCCCTGTTCGTACACTGTAAATGCAACTAAAAAAATAATACTGCGCATTAAAAGTCGGGGAACACAATGAAAGAAATTAGAATTAATTGCACAACAGTCTCAAGCTCGTAAATCTGCAATTACATTTTTTTTGTTTGTGTCATTCCAGTGTTATATCAATGTTGGGAATCAATGAGTTAATACATCAGGCCACCCACATGGACTAGAACATTTCTTTCATTCATTTTTTTATTTTGTACATTGCAGGATTGCGGGTCTGATCGCATATCGGACCCCTTTATCGGGCATTTGACCTCCATGTTTTACTGACCTAATGATGGCTGTTTTTAAATAGATAGTTGCGGCCATGCTTATTTGATCACGTTCACACGCTGAAATGCTACATATAATTTCATGGTTTACGGTTTTGGCTTTCGGCCCGTAACTTGCGGGCTTGCTCAATTGAATCGCTCCGTAATTGTAGCAGAGTTCAAGCCCACAGCAAGCCCACAGAAATACGGCCTGTAGACTGTGACTTGTGGCCTTGCAATTGAATGAGGCCCTTACTCATCCAGATCCAGAGTTTGTGACACTTTTTCTAGGAAAGTATTTGGGGGGATAGAAAGGAGATTCAAGTACTCTTCACTGTATATAAAGTATGAAAAGTAAAAGCCGTTTTCCTACAGAATTTCTTAATGAATAGTGCATCCACTAGCACTAAAGATTATAAGTAGTGACAGGCAAGTGATGCTTAAACCTCTAGCCCACTTAACATGGGATCAGCTAAAGTGTATGTACACTGTTCTCAGGTAGATTTTATTACAGTACAGTGCCAGAAACCCACTCAGGGGCAGTACCTTAGATTAGTGTGAGGTTGTTTCTTGGTAACCATGAAAACAGACTGGAGAGAGTACTTAGAACAGTCATATGGTAAATAGAAAGTTTATTGAAATATCCTGCATTGTTTATACAATATGGACAGCCGTGAGTGGGTTTCCGGCATTGTTTCCCAAACATTTATTACATTTACTCAATGTTGCATTCACATTAGATGGATGCAGGTAGTCGTTTTAATGAAGGTATCGTGAATAAAAGCTATGTTTTATTAATACTTTGTGGAGATTTTTTGCTGTTATGTAAATAACATTTAAAATTATTTAGAATACCAATTGTGACAAGGCACTAGGTCAGTGCCCTGTTTTCTAGCACTTCCGTTCCCTCACTGCTAAACTATCTCTAAGCAATACAAACAGTCCAATAACTTTAACTTTAATAACAATTGCCTTTCCCTTTAAGTCCAGAGTTTTCAGGTTCTGTGGTCGTTGCTAGATAGCTTCCCCAACAGTCTCTCCGGACCTCATTCAGGGTTTAACTCTCACACATCCTAGTGTAAACTCTGCTGCAGGGATTGACTCTCACTTCTCTGAGAGGAATCATTGATGTCTATTTACATCGACCTCAGAGGGGCACACCGTCACACAAAGTCTATCTATTTACATATTTTTATATGTTTGGTTTTCGGCAGTCAGCATCTATACATACAGTTAAATATACAATAACTTTCATTATAATGGCACTACTTGGGGATGGATTACTTAAAATAAATATGTTTTTAGAGCATTGTATATTTCTCTTAAGTTTTATTATATCCAGCCTAACTACATACATACATAGAGAAAAGAATTATAATTTCAATGATACCTTAAGTGCCACTATTAGGAGATGCCCCCAAGAGATTTACTACCAATAACAGGTGAAATGTGAAGCCAGAATGGGTTATACTGTTATCAATGCAATAGACATTGCAATATCTCTCAAGATAGTGAGCATGAATTCTATTTATATTCTTTCTTTTTTCTTTTCCAAAAGATGCCAGTTTCAGGTTCATCTTACTATGTGCAAAATATATTATTCCACATTGATCGTTAGACTTCATTTTACAATAGCCACCATCAGGTTAAGATTGCACTAGAACAAGAAAATAGATGAGCAAAAAAAAGGAAAAGGAAAGCAACATGAGAAAAAAATTGTAGCTGAAAATAATCCAGTTCTGCGAGATTTAGTGCTTAAATATTCATACTAAATAGCCAACGCCAAACGAAAAAGAGTTGATGAGGAGCTGTTGTCTATTTAGTCCTCAAGTATTGTCTTGTACCAAAACCCCACAATTCAAACACTTTGAACAAGATTGTGTTACATGTGTATAGCCAGTGAAGCAATTGCCAAATTGATGTAGAAGTATAGAAGTAAAGTACAAAGTCTAGAGGAGACATCCCTAAAATATTAGAATGGGGGCAGAGAGAAATTGTGGAAATTAGTTATAAGTAGCATGTTATGGTAGGTAGACTAATGAATGTAAAATGAACAGGCTGTGATTATTAGAAACAAATGTGTTACATAGATAAGTTCAGTTCACTTACAAAGTTATATGCAGGAAAGTAAATTCCAGCTTTGCACACCTGCAGGAAGCTTACATAACCAAGTATGCATAGGAAATGCAGCTAGATAAAGAGTTTGACCTTTCAAAGGAAGTACTTGCTGCAGGATGGAATCACATGGTTGGATGGGTTCTGAGTGTGCAACTGAATCAGAGCACAAGGATAGAGAGAGAGACTACATATGCCAGGCTGCTTTGCAACACAGGAATGCCAGAGTATGATACAAATGTATCTGCTTTCTCCTGATTGGCCAAAACAAATTATGTATTCATGTAGTTCGACTCTCAAGCACCAGTAGAGTATGGGGCTTCTTTGTGTGCTTGAACAGCTAGTGCCAAATGAAGCAACATGCATGGTCGTGACTGACTTTGTCATCTGCGGGGGTATGAGAATGTTTTATTGTGTTTCACTGTGTCTATTAATTCAATAAAAAAGATTGTTGCAGAGACATAACATAGGTTTTCATACTTAATCAATATCTAAGGATTCTGATCACAAAGGCATGTGTTAGTAGCTTCAGCCAGCTGGTGTAAGATGAGAATCTAGCACTGCGTCAGTCTTGTTTTCCATCACTATACATATAAGCCTATTTGCCTATACTATTCCCTTACATTGTCATCAGAAGGGAAGTTAGATACAATCATAATTATGTCATAATACATTAACATATTTTTTTTCTGACCAATTCAGGACATATTTAAGGCTCTTATTTGATCTTAAAATAGTTTTTCACTCTATTCTCCAAATTTACAACTGTGAATTCCAACATATCTGCCCATTAAATTCCATAAAAACTGTAGTCACCTTAGAATATGCACCATAAACATAATGTGTTTGTGTAGGAATCAACATGTGGTCCTGGCTTGTCGGTTTTTCTTTAGATGCAAACACTAGATAGTCTTTAGTTGTGTATTTGCCAACTTTTCAACTTTTGGGTTCATGAAAAGATTTTGTTTGTTACACTGCCAGCAATAGTTTGGGCCACAATTTGCGATTTAAGATTCACTGCACTAATTCAGTTACAGGACTGATGGCTGATTGATGTGGCCAGTGTACCACAAGGTTCAATTAACTCTACTGAACAATACATATTGCACTTATCTCGATTAATTTCTCCTTAAATGCCCCTGTGGCTACAGTGTGTTTCTATTTTGTATTAGCATCTACAGATAATCCTCCTATGAAGTATCTGACGCTGTAATTTTATAATTATTCTAACATTCTCTAAGTATTTTCTAATTATATTACAATTTTCAAATTTTAGATTTATACTTTTTCTGAAAGAGCATGACAAACAGATTTTATATAGTGTCAGCCTTTTTTTCTAAACAAAATCATACTTAAAGGGCAAGTTTGACCTCCCTAGCTTGCCATTTACACTTCATTTTCATTTGATTTCTGTCTCCTAATCAAAAAGTCAGCTCACATAATTTAACATACAGTAAAGGTTTTCACCACCACAGAAATAACTTACATTTTTTATACAACAAACTAGCACACTCTAAGAAACAGAACAGACACAAGAGTTTATAAAAATCATAATATGGATAGTAAGTCGTAGTACAATGTTTAGACCATTTAACCAATTTATGTGATGATAAGTTCCCAAGTATTTTAGATTATATCTTCATATATTGTATACTTTATATAATGAGCTTGATGGTGTTCAAGCCCAGGGAATTTCATGCCGTATATCATTGGCTGCATACTGCTGATGTCAAAAGTAGGTGTGGTCATAAAAATGTAACTCGACCCTGTATAATAACGTGTCACTTTATAACTGATTTTATATCTGTTGCCAGTTCCCAATTACTTTAGTAATTGTTAATTTGCTATCAGAAAAAAAAATGCTTTCAAACAGTATTATTTGTTGTTTAGTCATTCAGTCATGTCTGACTCTCCTTGACCCTATAGACCACAGGTGCATCTCTCAGTCACGGCTAGAGATGTCGCGAACATAAAAAATTTCGGTTCGCGAACCGCGGACACGAATTTCATCAAATGTTCGCGAACCGCCATAGACTTCAATGGGCAGGCAAATTTCAAAACCCACAGGGACTCTTTCTGGCCACAATAGTGATGGCAAAGTTGTTTCAAGGGGACTAACACCTGGACTGTGGCATGCCGGAGGGGGATCGATGGCAAAACTCCCACGGAAAATTACATAGTTGATGCAGAGTCTGGTTTTAAGCCATAAAGGGCATAAATCACCTAACATTCCTAAATAGTTTGGAATAACATGCTTTAAAACATCAGGTATGATGTTGTATTGATCAGGTAGTGTAAGGGTTACACCCGCTTCACAGTAAGAGACCAATCTCCCCAATTAATGCACCGCAAACAACCACAAACAGTCCCTTTGCACAACCGCAAACTCCCCATTTGCACAAGGTTGGATACCAAGCTAGCCATGTCCCGTTCCTTCTCCTCACTGATGTCATTGAAGGTCTCTTCCTCCACCCAGCCACCAAGGGTCCCCGAAAGGTGACAACAAGCCCCCTGGGACGCCTGCTGTGTTTGGTCTTCCACCACCTCAAAGCCACCTTCCTCCTCTGACTCCTCTTCTTCAGACTCCTCTCTCTGCGTTGCCTCTGTCTGCGTTATTATAAGGTGTGTACTGTTAAGTAGTACTATTCCTATCGGTTTAATCCCTGTTACGTCCACTATTAGGGGACGTATATATGGCATTGATTTTTGGAAGCGGGAGAGGGAAAAAGATGCTTGGTCGGTCCTCCAACTTCAAATTTGGGGCACTGCGCGTGCAATCTAAGGTGCCACCAGATAAGAGTGGTGTGTTCAGTTGTACTATTTATTCCTATCGGATTCAATAAAGTCAATAAACCTGGCCCGTTACTAGCCAGGAAACTACAAACCAAAACAACAGAAAATAGGATACTTCAAATTAAGACCTCGAAGGGAGGAAAAACAACAAACCCAAATAAGATCCAGAAGATTTTAAAAAAATTCTACAATACCCTTTATACGGCAACAAAACACATAGATCTACACAAAATGAGGGGATTTCTTAATTCCTGTGATCTCCCCTTAATAGAAGAAAATGACTTAGAGACTTCAAATGCCAAAGTGACCCTAGAGGAAGTAAGAAAAGCAGTCCAGAACCTCAAACCTGGTAAGTCACCAGGCCCAGACGGGTACACCAATTTATATTATAAAAAATGTATAGACATATTAGGCCCGCACTTGGTCACTCTAACAGAGTTCTAGAAGGCAAGCAAACACCAGCAGAGCTGAACAGGGCAGATATCGCTCTATTCCCTAAGGAGGGTCGAGATGCCCTAGAACCAAAAAACTACAGGCCAATATCATTACTAAACTGTGATAGAAAAATCCTGTAAAAAAAAGTAGCGGATAGAATGTCATCCTTCTTGCCTAAGTTAATACATAATGACCAAGTAGGCTTTGTCTCCCACAGGCAAGCGGGAGACAACATTAGAAAAGTTATGAACCTACTGTCCCACACCAAAGCCTCTAAAATTCAAGCCTGTCTTATGGCCTTTGACATTGAAAAAGCGTTTGATTCCCTGGAGTGGACTTACCCACGCTTGAAAAATTTGGTATTAAAGGCCATTTCATAAATCTCATACACTCATTATACAAATTATCCAGGGCAAGGTTACAGATTCCGGGAGATGAGAGATCCTTAATTAAAATAGAAAGAGGAACAAGACAGGGGTGCCCCCTTTCTCCCCTTCTATTCGCAATAGCAATAGAACCCCTGGCTCAGACAATTAGGGCCAACGCTGGGATCACAGGCATAAAAATTAAAACTTGTCTATTTGCAGACGACCTGCTATGTATGCTCTCAAAGCCTACCCAATCGGTCCCAGAGTTGATTCGAACTATGGAGGTGTTTGGTCAGTTTTCTGGCCTTAAACTGAACATAGAGAAGACAGAAGCACTAGCTATTGACTTAACAGCAGTAGAGAAGCAGGGTCTCCAAGAGAAGTTTTATATTAAGTGGGAAAAGAACCACATAAACTACCTGGGAATCCGACCAACCCCTAAGCTAGAGGACTTGTACAAAGCCAACCACTCCAAACTTTATAAAACAATAATTAATGACCTGAGTAAATGGACAAAGTATAGGTTATCATGGCTAGGGAGAATAAATACAATAAAAATGAATGTCCTTCCTAGGTTGCTCTACATATTTCGAACACTCCCGATCCCGATTAAATAAAAAGAATTAGAAAATATTCAAAGGAAAATATTTACGTTTATCTGGAACCACTCTCCCTCACGCATCACAAAGAAAATTATGTACCTTCATAAGTCAGAGGGGATACTATCGTGTCCAAACTTAAAATATTACTACAAGGCAGCTCAGTTATCTTTCCTCCCAATAGCACATTCTATAGGGCATCAACCAGCCTGGGTGTCAGAACATTACAATTACTGTAGGCTGAGGCATTTCACACACTCCCTGACCCAGAAACAGGGGACACCGGTCTTAAATTGGTTCTCCAAAATTTGTAAAGATAAACCTCTATCAAGGGGGATCATTGGGTCGCTTTACAAATATAAAACATTTGTTACTGGTTGAAGCGACACTGGGGGAAGGACCGGAGTGGGGGAGCCCTGGAGACCCTTCAGAAGCAACCGGCAGCAAAATGATCCCAGGAAAGGAGAGGTCGATTACTGGAGCCTGCCCTAGGGTAACCCAAGGGTGATTGCCCAGGTTAGATATTGTAAATAATAAGCTAATACTGCTGGAGGGATGATAGCTAATAGGACTTTGGTGTTTCCTGCAGATATACTCTTTACTATTGTCTGTTTTACCATGTTTAAGGTATCTCTTAAATTGCAATCACAGTAAAAAATAAGATAAATTATTAACCTAAAAAGTAAAAATAAGAAGGACTAGCCAGCTAACTTTCACAAAATGTCTTTATTGTAAATATGTATTTTTGCACAACTGTTATGCAAGACTGTTCAAAAATGCTTTATGTTTCATTACATGCTGTACGCCTTCTGACAATAAAAGAATTTAAATGCAAAAATGAGGTATTGTTGCAGTAACCAGAAAAAATGATGTTAGTTTGCCAGGCAGAAAGTGCCCTAAAACATTGCGTCTTGAACCCTAGTTTGTGGCGGATAAGTCACGCAAGTCATCCGGCATTCAGGGATAAAATACAGCAGCGTGTGGACCATTATTAGCTCAAGGCAGCTCATCTATCAGGCCTTTTTTAATGTATCGCCCACTGTCAGTCCCTTCGGGATCCATCCCTCATTCATCTTAATAAAGGTGAGGTAATCTAGACTTTTTTGACCTAGGCGACTTCTCTTCTCAGTGACAAAACCTCCTACTGCACTGAAGGTCCTTTCTGATAGGACACTTGAAGCGGGACAGGACAGAAGTTCTATGGCAAATTGGCATAGCTCAGGCCACAGGTCAAGCGTGCACACCCAGTAGTCAAGGGGTTCATCGCTCCTCATTGTGTCGATATCTGCAGTTAAGGCGAGGTAGTCTGTTACCTGACGGTCAAGTCGTTCTCTGAGGGTGGACCCCGAAGGGCTGTGGCGATGCATAGGACTTAAAAAGCTCTGCATGTCCTCCATCAACAACACGTCTGTAAAGCGTCCTCTCCTTGCCGGCGTGGTCGTGGGAGGAGGAGGATTATGTTCACCTCTTCCACTGTTAGATTGCCGTTGTGCTTTGATATCACCCTTAAACGCTGTGTAAAGCATACTTTTTAATTTATTTTGGAAGTGCTGCATCCTTTCCGACTTGTGGTAATTCGGTAACATTTCAGGCACTTTCTGCTTATACTGGGGGTCTAGTAGCGTGGACACCCAGTACAGGTCGTTCTCCTTCATCCTTTTTATACGAGGGTCCCTCAACAGGCACGACAGCATGAAAGACCCCATTTGCACAAGGTTGGATGCCGAGCTAGTCATGTCCCGTTCCTCGTCCTCAGTGATCTCACTGAAGGTATGTTCTTCCCCCCAGCTACGTACAACACCACGGGTACCAGATAGGTAACAACGAGCACCCTGGGATGCCTGTTGTGGTTGGTCTTCCTCCTCCTCAAAGCCACATTCCTCCTCTGACATCTCTTCCTCACAATCCTCTTCCAGTGTTGCCGCAGGTCCAGCAAGAGATGCTGATAAGGCTGTTTCTGGTGGTGATGGTGACCACAACTCTTCCTCTTCACGCTCATCTACGGCCTGATGCAGCACTCTTCGCAGGGCACGCTCCAGGAAGAAAACAAATGGTATGATGTCGCTGATGGTGCCCTCGGTGCGACTGACCAGGTTTGTCACCTCCTCAAAAGGACGCATAAGCCTACAGGCATTGCGCATGAGCGTCCAGTAACGTGGCAAAAAATCCCCAGCTCAGCAGAGGTTGTCCTAGCACCCCGGTCATACAAATACTCGTTAACGGCCTTTTCTTGTTGGAGCAGGCGGTCGAACATTAGGAGTGTTGAATTCCAACGTTTTGGGCTGTCTAAAATCAAGCACCTCACTGGCACGTTGTTTCGCCGCTGGATATCTGTAAAGTGTGCCATGGCCGTGTAGGAACGCCTGAAATGGCCACACACCTTCCTGGCCTGCTTCAGGACGTCCTGTAAGCCTGGGTGCTTATGCACAAAGCTTTGTACAATCAGATTACACACATGTGCCATGCACGGCACATGTGTCAACTTGCCCAAATTCAATGCCGCCAACAAATTTCTTCCGTTGTCACAAACCACTTTGCTGATCTCCAGTTGGTGCAGAGTCAGCCACTGATCCACCTGTGCGTTCAGGGCGGACAGGAGTGCTGGTCCGGTGTGACTCTCTGCTTTCAGGGAAGTCAACCCCAAGACGGCGTGTCACTGCCGTATCCGGGATGTGGAATAGTACCTGTGGAGCTGGGGGGGGGGGGGGGGTGCCGTTGATGTGGAGCAAGACATAGCAGCAGCAGACGAGGTCTCAGCCAAGGAGGTTATGGAAAAGGATGGAGTAGGAGGAGTAGAGGAGGTGGCAGCAGGCCTGCCTGCAAGTCGTGGCGGTGTCACCAACTCCTCTGCAGAGCCACGTATTCCATGCTTGGCAGCCGCCACCAGGTTTGCCCAATGCGCAGTGTAGGTGATATACCTGCCCTGACCATGCTTTGCAGACCAGGTATCAGTGGTCAAATGGACCCTTGCCCCAACACTGTGTGCCAGAGATGCCATTACTTCCTTTTGCACAATCGGGTACAGGTTGGGGATTGCCTTTTGTGCAAAGAAATTTCGGCCGGGTACCTTCCATTGCGGTGTCCCAATAGCTACAAATTTTTTGAACGCCTAAGACTCCACCAGCTTGTATGGTAAAAGCTGGCGGGCTAAGAGTTCAGACAAGCCAGCTGTCAGTTGCCGGGCAAGGGGGTGACTTTGTGACATTGGCTTCTTATGCTCAAACATGTCCTTGACAGACACCTGACTGTGGGCAGATGAGCAGGGACTGCTCAGGGTGAGACACGAGTGGCATATGGTTGAGAGGGGGCAAGCAGGGCAGCAGTGGTTGACGTGGCTGAAGATGCTGGACCAGGAGGAGGGTGGCGGCTTTGACTTTGTGTGCTGCTTGTACTCATGTGTTGATCCCATAGGCGTTTGTGATGTGACATCATGTGCCTTCGCAAAGAAGTTGTTCCTAGGTGGGTGTTGGACTTCCCACGACTCAGTTTCTTTTCGCACAGGTTGCAAATGGCATCGCTGTTGTCACAGGCAGACACACCAAAAAATTGCCACACTGCTGAGCTCTGCAATGACGGCATTCTGGTGGTGGCAACAGCATGCGTTGACTGGCATGCTGTCTGGCTGACCCTGGGTGCCGATGCATGCTGTCTGACTGTGCCACTAGCTACTTGCGACGACCTCCCCCTGCTTCCAACTCGTCTCATCCTCCTCTCTGTCTCCCCATCTGAACTTTCCTCCTGTTCTTCTTCTCTTATAGCGGGCACCCACGTGACATCCACGGACGCATCGTCATCATCAACCGCTTCACTTGCATCTGACATCTCAACAAAGGAAGCAGCACCGGGTACAAGATCATCATCATCAGACCGTACGTCCATGTGTGTAATGCTGCCTGACTGGGACATATCCCTGTTATCTACATCCTCTGGCACTAATGTTTGCGCATCTAAGCTGGAGGAGGATGGTGCGTCTAAGTTCCGAGCGGAAGCTGTAGAAGATTGGGTGTCCTGTGTTAGCCAGTCAACCATGTCCTCAGAACTTTTCAAGTTCGGGGTACGTGGCCTCTGAAAACTGGGCATTATTCTAGGGTCAAAGGGAATCACAGCACGACGACCATGACGGCCCCTGCGGGGTGGCCTTCCTCTGCCTGTCATTTTTTTTCCGATTAGTGGTACTATGCGTGCAAGCTACCGTGACACCAAAAGTTGGCACAGTAGATGCAATAGGCCTCACACACACGCCTGTAGGCAGGCGACTGAAATTCAATCGATTACAGTAAAAAAAGGGTTCTTTTATTTCACTGTACACTAGGTTGTACCAGATATGAGTGTCACTGTGCACTGGCAAAAGTTGGCTGAGTAGGCGCTGTAGGCCTCACACACACGCCTGTAGGCAGGCAACTGATATTCAATCGATTACAGTCAAAAAAGTGTTGTTTTATGTCACTGTACACCACGGTTGCACCAGATATGACATATCACTGTGCACTGGCAAAAGTTGGCAGAGTAGATGCAATAGGCTTCACACACAAGCATGTAGGCAGGCAATTGCTATTCATTCTATTACAGTCAAAAAAGTGTTGTTTTATTTCACTGAGCACAATATAAGCTGTGAGCCTGACACAGGCAGGCAACTGAAATTAGATTAAAGGAAAAAAGGGTTGTTTTTTTTCAATTTTTGCCTTCAATCTTTCCCAGCATCAGAGTCTTCTCTAGGGAATCCTACCATCTCATGATATGGCCAAAGTATTTGAGCTTCAGCCTCATGATCATACCTTCTAGTGAACAGCTTGTCTTGATTTCCTGAAGTACTGATTTGTTGAATCTTCTTGCAATCCAAGGGACTCTAAGTAATTTTCGACCAACACCATATTTTAAAGGCATCAGTTATACGGTGCTCAGATTTCTTTATGGTCCAGCTCTCACATCCGTATGTTACTACTGGAATACCATAGTTCTAACTGTGCTAACCTTTGTTGATAGTTTATGTTTATTTTTTATTAACTCGTCCAAGCTTGTCATAGCTTTCCTCCCCTGAAGTAAACAGCTTTTTAATTTCATGGCTGCAGTCACCATTTGCAGAGATCTTGGATCCCAGGAAAATAAAATCTGTCACTATCTCCACTTCTTCCCCATCTATTTGCCAGGAACAAAGATTGCCATTTGCCATGATCTTCATCTTTTTAACATTGAGCATCAGGCCAGCTTTTGCACTCTCTTCTTTCACCCTCATTATTATTATTATTATTGTTTATTTGTAACGCACCAACCTTTTTCCGTAGCACTACACAGGAATTAAGTTCAAGACAAAAACATATTGCAAAGGATGGAGGGCCCTTTCTTTGAGATTAGAATCCAGTGTCCATAGGGCTTTCCCCAAAGCACCATGCCGGATTGAAAACTGCAAACCTACAGTCTAAAGATTCTGTGTTATGTGCATGTTATGGTGGAAGGTGATATGGTTCTTTAACCACATGTGTTTAGGTGAGGTTTTGGAGGTTTTAAGGCAGGCAGAAAGTCTGGTGGAGTGAGGCAAGGAGTTCCAGAGAATTGGGGCAGCACGAGAAAAGTCCTGAAATTGGGAATGAGAGGAGGTGACAAGAGTGGTGGAAAGAAGGAGGTAGTTGGAGATGAGAGCAGAGATATAAGGGGGTGCACTGTTGTTGAAGGCTTTGTAAGTTAGGGTCATGATTTAACATTTTATTCTGGAGGCTATGGGAAGCCAGTGAAGTGACTGACAGAGAAGTGCTGCAGACTCTGAACGTTTTGTATGGTAGATGAGTCTAACGGAGGCATTCATTATGGATTGAAGTTTGGATAGACGGATGGTGGGCAGGCAAGCAAGAAGCAAGTTTAAGTAGTCAAGACAAGAAATTATGAGAGAATGTATTAGAGGAAATGAAGTGGGTAAGACGATTGTAGATGGGCCAATCCAGTAGTTTGGAAGCCAGGGGAAGTAGAGAGATAGGGTGATAGAGAGATACAAAATCAGAGTCAGATTAGAGTTTCTTAGGAATCAGTGTAATTATGGCGTATTTTAGAGAAGATGGAAACTTGCCAGTATTTAGGGAAAGGTTGACGAGGTGTGTGAGAGCTGTGATTATTGTGGTAAAGAGGGGAAGGATAAGCTGTGATGGAATAGGATCCAGAGGACAGGTGGAGAGGTGACAGGTTGATTGGTGACTGGAGACTTTATGCTCTGTTACAGGGTCAAAGCAGTACATAGTGGCAGTGGAGATGGGGAAGGGAGAACGCTCGGTGTTGACAGATAGTTGAGAGGACGGAGTGTGTGAGTCAAAATGATAGGAGAGTTCCTTGCGAATGTTATCAATTTGATGCCTAAAATTGCTGACAAAGTCTTCAGCCGTGATACAGAAAGGGACAGGAGGTGGTGGGCTTGGGTTTGGGGTTGGAGGACAGAGTTGATATTAATGATGTGAAGTAGTGCTGTTCAGCAAGGTCGAGGGCAGAGAACTAGGAGTGCAACATAAACTTGTAGTGGAGGAAATCTGCTGAAGTGCATGATTTCCTCCATAGTCATTCAGCAGTGCGGGAGCACCTCTGGATTTATCGTGTTTGGGTAGTGTGCCATGGTTGTGGATGCAAGCAAGGGCGTCTGTGTGTCATTATGGGGGCAAGGTTGTCAAGGGTGGAAGAAAGAGTTGAGTTGTAGTGTGAGGTGATAGTGTCAGGGCAGTTGAGGTTGTTGATTGGGGCTGAGAAGGCGTTGTAGCACAGTGGAGAGCTGTGGCGGGTCAAGTGCTTGCAGGATTCTGTGGATAATGGTGGCCCAGGTTTAAAAAGCATGGCGAAAGGAAGGTGTGGTGAGTTGAAGGTTAGGAGGTAGTGGTCAGATAGAGGGAGTGGATGGATAAGTAGGTTGGAGGTGGTGCTGAGATTGTGAAAGTAAGGTCAAGGGAGTGTCTACCGTAGCGGGTTGAGGAATCTGTCAGTTGTAATAAGCAGAGGGAAGAGGTGCGTGCAAGTAGTTTAGCGGCAGCCAGGGAGGTTGGAGTGTCAATGGCAATGTTGAAGTCACCAAGGACAAGTGAAGGAACATTGAAGGAGAGAACAAGAGGGAGCCAGACAGAAAAGTGATCCAGAAAGTGAGAGGAAGGTCCAGGCGGGCAATAGATCACAGCAACAGAGAGATGGGTGAGAAGCCTGCATGATGTATTAATGTATAAGTTGTACATCTGGTAGTTCCCAGGCCATATATTGTTGAAGTCAAGCTTGTAGGATCTTAAGGATTACCTTCCTGGCATGTGAAATGAGTGAAATTGTTCCATAACTGGAGCACTCTTTGGCACTGCTGTTTTGGGGATTGGGATATACATTGACTTTTTACACTCTATTGGCCATTGTGGAGTTTTCCAATTTTTTTGGCATAAGGCAAGCAACACCATCACAGCATCATCTTGTAGAATTTTAAATAGTTCAATTGGGATTGCATCAACTCCTGCAACCTTATTATTAGCAAGGCATTTTAGGGCCCATCTCACTTTGCTCTCCAAGAAGTCTGGCTCCAGCTCATTGGGCAAACTATTGAGGTCATCATTGCTGTTAAGATCCTTCCTGTAGATATCTTCAGTGTGTTCCTACCACCTCTTCTTTATCTGATCTTCTTGTTTTATGTCCTTACCATTTTTGTCTTTTATGAAAGTCATGAAAGGTGTCTTTCTGATGTCCAATTTTCTTGAAGAGATCTCTAGGACCCATTCCCCGGTGACCCTTTATGTTACCTTGTTTGATTTATTATATCACTCATTGTAGAATGTCTCATTGTCTCGTTTTGCTATCCTCTGGAATTCTGCATTCAGTTGGACAAATCTTTTCCCATCTCCCCTACCCCTCACTTTCCTTCTGTCCTGGCCTACTTTCAAAACCTCATCAGATAGCCAGTTTGCCTTCTTAGTTTTATTTCTTTGTTGTTTTCTCCTGGGTAATGTTGCAAACTATGGCCCAGAGTTATTTGGTCATTCCATCTATCCTCATTTTCTAGTCCCTTAAATCTATTATTTACTTCCACTGCATATTCACAAGAGATATTTTTTATTTTATATCCTCTTGGTTTGGTGATTTTCCCTCTTTTCTTCTGTTTAATTCTGAAGTTTGCAATAAGAAGCTCATGGTCTGAGCCGCAATCAGTTCCAGGTTTTGTTTTTGTTGATTGTATAGCGCTCCTTCATCTTTGGCTGCAAAGTAGTCAATCTGATTTCTATATTGTCTTTGCGTAGAGTTGTTTCATAGGGTGTTTGCTATGACCAGAGAATTATTTTGACAGAATTCTACTAATCTCTGACCTGCTTCATTTTGTACACTAATGACAAACTTGCCAGTTATTCCAGGTGTCCTTTGGTTCCCTGCTTTAGCATTCCAATCTCCTATGATTGTAGTAACATGTTTTGTTGGTGTTATATCTATGACGTGTTGAATGTCTTCATAGAACTGGACAACTTCAGCCTCTTTAATATCCATAGTTGAAGCATAGACTTGGATCACTGTGATGTTAAATGGCTTAGCTTGAATTTGAATTTAAATAATTCTGTCATTTATTGGGTTGTAACCGAGCACTGCTTTGGCCGCCCTTTGATTCACTCTGAGGGCTATTCCATTTCTTCAGGGGGATTCTTGATTACAGTAGAAGATCTGGTGGTGGTCTGATAATAAATGTCCTATTCCCATCCATTTAAGTTTACTATTTCCCAGGAGATCAATGTTTAACCTTGTTATTTCATTCTTCTTCAAGTTCCAATGCTGAATTGTTCTTTCCAACAGTCGACTTTCCTTTCCCAGACACATCTGCAGCTCCGTGTCCTTTCGGCTTTGGTCCAACCAAAGCAATGCGGTAGGCCCCTTCTGAAATGAGGGCTAATCTTCCGGTGCCATATCTTTATATACCTGGTTGTGCCTGTCCATCTTGGCAACATAACTGGAGTGGTTTGCAGTTTTCTTCTCCAGTGGACCACAATTTGCCTGAACTGTCTGCCATGACCTGCTGATCTTGGGTGACTTTACATGATATAGTTCATAGCTTCATTGAAGTACACAAGCCCCTTCACCATGACAAAGTAGCGATTCAGAAGGGGACAATAACTTCATCTAATTTTCATGATTTTAATGTTTTAATGTTTAGTGATAATTTGGTGCTATTTTTCCAGATGTTCTTTCTTGTTTTGTTACCTTGTTTAGTGGGTCTCGAGTGTAGAGACTTGTAGGTAGTTAAAGTAGATTTTCTAAAGATGGATATGACAGGTTGCATGTGATTGCATTGTTACTTTCAGTTTCTTCTTATGACCCAAATGTTCCTGTATTGGGACATTTATGCACAGTGCCCTCTGTATTCCCTATAAAAACCTTTATCATCATCCATATGCTTATGCTAATATAATTTGGAGATCTCATTTTCCCTAGCTGTTTTATTAATCTTGTAATGTCTGCCCTACATGTCTTGTTATTTATCAATCATATAAATATATAACAAGCATTTATTTTAAAACCACAAAGTTAAACAGCTGTTTTTAGATGAATGTTTTGATTTAAAGTAGACCATTTACACAAAATTCTGAAACTGGTTATATTGTGAAACAAGAATATGGCATAATTTGCTTTGACGTTTATTTCATTTACATACTAACAACCTTACTAAATTGCGATTTGGCCAATTGAATAGGGCTCAATATAAGCACATAGCATATGTTTTTTACAGAAGTTGTTAGTTAATGAACTTCTATCCAAAAGCAAGGTCTTCACTAACTAAAAACTCCTGTAAAACAAAAGATGCTTTGTGTTTATATAGAGCCCTATTCAATTGGCAGAATCACAATTTGCTGAACATTTTTAGGCAGTTACTGTATTTTCAACAATGGTTGCAAATTATAAAAACTTAGAATACACTGTAATACCAGTACATAAGTAATTATATTTCAGTTCATTGTAGAATTATTTCTTTTTTGAGTATTTCTATAACTATTATGTGGTAGCATAAATCTGATCAGAGATGTTTTATATGTCTATACATTACCTTATTTCATTGATCCATAGTTAGGGGGCCAGTTACCTCACCATAATTGCTCTTCATGGTGTGAAAGAGCACAAGATTTTATGTTAAAATTATCTATTTTTTTCTTTAATTACACTTATAACATACATTTTTAGGTCTGTTTACAAACACACTGACTATTACATGATTAATGACATATGCCGACATCGGCTGGTGAAGCTCCGTGCAGAGAAAGATTTATACGTTTTCTTTGCTTTCAGGAATCCTACAACCCTGCAGTTAACCCACAAGTAACTTATTTAAGATATTCTAACACTCCTTGTAATGCACAGATGAATTTATAAAGTGTTAACTCTAGTTTTCCTTTGCTCTCTGCAGGGAGCTGACCTGTTGTCTGGCAGCTTGCCAGTGACACATGTAAACGTAGATTTAATTATTAAATAGCTCAGTGAAAAAAGCACAGATTTCAAAAATTCGAAAAGTTTTTTTAACATGCTGTTAAAAAATATTCCATAGGTGTGCTCCACATTGCACTGAATTAAGTGGCCTTTAAGTTTAGAAGGCTCTATTTTTTTTTGCCTTCTACTGTATATTTTACATAGTTACATAGTAAGATAGTAATTGGGGTTGAAAAAAGACTTTCAGCCCATCAAGTTCTACCTTTTAAGATCTCCTCTGATCCACAATATGATTAGTTGTTAATTAATTGATCCAAAATAAGTAAAAAAGAAAAAAAAACAAGTGACAAAAAATTCCTTCAAGACCCCAGATACTGGCAATCGGATTCCTCCCTGGATTAATACTCTCTCTTTAATTATCCAGGATAACCCTGAATGCCCTTTTTATTTATAAATAAATCCAGTCCCCTTTTAAAGTTATCTATCGAATCTGCTGTCACCATCTCCGTTGGTGGAGAATTCCACAGATTATATACACACATATATATATATATATATATATATATGCACTGGGGGGGGGGGGCAGCAAACTCAGGGATGTATAGATGAGTTATTGGTATCAATACTTACACACCATCCTATGTGTGTCAGGGTTCTAGAGGTGACGAATATATCTTAGATATTGGACCCTGCATCCATACTATACCATCATCTTTTGACAAACACTGTGGGACAGCTGCTATAACACTTTTTTTATTATTATTCATGCATTTTTATTGTCTTGTGTACTTATTTTAATATTCAAAAATACAAGTTATTTACACTGCTGATCACTAATTTGCCTTGGAGTGAAATCTGTAGACTATTTAACCCTGTATTGTACACTATTCCAGCAGGCTTTTTCCCTCTAGTACTGTCACTATTTCTTTTTTCTATAAAATCCAAAAAGACTACATCCACTGAGACATATTCTTGTATATTATCCCTTATTAACCCTTCTAAAAGCTTCCCCGCTACAGAAGTGAGGCTCACTGGTCTATAAATTCCCCGGATTTGCTCTTGCTCCCTTTTTAAATATAGGTATCACCTCTGTTTTTCTCCAGTCATCTGGTAGCGACCCTGTGCTGAGTGAATTTTGAAAAATTAAATATAACGGTTTGGCTATTACAGAACCCAGTTCCCTCAGTACACTTTTATATATCTTCTTTTATGTCTAAGTTCTATAGTATCTCGAAAATCTACAACATGAAACTATACAGGTAGATTAATAACTTTTGGAGTGGCCAGTTATGATTTCCATCTTCAAACTCATTATTTCCAAGACATTTGGTAAGATTACTATTTTTAGACGTTTACTATGTTTTGCAGAACTGTCAAATTTCTCTATGCTTCAAAATAATTATGATAATTTCTTGCAATGGATGTGGGATTCCTGGAACAAGCCTGGATTTCAGGGTTTTTGTGCAATTTAAAATGAAAGGAAAATGGGATTTTTGAGTGAAAAGACTCCAAAATAAAATTACATTTGTTTATTTTCTAAAGATATTTTCCAATTTAAGTGTTAAGTGTATGTATTTTGTTTCAGAAGAACAACAATACTGCATTTATTCATCATAGAAAATATTTTAGATGAAACATTTAGAAGAGTATTGTATAAATATTTAATTATCTTTAATTCATAAACAGTTAATGCATCATTATAGATTGTAAATCTAGTGTTATTGGTCCAGAATACAATTAGTTTCACATTGTTTTAGTAAATAATATGGTGATGAAAGAAAGGTTCTTATATTATACTAAATTTCAGGGAAGCCAATGTGATTATGGAATATAATGTATCTAAAATCTAAAGGAACAGACAACTTTTTGAAAAAAAATAATAATATATATGTGTGTGCATGTATGTGAAATTGTAAAAAAAAAATCTTTGTTTGTCCTACAATACAACTTGCTAGAGAAATGTCATCTTTAATTCTGTGGTTTGTATTTTAATGCAAGGTTAATATATAGGTTTACTGTTAGCTATGAATGTGGAAACAGCTACGTACATCAAAATGATGGTAGAGCAGATACACACTCAAATCCAGGACTAACAAATACTATAGTAAATACTAGGATGACAACTAGTGTTTTACACGCAACATTCCCCTCAAAATAGACATTTCTGTTACTGCAAGGAGCTCTATGAGCTTAACTTTACCTCCAAAATGATGGCTTAAATACAAATACAGTCTAAACTGTAATCACCATAGATTGTAAACTGTGAGGTGTCAGAGATGTCCAGAGTAGCCTAGAGACTGGTTATATCAGACTCAATGTTGATTACAATTTGTGCTTATTTTTAATGGCTCTACAATACTGGGTTAGTTTTAATGCAAAGTGCAATCTGAGCGCTCCAGAGGAACTAAAACTAATTACTCAACATGTCCTCCTATACCTTTGAAATTACTCATGAACCAGATTATGGCAATAGCAAGCTATGGAAATAATTGTGATATAAAATATAAGAAAGGAAGAATCTGCAATAGCATAATATAATAGTTTAATATTTATTTAAATTGTTGGTGAAGAAGACGTGGTACAAATCAAGTGTCGGTAACAATCAAGACCTCTTTCTTCCACCTGTAAAAATACAGCATGGATTAACCACCTGATTTCCATAAAGGATTTGGCTACACTGGTCTTTGTGACTTCCCAGCTTGACTAGTCAAATGTCAAATTACACCTATTCTTCTTTTTCTGAACTGGTTCTCAAACAAATGGCAAATTTATTTCAGTGTTGACTTGCTTGATCGGGGCCCCAGCTACGTGAAATAACTATTGGTTTTTTACACCTCTACTAATGCTCTTCGATGAGAGAGTGGATCACAGTTTAATTATCAAGAGTTTGCTCAGCATCATTTGGTGGCTAGAGCTTTTAGTCATGACAATTCCGTGGAGCTCTCTCCCCATAACAGTTTGAGAGTCTTCATCAGTGGACATTTTCAAAAATCTTAGAACTTATCTGTTTCCCGAAGGCTGTGGATAATATAATATCTGGGGTAGTTTGGTAAATCACTTTGACTCCATCTAGGAGAAAAGCGCAACATAAGCTATTTTTTTTTAATTATTATTATTATTATTGAAATTGCAACAAAGTGGTATTATAGATATGGATGAACCATACATTAAAAACGTGTAAGATCTCTAAAGATTGTTCTTATAATGTTTAAGTCCAAAGATTCCAAGGTGACACGTTTAATGCTCATTCACAGACTTTACTTGATTCTTCAGGTAAGTGTACAATACATGTATTTATATCAGTATTAAAATTCTTCCGTGTTGATTTTCTTAAATCTTGAAAACAATTAAACAGAATAAAATAAATCAGTGTTTAGAGTTTAAGGTTATTTTAATCTAATTTGTATATAGTGAAAATGGATGATAATTCTGTATGGTTTCTGAAACATCACAACAAGTGTCGTAAGTCAAAACTCACAGACACAGATAAATGGATACTTCACAGGGTAGTTGATTAATGGAATAAAGGTAAAGCAACACAAATTACCATATAATTGAATCAGCACTTGTTTGACCCGGTATTAAAAACACACAAAGATGCATAACCTGATGTAAGGAGCACAACACCTGCACCCTTCAGTAATGGAACAAGTGATATGGTCTAATGACTCATCTTTCACCCTATTTCCTACATGTGGATTGGTTTATGTTTGGAGAAATACAAATGATGCTTTGAAACCAAAATGTCTATTAACAACTGTTAAGCATGGTTGGAGACTGTAAAGTTATGGTAGCCATCTTGTGGGAGTCATTAGGTCTGGTGATTCCTCTGCATGGATGTATAACGGCCAATTAATATAAGTTTTATTTACAGAACCAAATGCCCCAATGATGCAAACTGTTCCCTCATGGTATTCCCATCTAGGATGATAATGTCCCAATACATAATGCTCAACAAATTCAAAAGTGGTTTCATGAAAACCAGGATGAAGTCAAAAACCTTCTATAGTCACCTCAATCACCAGATCTAAACATTGTTGAACCTTTATAGGAAGTACTGGAACACATAATAGGAAGTATGTTTCAACCTCCTTCTTTTCTAAAATAACTGGAGGCTTTTCTCATTTAAGGTTGGTACAATATCCCACCACTGCCTTGTAGTAGGAAAAACATTGTCTGCCCTGTACCAAGCTAAAGTTACCCTACATTTTTTTAATAAGTAATTACAGTATTAAAATTCCTGCCACAAAATTCATACATTTAGTATTAAATTAGTTCAGCAGTGTCCACTATTTCCTCACACATACATTCGAAATATACAACAGTGCATATTATTTATGTCTGAATAATATTTATATTTTCAACACATTGCATCTTAATTGTTGAAATTCTTTGTACATAGTCTTTACATTTGGATCATGTAAATGGTGGCAGAAAGAAATGTAATAAAAATCCATGAGACTTGGATTAAAAAGTCATAAAATATGCATTTAAAACAATCCTTTTTATGTTATATATTTATTATTTGGTATTTGTTAACTTTGGTTAAACTTAGAGCAGTACTTTTACTTTTAGTATGAGGAGTATGTAGAGTGTTACCAGTCCAGAATAATATATTTTTTAGGAGATTTTTCTGCAATTTATTAATTTAATTAGGAGGAATAGATGAATCTCCATATTACATATTCTAATGATCACAACACAGCCATTTACTGCCCATTGGTCCACATGGCAGTGCTTTTTCTATGGCAGGACCCAGCACCATATCACCATGTGGATCAATAGGAAGCTACTGGCCTTGCCGCATACATTAAAATATGCAATATGGAGATTCATAGAAGATTTGCTGCTTGCTTCCCATCCCACAGTGACATCCTCTTAGTGATTAATGGAAGGAGATACGCTCATATACGCTCATATGGCAGATCCCTAGAGGAGAGCAGTTAAAAATATTAAAGGGCTATTACAATGACCCACAAGCCCATCTCTTTGATGTTGAAATATATTTACAACAGGGCTTCCAAGAGAGTCTGCATTATAGTTTAAATGTTCTGGATAATTATTTCTGATTATGAAGTACTTACTTAGAGAAAAAGGTAGAACAATATAATTAATATTAATATAAAATCTCTAGGAATGTTTCTACTTTTTAAAGGAAAGTGAACATTTGCCTTTTTGGAAAGCCATACATGTACTATATAGTAAATCTGTTTAATATGCATGAGTTAAAACACAATAACATAGTTACATAGTTACATGGGGCCTCATTCTATTAGCGGCCGCAGCCGTTGCGGGGCCGCAAGGACCGTCCGCAAGCTATTCGGCTATTCTATTCCCTTACGGCCGGAGGCTCCGGCAGGCTTGCGGCCGGTGCCTTGCTATCTCTTGCGGCCGCTCGCGCCAGAGGAAATCCTTTGATCTAAAACGGCCGCAAGAGTTTCGGCCGTAAGAAATTCCTATTTGCAATTCAATTGCTCCGGGAACCCTCTCTGCAAGGCTAAAAGCGAGCAGCTGCTTACTTGCAGGAAAGAGGCACCAATTAAGCACATAAAATAGCTCAAATAAAGCCATCCTGCACTTTGAGAAGACTATAAAGGGATTTTAGGTGTTAGAAAAAATAGCACATAATTATCCTATACTCAAATCCGTAAAATATTTTATTTTTAATATCCGTAAAATATCCATGTAAAAAGTCCAGAGTGCTTGGAGCACCTCAGACCCGCCCACGCCGCAGCCGGAAAATAAACAGTTAATTTGAACTTGGGTTTGGGCTGATGTGCAAGCTTGAGAGGGGGTTCCTTTTAATCCTCATGTCCCCCAATATGATCCCTAGCATTTACAGAGCTGTACAGTGCAGGCTTGAATTTATTTTTGAGTTTTTATATTTCACAGCTTACGGCCGGTTCCAAGATATGCGGCCGGCCGTAAAAGGAGATCCTTGCGGGGCCGTATAATAGAATCGCGAGTTAACTGAACCCCCGCAAGGAATCGCAGCCTTACGGCCGATTTACGGCCGCTAATAGAATGAGGCCCATGGTAATTAAGGTTGAAAAAAGACTTTCAGTCCATCAAGTTCAACCTATCTAGATCTCCTCTGATCTGCAATATGCGGATTATTTATTATTAATTTGTTGATTAAATAATTACTAATAGTATAGTATTGGAGGATGAATAAAGAGTTAGTCCATCAAGTTCAACCTTTTTAGATCTCTATTGAATGAATTTAGAGTGGACTATTTATTATTAATTGTTAATTGATCCAGAGGAAGGCAAACAGAAAAAAAAAACATTGAAACTTTGCCAATTGTCTCATAAGGGGAAAAAAAGCAAAATTCCTTCCTGACCCCAGAAACTGGTGATCAAATTTCTCCCTGGATCAATATTCCTTCGCTAGTTATCTAGGATAGCCTTGAATGCCCTCTTTATTCAAAAATATATCTAACCCCTTTTTGAAGTTGTCTATCGAATTCGCTGTTACCACCTCCTTTGGTAGAGAATTCCACAGTTTAACCACCCTAACTGTGAAGAACCCTTTTCTTTGTTTAAGGGGAAATCTTTTTTCCTCTAACCTCAAAGGGTGTCCTCTTGTCAGTTGAAAATCTCTTGCTACAAAAAGTTCACTTGACAAAGCCTTATATGGACCCTGGATGTATTTAAATAAGGTAATCATATGCCCTCGTAGACGCCTTTTTTCTAGCGAAAATAAGTTTAATTTGGTTAGTCTTTCTTCATAACTTAGCCTCTCCATTCCCCTTATTAGTTTTGTAGCCCTTCTCTGTACTTTTTCCAGCTCTAAAATGTCTTTTTTATGAAGTGGTGCCCAAAATTGTACTCCATATTCCAAATGAGGGCGTACTAGGGCTTTGTATAGTGGCAGAATTATATTTGCTTCCCTTGCTTCTATACCCTTCCTCATACATGCTAATATTTTATTTGCCTTTGCAGCTGCTGCTTGGCTTTGAGCACTGTTACCTAGGTGGTTGTCCATTAGTACTCCCAAATCCCTTTCAATATCTGATACCCCTAGATTTTGCTCCATTAAGATTATAGATTGCATGGCTATTTTTTCCTTCCCAAATGCATAACCTTGCATTTATTTGTATTAAATCTCATCTGCCATTTAGCCGACCATTTCTCTAATTTATGCAAATCCCTTTGTAGGGAAAGTACATCATTATCTGATTTTATTACCTTGCACAACTTAGTGTAATCAGTTGAAAATTTCTTGCTACAAAAAGTTCACTTGACAAAGCCTTATATTGACCCTGGATGTATTTAAATAAGGTAATCATATGCCCTCGTAGACGCCTTTTTTCTAGCGAAAATAAGTTTAATTTGGTTAGTCTTTCTTCATAACTTAGCCTCTCCATTCCCCTTATTAGTTTTGTAGCCCTTCTCTGTACTTTTTCCAGCTCTAAAATGTATTTTTTATGAAGTGGTGCCCAAAATTGTACTCCATATTCCAAATGAGGGCGTACTAGGGCTTTGTATAGTGGCAGAATTATATTTGCTTCCCTTGCTTCTATACCCTTCCTCATACATGCTAATATTTTATTTGCCTTTGCAGCTGCTGCTTGGCTTTGAGCACTGTTACCTAGGTGGTTGTCCATTAGTACTCCCAAATCCCTTTCAATATCTGATACCCCTAGATTTTGCTCCATTAAGATTATAGATTGCATGGCTATTTTTTCCTTCCCAAATGCATAACCTTGCATTTATTTGTATTAAATCTCATCTGCCATTTAGCCGACCATTTCTCTAATTTATGCAAATCCCTTTGTAGGGAAAGTACATCATTATCTGATTTTATTACCTTGCACAACTTAGTGTAATCAGCAAAAATGGAGACACTACTTTCGAGTCCTACTTCTATGTCATTGATAAATATGTTAAAAAGGAGAGGACCTAATACTGAACCTTGAGGAACCCCACTTACCACATTAGACCAATCGGAGTATGTTCCATTCACAACAACCCCTTGCTTCCTGTCTTTTAGCCAGCCCTCGATCCATGAGCAGATATTTACTGCAATTCCTGTATCCCTTAGTTTGCTCACTAGTCTTCCATGTGGCACTGTATCAAATGCCTTTGAAAAATCTAAAAAGACTACATCCACTGAGTTGCCCTGATCCAAGTTCCTACTAACCTCCTCATAAAAACGAATTAGATTGGTCTGACATGACCTATCCTTCATAAATCCGTGTTGACTGCTACCTAATGTTTGTACTTTTTAAAGGAAAGTGAACATTTGCCTTTTTGGAAAGCCATACATGTACTATATGGTAAATCTGTTTAATATGCATGAGTTAAAACACAATAACAGTATACATTTTACTATTTATGGCACTAAAATGTTATTTGTGCTATGTACTACAGAGCCTTGTTGTTGCTGTGTCTTTCAGTCATGTCAGACACTCTGTGACACTATGGACCACAGAGCGCCAAGTACATCTTGTGTCCGGTTGTGCTTATCCATAAGGTTCTCTTGGCAAAGATATTGGAGTGGTTTGCCAGTTCCTTCTCCAGTGGACCACTATTTGTCTGAACGCTCTGCTATGACCTGCCCATCTTGGGTGACCCTTCATGGTTTAGCTCACAATGAAGGGACTTACACAAGCCCCTTCATTGTGGCAATGTAGCAATCCAAAGCAAGAGCCTTAACCCAAATCAATGATTTTTTTTTTGTCTGAAGCAAACAAAAGATTTAAGATCTAATAAGATCTAGTCTGGATCAAATGTCCCTTTTAACATAACAAATTCCCTTTTTAAGATAAAACTACATATTATATTTATATATATATATATATATATATATATATATATATATATATATATATATATATATATATATATAGAATAAATATAGTAGAATAAATTATTGCATGGTCTATATTTCCCTTCGTGGTGTTATGAAAAGGCTCAGCTTTAGCAATGGACAGGAATAACAACTACTGCAAGTTGGAAAAGAAAACAATACATTAGGGGAAAGGATGAATTATAGGATGTTTTGACATGTAGTTAAGATCATTAGTCAATCAAGTGTGTGGGAGCCATGCAGATTTTGTAGATGTAGTGGAAAAAGCATATTAGTCTGTCATTTGTAAAATTTTGTAATTAACTTGAAAGAAACAAAAATCCGGCTTCTTGTCCATATCAAGAATTATATTAAACCAAACACTTAAAACTAAATGACTGAAGAACAACCGAAGACGATAAAAATTCAGTAGCTGAGAAAAATGTGATGTTACTTTTCCACAATAACTGTAAAAGCTAAACATTGTTCAATGATGTTGTTGGTTGTAATATTCTTGACTATTATTTCTCCAATTCTAAAAAAAAGTTTTATATTACAAGAACACTGGAATACAATATTTCTAGATATAATATATAGTTAAAGGATATCAGCTGTAAGTTTTGTAGGAATGTTAGTACAAATGATATGAACTCATTTTTTAGATTTTCTATATCAATAAACACTTTAATACCCTTTTATTTTCTTGTCTCTTCAATGCCCTCTTGGATCCTTTTAAAGGGAGAATATATTGTAATTGCCTGTTGAAATTTATCTATTAAAAAGTTTCCTAGAGAGTCTTATATATTATAAAAATACTTGGGACATTAAAGCCTGATGTTGCAGTTTATACAGAGACAAAAAGGTAAGCTTTTTATTACATATGCCAAAGTACTGTATATTGGTTTTTCTGTATATCACAGAGTAATAAACAAAGTGAATGACAATAATATTTATTATTACCAAAGATAAGTGATTACGGTACTATTATTAATGTATAAGATGTTATAATATTTAGCTGCACAGTGGAAAAAGTGGAAAAATAATGGGTATTTATAATCTAGGCAACTCCAGAGCTTAATTTTGAACATAAATTCCCATTGTATAAATACTAGATTAAATAAATGGTTGTCTATAGTGTATATTTAATCAGCAAGTGATATTGGTCAATACAGTTACAACACGTTACATCCTCCAAAGAGGTATTACAAGACATGTCTTTGTTAATTACCCAGTCAGGTCACCATAGCATTATTGTCACTAATTGCTACTGCAGGTAAAATAGGAAAATGATACCTTAGGCAAAATTAATGGATTACTGCATGGTTGTATTTACATGTAGCTAAATTCATTAGTTAAACAAGTGTGTGGCAGAGCCATGCACAGTTTTTTAGGATTTAGTGAAAAATTGTATTAGTCTGTCATACTAAAAAATAGATTTTTCATCCTTACAGTTTACCAAGACTCGTATTGTAATGTGATGGTTTTGCTATATGCTACAGAGACATAACCCAAGTGAATTACAGTAGTATTTATTATTTAGTTCCTTATTTTGCGGCACGTTGGGAGACAGATGTTTTCTAAATGTGTTCATAAGAGCTCACAAATAAAGATATAGGCATTTAAACCAAAAAGTTTCAGATCAAGTCAGACCCAAATAGTACTGTAACCTAGCAATTTCTACTGCTTCTTTTTAAAACACCACTGTAGTTCAAGAAAACAAACATCAAGCATTATTTATTATTAGTTAAAAAAAATAGCTTTATAACTTTTTATCTGCTTAATTATTTTCTTCTTAAAGTTTTGAAATGTAAGTAATTTTTCTCATTGTACAGTGGTCCTTTAACAAAAAAATCAGATAAAACATACTTAAATATAATATAAATTATTAAATAATATATATTTCTGTTGTTACAGGAATCTTCATTGTCAGCAAGCAATACTGGTCAAGACAGCTACATGTTCCACCATCTCAAGAGAAATCAGAACAGAAAATAACAAATATATCTTTGTTAATTCCCCAGTCAGGTCACCAAAACACTAATTATCATCACTGTAACTAATTGTTTCAAGCTACTGCAAGTAGGAAAAGAAACCGATACCTTAGGGAAAAGATTACTTCATGGTTATTATGACATGTAGTTAAGTTCACTAGTCAACCAAGTGTGTGGGAGAGACATGCACAATTTGTGGATGTGGCAGAAAAAATATATTAGTCTGTCATTTGCAAAACTGTGATGAGCTTGAAAGGCAAAAAAATAATAATAATAACCAAATAAAAAGTAAGTCACTGAGTACATTGGTCTTTTATTTTCACTTTATTTTTAAAGCAAAATGGTATAAATGTGATTGTTTTAGTCAATTTACAAAAAAGTGTCATAATAAAGGGACATTAGAAACCATAATTTGAAAATAAAGCATAATAGGTCACTTTAAAATTAAGGAAAATGATTAAGTTAAAAAATGAAACTGAATCTTAGAAATCTAGAATGATCCTCCTATCTAAACTGGCCAGCAATAGAGCCATGTACCAAGTGGGAGATCTCAGAGTCCAGAAGGACGGTGGCACTTCTGCCCACGTAGAGAAGGGTGAGAGAAAAAATATCAGTGGTCTACCTCTTGCAGCTTTTGGGATAACTAAATGTCACAATAGTGGCTTATATATAACATATTGAACCTGCGTTGATTTTTTTAGTAACAGATTATGTTGTTTTAACACATAGTTATATTTATTAGCTTTTTTATATTTATTTGATAATTAGTCATTAAATAAACAACCTCTGTTGGATGAGCACTATACTGGTCCGTTAAATAAAGTAACATAAATTCCTACTGGTATAGCAAATGGTGACATTTTTTTCCTAAGCAAGCAGCCAGACAGTCCTGATACCCGTGGCCACTAACACTTCAGTGTGTATTAGTCTCACCTAGCTGTTTAAAAAGCACCATCTTGCTTGTTATGGTTATTTCATCCTTACATTTGCACTGTTCATGTTGAATGATTCATTAGGTGTGATTGAGCTTGGCTGTTCTTTTCTGTATTAAACTTCTTGCTTGGTTTCATGTGCAGCATTATAGCAGTTTTTGGCAATGTTATTATGCAAAGCTTTCACTGGCACCCCAAGGCTCCAGACATGCATGTTTTATGGTACACAAAAAAACAACAAAACAGTTTAGTAGTAAACACTGCAACCTGTAGTATAACCGCCTTTCCCCCTGTTCCCCCTCACCCTGAGTCTTTTCCACCTCTTCGTCATGCCTCTTCACCCCATTTCCCTCCCCTGTGTATCTTCCCCCCTCCTCTCCCTCCCATGTGTCTCTCCCCCCTCCTCTCCCTATCCTGTGTCTCCTTTACCCCTCCTCTCCCTCCCTTGTATCTCCTCCCTCCCCTGTATTTTTAAATCTCTCTCCCTCCCGTGTCTCTAACCCCCTCCCCTGTGTCTCTTTCCCTCCTGTGTCTCTTTCCCCCCTCTCCCTCCCCTGTGTCTCTCACCCCCTCTCTCTGCCCTGTGTCTCTTTCCCCCTGTTTCCCCTCACCCTGTGTCTTTTCCACCTCTTCCTCATGCCTCTTCCCCCCATTTCCCTCCCCTGTGTATCTTCCCCCTCCTCTCCCTCCCATGTGTCTCTTCCCCCTCCTCTCCCTCCCCTGTGTCTCTTTCCCCCCTCCTCTCTCTCCACTGTGTCTCTTCCCCACCTCTCCCTCCCGTGTCTCTTTCCACCTCCCCTATGTCTCTTTCAACCCTCTCCCCCCCTTTGTCTCTTCCCCCCAGTGTCTCTTTCAACCCTGCCCCCCGTGTCTCTTTCCCCACCTCTGCCCCGTGTCTCTACCCACCCCTCTCATCCCCTGTGTCTCTTCCCCGTGTCTCTTTCCCCCCTCTCCCCCATGTCTCCTTCCCCTCTCTCCCCCATATATCTTTCCCCCCTCTCCCTCCCATGCTCCCTCTTTCCCCTTCCCCTGTGTCTCTTTATCCCCCTCTGTCTCTTTCCACCTTCTCCCTCTGTGTCTCTTCCCCCTCTCCCTTTGTGTCCCTCCCCCCGCATCTCTCCTCTCCTGCTGTGTCTCTTCCCCCCTCCCTCTGTGCCTCCTCCCCCCTCTCCACCTGTGTCTCTTCCCCCCCTCTCCCTCTGTGTCTCTTTCCCCCTCTCCCTCTGTGTCTCCTCCCAACCTCTCCAACTGTGTCTCTTCCCCCCTCTCCCTCTGTGTCTCTTCCCCACCTCTCCCTCTGTGTCTCTTCCCCCCTCTCCCTCTGTGTCTCTTCCCCCCCTTCTTCGGGTCTCTTCCCCCCCATTTCCCTCCTCTGTGTATCTTCCCCCCTCCTCTCCCTTCCTTGTGTCTCTTCCCCCCTCCTCTCCCTACCCTGCATCTCTTTCCCCCTTCCCCCTCCTCTCCCTCCACTGCGTCACTTCCCCACCTCTCCCTCCCCTGTCTCTTTCCACCTCCCCTGTGTCTCTTTCCCCCCTCTCCTCCCCTTTGTCTCTTTCCCCATCTCCCCCCATGTCACTTTCAACCTTGTCCCCCCGTGACTTTTTACCCACCTCTCCCCCCTGTGTCGCTTCCCACCCCTCTCCTCCCCTGTGTCTCTTCCCCGTGTCTCTTTCAACCCCTCTCCCCTGTGTCTCCTTCCCTTCTCTCCCCATGTCTCTTCCCCCCTCTCCCTCCCATGCTTCTCTTTCCCTGCCCCCTGTGTCTCTTTCTCCCCCTCTGTCTCTTCCCCCCTCTCCCTCTGTGTCTCTTCCCCCTCTCTCTCTCTGTGTCTCTCCCCCCGTGTCTCTCCCCCCTCCTGCTGTGTCTCTTCCCCCTCTCCCTCTGTGCCTCCTCCCCCTCTCTCTGTGTCTCTTCCCCGGCTGTCGATCTGTATCTCTGCCCCCTCTCCCTCTGTGTCCCTTCCCCACCTCTCCCTCTGTGTCTCTTCCCCCCTCTCCCTCTGTGTCTCTTGCCTCCCTCCCTCTGTGTCTCTTACACCCCCTCTCCCTCTGTGTCTCTTACCCCTCCCCTGTGTCACTTCCCCTGTGTCTCTTTCCCTCCTCTCCCTGTGTCTCTTTCTCCCCTCTCCCTGTGTCTCGTTCACCCCCTCTCCCCCTGTGTCTCTTCCCCCTCTCTCTCTGTGACTCTCCCCCCGCGTCTCTCCCCCCTCCTGCTGTGTCTCTTCCCCCTCTCCCTCTGTGCCTCCTCCCCCTCCATCTGTGTCTCTTCCCCCCTCTCCCTCTGTGTCTCTTCCCTTCCTCCCTCTGTGTCTCTTTCCCCCCTTTCCCTCTGTGTCTCTTCCCCCTCACCCCTGTGTCACTTCCCCTGTGTCTCTTTCCCCCCTTTCCTGTGTCTCTTTCTCCCCTCTGTCTCTTCCCCCCTCTCCCTCTGTGTCTCTTCCCCCTCTCTCTCTCTGTGTCTCTCCCCCCGTGTCTCTCCCCCCTCCTGCTGTGTCTCTTCCCCCTCTCCCTCTGTGCCTCCTCCCCCTCCCTCTGTGTCTCTTCCCCGGCTGTCGATCTGTATCTCTGCCCCCTCTCCCTCTGTGTCCCTTCCCCACCTCTCCCTCTGTGTCTCTTCCCCCCTCTCCCTCTGTGTCTCTTGCCTCCCTCCCTCTGTGTCTCTTACA
Source organism: Discoglossus pictus (assembly GCA_027410445.1). Classification (NCBI taxonomy): domain Eukaryota; kingdom Metazoa; phylum Chordata; class Amphibia; order Anura; family Alytidae; genus Discoglossus; species Discoglossus pictus. Next base: position 265,500,090 of record CM050165.1, on the reverse strand, counting down.
CCCCCTCTCCCTCTGTGTCTCTTACCCCTCCCCCTGTGTCACTTCCCCTGTGTCTCTTTCTCCCCTCTCCCTGTGTCTCGTTCACCCCCTCTCCCCCTGTGTCTCTTCCCCCTCTCTCTCTGTGTCTCTCCCCCCGCGTCTCTCCCCCCTCCTGCTGTGTCTCTTCCCCCTCTCCCTCTGTGCCTCCTCCCCCTCCATCTGTGTCTCTTCCCCCCTCTCCCTCTGTGTCTCTTCCCTTCCTCCCTCTGTGTCTCTTTCCCCCCTTTCCCTCTGTGTCTCTTCCCCCTCCCCCCTGTGTCACCCTGTGTCTCTTTCCCCCCTTTCCTGTGTCTCTTTCTCCCCTCTCCCTGTGTCTCTTTCCCCCCTCTCCCTGTGTATCTTTTCCCCCTCTCCCCTGTCTCCCCCCCACCCCTGTCTCTTTCCCCTATTTCCCCCCTCTCCCTCCCATGCGTCTCTTTCCCCCTCCCCTGTGTCTCTTTCTCCCCTTCTCCCTCTGTGTCTCTCTCCCCCTCTCCCTCTGTGTCTTTCCCCCCCCTCTCCCTCTGTGTCTCTTTCCCCCCTCTCCCTCTGTGTCTCTCCCCCCTCTCTCTCTGTGTCTCTTCCCGTGTCTCTCCCCCTCCCTCTGTGTCTCTTCCCCCCTCTCCCTCTGTGCCTCTTCCCCCCTCTCCCTCTGTCCTTCCCACCCCCTCTCCCTCTGTGTCTCTTCCCCCTATCCCTCTGTGTCTCTCCCCCCCTGTGCCTCTCCCCCCTCTCCCTCTGTGTCTCTTCCCCCTCCCTCTGTGTCTCTCCCCCCACCCTCTGTGTCTCTTCCCCCCTCCCTCTCCCTCTGTGTCTATTCCCTCTCCTTATGCGCCAATGCGCGGCTCACGTTGGGCAATGCGCATGCGCATTATTCGATCGCCTTTGCGATTGGATCGTTGTCAAACTGCGATTCGTCGCAAGCGTGATGACAAATCGCAGTTTGACAATTATAATATGTGATGGACCAAAAATATATTTACATACTATGGGCTTGCTGCAACTTTCCCAATAGAAGGCAATTTTTACATCCATTCCTGTACCTAGCTCTTATTTTTTAACTATTTTCTTTTATATTATTTTTATTTGTAAGAGCTATGTCTTGCAGTGCTATTTAATTTTTATGAATACTAAACAAAATTTCCAGGTTCTAAATTCTTGGCCTTCTTACTTGTTTTTCTTTTTAGCTACCCCAATATAAAATAACTACATGGTACTGCAAATGTATTTATTTAGTGGAGATTTTGTATAAAAAAGCTTTGTGATTCTTCAAACACGCTCATAAAAAATATATTCATACTTATTTTCATATTTATGTTAGTGGCTTGCAAACAAATCTATCAAATACTGTAAGCAAAGCCAACTATATCAGAGAATATTGTTTCAATTTTGTATTTGGTAAACATGGAATCAAATGAAAGAATGTGTTTGGTGGTTAATGTCGAGGTGGGATATGTCAGATTTTTTTCTGTTTGCCTTCCTCTGGATCAATAAACAATTAATTAACAATTAATACACATATAACAAAGGTCAGAGGAGATCTAAATAGGTTAAACTTGATGGATTAAAAGTCTTTACCTGAAATGTGCGTTTCCATGGAGTATTTTCAGAAGCTTGGTTGGCAATGGCACAGTGGAATAGCTAGGGCTTTTGCCGCTTGAGGCTGTTCATGATATTGCCACCCCCCAATGCAAACATAATATATATATATATATATATATATATATATATTATATATTTAAATAAAATATATAATATTTTATATATATATATATATATATATATAGAGAGAGAGAGAGAGAGAGAGAGAGAGAGAGAGAGAGAGAGAAATCCTTTCTCTCCCTCCCCCTTCTCTCTCTATGCCCTTCTCTCTTTACCCTCTCTCTTTCCCTCTCTCACTCAACTCTCTCTCCATGTCTCTCTCCCTCTTCCCCTCCCTTCTCTCTCCCCCTCTCCCTGCCTCTCTCTCCCCCTTTCCCTATCCCTCTCCCCCCTCTCTATCTCTCCCTCTTTCTCAATCTCCCTCGCTCTCACATGGGCGGTGGGAGGCAAGTGGAGGCATTTTTGCCGCCCCCCAAAGAGGTTCCGCACGGGTCGCACAGCCTCCCCCCCCCCCAGCTACGACACTGCAATAGCATAATAACCACAGACACCATAGGCAGATTATACTTATGTTTAGTTGTATTGTCAAGTGCTGATTTACGAGATGAATCTTTTAACTGAATAGGGATATTATCTCATTCTATGGTTCCTCAGGTTAACATGAAAGGCTTTATTTGTTTATTTTAACATTTACAAATTACTTCACACATCAATACATTATCAAGATACATGAATAAAACTATATATATATAATAAAACACATATTTTTATATTCGGTAATGACAAATAGGGTTCCCTTGTGGTCAGTGGTTAGGATTCGGTGCTTTCACCACTGAGACCTGGATTTGATTCTAGTCAGGGAACCTAATGGTCACACCGCTCTGAAGCCATGCAGGGTGGGCCTGGTTAGTACTTGAATGGGAGACCACCTGGGATTACCAGGAGCTGTATGCTGTGGCCCACTGGAGAAGGAACTGGCAACTCACTCCAGTAACCCTGCCATCAAAACCAAGTAGATCAGTATGACCATGGACATAAATATGTGCCTGGTGTGTAACGGGCCATGAGGTGATAGAGAATCAGAAATCAGAAACAACTGAACGACGGGGGGGAAAAAAAATACAAATAGCAATATACTTCCTTATTAGAGGAAGAATACTACAGAAATGCAAATTATTCCTTTATAGGATGTGATTACAATAAAAATAACCATTTAGATAATTGCCAAATATTATTAACTATTAGTTTCCTTTGCTCCCTGGAAGTAGGTCAGCATTCTATGGAGGTAAAACATTGTAAATTATAAAAATATATTTGTGATACTGTGGCTAGCTATGCAATACACAAACAATAGTTTTGGATACTGAGTGATTAGTACAGACAAAGCCAAAATATATCCTCCTAGAACCATACAACCATGTTGATGGAAATAACAAAATTATGAATAAAACAGACACTAACAAAGTTAAATACAAAGGATAGGAAAATCCTGGATTCCCTTTCAGTTTTCTTTTCTCTCTCATTACCCTTGCTTTTTTATTTGCCCTCTTGTTTCCCTTATAATATACAATAGATAGATAGATAGATAGAATGTGATGAGAGGCAAGACATCTATGTGAGCCTTTAGATAGAGCTGAGCTGTATGTTCAGTCTAGAAAGTGTAAATTGAGCTGCAACTCAATCAGTGATTGAACCTGAAATCAGGCAGCAAGGGATTTAAGAGGTCTACAGACAGAATAAATGTGTCCTTTTTTTTGTGAGCCTGGGATTGGTGAGAAAAATACTGAAAGTGGTTTATATCTGCTGGAAGCTGCAACTGCCAGGAGAGAGGTCTTGTTGCAAATATAGATGCACCAGCGTTTGGGGATTGCTAAGGCAAACATCCTGGAGACTGTATTTGGAGAAAATGGAAACACAAACCCTGAAGAAACCTACAACAGAAAAGGTACAATTTAAAGAGAAGGTATGTTTTTACCCCATGGAGAAGTCTGTTTGTCAAAAGAAAAGAGCACACATCAAAAAGCGTGTTAAGGGACCCTGAGGTGGGGTTATTGAGATAGGTGGACTTCATCCAATTAAAAACTTAATCTGAAGAATACCAAAATAAATATTGAGTTGATTGAGTGGCGAGAACTGGTTTCTTTTACCTGGGAAATGTCTGCTTATAAGGAATAATGCTAAAAGCAGCATCTGAAGAATACCTGAGAAACAAGTATTTTTCAAAGTGAATTGAGTAGAGAGAACTGTTTTTTTTGGGAGACAAGAAGCAACTCCAGGGCTAGTCAAGGTGTTAAAGGAATTTAGTTTAGTCATATACAGTACATAGATGCTTAATTTGTGTTGCTGAAGTAAGCCATTTACTTTAACAGACCACAAAAGTTCCAACATGTGCTAGATAGAGAGTGAAAAAGTTAGTGGAAAAATTGTTCTACTTCATTTAATGCTGAATACATGGAGGTGTGATAATTGAACTCAGGCTATTTCAGTGTGTTGCTTCTGCCTGAATAAGTAATGAGCTCTGTATCGCATGGTAAGTAATGAAAATTATTTAGGGTTAGGTGTAGATGCTTTGAATCAGGCAATGGCTAAGTAATTTGTAACTACATGTAACTACTCTAGCAGCACAAGTAGCAATAGATCAGATGTCACAGTAGCTAAGGATGCAGTCTATGGTGGTGAAAGTCCTGGATTCAAATCCCCATGAAAGTCACTTTATTTTCTTTACAGTATAAAAATAAGAAATATGTCCTTAAGTTATATAATAAAGCATACGGATGTGAGTGCCTGGACGATAAAGATGTCTGAGCTCAGTAGAACTGACACATTTGAATTGTGGTGTTGGAGAAAACGGATTAGAGTCCCTTGGGCTGCAGGAAAATCCATACTACAGGAATTGTTTACTGGAAGGTATGGTCATGAGGTTAATGCTCTAATATTTTGGCCATATCATGAAAAGACCGGATACCCTAGAGAAGAATCTGAAGCTGAGAAAGATTGAAAACAAACAGAGGACAGCAGGTGCAGAGATGGATAGATAAGGTCATTGAGGCAATGGACATGAGCTTGATGGATCTCAGAGGGGCTGCAGCTAACAGATGTGCCTGGAGTGTTGCGTTCCACAAAGTCACAGAGAGTTGTACATGACTGGACAAAGAAACAACAAAATATTTGTTTTTTGCAAACAAAACATTTTTTTAAATGACTTTGGTAACATTTAAGGTGGTTTCTCTTAAATAAGTAAGTATTATTTGGCCATGCTCTTGTGTGTACTTTATCTTGGTCAATTCATGAGCAATTTTCCAAATGTAAAGTCATTTTACATAGGATTTTTCACGCTCTAACTGATGGTGCAGAAAACATATGGCAACTTTTGTAGCCCTTTAACGTTTTGGGGACTTTTTATTAAAAAAGATAAATATACACTTGGAACCCAGTATTTTGCTTTCTCTCACTTTTGACAAGATGTTACTATGTCCATATTACTATTTCACAATCGACTTTGATAATTTGAACAATAGTGAATTGAATGTCTTATTTCATGAAACAGCTGTGACCATGAAATGTATCAAAGTGGCCAGTCTGCACATTTCAGAATTATTAAATGTATCAAGTCTGAATCTTTATTGCTAGCACATCATAAAGTTTGACCGATTATAACCTTTTATAAATTAATCAGAATTTTCATTACCACATACTGTATATTAATATAACCAGTGGCAGAGCTAGTGCATGGGGCCCCCGGTGCAAAAAAAGTGAATCCATTCCGAACGGCAGGATGAGTTCCAAACAAGCATTTCCCATAGGCATCAATGTAAGTGGAAATAATCTGTTCCGGACCCCAGATTGTTCACATTTTAGTTTGAACTGATGGTCTTGTTTTTGGATACAAAATCTTAAAATTAAACAGACATAAATAAAAAAACAATACTTACATCAAATAACAGAGAACTTTACTTCACTTTAACTGTACACAAGGGCCCAATAAGATGGTGACAATGTAGAGGAGGAGACGAAGAAGAGAGGTTATTGCTTGGAACTCTGGTTCTTGTAAACACAGGCTCTTACAGACACAGGCTGCACATTGGCACTTACAGACACAGGCTATACATTGACTCTTACAGGCACCAGATGCACATTGGCGCTTACAAACAGGCTGCAGATTGAGAATTACAGGCACAGGCTTCACATGGGCTCTTACAGACACAGGTTGCACTTGGGCTCTTGCAGACACAAGCTGCACATTGGTTCTTAAAGGCACAGGCTGCACATTGGCTCTTATAGGCACAGGCTGCACATTAGTTCTAACAGACACAGGATGCCCATTGGCTCTTACAGACACAGGCTGCACATTGGCTCTTACATGCAAGGGCTACACATTGGCTTTTACAGATACAGGATGCAGATTGGCTTTTACATAGACAGCACTTGAGCTCTTGCAGACACAGGCTGCACTTCCATCGGGGGCAGCAGGAAGGCCCTCCCCTGTGTCTCTTCCACATATGATTAGGTAAACAATGTAAATGAAAATGTAATTTATCAATGCTGTTGTACTGCTTGAAACCATGAACAGTGAATAAAAAAAAACTAAGGGTCTCATTAAATTCCAAGCCCGTAATTACCTTCAAACAGCCCGCAAGTCAGCGGGTTAGAAATTTGCAACAGTTACAGCTTTAATTGAACTACATGGCCGAAAGCCAAAATCGTAAACCATGAACCCGTAAATAGCATCCTGTAAGTAGCATTGCAGGGCATGATCATGATCAATTAAGCAAGCCCATAAGTATAGATTTAGAAACAGCCAATAGTAAATGAGACCGTCATCATGACATCAGTAAAACATGGCGTTTAAAAGTAAATCAATTAGCGCTTAGAGGTCTGATATGCGATCGGGCTCACAGTCCAGTTATTTAAAGATCAATAAAAATGAATGAACAACTGTTATAGTCCATGTGGGGGACCTGATATGTATTAGCTCCTTGATTCTCGAGATTGATGTAACACATAAAAAAAAACTGAAAATAATATTTTTTTATTGCAGATTTGCGAGCTTGAGACTATTGTGTAGTTAATTCTAATGTCTTTCATCGCTTTTCACTCGCAACATTACTGTGCTCAGCCCACATCTGTAAATCCTATCTTGTTCGGAAAAGATTTCTTTCAGTGTAGAAGAATGTGTTCACTCATACATAACACCAAACCAGACATTTCACTTACATGAGACAAAGCTCTAGGATCCAATATAAAGTGAGAATGTTATCATTATTATAATGAGCAAGAATAAGTGCAAATAACTAGTACATCTGTGTTCACATTTGAATGTCTAAAACAAGTTAAAATACTTGCTTCCAGTTCAGAATTCTGAGAACAGCAGTTATTACACTGCATTCTGGGAAGCTGAGCAGGGACATGCAAATGTGACCACAAATGCCTCGCTCTTCAATCCATAAACCATAAACCATTTCACACAATATATATATATATATATATATATATATGTATATATATACATGTATATATATATATATATATATATATATATATATATATATATATATATATATATATATATATATGTATATATATATATATATATTCCACAATAATCATTTAGTGTATGGTGAGCACAAAAGTGAGAAAAGCTCTCCACCGTACAAAGTACAGAAAACGAATAATACATTAATAAGCCCATTTGCATGTCTAAAAGGCGGGGACATGCAAATGAGAATACAATGTACCTCACTCTTTTAATCCAAAAATAGCAACTTTATACATTGCTTCCTTAAAGCATATGCCCGCTGTATTAAACAGCTTTTAAGCAAAGCATCGGGTTGGATTTTACACAAACCAAGAATCACTCATATACAGGCCTGTTTCAAGCTTTTGGCTATCATCAGTATGAGGTAGATTCTGGTTTGTGCAATAGATTTTGTAGGATTGGGTATTCCACAATAATCATTTAGTGTATGGTGAGCACAAAAGTGAGAAAAGCTCTCCACCGTACAAAGTACAGAAAACGAATAATACATTAATAAGCCCATTTGCATGTCTAAAAGGCGGGGACATGCAAATGAGAATACAATGTACCTCACTCTTTTAATCCAAAAATAGCAACTTTATACATTGCTCCCTTAAAGCATATGCCCGCTGTATTAAACAGCTTTTAAGCAAAGCATCGGGTTGGATTTTACACAAACCAAGAATCACTCATATACAGGCCTGTTTCAAGCTTTTGGCTATCATCAGTATGAGGTAGATTCTGGTTTGTGCAATGTATAAAGTTGCTATTTTTGGATTTAAAGAGTGAGGTACATTGTATTCTCATTTGCATGTCCCCGCCTTTTAGACATGCAAATGGGCTTATTAATGTATTATTCGTTTTCTATATATATATACATATATATATATATATATATATATATATATATGCTTTTTTTATTGTATTTTAGAGCTGTACTGTCTCTTTAACTACTACTTGGGCAATCAGCAATGGTTTTAAAACCATTTGTGAGTGTTGTTTAGTACCAATCATTTTTCCTTCAGATTTTTTATTTTACAGCACTGCCCTGATTTGCGAGTAATCCATAAAGTCTGATTAGAATAGGGTATTTATGTAAAAGTCTAACAGAGTAACCCGTAATGTTTCAGCAGTGCAAAAATAAATGAAAAAGTTTGCAGTTATTTGTGGCTTTGTCTTGCCGCAGTTACTTGTAGTAGTTGTCTCGCAATGTCTCTGTGATGAGTGAGTAGAATAGTTTAGTAGTTTTACTTTGCTTGTAAACATAATGTCAATTGTGATATAGGGGAATAGAATATAATAGAATACAAGCACCCTGTAAAAGTCTATACACCAGTAGTTTTAAAATCTGTTTAGTGTTCCCCAGAGAACTCAACAGTTAGGTATAGAACTATATAGGTATAGGAAATGCTATTGGTGCCTTCAAAACTTCTAAACACTGTTTGCTTTACCTGCATTTATACAGTATAACATAAATCCAGGGCTGTCTGGGGTCCATTAGGAAAGGGTTGGCTAACAAAGCAGTAGTCTATGTTTGCTTCAACAAAGTAAAGGGACATTGAAAGCATTTTTCTTTATTGCATCTGAAAGAGGTTATTTGGCAATGTACAACTTATTTTATTTTTTAAATGAAGCTCTCAAAGCGGAAAAAAACCATAATTCAAATGTTTAATGATCTGGATGCTTGCCCTTGTTAGCCAATGAGCAGTAATATAGATATATGACTTATACTTATCTGCTCATGAGATGTACAGATGTACTTATGCTCTGAGCATTTCCTGTTAGTTTCAATGAAGTTTAAACAGGTTTTACTTTATATTGCAAAACACAACTTTGATAATGTATAAAGCATGGTCTGTTAAATGCATGAAAAAAATGGTGTCCCTTTAAGCTTTTTGCATTGATTTCCCATGGCATATTAAACACAAATGGAAAAAAAGCTGTAATGTATTACTGTAGTCAAGAGAGAATTCAGGCATTTAGAGAGAACTTGTAATTTATGGTCTCTTTGGCACCTGAGAGCTTCTCATTTTTTTTACCATCAATTCAGTTTATTAGCCGGCAGAATTGAAGATAACATTGAAAAGTATGTAAATACTTAACACTGAGTGCAATTAAAGATAATGATGTAGAATTTAAAACAAAGCAATGATACAATAGTAAGATTAGCATCAAACAAAAAAAGTTTATTACAACTTCTTAAGTTGATTTTGACTGTTCTAGATGGTGGCACAAAGCATTGTAAAAAAACAACATTATTGATACTGACATAAAAGTATAAATAGAAAAAGTTTTACATTTTTTTTTTTATTATACCTAGAGTGGCAAGTTTAAAGAAAACCCACCACTTCAAAGATCACAAGTCTCATTAAAGGCAAAATGCAAAGCAAATATATTTTTACTTTTAATGACATCACAAATTGAATCATCTTACAGTTTTCTCATCATTTAGTTGCCAGGAAGAAGTCTAACAAAAACATACAATTATTTGTAATCTTTTCATCTAGTTTTTCAAGAATTGTACTATAAAAAGCACACTTTGCATCAGTTTACAATCAATTATCTTAATAATCTGTTATATAAACAGAGCTTTTGTAGATGTGAAACAGCCAATTTATTTTAATAATTTTCTGCAGTTGCATTTTTATTTTTACATTCATTGCAAGCTTTGCTCTTTCTGCCAAAATGATTCATACACAAAATTTGCAGCATAAGCATAATAAAAATGCCAGCAATTGATTCAGTCTGATGAAGGTCCAAAGGCAAACTAGCAATAACCTGCAATAAACCCAGTTTGTAAAGAAAAAAACAAGAGGTGGATATGGCTTCATTTGCTTAGCAATTAAATAATATTGTTGTTCCTCCACACTAGCTAAGCACTGGTGTGCTAGTATTTTTCCTCTATATTAATAACATTAATAAAGTCATAACCTAGACCAGTGATGGGCAGCCTATTTAACTTGAAGGGCCTCATATGCAGTCTCTGAGCCTTAAAAGATCATAAAAATGCTTTCAACTTTTTTATTTTACTCAAAGCAAAAAATTAAAATCACTGCAAGCAACAAATGTATTGATAAAGAAGCATAGATCATCAAGAGAAATATTTTAAGAGCACAAATGAGTTTGCTACTTTTAAAAACATATAATGGACTGTGTATTGTTGAAAAGGGGCATGCGATCTCACTCCAGATCACAGGTTGGGAGCCACATGGGAAGTCCCTGGACTGCTTTTTGCCCAACACTGACCTAGACAAAGATTCCGAATGTGACACACAGTAGACAGTGTACGTATAAAAGCACTTTCAGATCAAAACGGCTCAAAAGAAACATATAGGAAAAAAGAAAGGAAAGAAATACTATGAAAAGAGGGAACAATTATTAGTAACAAAAAATAGGAATGGATGAAGCCCAATAAGCTCACTTTAGAGCTCACTTTAGTTCTACCATAAGTTGCTCTTTTTTGTTAACCCAGTATAGAACTGCTATAGTTTGATTTGGCTCTTGTTCTTTTCAACATGTTCAGTGGCACTGCTCAGAATCTAAATTGGCAACATAGCTTTAGTATGCCAGTGGACAGTAAATACAAAGTGTGTGTATGTACATGGCTAATACCTCAGGCTACACTGCTCCTTACTACTAATTTGTGTTCTAAAGAATGGTTTTCAGCTTGGCACTTCCCCCTGCTCCACCCCCAAAACATCATTCAGTGGATGGAGATAACAGGAACCTATAGAGTCCAAGGGGGTCTTTAAAAATCAAGCCCTACCTACCTGTTCTTTATAGAGCCCTTTAAAAGAGTGACATCACCTGTCAATCCTCAGAGAAATAGGAAAGTCAGGGATGGGTTGAAGAACAGGTATGAGTGAGATGTAAAAGACTGATAATCGAAAGAGATTAACCCATTAAACCTGTCACTGATTATTGAAGAACTAATCTGGTAATAGTTTGGATCTCACAGATGGTCCTTGGACAATTAAGTTGGTTGACAGTTGGTCCCTGAGTCCATGAATGCTGATAACCATTACTTGTAAAGACCATTAAAATGGTTTAGGTGGAGCATGCTAATAGTTTGTAAAATGCACAAATGCAAATTCAAGCATGTAAAAATCAAAAGGCACTCACACACAAATGTACACTCAAGTAAACACAAATGTACATGCACATACTTTCTCATGCACTCATGCTAATGCATGTACCCACACTCAAATGCGTGCAGCGATGAGCTTTCAACCGCAGTTTATAGCTTGAACACTTGTTTTGTCACAGCATATGGAGAAATGGAGCTTGACTCCCAATTATTAGAGCTGCATAAAGGGGCTCCTTAGGCACACCAACAGTGCAATTCTGCTGCATTTTAACACGTAACATGTCACTGTATATTTGCTAAGAGCACTATTAGCGAGGCCTAGGTCACAAGAGTAAAACATGGCACCCTAAATGAGAGAAAACAAGAAGAAGGGGGAGGTTCCAGAAGGTGAGAATCTGTTATTCTGATGGCTTCTGATAAGTGAAGTGTAAATTTTATAAACTAATTCCCTTTAAAGTGTTACTTAAGTTACTTATGTATGAATATATATTACCAGTTGATAACTGAAATTGTGGGAGGAGCCCTATTCCACATCCCCTTTATAAACCCCTCCTCACTCATCACTCACCTGCTCGCCGTTTTCATGTGCTGACACTGGTTCCATGTGCAGGCGCTGATCTCATGTCCACGCCGATTGTTCCTCCATTGCTGGGGCTCAGCCGCTGGTATGCCTCCGAGAGCTGCACTGTTTCTGTGCAGCTCCCCCTCCTTGCCTTCTGTCCCTGCTCTTGTCTCCCGTTCCTTCTCCCCTGTTTCCCCCTTAACCCTCTCCTGACTGTTTGCCTCCCTCAGCCTACGCCCCCTGTCTTTCTTTCTCATTTTCTTTGCTCCTTCTGGCTCCCCTTTTTTCCTCTTTTTCACTTCCCTTCCCTTCTGCCCCACTTCACCTTTCTCGCTTCCCTGACAGTTTCTTCTGCTATTCTTGTTTTTTTGGCCTTCTCTAACAGATTCATGGCTGCAGAGGCTCTAGAATCACTCTTGGGGTCTCTTTGCCTAGCAACGCCCAAATCTCACCTCTCACGGGATTTCCAAGGCTTCACTGCCAAATTGAAATTTAAAAAACATTCTTTAACCTCAGACAATTCTAGCCATTAATCACGGCCCTTACTCACCTCCTATTAGGACGTAGGGGATAGCAAATCATTATTTAAAGAAACGTCTCTGTGATGGCTAACTCAAAAGGCCCCATCTAGCCGATCTCAATCTTTCCTTTGCATATAGCCTTCCTTCCCAAGTTTCTTCATCTCCTGGAAAATCCCAATCAGCGGCAAGTAATCAATCATTCCTTCGACTGTCCCGCGCGTAATGCATAATCATGGTATCCAAAATCCATAGGATCCTCCAAATGTCCGGGTCCGCTCAACCTCCCGCTCCTACTACACCAGATGACCAGTTCACTCAGTTACAAAGTAGAATTGTGGACATGGATCGATCATTTCTCTAAAGCTTATTCAAATTATGAATCATTTATGACTCCACGACCAGTATCTTCATGAATGTTTTTCCTCCTCTCCTTCACTCCCTGCCAAGTTACTCATCTCAAGGGATTTATTCCAAAATCTTCACAACCCTCTGGCGGGATCCTCTCGGGCTTAACGCCACCACCAAACCAACCTTCCACAGGTTCCTGAGACCAAGCAATTCACAAACCAGATATCTCACTAGACAAGACCTCACTCTTGTTGATAATCATTGGACTCTTACCCTTCAATCTTCACTGAGTGGTCCCACTCCCGTTGTCATTACCTACTATCCAACTCGCAACCTTTAGTGTCTCGTATCCATTCTCCGCTCTTTCTATATCCTCCACTTCAAAACTTATTTTGCACCCATTTTTCCAAGCATCTCTAGCCAGCCTTTAACCACCACTAGCTTCATTCACTACTCCAGAATGTTTAATACCAGACTTGACTACAATCCTTTCTCCTATTCTGAGCACTCATTCCTTGTTGGGGCAGCCTCAACAGCTTCCAAAAACAATACACCAGTGCACGTAATAAAGGCCATAGACCACTGGAGTTATCACTATTTCAGTAGAAACATTCTGTAACAACCAACAGAAGTCCTGTAAGGCTTCCAGAGCTAAATCAGTGAATCTTCCAAACGATTTTTGGCCCTCGAAGCAGGCCGAGAAATCGTAGCTTTGGTCACCCCACCAGCTACCCAGGGAGAGGGATCCGACCACAAATACATTTGCCTGCCCCTGCTCAGCTTCCCAAAATGCAGTGTAATTACTGATTTTCTTGGAGATCTGAGCTGGAAGCAGGTTTTTTTACTTGTTTTAGACATTCAAATGTGAACACAGATGTACTATTTATTTACTTTACTAATGTACGGTGGAGGGCTTCTATCGCTATTTTGCCCACCATATTATAAATGATTGTTGTGGTGAACTACCTACTCATAAAGTCCACAACACAAGCTGGGATCCCACTCCATGCTGGTGATAAGCTTGAAACAGCTGTACATGGATAGGATACTTGGCCTGTGTTTAATCCAACCTTGATTTGCATTAAAGCTGTGTAATACAGCATGCATAATCTTAAAGGAAGCCATGTTCTCGGAGTTCTGAGCTGGAAGCAGGTTTTTTAACTTGTTTTAGACATTCAAATGTGAAAACAGATGTACTATTTATTTACTATATATATATATACAGTGGATATAAAAAGTCTACACACCAATGTTAAAATGTCAGGTTTATGTGCTGTAAAAAAGTGAGACAAAGATAAATCATTTCAGAAATGTTTCCACCTTTAATGTGACCTATAAACTGTACAACTCAACTGAAAAACAAACTGAAATCTTTTGGGTGGAGGGAAGAAAAAGAAAAAAGAAAAATAATGTGGTTGCATAAATCTGCACACCCTCTTATAACTGGGGATGTAGCTGTGTTCAGAATTAAGCAATCACATTCCAAATTGTGTTAAATAGGAGTCAGCATACATCTGATTAACCCCAAATAAAGTTCAGCTGCTCTAGTTGGTCTTTCCTGAAATTTTCTTAGTCGCATCCCACAGCAAAAGCCATGGTCCACAGAGCTTCCAAAGCATCAGAGGGATCTTATTGTTAAAAGGTATCGGTCAGGAGAAGGGTACAAAATAATTTCCAAGGCATTAGATATACCATGGAACACAGTGAAGACAGTCATCACCAAGTGGAGAAAATATGGCACAACAGTGACAATACCAAGAACTGGAACTCCCTCCAAAATTGATTAAAAGATGAGAAGAAAACTGGTCTGGGAGGCTACCAAGAGGCCTACAGCAACATTAAAGGAGCTGCAGGAATATCTGGCAAGTACTGGCTGTGTGGTACATGTGACAACAATATCCCGTATTTTTAATATGTCTGGGCTATGGGGTGGACTGGCAAGATGAAAGCCTTTTCTTTCGAAGAAAAACATCCAAGCCAGGCTACATTTTGCAAAAACACATCTGAAGTCTCCCAAAAGCATGTGGGAAAAGGTGTTATGGTCTGATGAAACCAAGGTTGAACTTTTTGGCCATAATTCCAAAAGATATGTTTGGCGAAAAAACAACACTGCACATCACCAAAAGAACATCATACCCACAGTGAAGCATGGTGATGGCAGCATCATGCTTTGGGGCTGTTTTTCTTCAGCTGGAACTGGGGCCTTAGTTAAGATAGAGGGAATTATGAACAGCTCCAAATACCAGTCAATATTGTCACAAAACCTTCAGGCTTCTGCTAGAAAGCTGAACATGAAGAGGAACTTCATCTTTCAGCATGACAATGTCCCAAAGGCATACATCCAAATCAACAAAGAAATGGCTTCACCAGAAGAAGACTAAAGTTTTGGAATGGCCCAGCCAAAGCCCAGACCTGAATCCGATTGAAAATCTGTGGGGTGATCTGAAGAGGGCTGTGCACAGGAGATGCCCTCGCAATCTGACAGATTTGGAGTGTTTTTGCAAAGAAGAGTGGGCAAATCTTGCCAAGTCAAAATGTGCCATGCTGATAGACGCATACCCAAAAAGACTGAGTGCTGTAATAAAATCAAAAGGTGCTTCAACAAAGTATTAGTTTAAGGGTGTGCATATTAATGCAACTATATTTTTTTATTTTTATAATTTTTCTTCCCTATATCTAAAAGATTTTAGTTTGTTTTTCAATTGAGTTGTACAGTTTATAGGTCACATTAAAGGTGGAAAAAGTTCTGAAATGATTTATCTTTGTCTCAATTTTTTACAGCGCAGAAACCATTTTAACAGGGGTGTGTAGACTTATAGAGCTACATTATATACTTTATACCACATAACAGAATGTTAGATAGCTCAACTTTCCTTTGGGAAATAAAACTCAAGGGATTATGTGGTATAGAATACAGATATTAAGATTTTTTTAAGAAACCTCAGTGTGCTGATGACTAAGGCGCCA
Organism: Discoglossus pictus; assembly: GCA_027410445.1. Classification (NCBI taxonomy): domain Eukaryota; kingdom Metazoa; phylum Chordata; class Amphibia; order Anura; family Alytidae; genus Discoglossus; species Discoglossus pictus. Next base: position 265,484,470 of record CM050165.1, on the reverse strand, counting down.
CCACAAGATGTTTTCAGCAATATAAATAAATGTAAGTCCATCTTAGATCAAATTATCTTTGTAATCACTTACAGTTTTTGTTCTTAACCCTTGTTTCTGCAAGAGTTTTTCTGTATTACTAGAGCTGTTCTAATAAAAATATGACTTTTGATAGTACAATACTGACAAAGATGTAAACGTAATACATTTAATATATCTATGATTTATTTTACATTCATAGTATTACATTATAGTGATTGCTCTTTTTATGGTGTGTACCCTTTATGTATTAATAGGACTTTAGGACCTACACAAACTATATTTATGCATTATGCTTAAATATATTGGACAATATTACAATAGATGTTAGGCAATTGGTTTTGTAACAAATAGCAAAAATAAAAAGTAGATTTTTACCTTCAAATAGTTAAAGTGTGGTGCTGTGTTAGTAAATGAATACCAGAAAACTATTGCAAGGAGATGATACCTTATAGATTACAAAGTAGGATTGGATTGCAAGCTTACAAAGCTATAACCTTTTTTAGTTATTGCTATTATATAGGAGCTATAATAGTAAAAAAAAAAAAAAAAGGAGCTATAATAGCTATGGATGATTGCAATGCAATACTACTCCGTTAGCCATTAAAATGTATCATCTTCTTAAAAAAAAACTACCATTCGTTCTATAATATATTTAAATAAAGACTTATCACATGATCATTGTATGGCAATGTATACTGCATGGTCAAAAGGACAATGATCCTCACATAAATGAAATCATCTCTGGTCCTTCTGCTTCATGCAGTATCTTTGCAGAAATGTAGTACTTTCTTGTCTAGTTATTATTGTAGTATAATCTAGTTACATGGTCTAACTGCTCATAGTGATAGTGTTCTGAGTAAGCAGTGTGACATCACACAGAGGTCTTAAAAAGACATAGAAGGTTTCTGCATTTCACTCAGCATATAATATGCATATGCATCTATTGACGTTTATGTATAATATTAAGATATTAAGATGGGCTGTATTACTGACTAATATCAATCAAATAGTACCTGCTTGTACTATTCTAAAAGGCCAGCAGCCCCTCTTAATGTTCTTACCCCAAATAACCCTCCTAGAGCAGCTCTCTTCCCCCTAAGATCCACCCCTCAAGCCACTGGCATCTCTAAATACCCCTAAGACCCCTTCCCAAAGCATCACCCCTTCACTCCCTCAGAATCCAGGCAGATTCCTTGCCCCAGACCCCTTCCCTCACCAAGGCCCATTTCCTTCCTAAATCATCTCCCCTCCCCAAGATCCTTTCCAATAGCAGCTTTTCTCTCCATGACCCCCTTCCCTTATCAGCTCTCCTCCGCTTACCTTTTTGATGCTACTATGCTGCTGCTCCTCCTTGCTTGAAGCATGATGTGTGATGGCTTCTCCACTGACGTGAACCAGTACCAGTGAGCCCACCCCCTTTCCCTGACCATTGTGCAAGTTGGTCAATGATGGGCCTTACTCTACAGAAAGAAAAATGTTTTAAAATACAAAAAATAGACAATTCAGGGGCCCTTCCAGAGGTGGTCCCCGGTGTGTAATTTCTAGTAATTATTGAGAAAATCCAGTTTTTTTAAATTAGCCATTGAAATTCAGCTTCAGCTTAATCATTACAAAATAAAGGGAATGTACATATTGATACATTACCTGTCATAGAAACTTGTTAGCTGCACACACAAAGGAAACAACGGTGACTAATAGAAGAGTAATGAAATACAATATATGTCCTCTGCTTCAGATCACTTATTTTCATGGGACACATTTTCCTTCAATAGTAATTAAAATATCATCTTTTTAATTGCATGTAAGTTTAGTATCCTGGGAAAAAAGTAATCCTGCAAGCCATCAGTTCTTGGATTTAAACTAGTACCTTAATTAGAGTAGCTATGATCAATGCCCAATGTAGTACCAAGGCTACTGCATCTATAAACGCAGCATGACATTGTCTGCTTGACAACAGTATTATTGTGATATAAGGCCATACACACAGAGGAACGGTATAAGTGGGAAGCTGTACATGTGTGGGTATGACCTTATATCACAGTTGTGTAATATGTCAGCTATTATGTGAGAGAACAGAAAGATTGGGGGTCCAGAAGGTAAGAATCTTTTGCTCTAGGGTCTTCTTAGAAAGTGAAGAGTAAATGTTAAATGACAATTACATTGAGTAGCCTTCCTCACTGGAGACCAGAGAGACAATTGGCTGGTAAGAGCCCTTATTTTCTAGATGGTTGTAAACAAAATGAAAATGTCTAAAACAAGTGTCTGTATGAAATAAATACTGCATTTACGCAGAAGAAGATATTGTTCTATAAAAAATGTGTTTATGTAGGACAATTATATGAGGAATTAAAAGTGTATGTTTTTGCTATCATGCCTAGTTGTTTATCTCCTATATCAGAATCTTTCATGTCAAGCACTATAATCTTGGTATTAACAAAAGGTTTGGCTGGAATATCTAACTAACCAGATTTTAATCAAATGTATACAGGGTATATTTTAATTAATATAGAATGTTGCGGAGTATTCCTATCCTTATGGATGCAAAAAGTAATAATGGTGGGATGTTAATTAATTTGTGTTTTCATCAATTAAAGCTCAGAGCAGGATATGAGTCATTGATTGGGTAATTCGAAACAAGTGGTTGATTCTGGAAATTCATCAGACACCTTGATTCACAAATGTTCTGTGTTTTTAATTTACCAGCTGAGGTTATGGAAAGCAACACATAGTAAGCAGTGTGACATCACACAGAGGTCTTAAAAAGACATAGAAGGTTTCTGCATTTCACTCAGCATATAATATGCATATGCATCTATTGACGTTTATGTATAACTAGCAACTTGCCCGTCAAAAATGACGGCAATCAAATGTGAAGCCTGGCAATGCTGTTTGCCACACAAAGGGAGCCTCTTCCCCTTTACTTTACTGGCCTAGCGATGAGCGCCTTCAGCACTGATCACGGGCCTCGCAATGAGCACCTTCGCCGCTCATCATGGGCCTCGCAATGATCGCCTTTGGAGCTGTATACGGGCCTCGCAATGAGCGCCTTCGGCACTCATCATAGGCCTTGCAATGTGGGCCTTGCAATGAGCGCCTTTGGTGCTCATTGCGAGCATCTCACCCCTCTACTTTACTGGCCTCGCGATGAGGCCTTTGGCACTCATTGCAAGCCTCTCCCCCCTCTACTTTACTGGCCTCACCATGAGCGCCTTTGGCGCTCATTGAGAGCGTCTCCCGCCTCTACTTTACTGGCCTCACGATGAGCGCCTTTGGCACTCATTGCGAGCCTCTCCCCCCCTCTACTTTTGCCTTCAGCGCTCATCGCAGGCCTCGCAATGACATTTGGGGTATCTAAGCCATAGAATAGCACATTCAATCAAAATCTCAGCAGTAAAAATGCATGATATTCCAATTCAAACAGGTTGATAAATCCTCAAAAGCTTGTGTTGGAAGCTACTTCTCCTCTGATTGTAGCCTTGAATGATTTCGGGCCTGCTCCCAGGTAGCAAAACAAACTAAGTGCCACCTTCTCCCTCACTCTCAGTGCCCCTCGCAAAATACCCCTTTCCAGTTTCTTTCCCCTTAATATAACCCTCCCTCAGCCCCTCTTCATTTTCTCACCTCCAATAGCCCTCCTAGAGCAGCTCTCTTACCCCTAAGATCCACCCCTCAAGCCACAAGCACCTCTAAATACCTCCAAGACCCCTTCCCAAAGCAGCACCCCTTCACTACTTCAGAACCCAAGCAGATGCCCCAGACCCCTTCCTTCACCAAGTCCCCTTCCCAAAGATTCTCTCCTCCCCAAGAAAAGCAGCACCTCTCCAAGGCCTTTTCCCAAAGCAGGCCCCCTCCCTTCTTCAAGATTCCTTCCCAAATCAGCTCCCCTCCCCAATATGCTTTCCCATAGCAGCTTTTCTCTCCATGACCCCCTTCCCTTATCAGCTCTCCTCCCCTTACCTTTTTGATGCTACTATGCTGCTGCTCCTCCTTGCTTGAAGCATTTTGTGTGATGGCTTCTCCACTGACGTGAACCAGTACCAGTGAGCCCACCCCCTTTCCCTGACCATCATGCAAGTTGGTCAATGATGGGCCTTACTCTACAGAAAGAAAAATGTTTTAAAATACCAAATAAAAACTAGACACTTAAGGGGCCCTCCCAGAGGCGGGCACCAGTGTGTAATTTCTAGTAATTATTGAGAAAATCCAGTTTATGAAAATCAGCCATTGAAGTTCAGCTTAATCTTAATAAAGGAAAGCTACATCTTGATACATTATCTGTAATAGAAACTTGTTAGCTGCACACACAAAGGATGGCAAGCAAGGAAACAACAGTGACTAATAAAATAATAATTGAATACAATATATGTCCTCTGCTTCAGATCAATTAATTTAATGAGACATATTTTCCTTCAATTGTAATTAAAATATCTTTTAAATTGCATGTAAGTTTAGTATCCTGGGAAGAAAGCAATTCTGCAAGCCATCAGTTCTTGGGTTTAAACTAGCACCTTCATTAGAGTAGCTATTATCAATGCCCAATGTAGTACCAAGGCTACTGCATCTAGAAACACAGCATGACATTGTCTGCTTGACAACAGTATTATTGTGATATAAGGCCATACCCACAGAGGAACAGTATAATTGGGAAGCTGTACATGTGTGGGTATGACCTTATATCACAGTTGTGTAATATGTCAGCTATTATGTGAGAGAACAGAAAGATTGGGGGTCCAGAAGGTAAGAATCTTTTACTCTGGGGTCTTCTTAGAAAGCGAAGAGTAAATGTTAAATGACAATTACATTGAGTATGATAACAATTAATTAATGAATGAATTAATTAATTAACCTAGCTAAAACATTTATATAAAACAAAAAATGTCAAAAAAGAATTTAAGATCTGGAAAGAAACAAAAACAAAAATAAGATTTGACCTGCATAATAAGAAGTAATAAGAAGTAATTACTTTTATACAACTCATAAGAGATGTAAGGATTGAGAACACTGGTAAGAGCCCTTATTTTCTAGATGGTTGGAAACAAAATGAAGATGACTAAAACAAGTGTCTGTATGAAATAAATACTGCATTTACGCAGAAGAAGATATTGTTCTATAAAAACTGTGTTTATCTAGGACAATTAAATGAGGAATTAAAAGTGTATGTTTTTGCTATCATGCCTAGTTGTTTATCTGCTATATCAGAATCTTTCAAGTCAAGCACTATCATTTTGGTATTAACAAAACGTTTGGCTGGAATATCTAACTCCCCAGATTTTCATCAAATGTATACAGCGTATATTTTAATTAATATAGAATGTTGTGGAGTATTCATATCCTTATGGATGCAAAAAGTAATAATGGTGGGATGCTAATTAATTTGTGTTTTCATCAATTAAAGCTCAGAGCAGGATATGAGTCATTGTTTGATTGAGTAATTCGAAACAAGTGGTTGATTCTGGAAATTCATCAGACACCTTGATTCACAAATGTTCTGTGTTTTTAATTTATCAGCTGAGGTTATGGAAAGCAAAACATAAAAAAAAACTAACATCAAATGTACTAGACCACCATGAACCATAGCACATTATTTTAAAAGATGTGAAGCATAACTTTATCCTGTCTCTAAGACTGAGCAGATCATTGTTACTATGAACTGAAATATTAAGATGCCTGGGATTTCCATGTTGAGGTTTGTCGAGAGTTTTAACATTTCTTCAAAAGCATTTCACTTGAAGTGTTGTAAGTCACTGAAAGTTGTAGTATCTTAAATTTATTCAGAAATAAATACATCAACTTAAACTGTCCCTGATATAAACTTTCACATGATGAACAATATGACAAACAATACAGAAATTGGGTGCTTTGATATGGAACACACATAAAAAGGATATAAGATAAACATGTCGCACAACAATAATGATTTTATGTGTATCTTAGATTTAATGGGAAGCCACTGCAGAGACAAAAATAAACACAGAGATACACAGAGATTTGCGTTGTTAAATGAAGAAAATATATTATAAAATGAAGGCGAATTTTTAATTTTCTGGACTTGTGCTTCCTAATCTAAAGTTCTAGTTACCCAGTGTAAAATTTACTAGCTGCTATAGGTTACCAGTGAAGGCTTCCACATTAATCTCATTGACCTGTTTAAAATCACTGATCTATTAAATTATAGATTTCTGTGGTTTGACATCTGTGTACAAAATAATAATGTTAATATTAAAAAATATGGAGTCTAGGAAAAACGCAAATAAACAACCTACTTTCTATTTTGGCTCCAGCACTGTCAAAACATGCACTTGAGTTTGCATCTTAAATTCTGAAATTAACAAACCAAATAAGTTACATAGGTTGCTAAGGGGTAGGGACCTCCATTGCATGAAAAAGTAATGATGTAAATCTGCAGTATTTTCCCACTTATTTTATTAATAAAAGGTATTTCTCTTTATTTTACTTACTGACCCACTACAGGCCAACACTTAAATGGAGGATGCTCATTGCTGGATTATCCATTAGGCCAACTATTCAGGTGCCTAGGGGTACCTCCCTGTGAGGACACCCATTTTTTGTCCTAAAGAACCCTACAATCTGATTGTGGCATAAAGCAAAATGAAATAGTGCAGAAACTAGATCTACGAACAGGAGGCAGCTGTCAGACTGTCACAGCTTGGAATGGTGACCTGCTCCCTGCGCAAAGCCTACACAAGGAGCTGCCTGATGGTGACAGGGTGCAAGAGATTGGGATACAACATGTGTGTGTAGTGATTGTACTGACATAGTAATGGTGTGTGTGTAATGAATGAGGCACTGCATATAATGCTGACTAAATTAATAATCATAGTCAGAGAGAGGGAGTCCAGAGATGGTATATAAATATCCAACATCAGCAGCCAGGCATAATTTTAGATGTGTAGGGATCTCTATTAGAGATAGGATGTATAAGAAGGTTGGTAATAATGCCTTATAGGGAGGGGGCTGAAATCTCAGGGAAACACAGTATAACAACACAGACATACATATAGACAGAATATATGACTGGATAACCCTCACAGCTAACAAGGAAGGAAAGCAAATGAAGCAACACACATCAAAAGTAACGAATAATTGCATACAACAGTTATTACTTTATTATTATCATTATTAATAAGGTTATTTACTTATTTTTTTTTATATTTTGGAGATTATTTAATTACTAGATTATTTAATTACAATAAAATTGTAAGGCAGCTAATGCTTTTTGCCACAGACAGTAAGTGTTTTGGTCGTCTGAGATCCTTCGGCGCTCATTGCGAGCCTTGCGCTGAGCACCTTTGACGCTCATTGCGTTGCTCTCAATGAGCGCCTTCGGCGCTCATTGCGAGGCTCTCGGTCTGTGTATTTTTTGTTGTCAGAGGCGCTTTTGCTCTCATTGTAAGGTCCGCACTGATGTTCTTTTTGCGCTTATTGCAAATCTGTCCCCTGGCGTAGTTTGTGTCCTATGAGCACCGGTGGCGCTCCTTGTGAGGCGTGGTGAAGGGCTTTGTGGTTTATTGCGATAATGTGTTTTTTTTTTCTGTATATGTACATTTTCTTGATAATTAATTAATCAATGAAATGATAAATTAATATACTTTACCTATGCGTGCGTGAGGGGAAGCCATTAGTGTAGCTGCGTACTTCCGCATTCTGTAAGGCAGTGTTGTAAAATGGCGGCGATTGTGTATGTGGTACGCAGGTGTGGATGATTTTGTCCTTGCTAATAGTGTATTTTGTACCTCGTACGGGTTTTTGTAAAAGTCGTATGTGCTTGGCGGTGTTTTGCGGCTTTAGGGGTCGTGTAGCCATTTTTCTCTCGCTTAGGGGATTTTCTAGTGTCTAAACTCTGTAAATTGGACTCAAATTGAGTGTAACCTCACTTACAGACGTCCTGGGTGTCCCTCCTTGCTGTGTAACCTCACTTACAGACGTCCTGGGTGTCCCCCCTTGCTGTGGGTAAGGTTTTTATTTGATTTTTGTGTGTACTTAGTGTTTTTTTTATGTATTCCGCTGTGCGCAGTTCGGCCGTTAAGGTTGTATTTTTGCAAGTTCGTTATTTTTTTTTTTTTCTAAGTCCCGCGGCGTGTATTTTTTGTGTGTAAGTCCGTAATTAATTTTTTTCTAAGTCCCATGCTCGTATTTTTTTGTGTAAGTCCATATTTAGTAATTGCGTGTTAGATTTTTTTTTCAAAGTCCCGCTTCTGTGGGTGTTTGTAACCACTTGAGAGGCGCTGGAGAGCCTCCACCTTACGCAAATGCGGCCCCTAATATCACACTTCTGCAACCCTTTTACCAATTCTACTCATGCAGGAAAACGTTTAAAACATGAGTATGTCATGTTGGACACCTACTGAATGTGTTTTTCATGCCCTCCTTACTATGCACTGTGGCCATTCATACCTTCTTTACAATTCTTTGGTATATAGATTTGTTTTATTAAAATAAAAGAAGCACAAGCAGGGTTAAAGGCCCAGTGACTTCTGTAAACACCCGTCTCACGCACGCAAAACTTCTATCTATGTATCATGGACTCCCCCAAGGCCCAGCAGAGGCATCAACATTTATATTTTTATAATTAACAACTAGCTGCATTACTGTTTGTCTGATTACGTATGCTCTTGGTTAAACTCTGTTACAAAGTTTTTATTTGTGATACAAGCGATCATTATATGTGTTTGTGTAACATATGCTTACTGCCCTCCCATAGAAAAATATAAACAATATGGACAACTATAAAATGCATTTAATAAACAAGTAATAGCTTGACGTGTGTATGAGTGGCTATGTTGTTAAAATGGTTGTTATGGGGAAATGTCTGTGATTTGCTCACACAGCAGGATATACAAGCACAGAAAATGGAAAAAAATGGGTTTGTGCACACCTTGCGCACGCTCTCTCAGGGGCTCCTCCACTTTACTGCCCAGGGACTCCAAAAAGGTAGATTCGGCACTAGGGATGCATGGTAGGGAGATGGATTTTTAAATGTATCAATCCCCCAAACCACCATCCAGTAAGTATTAAGCTACATGTTTTTTAATTGTAATATATTTTAGCTACATGTAAACACAGTCCACTTTGCAAAAACAGTACCATCAAATTTGTAAACCTTGGTTGGTAGTAGTCAGTAGAGACAACAAGGTTGTGTAATAAAGTGTTATGATATTGGTGGTACAAAGTTTGGAGTCCAGTAGCCAGATCAGCAAAAACTCCCTGCCAGAGATAGCCACTCGTTACCCTGGTGGTTGAGCCCCTGAGCCTTGAGTGGCTGTCTGCTCTGAAGCAGAGATGGCAGTCAGGAACAGAAGGATAATAATCTTAGTGAGGCAAGCCGAGGTCAGTGGGAAGGAGAAGCAGCAAAGTCAAAAACGATCCAAGTTCAGCAACAGGTAGGAGAAACAGGAAAAAGCTTGATTAGAGAGTTCAGGAACACAATAATCTGGCAAGGTACATAGACAGGAAGTGCCTTATATAGGCCAAGGACCAGACACCTGACCAGACACAGCTGAAGAGACTAGTCACTGATACTATTGCTAGCAGAGTCAAGGTCTCAGGCAAATCTGCAAGAGGCAGGCTGGTGTACAGGTAGGGAAAAGGTTTAGCAAGCATGCAGACCAGGGTTCGAATCTCAGCAGAGTCAATTCCTCACATTACCCCCACCTCTATAGGTGCAGCCTCTGGATGCCCTATTACCCGGTTTAGCAGGGTACTGTGCATGGAAAGACCGAAGAAGATCAGGAGCGTGAATATTGTCCACTGGTTCCCACGATCTATCCTCCTCACCATAGCCTTTCCACTGAACCAAATATTGAAGCTTGTTACGGAATATCCTGGAGTCAAGAATTTTTTCCACTTCATATTCATCTTCACCATCCACGAGGACTGGAGGTGGGGCAGGTAGGGCTCGGCCAGGGAAAGTATTTTCATGAAAAGGTTTAAGCAGTGCAACGTGAAACACTGGATGTATCTTCATGGAATTTGGAAGTTGCAAACGGAAAGTGACAGCATTGATCTGAGCAATGATCTCAAAAGGTCCCATGAACCTTTGACCCAATTTATGAGAAGGAATCCGAAGTTTAAGATTCTTTGTGGACAGCCACACCTTGTCACCAACATGATAGACTGGGGCGTCCTTTCTATGCCTATCCGCAGCTCTTTTGTAACATTCCTGAGCCTCCAAAAGAGTCTCTTTCAACAGTGTTTGGGAATCACGTAAGGCGGTCAGCCGGTCAGTGACTGCAGGAACGGGAGTAGTAATCGGGAGACTCACCAGAAAGATCGGATGGTAACCATAGTTGGCAAAAAATGGGCTCAGAGAAGTGGAGCAGTGTTGGGCATTGTTATAGGCAAATTCCGCCGTGGATAAAAAATCCAGCCAGTCATCCTGCAGGTAACTAATATAGCACCGCAAATATTGCTCCAAAGTCTGGTTGGTTCGCTCAGTCTGTCCATTACTTTGTGGATGAAAAGCTGATGACAGATTTACATCGATACCTAGAATAGAACAAAAATATTTCCAAAAACGAGATGTAAACTGCACTCCCCTGTCAGAAATTACCTCATCAGGCACTCCATGCAAGCGAAATATTTCCTGAATAACTAGGTCAGCAGTCTGTTTAGCTGAAGGGAGACCACGAGCTGGTATAAAATGACGCATCTTGGTTAACCGGTCCACAACAACAAGAATGATAGTGTGTTCCTTAGAGGGAGGTAGTTCCACAATAAAGTCCATGGATATAGATCCCCAGGGCCGATGAGGAATAGGAAGAGGCTGAAGCAAGCCAACAGGGGATGAGCGAGGAGTCTTATGTCTGGCACAGACGTCACAAGAGAACACATACTTTTTGACATCCTCATGATATTTAGGCCACCAAAAGGATCGGGCAAGTAGTTCTTGTGTCTTTCGAGTTCCTGGATGACCTGCTGGTTTTGAGTCATGGTAGAGACGTAAAACGTCCAATCGCACTGAGTCCGGAACAAACAGGCGTTGTTGAAAAATCCAAAACCCATTATGCATTGTCATATGAAGATCACGAGGAGGATCACGAAAAACTGGATCTTCAGCGTAGCCCTTCTTAATGCGGGACATTAGATCAGAAGGAAATGTAACACCTAAAAATCTATTCTCCGGCAAGATGGTAGCCTCGGTAACTGTAGTATGGAGGGGGTCCGCTATCCTAGACAAGGCATCCGCTTTACCATTTCAGGAGCCCGGGCGGTATGAAATCAAAAAATTAAACCTTGAGAAAAATAGGGACCAGCGTGCTTGTCTGGCTGACAGTCTCTTAGCTGATTTAAAACATTCCAGATTTTTGTGATCTGTGAGGACAGTAATTGGATGGGTAGCTCCCTCCAAGAGAACGCTCCATACGGTGAAGGCAGCTTTTATTGCCAAAAGTTCTTTATTCCCTATGTCATAGTTCCTTTCTGCTGGCATCATCTGGCGGGAATAGAAAGCACATGGATGTAACAACATCTTAGGTCCAGTCCTTTGAGACAGTATAGCACCAACAGCTGAATCAGAAGCATCTACCTCTACAGTAAATGGCAATTCTGGCTGAGGATGTATCAGGATAGGGGCAGATGTAAACAGAGTCTTTAATCTGGAAAATGCGGTATCAGCCTTATCGGACCACTGAAAAGGAGTCCCTTTACGTGTAAGTTCAGTGATTGGTGTAATAATGGCAGAGAAATTCTTAATGAATCGCCTGTAAAAATTGGCAAACCCCACAAATCTCTGAATATCTTTTACATTCTTGGGGATGGGCCAGTCCAGCACAGCCTTAATTTTACTTGCGTCCTTACTTAAACCTGTAGGAGTTATTACATACCCCAGGAATTGAATTTCTGTTTGTTCAAACTCACATTTTTCCAGTTTAATGTATAGGTGGTGGGTACGAAGGCGCTCAAGAACAATGCAGACCTGTTTTCTGTGATTTTCAAGATTATCAGAAAATATCAGGATATCATCCAAATATGCCACAACAAACTGATCCAGGAGATCTCGTAGTACATCATTGATTAGATGCTGAAAAGTTGCGGGGGCATTACAAAGTCCAAATAGCATTACTAGATATTCGTAATGTCCGTACCTGGTTCTGAAGGCTGTTTTCCATTCATCATTTGGTCTTATACGAACCAGATTATATGCCCCTCGTAGATCAAGCTTCGTAAATATTTTAGCTGAGCGAAGTCTCTCCAGAAGTTCAGGAATGAGAGGCAAGGGGTAGCGGTTTTTAACAGTGATGTTATTAATGTACCTGTAGTCAATGCATGGCCGTAGGCTGCCATCTTTCTTTTCTACAAAAAATATAGGAGCTCCTGCTGGAGAAGTAGATGGTCGAATAAAGCCTTTGGCAAGATTTTCTTGTATGTATTCACAAAGTGCTTTCAATTCAGGCTCAGAAAGGGAATATATACGGCCAAATGGGATAGCAGCTCCAGGTAGCAGCTCTATGGGGCAATCATAAGGCCTGTGGGGTGGAAGCTGATCAGCATTCTTCTTATCACAGACATCTGCAAAATCCCGATATTGTAGGGGAAGCTTAGTTAAGTTTGTAGCAACCATTTCATTAATTGTTGAGGCAACAGGTGTTACCTTAGAGGGTTGACAATTCATTAAGCAGTGTTCTGAAGGAAAGGACAAGGTTCTAGTCTTCCAATCAATCAATCAATCTGTGGGTTATGCAGAGCAAGCCAGGGTATACCCAAAATCACTGGAAACTGTGTTGAGGAGATTAGGTGAAAAGATATAGACTCATGGTGATTCACTTCCAGAATCAATTTTAAGGGCACAGTCTCATGTGAAACCGGGCCTGACGTAAGTGGAGAACCGTCTACTGTTTCCATTAACACAGGTGAAGATTTAGGGATAGACTGAATTTTATTTCCTGCTGCAAATTTGATGTCCATAAAGTTTCCGCCTGCTCCAGAATCTATCATAGCTGTAGTCGAAATTTTATTATCACCACATTGCAAAGTGATAGGCACCACCAAATGAGGATGTTGAGTCATCATACCCTCTTCACCATGAGCCAGAGAAAACAAGGGTTGTGTGACAGAATCCAGTTGGTCTGAAATCTGTGATTGGGGTTGAATCTGCGCACCCTCAGCAGCCATAGCTATTGTTCTCTTGGATTTGCTAGGGCAATTGATGGCATAGTGCCCTGCACTACCACAATACATGCATAAATTGTGAGTGCGTCGCCACTGTTTTTCTTCGTTGGATAATGGCCCTCTTATTAGATTTACCTGCATAGCCTCTGGCTCAGAGTCGGTAGGTGTTTGTGGGTTTGGGGTAGAACTTCTTGAATAGAAAGTAGGAGTAGCACTTTGTTTAAAAGAGCTCTGTCTTTCCAATTTTCTTTCTGAAAGTCTCCGATCAATACGGATAGCCAAACGCACAAATGCATCAAACTCAGCAGGAAGATCAACACGAGCAAGCTCATCCTTTATAGCCTCTGAGAGACCTTTTCTGAAGTGGAACCTCTGGGCTGATTGGTTCCAAGTAGTATCAGCAACCCACTGTCTGAATTCAGCAGCATATTCAGCCACAGAGCGCCTCCCTTGATGCAAATGAAGGAGAGTGGCTTCTGCTGTAGCACATCGATTGGGGTCATCAAAAACTAGGCACATGGCCTCAAGAAAGTCATTTAGATTACCCAAGACTGGACTGTCCTGTTCCAGAAGAGGGGAGCCCCAAGCCAGGGCTTCATCTTTGAATAGGGAAAAAATAAATCCCACCTTCTCTCTTTTAGATGGGAAACGATTAGGTAACATCATGAAATGCAAACGGCACTGATTTAGGAAACCCCTACATTTTTTGCGGTCTCCTCCAAATTTTTCAGGCAGAGGCAAGCGGGCATCTTGTGCAGGTGTAACATTAGTAGTAGCAGCAGCCGCAGCATCATGTGCCCTGTAGCTGGTAAGTTCACTATGCATTGATCGAACTTCATTTTGCAGTTCAGCTACTTGATCCTGCAGCACTTGAATGGTCTGTGCCTGGGTCTGCATAGTTCTTGTATTAAAAGCAACCTGCTGAGCAAATGCAGAATCTGATCCGACGGTCTCCATGATTAGGGCCAGATTATTCTGTTATGATATTGGTGGTACAAAGTTTGGAGTCCAGTAGCCAGATCAGCAAAAACTCCCTGCCAGAGATAGCCACTCGTTACCCAGGTGGTTGAGCCCCTGAGCCTTGAGTGGCTGTCTGCTCTGAAGCAGAGATGGGAGTCAGGAACAGAAGGATAATAATCTTAGTGAGGCAAGCCGAGGTCAGTGGGAAGGAGAAGCAGCAAAGTCAAAAACAATCCAAGTTCAGCAACAGGTAGGAGAAACAGGAAAAAGCTTGATTAGAGAGTTCAGGAACACAATAATCTGGCAAGGTACATAGACAGGAAGTGCCTTATATAGGCCAAGGACCAGACACCTGACCCGACACAGCTGAAGAGACTAGTCACTGATACTATTGCTAGCAGAGTCAAGGTATCAGGTCTCAGGCAAATCTGCAAGAGGCAGGCTGGTGTACAGGTAGGGAAAAGGTTTAGCAAGCATGCAGACCAGGGTTCGAATCTCAGCAGAGTCAATTCCTCACATAAAGGGTCATACATGGCTGGTCCAGTAGAGCAGAATCACAGGACAGTGTAGACATACCGATCTTTGTATTTTGGACAATATTTATAAATAAATGAACAATATTAGTATGCTCGAGATATCTTCAGGTTACAGATATAAGCTGCACTATGGATTCTCATACAGAAGGGCTTATGGGGTGTTGAGGAAATAAAGCACGTGAAACAACTGGTCCAAATTAAAAAGATAATTATTATTGTACAATAAATCAGGATTACAAATGGCGAGCACACAATCAGATAAAACAGTGTCTTTTATACTTTTTGAAGACGTCCTAGTAATGTGGTTTGACCAATCCAAGTCTCGGCACATTCCTTATCTTGTACTCGCAGTAGTTGGATGGCTGACTTCAGCAATTCACAGTAAATAGATGAGAATAGATGAACCAAGCAGAAACACTTTTGTTTGATGTAGCTTTTAAGCATCAATGTGATATTAAGCACAGGGCAATATATGGGAAGTTAATATTTTCTTTAACAATTCTCACCCTTTTGATAATTTATTATCACACATATTTATTACCTTGCATTTCTTGTTTGACTACCTAACAGACTGCCTAACTGGAAGTGATCCCTAGACAGCCCGTATTTCACGGACTACACAGATAAGCTGCATAGACAGTGGGATTCCGGCATCCATTCCAGGATTCCTACCTGGTGAACATTTCCTCTAAGCATTCACACGTCTTTATTGGTAACACACAATCACAAGCATGCAATCTCTATCTGAATAGACAACAACAGCAGCCAGAGATGCACCCCACCACAGACCTAGGCTAAAGAAAACAAATGCAATGCCCAAACTGATGTGGTACAACTTTGGATTCCCCTTGCAGAGATGATGTCGTCCACCTATCTCACAATAATGGCAAGAGGGTCTGCAGGAGAGGCAGGCAGTCGAGCTAGGCTACCAGACAGTGATCTCTGTGGCTGTTGTATCATATCGTTATGCAATGAGTGTATCCGCCTTTTTGCTGCAACGAGAACGACAAATTACTAACAATTTCCAGGCAGTTAAGCACATCAAAATGAATCATATCACACCACTATGGGTTTTAAGAAATTTGAAAGCAGATTGTTAAACCAAACACCAATAGATCCCATCCAGGAGAAGGGGTTACATCCCTCTTTAGATATATCTCTAGCTTCTTGTTGCAACTGTTTTACTTTGCTCATGTGTGCCTCTTTGGGGTCATGGGAGTCCTCAACCCAGGTACAGCATTGTGAGCCTATGATAGCACAAGTTCCCCCTTCTATAGCTAGCAGATAATCGAGAGCCATTCTGTTCTGTAGGGCAACTTTTCTGACTTGGGCTAACTCTTCATTTAGGGCATGGATAGAACTTGTAGTTTCATTAATAATCCCATCCATGATACTAGCATATTTATTTATCTTATTTGCTAATTCGACTCCCTAACCTGACAATGAGGTGAACCACATCCAGGCTTTATCTGCAGATGAGAATAGTTCTTGTTTATACTTAGTTCCCCCTTGGTAAATTTCAAGCAATGAGATATTTACGCGTGGTCTAATGGCTGGTACAACTCTTCCTATGGCACAGTTACCCTATGCTATCATGGGAAGCCATGAGTAGGCCTTATTGCCACAAATGTAATAGAGTCCTTGTGTCAAGACCCTGGGAATGATCTTACCATGATTTCCCCGCCACTTTTGAAACCATACCATATTGTGTTGCACTTGATTGTGACAGCTCCACTCACCTTCGTCTGTTCGTTCAGGGCAAGAACACCTGGGTGCACACAAAGCTTTCAATGTTGAGCAAAAACATAAGCATCTACCATATCGCATGGTGTATCATTATGAGTAGGGTGATCTACATCTATTTGAACCTCATAACTATAATCTGTTAAATTCAAATCATTCATTGATATTGGTACACCAATTAAAGGGATTCCTTTATGAGTGGCAGGAATATGGGAACATATCCAGCAGTCGGTAGCATTCAGCTGCCTGGCAGTTTGTTTGATGTAGGAGCCAGATGGAATTTGTGGGAAGCGTGTATCCAGTTTGGTTTCCTGACTGAGGTGGGTGTGGTGAGTAATACCTGGTATGGACCATCAAATTGGGACTATAAATGTCTTCTCATGTATAGCCTTATCACCACCTAGTCTCCAGGGTGCAGGTAGTGAGTTCCGGTTGTTTCTTCTGGATTTGGTAATGAAGAGAAAACGTTTCCATGCAATTTAATCAGTTGCATTTGTAGCTGAACAACATAATCAGTTAAAGAAGCATACTGTCCATATAATTCTTGTAGAAAGAAAAGGCCTGTCAGTAGTGGTCTGCCAAACAAAATCTCAAATGGCGAAAGGCCATTTTTTCCCTTTGGGGTGTACCTCACTGCAAAAAGGCTAATGGTAAGGCTTGTACCCAGGTAAGGTTCGTCTGCTCGCAGATCTTAGCTATTTTATTTTTTAAAACACCATTTGCTCTCTCTACTTTCCCAGATGATTGTGGATGATAAAGTGTATGTAGATGCTGTTTAATCTGCAGCCCTTTAATTATTTCTGCAATCACTTGCCCAGTAAAATGAGTACCTCAATCAAACTCTACTGTCTCAGGTAGACCATATCTGAACACAATTTCAGATATTACCTTTTTAGCAGTCACACTTGCTGTTGCCTTGGCAACGGGCCAAGCCTCCACCCAGGAGGAGAACATATCCACACATACCAAAACATACTCATAGACACCACATTTGGGTAGCTGGATGTAGTCTATTTGCAATCTTTGGAACGGGTAGTCAGGCTTTACAAGGTGTTTCATCTATACCTTTGTAATTTTGCCTGGATTGTATTTGGCACAGATCATGCATTTCTTACACCACTCAGTTGCAAATTGTGAGAAACCCGGCACAAACCAGAATTTATTGACACTCGCAATCATTCCCCCTTTGGAAATTTGGGAAGGGAGATTAGATAAACTGGCTAGAACAGGATATAGAACATGGGGTGCACACAATCGACCATTCCCATGTTTCCAACCATCATTCTCCAGCTTACAACCAGCATTTTTCCACTTGCTCTGAGTCTGGAAACCTGTTTGATTTTGGAGGGTCTTTAAGACTTCCATTGTCAAATTCTCCACAGTTTTAGAAGGCTCTTGGAGAAACCATAAGAGCTGCCTTCTTGGCTGCTTCATCTGTCCTGTTGTTACCCATAGTGATAGGATCTATTTCTCACTGATGTGCCTGGAATTTCATAACAGCTATGGCTCTGGGTAGCTTCACCTTTTGTAGCAAATCTTGTATGAGGTCTGCATGTTTCACCACCTTTCCACTAGAGGTCAGAAAGCCTCTATGTGCCCACAAAAAGCCCAAATCATGGAGGATTCCTTAGGCATAACGGGAATCAGTATATATGTTCACTATCCTCCCTTCTGCCAATTCACATGCCAAGCTCAGGGCAAGCAACTCAGCGCTTTGTGCCGAGTGCATACAAGGTTCAAGGGGCTCAGAGTACAGAATGGAGGCGTCATCCGCTACAGCAAAACCAGCGGCAAACTCTCCCTCTGGTTTCTGGAGTCTAGACCCATCTACGTATGGTGTAATTTCAGCATTTGGAATGGATACATCCAAGACAGGATTGGGAGGGGCATAGTAGAGCTCCAGCTCCTGCTCACAATCATGTCCTGCTCCCAGTCCTTCTCATGAAATGGCAAAAGGGTTGCTAGATTTAAAACCTTGCACCTGAGAATGGTTATATTAGACGTTACAAGCAAGGAAATGTCATATTTCGTTAGCCTGGCGGCAGAGACGTGCCTGGTTGGCCGGCTTTGGAGGACTGCTTATACAGCATGAGGACCCATAAGAAACAACTGATTCCCAAGGACAATGTCAGTTGTTTTTTCAACTAACATCACTGCTGCTCCTACTGATTTTACACATGCAGCTCCTGCTGATATCACAGGATCCAGTTTGGCACTAAAGTACCGCACTGGCTTCTGTTTCCCCCCATACTTTGGGGTTAGTACTCCTGAAGCCTGTCCTTCCTGTTCATGACAGAACAGGTAGAATGGCTTGGTGTAGTTTGGGAGCACCAGTGATGGGCGCTAAGTATAGCAGCCTTTAACTGGTCCACATCCTGTTTTTTCTCTTCAGACAGCTCTATGCGTCCAGTCTGAGTTGTCAGAGCGTATAAGGGAGCAGCGAGTTGAGATATGTTTGATATCCATTGTCTGCAGTACCCTACCAATCACAAAAAGGCTCTGACTTGTTTTGCATTCTGTGAGTATGGTGCCTTCTGTATCACAGAGACCCTATCCACAGTAATGTGTTTAGAGCCCTGTGATATGCAGTGGCCTAGGAAAATTACTTTTTCCTGGCAGAACTGTAGCTTACTGAGGGAAACCTGGCACTCCTCAGTGCTCAAGTGGGAAAGTAGCGAAACAGTCGCACTGGTGCACAGCTCTCTTGAGGTGGCAGCCATCAGGATATCATCAACATACTGCACGACAGTCACCCCAACGGATGCATGCCACCTGTCTAGGACTTGCTTTCTGTCTATTTGACCACCCACAACTCTTACTATATGAAGCAGATCCCTCCACATGGGGTTGTAGCTGAACGTGATATTGTACAGCTCATCTACAAATCCATATGGATTGCTCCGCGGCTTAGGGACTGATGAGAGAAATCCCTTCATTTCTCCATGCTGGGTAATGTGCAGGTCTGCCTGACCATTTGGGAGTGATTAGGAGTTCTTCTACTCCACACAATACTTTTCCTCTCCTCAGGGCACATAGATCTTACCACGAGGGGGGAGGGGACGCAAATAATGGGGCAGTGGCTCTGACTTAGGGTTTAACACATACAGGAGGATATAGAGGGGGTGGGAGATTCAATTCTTCAGTGGGGTATGTAGTGGTTGGGCCAACAGAAGTTTTTTTTTTGCCCCTAGGTCTCTCAGGGTCTCTGTATTGTCCACGGCATACACCACTATAGAGATTGCAAGGCGCTCTATCTATTCAGCCTCTTCCCTTTCTGACTCAGACTGACTCTCCTCCCTCTGCTGGTCTGTTCTCACTGAGGTTGTCTTAGTTTCTACAATAAAAATACCTTGTGCCTTTTGCTGTCTCTGATGGGATTCTACAGCCCATCTACTCCAAGCTGCTTTCTCATTTGGTTCTACTAATTTTTGTTTGAATTTTTTGTAGAGATTCTCCCAGAGGGGAAATTCAGAGGTTCTCCCTTTGGGAATCCCAAAATCCATTCCCTTAGTCAGCTTGGTCCGCTTTGGCAGATGCCGGCTAACCCACCGCCAAAATTTTAACTCATACTCTCCTGTGGGGTAGGAGGACTCTTTGGACGTCCTTTACTTGAGGGTGACACAGTATCACCCTTGCTAAGATCATTTCCCATAACTCGGCTATGATGGAGGGGACTCTTACCCTTTTTTCTCAATTCTTATCAACACTGTGGCTGTGGCTGGCAGGGGAATTCCCACACTAAAATTCCCACACTTTAAATCTCTCCAAATTTTCCAACAGAACCAAATGATAATCAGCAGGCAGACTATCCCAAAAAGTTTCTGGCCTCTTGGTGCTTGACCTAACAGTCTGATTATTCATGGAAAACAAGTCTGCTACAGTTCTGGGACATGCCATTTAGTATGGGAGAGTACAGGCTCAAACCAGCAGGACCAGGGTAGTTTAGAGACAAAGCCGAGAGGTGATCAAAGATCAGGGGTTTGCTCTCGTTCTCTAGGAATAGCACTGTACCCAATAGCTGCAGTGGACTGAAGCTGGATGCACCGACAATGTCCAAAGGCCGAGCACAAGGAGTACCCAAAGTCTTTGCACTTACAGACCAAGGTACACTTAGTAAGAAACTCTGCATCAACACACACTTAACCTTCTATGATTTTTTTCTCTTTGCTGTGCAGACTATGGTTAGTTACAATTTACTTGACAAACTCAGAGAGATAGAAAAAAATGGTGTCTAAGGACGATAGGGTTCTCTTACTTAGCGCATCACCTAAGAAAACTTAGTTTAAATATATATATATTTCCAATTTTTTTGCAGTCTGTGTATGCTAAAAATTTCTGATCTGCAACATTTTGCAAGGAGAGTAAACTTTGTGCACATTGGAGAGTCAAGTGATGATGTTATTGTGTCTTAAGCTCACTAGCATACGTTGCTTGAAATGTTGCATTTGTTTACAATATATACATATTTTAATAAGGATTTCTTAAAAATTACAAAAAACGCTGTATACAATAATTAAAACTGGTGCGATTTCTAGCATCAGATATTCTAAACTGTACTATAATATAACAATTATATTCAAGCATCCCACACGGACAAGGTATAGCAGTGACTGAATATTTTCTGTGCACTAAAGGTAAGACATGAAAAATGTAATGAGTTTATTGTCACTCTTCTTAAATCCATTTGTTATGATCCTACTCTACCACTGTAGGACCAAGAGTTCTTTTGCAAATCCCTTTAAGCAGCAATTAATTCAGCACAGCATAACAGTACCAAGGACTGGCAGGAATCCAAGTCAGCAGAGTTCTCCCAGTGTGTAGGAGAAAAGTATCAGATAGGATCCATTGCCATAGTTCTGTTATCTTTCCAGATTAAATCATACACAATGCTGATGTATGTTTAATCTGTCTCCCTTACATCCCTTGGTTTAGGACACAAAAAGAACATCCATATCCTTGTGTAGTTCAAGCAGACTCAGTTTATTATTTCAGATCCAGTATCTTTTTCCCCACTTTCCCCACCCACCGGCTAACTCTTCTCAGACCCATCCCTTCTTTCATAGACCCGCTTGGTGGTGGTGGTGGTGGTGGTGGTGGGGGGGGTAAATGTTAGGGGGCTGATTCACTTTTACGACCCCTCTTAGACCAGATAGAGGGGTCTGGTAATGTATTATGCTTTGATCTATTGCAAGAGCCTGTGTTTATACTATGTGACCTGCTCTGCTCAGCTCGTGGAGCGGGAAGAGACAGGAGTGTTAATAATTCTTGTTTTCAAGACATCTGGGGAGTTTATGTAATTTGGGGTCAAAAACCAGTCAACATGGCCCCAGCTAGACAAAATGGTTGATCACAATACATCAATAACAACACATACATGTTAACCCAGAACCGTGACGTACTTTATGTGCACCATGTCTAACTGTCCATCTAGTTATGACACCATTCTTACTAAGAACATTTTTCTTTTTAACAAACACTGGTATCACCAAATTAGGGGCACTGCTATGGGTATGGCATGTGCCCTAGTTATGCAAACCTATATTTGGGTCAATGGGAGCGATCATGCATTTTTTCCAATCAGATGAATATTCAGATAAAATACTTTTATGGCAATGTTACATTGATGAGTTGTTGGTTCTATGGTGTGGCTCAAGACAAAAATTTGAGCTATTTATGAATCAATTCAACAATAACTCTTTTGGTGAACAGTAAATATACTTTTTGGATCTGAGCATAGTCAAAGACTTTATGGGATACTTACATTCATTAACCCATAGGATACCAATTGTCTTAAATGCACTGCTACAATGGTCCAGTCAACCTGATGCATTAAATGCAGGTATACCAATGGGACAATATTTGCAACTGAAGAGAAACTGTGATAGACCAGCTAATTTCAAAATACAAGCAGACGACCTGAGGAAAAGGTTCAAGGCCAGAGGGTATACAAATTGAATTCTTAAAAGAGCATATAAAAGATCACTGGAAACAGATCAATCAGATCATCTTTATGGTAACAATGTAAAATCTGAGAGTGCTGAAATCAGATGTATTATGAATTTCGGTAATAACTGGAAAGAGGTCAAATCTGTGCTAAATAAATATTGTTATATCCTTAAAGAGGACCCTACGATAAAGGATTACTTACCAGAGGAGGCTCTGATTGTCTATCGTAGAAATAAAAACATTAAGGATCCACTAGTAAAGAGCTGTTATCAACCCATGGAGAAAAACGATACTTGATTAAAACCAACTTTGAGTTTATTTAATTGCCATCACTGCAGCGCTTTCAAATACATAAAACCCAACAAAGTGTTTATAAATCCCATCACTAGCAGATCTTATCCAATCAAAAGTTTCCCGGACTGTAGTTCCACACACGTAGCTTATGTTATGGTATGTCCATGTCCCAAGCTTTATGTAGGAAAAACCATACGACAATTACGTCAACGTATTTTAGAACATGTGTATTCGATCAATAAAAATCTGGATACCCCTGTCTCAAGATACATTAAATTGTTTCATGCAAATAATCCTCAAACTATGCAGTTTGATGTAGCGGATAAGGTACTTGGAGGTCCTAGAGGCAGAAATTTGCATAACATCCTATTGCACAGAATCCTAATAAATTACATGAAGGATTCTCCTATAATGCATTTTTGTAAAAGGACTTTCTTTCATTAATCTTCATTTATTTACGCTACAGAAAATCAACAGTGAATTTGAGTTTTCTTGACATTATATTGTCCCATGCATTATTAAGATTTGTTTTTATGGGACTATGCACTCATTTAATCCACACTACACCGTATGTAATGTATACTGTATACCACTTTTTTTTTTCCTTTTTTTTCATTGTTTTCATTTTTAACTATCTATTCATACTTAAATTTACATCTCTGTATCACAAAGTGTTACCACTATAGGATAGTTGGCAATACTTACATGACTTTACTCACTTATGATTCTAATTCATTGAATTTAGCACTATACTTTTATTTTTCATAAGTTACATATTAATATTAATACATTATATTATCTTATACCATAGGCACACCACACCCTTTTTCAATTGGATTTATAATTGTTCATTATGCTATTTATTGTCATGCTATAATATTTATATATAATATTTATAAATATAATTTTTGCAAATCCCTTTGGAGGGAAAGTACATAATTATCTGATTTAATTACCTTGCACAACTTCGTGTCATCAGGAAAAATGGAGACACTACTTTCCAATCCTACTTCTAAGTCATTAATAGATATGTTAAAAAGGAGAGGACCTAATACTGAGCTCTGAGGAACCCCACTTACCACATTAGTCCAATACAAGTATGTTCCATTTAAAAACAACCCTTTGCTTCCTGTCTATAAGCCAGCTCTCAATTCATGAGCAGATATTTACTGCAATTCCTGCATCCCTTAGTTTGCTCAATAGTCTCCCATGTGGCACTGTAGCAAAAGCCTTTGCAAAATCCAAAAAGACTACATCCACTGAGTTGCCTTGATCCAAGTTCCTACTAACCTCTTCATAGAAACTAATTAGGTTTGTTTGACATGACCTATTCTTCATAAATACATGTTGACTCCTATTTATCTTGTTTATATAGACATGTTCTTGTATACTATACCTTATTAACCCTTCTAAAAGCTTTCCCACTACAGAAGTGATGCTCACAGGTCTATAATTTCCTGGATTTGTTCTTGCTCCCTTTTTAAATGTAGGTATCACCTCTGCCTTTCTCCAGTTATCTGGTACAGACCCTGAGTTGAGTGAATCTTGAAAATTTCGCTATAATGGTTTTGCTATTACAGAGCCCAGTTCCCTCAGTACCCTTGGATGTATTCCATCAGGACCTGGGGCTTTATTAACATTTATTTTTCCAACCTCTTTTTGATTTTTTCCTGCATTAACCAATTATTAGTATCAATGGACATCTATTTCTGCCTGGGTGGAAAAAGTTAATTGGAAAACTAAGATTAAATATACCCCTATAGGGATTAAGAAATTTCTGTGTGAGCTCATGTTTTCTTGTGTGCGCTCATCTCCTGACCTGTGTGCGCGCTCACACGCGCACAGCTTAGAGGGAATAGTGGTTGTGGGGCTACTCCACATGCCTTCTCTACCCCAGGGACTCATCACAAGGGTCCTGTAGCCCCAGGGCCCTATTACAGGCCACTCACAGCCCCAGGGCCCCATCACTGGCACCACCATGGGTGTCTTCAGGTGGGCCTGTCTCTCCCCCCTCCCTCCTCTGTGTCTCTTTCCCCCCTCCCTTCACTGTGTCTCTTTCCCCCTCTCTCCCTCCCTTGTGTCTCTTTCCTCCCTCCCTTACCATCCGCATCTGGGCCCGACCACGGGCTTGTGCATCTAGGCCCGACCACAGGCCTTCTCATGTGGGCCCGACTGTGCGCCTCCGCACAAATTCCTGACAGCAGGCCTTGTAAGCTGGGTCCACCCACGGGCCTCTTCAACTGGGCCCACCCGCAGCCCTCTTCAGCTGGACCCACCCTCGGGCCTCTTCAACTGAGCCCATCCGCGGGTAACTTCAGGTGGGTCACCAAGAGGAGAGGGAGGGATAGATAGATAGAGAGGAGAGAGAGATAGAGAGGAGGGGGATAATAGAGAGGAGGGGGAGATAGAGAGGAGAGGGAGGTAGAGAGGAAGGGGAGATAGTGAGGAGGGGGAGATAGAGAGGAGGGAGACATAGAGAGGAGGGAGAGATAGCTAGAGATAAAGAGAGGGGGTAGAGAGAGGGGGATAGAGAGAGATATAGTGGGATAGAGATAAAGAGAGGGGCATAGAGATAGAGTGGGATAGATAGAGAGAGAGGGGGATAGATAGAGATAGAGAGGAGGAGGAGATAGAGAGGAAGGGATGATAGAATGGAGGGAGAGATAGATAGAGAGAGGGTGATAGAGAGAGAGAGAGAGAGAGGGGGATAAAGAGAGAGTTGGATAGAGATAGAGTGGGAAATAGATAAAGAGAGGGGTATAGAGATAGAGTGGGATAGATAGAGAGAGAGGGATAGATGGAGTAATAGATAGGGATAGATAGAAATGGAGGAAGGTAGGGATAAAGTAAGAGGGAGATAGGGGGAAGCAGAAAAAGAGAGGGAAGATAGATAGAGAGGGGGATAGAGAAAGAGGGGGATAGATAGAGAAAGAGATACAGATAGATATAGATAGAGGGAGGTATGGAGAGAGAGGAAGGGATAGAGAGAGGAAGCGAAGGATAGGTAGGGTCAGAGGGATTAGAGGGATGGAGAGAGGAATAGATAGAGAGAGAGGGGATAGATGGTGGAGAGAGAAAGGAATCGATAGGGAGAGAGAGGGATAGATAGGGAGTGAGAGAGAGTGATAGAGAAGGAGATAAAGGGAGAGATAGGTAGGGGCAGATGAATTAGAGAGAGAGTGAGAGGGATAGATAGAGAGAGGGATAGGTGGGGAGAGAGAGGCATAGATAGAGAGCTAGAGAGAGAGTGATAGAATAAGCAATAGAGAGAGAAAGGGAGAGATTGAGAGGGTACGGGTAGAGGGATTAGAGAGAGAGGGATAGACAGGGAGAGAGAGGGGTAGGGAGAGAGAGATATAGAGAGGCGAGGGAGAAGGAGAGATAAGAGATATAGAGGGAGGGAGAGGGATAGAGGGAGACAGGGAACCAGGGATAAAGAGAGATAGGGAGGGGAGATAATGATAGGGAGGGAAGGGGGAGAGAGAGATAGGGAGAGATAGAAACAGGGAGGGGAAGAGAGATAGGGAGGGGGTGGGAGAAAGTGAGATAGGGAGAGGGATGGAGGGAGACAGAGGTGGGGAGAGATATTGCGATAGGGAGAGAGGGATAGGGAGGGAAAGTGATAAGGAGGGAAAGAGACAGGGAGGAAGAGAGATAGGGAGGGACAGAGATAGGGAGGGACAGAGATAGGGAGGGAGAGATATAGGGAGGGGATAAGATAGGGAGGGGAAAAGATAGGGAAGTGGAGGAAGAGAGAGAGAAATAGAGAGGGAGAAAGGGATAGGGAAGGAGGGAGAGAGGGATAGGGAGAGAGGGATAGAGAGAGGGAAAGGGAGGGGGAGAGAGATAGTGAAGGGGGCAGAGAGAGATAGGGAGAGGGATGGAGGGAAAGAGAGGGATTGAAGGAGAGAGATATAGGGGAGATAGGGAAAGAGGGAGAGGGAGAAAAAGAGATATCGAGGGAAAGAGAGGGATGAGAGAGTTAGGGAGCGAGAGAGTTAGGCAGCGAGAGAGTTAGGGAGCAAGAGAGTTAGGGAGGGAGAGAGTTAGGGAAGGAGAGAGATAGGTAAGGGAAGGAAGAGAAAGATGAATAGAGAGAGATAGGGAGAAAGAAGGAGGGAGATTGATAGGAAGGGATGGGGGATAGAGAGAGATAGGGGTGAGAGAGAGGGAGAGAGGGATAGAGACAGGGTTGAGGAGGCAGAGAGAGGCATAGAGAAGGATAGGGAGGGCGAGAGAGGGGTAGGGGGAGAGAGATAGGGAAAGGAATGGAGGGAGAGAGAGGGCTGGAGGGAGAAAGATATAGGGAGAGATATAGAGGGAGATAGGGATAGGCAGGGAAAGAGATAGGGAGGGAGAGAGATAGAGAGGGAGAGAGCTAGGGAGGGATAGAGATAAGCAGGGAGAGATAGCAAGGGAGAAAGATATGGAGGGAGAAAGATAGGGAAGGGAGGAAAAGAGAGAGGAATAGAGAGAGATAGGGAGAGAGGGAGGGAGATAGTGAGGGAGGGAGCGAGAGAGGGATAGAGAAAGGGTTGGGGAGAGAGAGAGAGATTGTGAAGGGGAGAGAGAGATAGGGAGAAGGATGGAGTGAGAGAGAGGGATTGAGGTAGAGAGAAATAGGGAGAGATATAGGGGAAGATAAGGAGAGAGGGATAGGGAGGGAAAGAGATAGGGAGGGAGAGAGTTAGGGAGGGAGAAAGACAGGGAAGGGAAGGAAGAGATAGATAAATAGAGAGAGAGATAGGGAGAGAAAGAGGGAAGGAGATTGATAGGGAGGGAGGGACGGAGGGATAGTGAGAGAGATGGGGGAGAGATAGAGAGAGAGGGTTGGGGAGGCAGAGAGAGGGGAGAGAGGCATAGAGAGAGAGGGATAGGAAGGGAGAGGGGGAGAGATATAGGGGTGGAGAGAGATAGAGAAGGGAGGGAGAGAGATCGTGAAGGGGAGGGAGAGAGATAAGGAGAGGGATGAAGGAAGATCGAGGGATGGAGGGAGAGAGATATAGGGAGCGATATAGGGGAGATAGGGAGAGAGGGATAGGGAGGGAAAGAGATAGGGAGGGAGATAGTTAGGAAAGGGAGGAAAAGAGAGAGGAATAGAGAGAAATAGAGAGAGAGAGAGCGAGAGAGAGATAGGGAGGGAGGAGAGAGAGAGAGGGATAGAGAGAGAGGGTTGGGGAGGGAGAGAGAGAGGGGAGAGAGGGACAGAGAGAGGGATAGGGACATAGAGAGAGGGGGAGAGAGATAGAGGAGGGGGAGAGAGATAGAGGAGGGGAAGGGAGAGAGATAGTGAAGGAGAGGGAGGGAGGTAGGGAGGGGGGAGACAGTTAGTGAGGTAAAGAGATAGGGAGGGAGAGAGATAGGGATGGGGAGAGATAGAGAGGGAGGGAGAAAGATAGGGAGGGGGAGAGAGATAGGGAAGGGGAGGGAGAAATATAGGAAGAGAGGGAGACAGAGATAGGAAGAGGGGAGAGAGATCAAAAGGGACTGGGAGAGAGGTATAGGGAGAGGGATAGAGAGACAAATAGGGAGAGGAATATAGAGAGATAGGGAGAGTGATAGAAAGATGGAGAGGGATAGAGAGGGGGATAGGGAAAGGGATAGAGAGTTAGAGGGATGAAGAGATGAATATATAGAAAGATGGAGACAGAGAGGCATATATCCCCCCTATATCCCTATCTATTTATTTATCTATCTATATCTATCCCTCATATAATGTATTATATTTAAAAGCAAATTACACCACTTTTGTCTATTTCTATGAGCTGCCACTAACAAATGTCTTGATCTAAAATGTATTCTATTCAATTTTTGCACTTCGGCAAGAAATTGGAGAAACTTATCATCACAAGGAAAGTGAGCAGAACCAGCCCCATGTTAGCCTCATCAAGAAAGTGGAGGCACTTCTCAGCATCAGAAAAGTGAGCAACATCAGCACCACTTCACCCTCATCAAGACAATACGTAAGTAAAGTAACAGGAAAAAAATCAAGTAAGTGGATTGAATCTTTGTGCAGGGCCTATATAATTTTATTGGTGGCGATATATAGGGGTCAACCTGGAGTGAAGGAGAGGAGTCTCTACTATGGAGTGGAGTCAATGTAAGGGGAGGGGTCGTGTCTCTGTCTTCTGCCACCTCCCCCCCCCCCCCAACTTGGAAGGTGACCAGCCACCACTGATCAAAACTAAGATGCAGGAAACAAACCGCAGCAACCAGTTATAGCTTAATGCACTAATTGCACCCTAAAACACACTGTACACACAAAAGAATGGCCCTAATTTGGAAAAAGACCCAGAACTCAAATTATGTGGTGGAAAGGGGGTCACATGCGTTCAGGGCATACAACATAGCTTGAGGAGAAACACCACACATCATAACAAATCAACAAGTGGTAAAGTCTTTCACTCATTCCTTATGATTCAACTGACTAGGTGGTTAATATCCATCAGGGTTCAGTAGCCAGACTAAAATGTCCAAGGGGCCTGAGGGTCATATGGCACCAAAGAGTAGGTTATGACAGGATGGGTAAAAATTAGAGTTTCAGGTGCCAGTGACTGGTGCCTGCTGTACATGATCAGTGACAACAGTTTGTTTTATTGTATCTGGAATATTAGTGAGAAAATGTACAACTGCATATGGTACTAGAGGTATCTTGTGTACATTCAACATAAACCTCCCAAAAGTCTATAAGGAAACCAAATGACACCAAAGCAATCAAACCAGTGCATGCTTTTCGAGACAGAGAAAACCATTCATAGGAAACTAAGCTAAATAAACATGGAGCAACATTTTGAAAAGGTTCATTGGAACTGAAAGGGTTACTAGAGCAGTCATTTATGTCAATACATTTATGCAGAGATGCTAGATGGATCTTTCACAAGTGTTTAGTCAAATCAGTTGATTTAGAGACTCCTTAATGTTGTGACACAAAAATAACACAGAAGTAAAGCAGTCCTATGTTTAGGGCCTGTGGTTGTAATGAAGGAAACCAGCTAAATGAGTTAGAGCAAAGTCACCTGGAGCTCATTATATTTGGGGTAAGTAAGCAGAGGCCAGTCTGTGCCACAGGGCTCTATTTATAGATTACATTTGTTTAAGTGTTATACTTAACTCAATCAGCAAGTCTTCCTACTTAAATACAGAGCTGTGTTTGAGTACTTACTATTCCCATTAGAGGTTATCACCTGCTTGTATCTGTGTCAGCGACCACATGTTGAGAAAGAAGCTGTTTAGACAAAGAAAACATCAAGCAAACATGATATCTTTTAGAATGAGGGCAGTCTTATTATAGCATGATCTTGTTCAATAAAACATAATAGAAAACAATTTTATAGTGATACAATCAGAGGCAAATTTAATTTTTTGACACCTGAAATGGACTAATGAAATATATGAAAGACATGTATTTTTATTATTTTGTTATTGCAGAAATACAAGAAAAGATGTTAATGTGAGTGTTATTTTTTGTACATAATTAGTGATAAATACATATGGCAGGTATAAAGTAAGGCATGGTGAGATATAGGGGACGATTCATTAAAGTGATATGGATGGTTTCTGGATTTCACTCGCAATATAATATAGTTATGTATCTATTTAATTGTATGTACTTTATTTTATTAAGAAGTGCTTAAAAACTCTGTTTTTAGTCACGAAAATCAAACAAATAGCACCTACTTGGGTTCTGCCCTCTGCAGCTCATGCAGATTCAGACTATGTAGTACTGGCTGTCTAGTAAAGTACATATTAGTAAGTAATGACATTTAAATACCTAGTAAAATCCATAAGCCTTTAACGTCCTTTAAGCATGACAAGGGCTGCAACCTGCTTCACTGTGCTTTTGATCCGCTGTTTCCTAGGGAGAAAACAATCCTGCTCAGCCCTTGCAATAAATTAGTAAATTGCATGATTTCACGGAACACAAATATATGTTCAATCTGGATATTTACAATCTATCTTTTATATCATACAGGGGATAGTAGAATTGTTTTTTTTTTTTTCAGCTGTTCACGTTATATTGATAGGCCCTCATTCTATTATTGTCCGTAAATCGGCCGCAAAGCTGCGATTCCTTGCGGGGCTCCCGTTACCTTGCAATTCAAATAGACGGCGCCGCAAGGATATCCCCTTACGGCCGGCCGCATATCTTGCAACCGGCCGTAAGCTCAGAAATCTTTAAAAGCAAATATAAATTCAAGACGGCACTGTAAAGATCTGTAAATGCTAGGGATCATAATGGGGGACATGAGGATTAATAGCAACCCCCTCTCAAGCTTGCACATCAGCCCAAATCCGAGATTTCATTAACTGTTTATTTTCCGGCCACAGCGTGGGCGGGTCTGAGGTTCTCCAAGCCCTCTGGACTTTTTCCACGGATATTTGACATAAATTAAAATAAAAATTATTTACGGATTTGAGTGTAGGGGAATGTTGTGCTATGAATGCTAACACCTACAATCACTTTATAGTCTCCTCAGAGTGCAGGATGGCTTTATTATGTGCTTAATTGTGTGCCTGCGGGACCTTTTTGCTGCAAGTAAGCTGCAGCTCGGTTTTAGCCTTGCAGAGAGGGTTCCCGGAGCAATTGAATAGCAACCAGGATTTGCTTGCGGCCGAAACTCTTGCGGCCGTTTAATATCAAAGGCTTGCCTCCGGCGCGCATGGCCGCAAGGGATAACAAGGCGCCGGACGCAAGCCTGCCGGAGTCCTCGGCCTGAAGGGAATAGAATAGGCAAATAGCCTGCGGCCGGTCCTTGCGGCCCGCATCTCCTACGGCCGATAATAGAATGAGGCCCATAGTCATTAGCTAAGACTTACACTGAAGTCATCATATCTGTTCTACACAATTAGATCGAAAATGAAGATGTGAAAAAAGTATTTTCTTTTTTAAAACTTAATATTGAATTCATGGTGTTAATAGAGCAATCATGTAAGAGTGTTGCCTCTGCCCTGAATAATTAATGATTCTCTGAGTCAGACAATGTATATTAGTCAGACAAAGTATATGTCCTACATAGCTACAAATAACTTTCAGAGTATCAGTTATGGGGTATTTTTAGTTTTTTGATTATCAATAATAAAACATGGTATTTAGGTTTTTAATAAAGGAAAGGTGAATATGAATATGAACGAAATGTATATGTCCCATGAGTTCCACTTTTAAAAAAATAATGTCTTTATTTACATACATATATGTATCTATATGTATATCCAACACAAGCCTTCATTTTGCAAGTTCTTTCAATTGCAAAATGGAAGTTGGCTTGTTATTGTAAACAACAAACTACTCCGTCTTGGAATGAGATATTAAATGTATTGAAAAGAATAGAGCATTGGAGAAAGATTTTCAAATGGCAGAGTTAATAAAGCAAGATAAAATTAAATGGAAAATATGGGATAAATATAGTCATTCTGATAATAATGAGGAAAAATTAAAAACTATGATCTGGGTAAAGAATGGAAAAGTGAAAATGAAAAATGCTTTGAAGCTATATCCCTCTCCAGAAATGCTATTCTCCCCGCCCCGCTTTTCTTTTTTATGAAGGGGAAAGATAAAGAGATAGAAAAGAGTATGAAAACTTTTATGAGGAATAAACTGTGCAAGAAATATAGTTCTGTCTTTGTGTAAGTAATTTATTTTGCACAAGTTTGTATATGTTTTTTTGTATTGTATTTTATGTATCCTGTCTTTTATGAATGTTGAAAATAAAAAATAAAAATAAAATAAAAAATAAGATAATTCTTGATCAATTTTAACATTTTAAACAGCTTTTTCATGTTTTTCAAACCTCTACCTAACGATGCAGGCAATATCTTGTGGTTTTAGTGTTCTTTTAAAAAGGCCACTGTTGTCAGTTTTTTCTTTATGGTCTCTTGAATAACTAAACTTGTCTGTGTGCAAAATGTTATTAGAAAGAACAATAAACTAAACCTAGCTTCTAAAAAAAACATATTTTTAGATGCAATTATTCTTGTAAACGAATGAGCTTTGCTTAAGTAATAATAAAAGTGGTAGCAGTTGTAACTGCAAAATCCCCATTATGCAGATATACATTTGGATTATATGTCTCATTCCCATCTCAGGAAGTAGATCACTAGAAACTAAAATGGTAGATTCAACATAATTGCATATAAAAGCAAAAAAAATTGAAAATTAATTATGTTTTATATTCTTATACATATTGCTTATTTTTAAGTGTTGGTATTCAAAATATGTTGACAAAAGTGTTGCATTATTCATTACTCACAGACAGGTCTTAGGCACTGGGGCCCTCATTCAATTGCAATTTGGCCAATTGAATAGGGCTCTAAATAAGCACATAGCATATATTTTTTAAATACGTTTTTAGTTAGAGAAAACATTGCTTTTGGATAGATGCTTACTAACTAAAAACTACTGTAAGAAATATATACTATGCTTATATAGAGCCCTATTCAATTGGCCAAATTGCATTTGAATGAGGCCCTAAGATGGCAGCATCAGTTAATCAATGTATGACTTTTCAAATAACAGACTAATCAAGTGCAATGTGCTACCTGATTGCAATGTTTGACATAGGGTCTGTGACATGATACAATTCTATTGAATGTAGCAAGAATAGGCACATGGAACCCAATACAACCCATGCTATAGTTTACTAATTATCCTCATTTGTTACCCTAGATTTTCTCCTTCGCAGTCTCCTTTTGCAGCCTCACACATGGATGTAAAAATGCACAGGAACTTTTGGAAGAATTACATGGGACATCTGCTGTTTGTGTAGAATACAGAAGATGGTTTTCTGATTAATGATATGTATTCTTCCCTCTGTACTGGTAGAAACTATAATGGCAATACTTATTTGAATTGTTGAAACTAAAAAACATTATTCCTACTCTGTCATCCTTTTATTTATTCTCGACAGAGACTCACAATTCATGTACTATACTGAATAGCATCTTCCCCGCTCTATTCTCCCACATTCTAGGCCTCAATCAAATGCAATTTGGCCAATTGAATAGGGCTCTATATAAGCACAAAGCATATTTTTTTAACAGAAGTTTTTAGTTAGTGAACTTCTATCCAAAAGTAAGGTCTTCACTAACTAAAAACTTCTGTAAAAAACATGCTCTGTGCTTATATAGAGCCCTATTCAATTGGCCAAGTCGCATTTGAATGAGGCCCTATATATATATTCATAATATATATCATACATTTAGCTAAGCAGACTTGGCACATGCAGATTTTAACCTTCCATATAATTTCTTTTCATGTCTAACATCTGCATGTATTTTTGTGAAATTAAACTTCCTGAAAATAAGTCAGATTCTGAAATCAATTTTCTAAAAATTGAGGGAAATTGTGTTGAGTGCAGATTTACAGGCTGGTGTTGCTATGCTAATCTCATCTGTATGGAAAACTGAGATTGGATTGTACAATGTGATCTTTCATAGATGCAAGGGAATACTTACACATAAAAAAAAAAATTTTATTCCAGCTTTCTTCCTATCATTTTAAAACTATTTTTCTCTGTTGTTGGTTGACAAAAGAAAATGTAAATGTTTCATGTTTCTGGTTTATGGGTGAATCAAGGCAATCATGTAACTGGTATATTTAACAGCAGGCTTGATTGGTGTTCTGACAGCATAATATTTCTTCTCTGTCTGCCAAGATGTAATGCAAGATAAAAGTTTAGATTTGGAAAGAAGCAAATGCACATTATTAGAGAGAAGGAAATAGCTTGCACTGTAGACAACAAGTAGAGTTTTAATTTCTGTTTTGGAAAGGTTGCATTTAACATTATTTACTTTTAATTTAAAAGTGAATGGTAAATATAGGAAATATTCAATGCAGTAGATTTTTTTAAAGGAATAAAATAGCAGAGGAGAATTATGAGTTGCCAGGCTGAAGAATAAAACAGTTAAATGGACTTTGTTATAACTATGATCATAACTTCTGTTTATTTTATAGAACTGTTTTCTGTTGAGTACCTATGCATACTAATAATAAATATATCTCACTATATAGTACTGAACATTACCTATATGAAATAATCATAAATACATTTTACTAAATATTTCAACTAATAGATGTATTGTGAGATAGCAGCATGTTAATGCCTTGTACCCATTCTCCTTAAGGCTTACACTCTAACTGGAGGAGCCAGCTTTGATATTATCATGTCAGATTTCTTCTTCTAATCAGTGGTCTAGTTGTACCAAGGGCATGGGGGTCACAAATGTAAGGAGTGATTTTCTGATGTGTCCATCTTGCTTATAGTGGTGAATATAATATATAAATATCTACATGTACTGATCATGAATACACTATATTATCTGTTTATTTCCTTGTTTTTTATTATTCTAGATTAATGATTCCTAATAGGTGGGTCTAGAATGCTATAAATACTCCTATTTTTAATTAATGAATGGCTCAATGTCAAAGAGCTCTAGACTGTGAAGCTATATTTGTTCTCACTTCAGTGAAAAGTCCCAGGAAACCCTACAGTAAATTCTGGAAAGCTGATTATTCAAATAAACACAGCCATTGCAGTCTTAACAATTGTATCCAATACTGTATATATACTATAAGAAGCAATTGAATGAACTACTTGTATGAGCAACTTCCTCAGCAGGAAGGGATCTTAGAAAATAATGACATCTTTGTACTAACAATAAGTATTGCCACGTTTCATTTTTAGTAGCTGAAAGCTTCTATGCATTCAATGTCTCCTCTTATCTGTATGAGCAGATCAATCTGGCTGCAATGTCTATTTCCTATGAGAATAATTTCCATTGCAGCCCATGTCCCTTCTCAGCCCCTGACAATTTAATGATGTCCCATCAATGTTAAGGGTAAAAGGTAAACAAGCTCCAGTATTTGTTACAACATTAAGCACCTGCTTTGGGAATATTTTTTTATTTCTGTGTTCATGGATGTGACTTTTACATTTTGGGATTTTTTTTATTAATAAACACTATTTTTAGTGGCAAAATAAAAGAGCACATTCAAAGAATATCAAATATATATGTAAAAGTTATAGCACTTACCCTTTATTGCTACAAGACCTCTTTATGTTACATGATGTGTGTTAGGTGATGTGAGCTGCCAAAGAACAGTTATAGAAGACTTGCGACTTGCCCTTTAAAAATTATGGCAATTTAATTGGAAGCCTGGCAATGCTTCAGCGCTCATTGCGAGCCTCTTCCCCCGTCTACTTTACAGAGCCCTGCAATGAGCGGCTTTGATGCTCATTGACGTTTTTGCCAAGCCGCACCTTTCTTGCTTTGCAACTATCCCCTTAGCCGCTCATTGCTACCCCCCTGATGATCACCTTCGGCGCTCATCGCGTGTCTCACTTATACCATCACATATATAGTTGTCAGCAATATGGGTTGTTGCTAGTAAGTTGCTGGCAAGGAGCGCCAAGGGCGCTCCTTGCGCTAGTGGAGATGAGCGCCGTAGGTGCTCATCCCTACGACCCCCTACGACATTCGGACCACAGTTGTTCGCAAGGAGCGCCAAAGGCACTCTTTGCACTGGTGGAGATGAGCGCCGTTGGCGCTCATCCCTACGACCCCCTATGACTTTCAAACCGCAAATGCGGACCCTCGCAAAACGAGGGGCCGCATTTGCGGAGGTGGGGGCTCCCACGTCGGCTGCAATGAGCCGCAGGCTCATTGCACGCCGTAAATGCGGACCCTCGCGAATCGAGGGGCCACATTTGCGGAGGTGGAGGCTCTACGGCGCATCACAACCAGTTAACAAACCACTAGACAAGCAGGACTTGCAAAAAAAAACATAAACACGCAATGACTAACTACGGACTTACACAAAAATATACCAGCCGCCGGACTTCGGAAAAAATCCATTACGGCCTCTCAAAAATACAACATTAACGGACAACACGTGCACAGCGCCAAACATTAAAAAACACAAAAATACACACAAAAATAAAATAAAACCTTACCCACACCAAGGGGGGACACCCAGGACCTCTGCAACACTGCTTAACCCTCCATTTTGGTCAAATTTACAAAGTTTAGCCACTCGAAAATCTCCTAAGCGAGAGAAAGAATGACCGCCGAAACAAACGAAAACGACGCTACACGACCCCTAAAGCCGCTAAATACCACAAAGCAAATACGGGTTTTACAAAAACCTGTACGACCTACAACATACACCATTAGTAAGGACGCTAAATCATCCACACCCGCGTACCACATACACATTCGTCGCCATTTTACAACACTAACTTCCAGAATGAGGAAGTACCCAGCTACACTAACGGCTTCCCCTCGCGCACGCAGCCTATTTATACTACACACTGCACACATTGCTGACACTTACACCTCGGCTCCACAAGACTGCAAATCTACATTGTATGCTGCAGGAACATCAAAACAGAATGTCAGCTCTTCAGCACAATGCTTCCTGCATATATTACTTACTAATAGGTAAAGTATATTACTTTATTCATTTACTAATTATTTCATTAGCATCACAAAAAACATAGACACAAAAAATAAAATAAACACTATCGCAAGAAACGCAAAAGACATTCACTGCACGCTTCACAACGAGCGCCAACACTGCTCATACCGCACAAACGACACCACGGGACAGCCTTGCAATAAGCGCAAAAAGCAGATCAACCCCGACCTTACAATGACACCAAAAGCGCCTCTGATAAATAGAAATACAACAACCAAGAGGCTCGCAATGAGCGCCGAGATCTCAGACCACCACAATAAATAATGTCTGTGCCAAACACCATTCCTTGACTTACAATTCTATTGCCGTAATTTTTTGAGAGGCAATTCGCTCGTATATTAATTGTAATCCGGTTAAGAAGACCAGCTTACTCATGGATAATGCAGATATCAATATAAGAGAATAGGTATTGCTGAGATATGGTATCTTAAATCCTTAAGAATACAATGTCATATTTATTAAGCAGCAACTGTAGAAAAAAACTGTGTTTTCTCGAAACCTATGGGATGAAACAAAACTCACTCACCCATCCAATTCTTTAATGCCCAAATAATATGTTACCTCAAAGAGGAATAATTGAAAATGTAAGTTGGATGCCAGTGCAGTATTAAAGCTTCTCCCCAGTGATGATGTGTATATCACACAAGTGTACCCAATGTACATAATAGTAATGTGTTTACCAACAAGATCTCAGGGGTTAACCTTAATTTTAATCTTGCTATCGTTGCACAATATTTAAAGAAAATGAGGTAATAGCAAAATAGATAAGATGCTCAATGAGATTCATTCATACCTTTCCCTGTGCATTGATATTCTTAAGCCCTCATTCTATTGCGATTTGGCCAATTGAATAGGCCCCTAAATAAGCACATAGCATATTTTTTTTAAATAAGTTTTTAGTTAGTGAAAACCTTGCTTTTGGATAGATGTTTACTAACTAAAAACTTATTTAAAAAAAATATGTTATGTGCTTATTTAGAGCCCTATTCAATTGGCCAAATCGCAATTGAATGAGGGCCTTAGTGTCTTTCCTTGTAAATCTCACATAACCAGTGTGTTAATCCAACTGAGTGTGAATGTGACCTATAGTGAGCTGGGTTATGTGAACATTGTACCCGCAACTTAGCAAAATTCCATGAAATCTTCGTTCTCACATTTGATTCCCATTTTTTGTCTCTCTTTAGATTGTGAAGTGTTCTTGTGGTGTCACAATCCATTGTATAGCTAGACAATGCCACACAAAGGCTTTGTGAAGCACACTTACTTTCTGGCTGACTGCCTAACCATTCAATAAAAAGGTCAGTTAGTGACTGGTCTTATAAAAGTAACAGCAACAAAAGTATTTGCAAATATCTCATTCAAACCCCTACAGCTGGGAGGAATGCAGAGTGAAAATGTGTAACTTGGACAAGACTATGAGGAGATATAGTCATAAAAACACTAAATCAAAGAACATGATCTTAGTGTTTCTATACATATGGCTTCACTAATACATTGCCAAAACTAATTACATTATTTATATTCCCTAACATGTATTTGTCCTTATCTGAACTCTGATAATAAACAAACATTATTTGTAGTGAAATTGTAACAAAATATGTTCTGCAGCATGCAAAACATTCCTGAATTGTAAGACCAAGAGGGACCCCAAAATGTGTTGTGTTTCCCAGTAAAGACTCAGGAATGCTGCAGGTCCACTCATAGGTTATTCAGCTCTTCAATCTTATGTCTGGGCCCCAGTCCAAACTGTTAAGTGAGCAGGGGGGATTCAAATTGTTGAGTAGGAGTACAGGGAAAGATTCTTGGGTACTACAAGCCAAATATGACCACTGGACTAATGATCAGTTAAAGTCTGTAATTAACTGCTACAATATCTTGAATATCATATATGTTACAAAATGTTTTCAGCTTTGTGTTATGTTTCTGGATTTCCATTTGTGCTATATCCTTTAAATACAATATGGAAATTATTTGCACAAACAGAGCCTTGTGTTTGCCAGTATAGTTATATTCTGCTGTCACCCACTGAAAGATGTCAATAGGTGACATATCTTTTCATGTTATTTGTATTATTTATTTGTATGAACCCTTCCTCTAGCAGTGGAAAAAACACTGTAAGAGTTAATGCCAATGTTATAAGCAGCAGTGCAGCACACTGTAGGTGGCGGTACTATAGAATACTTGGCTTTCCCTACAGGCATGGCCAGATTACCCATTAGGCCAACTAGGCAGCCGCCTAAGGGCCATTCCCTGTGAGGGCCGCCACCTGAAATGTTGCAAATCATAGACTGGCTACATGGAGTAACCACCTAGAACAAGAGAGTTACAATAGGAAAAGCATCGTAAATGCACAGAACATGCAAAAATTGGTCAGTGCAAACCTTGCATACTCACTTGCATTGCCCACTGCCCAAGGGCTCCGTAAAGGTAGATACGGACCCTGCCCACAGGTAATCTTTATCATGAATGTGTAGTTTATCTCCTAGATGGGACATTTTTTTTCTTTGTTGGGAAATAGTTTTCCTTACTAGTAGAGCCACTATTTAGTCATGGGTTGCTAGATAAATGTTCTGGAAGTTCAAATAATACATTGAAGATGTAAAAAGATGCTACCAGCAGTGTTAACTGTAAGATAAGGCTGCATATAATTACTGTTGGGGTGTTATGATTGTATACAGTATATGCATGTAATTTCATAGGTTTTGGTGTAAATATATTCAGAAAGAGAAATATGTAACATATACAAGTAGATATTTATGTAAGTACATAGCACATTTAGCCACTTTTGCTCCTTGACTTTACACTGTCACTTTTTTTTTTACATACAGTATATTGCAAAGTTTTTTAATTTACTCAAACCTACAGTATATAATAAAGTGTTGGTGCTTTACATTGATTCTGTTATCATAGTTGTGTGTCAGTAACTAGACACTATCTATATAAACCCGGGTCTAGAGTGATACACAAAGGCCCGTATTTCAGGATTTCATTGTGGTGCAGCGGTGAGTTATCCCTACCTCAAATATTCTGACTGACTCCACTGTACTGCAAGCAAACCTAGGCCTGTGTATGTCTTTCATGGACCTATCTTGCCTACCCCTTTCCAAGAGGGTGGGGTTGTGGAGCAGAGGAGAAAAACGTGGTATTGTAAGTGAGGAAATATGGAAATGTTGTATTGATATATGGTGGACGTGAAAAAGAAAGATGGACAAGAAGAGGACAATTTAAAGGTTGAGAAGAGAGGTGAGAACTATATGTGATAACTACAGAGAATTATGGAACCCTGCACAAATTTAAGGCTGCTTAAAAAATAGCAGCAACTACTTATAGGCTAATAAATGAACGGATTCACATTATAGACAAACAAATTGATTAAACAGGGGAAGTCACTGGATCTTACATGCAGTTCCCAGACTGCATGTTGCCGATTACAAGGCTTTACAATTGTGTGGTAAAGCTGTTTAAATTGTTTTAAATTAATCAACAATTCATTTTCTTTCTTTTTAGTTACTGCTTACATAGCTCTTGCAGCTCTAACACAATAAGCTGTACTGATGAGAGTAACGATTTAAAAAGCGAATGAGCTGCTTCTTGTGGCAAGCCAATCCCTTGAAAGGAACAGGAATAAGCCAACCTATAGAAGAGACTAGAAGATGCTGATTCAAGAAATGAAAGCTCTCTGTGTCGCACATCAGCTATGACAGGGTGAAGTGCAGACACCTTGTATAAACTTCTATTAGAGCGCCAAGCTTGGCATCATCAGAACAGAAGTGGAATATATGGCATTATTTCTCAGGTAAATCTGGTCCAATGTCCACTTGGCGGTCTCCTTTTTCCAAGAGGTCCAATATCTGCATCTTCAAATCCAGAAGAATGCTTAGGCGCTTCAATTTAGCATGATCTTCATTGCGCTCGCTCATTGTCTGTAAAAAAGTACAAAAAATACACTGAATGTAGATTTAAGATAATTAACAAGCACATGATGAGAAACAAGGGAATATGAAAAATATTATGTAGCTTTACTCTGGTTGGTTGAGGCAGGAATTGGTGTTCTTTTGTGGCTCGGTCGTGTCCAGGCTGGCACTTTACTTCTCCTCTTTGCTCTTTGCTGCTGCTGCTATTGCTCGTTTGAAGCTATTGCATCGTTCTGAGCGTTAAACTGGGTCCCGGGGGGAAAAACAGCATTATAGTGTGACATAATGTTCAAGGGGAACAGAGGCCAGAAAACAGTGCTGTAGCGGGATTTAGCATTAAATGGGGATTTACAGGAAAAACATTGCTATAGCAAATCAGCACTAAAAGGGGTAGCCTTTGGCAGGGTATACCTGTACTCTGGAGTGCTTAAATGAGAACAAAGCCAACAACATAGAAAGTCTTCTAGAGTCTGCTGAGACTTAAACATTTTGTTGTCACCAAACTTCACAAATATCATAGGTGCAGGCAATGCAACATTCAAAGGCACACACAGTACCTGACTCGTGTTATTACTGTAATAACATGCATATGTGAAAATGCGTACTGACATGAAAGTTGTTCTTTCTTACCATTAACTTGAGTGTAGCCACGTTGCTTATAACCAAAATCAATAAAATAAAACTGCATTACTTAAGGATGTAAAATCTGAAAATCTTTCTTATTCATTCTGAGGGTTCAGATTGTAAACTTTTATATGCACCTAAAATTTCAATCAAAACAAATTAATTATGTATAAGTGGAAAAACTACTATAGCATGAGTTGCTTTACATGAGCTCATTCATGGAGGGAAACTAGCAAACAATTAAACTCCTTATGCTCTCAGACTAATGCCAATTTCCAGAATTATTTGAAGTCATATTTCATCTAACATATTGCTGGGTTTAGGCACCTGGAATAATCTAAAAGAACTGCAGTTGGCAAAATTTTGACATCTTAAGTACCAAACTGGCACCAATCTCAAAAGTAAATATGTGCCCCATTATTTTCATTTCACAGTACAAGATTATTTGCGTTTTTGTAGAATTTGATGAAGTATGTGTTCTGTTCTGACAAAAAAGGAAGGAAGAATTCACCAGAATTGGCAAATGAGTTTCACTATTGTTTTTTTTAATTCTGGCATCGGTTATAATTTTCCATGCTTTCATCTCCAGCACAGTAATTTACTCTTGTTGGTGATGTACAGTATACATTTAAGATGTAAGGTACTAGAAGTGTGAACTTGGAGTACTGTCAAAAATCTCAACTGTGTCTTTATTAGACATGTATGCTTTGGTGTATTCTGCCTAGGCCAACACTGCACATAGCCAGGCTAGCATATTTATACAGGGCAGGAGACTAACTCATTTTGCTGGTGTGTTGCAGCCTAATATGGTGTGCATAAATATGTGTATACATTGGGCCTCATTCAATTGCGATTTGGCCAATTGAATAGGGCTTTATATAAGCACACAGCATATATTTTTTACAGAAGTTTTTCACTAGTGAAGAACCTGCTTGTGGATAGAAGTTCACTAACTAAAAACTTCTGTAAAATAAATATGCTATGTGCTTATATAGACGCCTATTCAATTGGCCAAATCACAATTGAATGAGGCCCATAGTGACTTTTTGTCTGTAAATATACTTTAGATTGTTTGATATACTGCATATACAAAAAAACAAAAAAGGGGGATGCTTTATTTATTATACTATTCTTTAAGAAATTTGATGCATTAAAAATCCTCAAATGGCAAATATATGAGGAGCTCTTATCCCTGGATAGGATCATCTCTCAACTGGTCATGCATATGCTAGTATTAATATTAAGATAAACAATCATGATGCTCAATACTTAAGGATGCCATATAGTGTAAATGTGCAAATTTACAGTGTAAGTTTCAGCTCTCTATGAGCTGCATAAATGGTAATTATATATCATAATAAATAGACTGTTAGGATTATTGCAGAATAACATATTACTTATTTACAGGTGCTGGTGTGTTAATATTCTATAAATTGTACATGCAATACAATCATGCACAATATCTTAGAAAAAATATACAACAAATAAACTGCTTGTTATTAAGTGCAAGTGTACAAACATTGTATGCGTTGTATATAAAGTACAATCGTGCAGAAGGTAAGGACAATAAGATCATAGATAAAAACATAAAAGTAATGAGGCCCAAAGAAAAAAAGCACTCAAAAACACACTTATGCCTCGTGAACACTATTTGTAGGACACAGTGAAATCAAATAACCAAGTGTTAGAAACCTGCAATGGAGCAGTAATTCTAGCAAGAATATGCAGAAATTCAAGCGCAACATAATAAATAGAGATTAATCATATAGTTACACATATATTGTATGACCTGCAGATAGTGCTTGCAATCAATCTATATTTTTGCCGTTCACGATAGATAGGGATAAAGATAATCCTCATATCAATATGATCAAATTACTGGATTGCCTTGTAATGAGGAATATAGTAGGTTTAAAGACATAAGTATAAAAACAAAACTTGACATCCAATCATAAAGTACAATCAGGGGCAGAGCTACCGCCGGTGCAAGAAGTGCAATACACCTGGGCCCCTGACCTGGGGGGAGGGCCCTAGTGCTGTATTTTTTTTCTGTATATTGACCTCAATTTTTTGTTATTTAATTGTTGGGGCCCCCTGAGGCCTGCCTACCATGAGCCACCCACATCTGCCTCCCATGGGCCCCCCACAACTGCCCCCTGG
This sequence comes from Discoglossus pictus, assembly GCA_027410445.1. Taxonomy (NCBI): domain Eukaryota; kingdom Metazoa; phylum Chordata; class Amphibia; order Anura; family Alytidae; genus Discoglossus; species Discoglossus pictus. The sequence goes on along the minus strand of CM050165.1, from coordinate 265,440,671 downwards.
CTCCCTAAAACAGGAAACCCGCCGTGTACAAGCAAAGAAAGTTTCATGCTGCATCACAGAGCCTCGCAAGGGCTGAACTTAGACTCGCAGGGGCTTGAAGTGTGATGTAAGAAACATTGCTGTTCCATACAGAAAGCTGAGAGGGAATCCCAGGTAGAAAAGGGCAGGTAGGAGAAGGGGGGCTGGGAGGGGGCTGCTATGCACAGGCGAGCCAGGGGTGGCTGGTGCACCTAGGGGCCGGGGGGGGGGAAGTACACTGCAGTACAGAAAAATGATGAAATAATCATTGTATTAATATATATGTATATATTTATGTATATATATATATATATAATCCCTTACACTCGTCATTCTCGTCATTTTAGTATTGCATTATGCACTTTTTTTATATACTTTTATGAATATACAGTTGTGCTCAAAAATTTACATACCCTGGCAGAAATTGTGACATTTTGGCATTTATTTTAAAAATATGACTGATCATACAAAAAAAAAAAAATCTTTTATTGAAGGATATTGATCATATGAAACCATTTATTATCACATAGTTGTTTGGCTCCTTTTTAAATCATAATGATAACAGAAATCACCCAAATGGACCTGATCAGAAGTTTACATACCCTTGAATGTTTGGCCTTGTTACAGACACACAAGGTGACACCCACAGGTTAAAATGTCAATTAAATGTTTATTTCCCCCACCAGTGACTTTTTAAATTGCAATTCATGTCTGCTAGTCAATGAGTTTGTTAGCTCTCACGTGGATGCACTAGATACAGAGCCATGGGGAGCAGAAAGGAACTGTCAAAAGAACTGCGTAACAAGGTAATAGAACTTCATAAAGATGGAAAAGGATTTAAAGAAATATTGAAAGCCTTGAAAATGCCAGTCAGTACTGTTAAATCACATATGAAGAAGTAGAAAATTTGGGGTAGACCAAGAAATATTTCAGCCACAACTGTTAGAAGAATTGTTTGGAATACAAAGAAAAACCCACAGGTAATCTCAGGAGAAATACAGGCTGCTCTGGAAAAAGACGGTTTGTTTGTTTCAAGGAGCACAAAACGACGATACTTGAAAAAAATGAGCTGCATGGTGGAGTTGAGAGAAATAAGCCAGGTTACAATATGCCCAACAACACCTTGACATGACTCACAGCTTCTGGCACACTGGAATTTGGAGTGAAGAGACCAAAATAGAGCTTTATGGTCACAACTATAGGCGCTATTTTAGGAGAGGGGTCAACAAGGCCTATAGTAAAAAAAGAATAACATCCCCTCTGTGAAGCATGGTGGTCGCTCACTGATGTTTTTCTTTTGGGGGGGGGGGGGGGGGGGCTCTAAAGGCACAGGGAATCATGTGAAAATTGATGGTGGGATGAATGCAGCATGTTATCAGAAATATTGTCAGACAATTTGCATTCTTCTGCACGAAGGCTGCGCATGGGACGCTCTTTGACCTTCAAGCATGACAATAACCCTAAGCACAAGGCCAAGTTGACCCTCCAGTGGTTACAGCAGAAAAAGGTGAAGGTTGTGGAGCGACCATCACAGTCTCCTGACCTTAATATCATCAAGCCACTCTGGGGAGATCTCAAACGTGCGGTTCATGCAAGAAGACCAAAGACTTTGCATGACCTGGAGCCATTTTGCCAAGTCGAATGGGTAGCTATACCACCTGCAAGAATTAGGGGCCTCATAAACAACTATTATAAAAGACTGCATGCTGTCATTGATGCTAAAGGAGGCAATAAACAGTATTAAAAATGAAGGGTATGTACAAAATTTTATCAGGGCTTTTCGGGTGATTTCTGATTATGATTTAAAAAAGAAATAAACAACTATGTGATAATAAATGGCTTCATATGATCACAATCCTTCCTATTTTCAAAATAAATGCCAACATTTCACAATTTCTGCTAGGGAATGCCCACTTTTGTGCACAACTGTATACACAAACATATACGAATGACACAAGGAACATGTCACACAACCTGCTTCTTCAACAGGGCTTGTTAAGAACCTAATTCAAACCTACCACAGAAGGACCGTGTAGTTCTTGTTACCTCTGGCACAAAAGGTGGCTTCAGGACATAGACAACGTACAAGAATATGTGCAGATGATAATGCAGACAGGATATCAGTGGTCTCAGAACAGGACAACTCCCCACTCAAGGTACAGGCACACAGTAAATAGTTTCACACATTGCCACTCACTGGGGTGCATCCCAGAGCCCCTGTTTGTGCATGCGTAAAAGCACAATGTGCAAAACCCCCTTGTATGAGATTATTAGCACAGGGTTTAGTCTGCATTGCACTAACTTGTGGGACCTTTTCTGTACATTTCCCCAGAACTTATGGTTTACTTCTAACATGTTCACACTTCAATCACTTACCGGATAAACAATATGTTATTTGCAACATTACCTGTAACATGAAACACAATTTATATCCAATCACACACATATACCCCCTGCAGCCCCATTCATCCACTCCCAGCAGAACCCTCCTCTTACTTGTGCACTGTGGTCCCTGCTCCAGTTCTCAATAATCAAAGGTTTGATATCCTTCCGCTGCCGGTACTTCATTTTGCAGGGAATGCCCTTCCCCTGAATAGGAAGTGCCAGCAGGGGAAGGATATCCAACCTCTGACTAATGGGAACAGGACCATGGACCACAGTGCACAAGTAAGAGGAGGGTGCTTCTGGGGCGTGAGTGGTTTTGATGGGGGGTTATGAGGCTGCTGGGGGGATGAATGTTGCTGCTGGGGGGTTGTGGGGCTGAATAGTGCTGTTAGGGGTGTGAATTATGCTGCTGGGGGGTTATGGCATTGCCAAGGGGGTTAATGTTGATGCTGGGGTGTAAATGATTCTACTGGGGTAGTTGGGGCTGAATGGGGCTGCTAGGGGGTGAATGGGACTGCTGGGGTGGTTAAGGAGAATGGTGCTGCTGGGGGTGAGTGGTATTGCTGGTGGGTTGTGGGGCTGAATGGTGCTGCTGGGGGGTGAAAATGCTGCTGGGGGTTGTGGAGCTGAATGGTGCTGCTGGGGGCCGAATGGTGCTGCTGGTGAGTTGTGGGGCTGAATGGAGCTACTGGGGTGGTGGGATTCTGAATGGGGCTGCTGGGGGTAAACATGGCTTTTGGGGGGTTGGGGCTGAATGGGGCTGCTGAGGGGTGAATGGTGCTGCTGGAGGGTGAATGGAACTGCTGGGGGTTGAATTGTGTTGATGGGGGTTGTGGGACTGAATGGGGCTTCTGGGGGTAAATGGTGTTGCTGGGGGTTATGGGGCTGCTGGTGGTGAATGGTGTTGCTGGGGTGTCCTGGGGCTGCTGGGGTAAATGGTGTTGCCAGGGGGTGGGTGTTGTGAGGATGAATAATGCTGCTGGGGGTGAATGGAGTTGCTGGGGGTGAATGGTGTTGCTGGGGGGTCTGTGGGGCTGAATGGGGCTGCTGTGGGTGAATTGTGTTGCTCGGGGGTGGGGGCTGAATGGGGCTAGGAGGGATGAATTATGTTGCTGGGGGATTGTGGGGCTGAACGGGGCTGCCGAAGGTGAATGATGTTGCTGGGGGGGCGGGGGTTGTGGGACTGAATTGTGCTTCTGGGGGGTGAATGGTGCTGCTGGGGGTTTGTGGGGCTGAATAGTGCTGCTGATGGGATGTGGGGCTGAATGGTACTTCTGTGGGGTTACAGCGGTCCACTGCACTACAGAAAAGGAATATGTTAGCATAGAATATTTTTTTAAAGAAAATATTGTGTGTATATATACATATATATGAAGTTTTTTTTATTTTTATTTTTTACAGTGGAAGGTCTTATTGATACATATATCTTTGTATCTGACCAATATGATCATAATTGATGACATCAGCAGACTATCCAACCAATAGGAAAGGTAAAGGACGTTTGTCTTGAAATGTTTGTGAAAAAACATCATAAGTGGGCATACACTTACCTTCTTTAAAAAGCCTGCGAGAATGGAAGCTGCTCTTTGCCTTTGAGAAAGCCTAGAGGGCGAAACCGGTCAGACAATATAAGGCAAAGCATGATGTGTAAGCTGCACTCAGTATATTGATATCAGTGAGTGACGGCGGCTGACTGATGGTCCCAGCACTTTAGCTGGTCGTGTGCCTTATCCTGTGTATGATTGTGGGGTTCTGGTAAGGGTGATCCTGCCACAGATAGTGCTCTCTTTCATCTTGTGGAGCCAGGGTTATATATAGCCTGTGATTTTTACACAGTGCTTAAGAGGCATTTAAGTGGCATAGTCTAGTTATAAATTGGAGTGGGCACATCATTGTTTTTAATTGTATGTTTATTTTAACCATATATATATTGGGGCGTATCCAATTATTTACAAATTCTTTATACTTATGAGGACTCCCCTTTAGGTTTTATTTTTGGGTTTATTCTCTCTTTATGCTTGTGATTTGCACATTGCCTTCAACTATTGCAATAGTAGCAATATGTTCTTTTTAATGTATAAAGAATACAAATGAATATTGCAGTGTTCCTAACTATATTGTGAGCATATTGGTACATTGAGATTCTTTGTACTTACAGGACACTTTACTATTACTATTATTATGTATAGATATATACATGCCATTGTGCTGGTATACTTTGTGTTGTTTTTGGCACATTCTTTGTAACTATTGATATATAGCCTTTTTGATACACTCTTTATATAAAATTATTTTTTCATAGCTAGCTACACTACTGTATTTATTGTCTACTATAGCACTTCACATTGCCTTCAAGTGCGTTATATATTACTTTCGTTTGTAAGTTATAATATGCTTAACCTTATTCTATGGATGTTTTCCAACCTGAATGGAAGGGTCCTTGAATTTATATTTTCATGAATACATTTACCCCATGTACATATTTTATACTTTCTTATTAGCGTTAGTTTAATATACCTTTAAGTTTGTTTAATAAAGACTTCTAATTTGTTTTTATATTCTATTATTGTTAGGATGTTATTCATCCAAGGAGTTTATCTCTTAGCTTTTTTAAGCTATTTTTGAGTATACTAAAAATAATTACATAAACATAACATAAAAAATAAGCCCAAAATATTATTGGAAGTTGGCTAATGAGAAAATTGTTTCTAGAAAACCGAGTAATATAGTGCCTTGCAAAAGTATTCACCTGACTTTTCACCTATTTTGTTACATTATAGCCTTAAGTTCAATGTTTATTAATCTGAATTTTATGTGATGGATCAGAACACAATAGTCTAAGTTTGTGAAGTGAAATGAGAAAAATATATACATAAACATTTTTTTTAGAAATAGAAAACAGAAAATTGGCATGTGCATATGTATTCACCCCCTTTGTTATGAAGCCCATAAAAAAGCTCCCGTGTAACCAATTACCTTCAGAAGTCACATAATTAGTGAAATGATGTCCACCTGTGTGCAATCTAAGTGTCACATGATCTGTCATTACATATACATACCTTTTTTGAAAGGCCCCAGAGGCTGCAACACCTAAGCAAGAGGCACCACTAACCAAACACTGCCATGAAGACCAAGGAACTCTCCAAACAATTAAGGGTCAATGTTGTTGAGAAGTACAAATCAGGGTTAGGTTATAAAAAAATATCAAATCTTTGATCATTCCCAGGAGCATCATCAAATCTATCATAACCAAATGGAAAGAACACAGCACAACAGCAAACCTGCCAAGAGACGGCCGCCCACCAAAACTCATGGACCAGGCAAGGAGGGCATTAATCAGAGAGGCAGCACAGAGACCTAAGGTAACCCTGGAGGATCTGCAGAGTTCCACAGCAGAGTCTGGAGTATCTGTACATAGGACGACAAAATAATTGTACGCTCCATAGAGTTGGGCTTTATGGCAGAGTGGCCTGAAGAAAGCCATTACTTTCAGCAAAAAACAAAATGGCACGTTTTGAGTTTGCGAAAAGGCATGTGGGAGAATCCCAAAATGTATGGAGGAAGGTGCTCTAATGAGACTAAAATTGAACTTTTCGGTCATCAAAGAAAACGCTATGTCTGGCGCAAACCCAACACATCACATCACCCAAAGAACACCATCAACAGTGAAACATGGTGGTGGCAGCATCATGCTGTGGGGATGTTTTTCAGCAGCCAGGACTGGGAAACTGGTCAGAGATGAGGGAAAGATGGATGGTGCTAAATACAGAGATATTCTTGAGCATAACCTGTACCCATCTGTGAGTGATTTGAGGCTAGGATGGATGTTCACCATCCAGCTGGACAATGACCCCAAACACACTGCTAAAGCAACACTTGAGTGGTTTAAAGGGAAACGTAAATGTGTTGGAATTGCCTAGTCAAAGCCCAGACCTCAATCCAATAGAAAATCTGTGGTCAGACTTAAAGATTGCTGTTCACAAGCGGAAACCATCCAACTTGAAGGAGCTGGAGCAGTTTTGCAAGGAGGAATGGGCAAAACTCCCAGTGGTAAGATGTGGCAAGCTCATAGAGACTTATCCAAAGTGACTTGGAGCTGTGATTGACGCAAAAGGTGGCTCTACAGAGTATTGACTTTAGGGGGGTGAATAGTTATGCACATTGACTTTTTTCTGTTATTTTGTCCTATTTGTTGTTTGCTTCACAATAAAAATACACAAGAAAACATCTTCAAAGTTGTGGGCATGTTCTGTAAAATAAATGATGCAAATCATCAAACAATCCATGTTAATTACAGGTTGTAAGGCAACAAAACACGAAAAATGCCAAGGGGGGTGAATACTTTTGCAAGGCACTGTATATATAATATCTCTCTATTTATGTGTTTCTGTGTGTATGTTTCTGTATGGATATCCTTCAAAGCAGCATTTGACAGTATGGGTACTTGTTTCTTGTTATAGTGGAATCTTGCAAATGAATGTAAGGGCAAAGCACATTTGCACAAGTCACAGAGCTGTCCTTCAGGTACTGTCCACTCATAAGGAAGGAAGCCTACACACTTTTGCAGCCCCAAAGGAACCCTGAGGAGATGATTAGTAGTAATGTGGCTTTTAACACCGTAGAAACTATTGCAGTTTGACATTTGTGTTTTTCCTTCTGAAAATAGTGTGGAATTTTGGTTAACTGGAAGTCTACAATAAGGAAACCGGAGGAAATCACTGATAGCTATCTTTAAAAAAATTGCATTTTTGGAAAACAAACATAGCATAAGTTTATGCTAAAGAAAGAACAATATTCCCTACAGAATGCTTTATGTGGTAAGAATCTCAAAAGTTGAGTGAAATGTGAAAAGTGCTAGTTAGATGAGTATATGACACTAGAATGTAAGGGGAAATTCCTCTTCATCTCTTTCTCTAGTGTAAATACACATAACATGAAGCAGTTATATATGGCCTTTCACCTTTCTCACGAGTTGCGGGGACAAAAGACTTATTCTCCCTTCATGATATATAATGCATATTTGACAAAAACTTGTATCTTGACAGAAATTCTGAATACCCTGAAAATCATTAAAAAATGTAATTATTTTAGTGAATCATGCAATTCAATACAGTTTTGTGGATCAGAAGAAATATCTGCTATAAATGAGCAATGTAAAAGATGATTTTGTACCACCAAGACAGTTGGTCATGGTTTTTTATGTAGTTGTTTTTTAATTTGTATATACAGAAACATTCATGAAAATATCACATTTATATTTACATACATTACAATGCTCTCTCGATATGGCCAGAGATTTATGGTGCTTATTTTTTAATTTAACGAATATTACATAGATATAAAAACAGGGGCATATTTAGGTTTTATGCTGGCGTTGGTCATTCAGATTTGTGCCCACTCCATGCCCAGTTTTTCCCTTGATACATCCCAAAATATAAGTTTATGTATATATGAGTTATATCAGAAAGGGTCAGGCACACTTACAGACAGAAATATCACTACATACAAACATTCTTGTGTATATACACACTATTCCATAGCACTGCACCAACATCTTTAGGTAGCCTGCTGTCCCCTCTAAATATACTACCCTAGGCATCAGCCTCGTGGCTCCACACTTCCACCTGGTGGACAGAGCCTGCAATGAGATCTACTACACACAGTTCTGTTCTCTGTTTTACTTGACCTATGGATCAAATCTCTGACTGACCCTCTAATGATTCTTCTGAAAAACAATGTTCCCGCAATATTTTATTCAGTGGGAAAAATTAGCATTTGTATATAGGATGTGCTTGAACCCATTATTTGATTTAGATGTGTATTACATTATCCAGTCTTTCTTTGGTAAAAAAAAAATATCAATAAAGCAAAAGCTGGGGGGACAAATCTCAGATTTTTCTATGTTTGTATGTATATATAAATAAGCTATTTTACGGCCTGTGTATACAATGAGCGGTATCCACCCAAGAAATTTTCTGGCTTCGACACCACTGCCAGTGTGCCACACATTTGAAGGGAACATGGGGTACTGACATACATATTCAATAGACTTCAGTGGCACCAACTCCTTTCTTTTATTTATTAGGTTTATTTTTATAAGGACGTGATTAATTCTACACTGGAAGCCAAGCGGCTTCTAAAATCCATTCAAGTAAAAATGCCAAGTCTGTCAATACTGGATGCTGGCACTATGCTAACTTTAAAAATGTAATATCCACATACCACTCATGTACATTTCTAACACATGAAACAACTGCATAATGTTGTTGCTGCCAGTTCTGTGCAAGAGAAATGTGGAGTAGCAGTAAAGTGCTAGCACTTGCTCTAAATAATCTAAATAGAGATGGCCTAAATATTGCTATTCTTCCATCTGCCCTGTAGGACACAGCAGCTGTTTTTCTGTGCACCTTTGTTTGTGGTTTAGGAAAATATAATTTTACAAGTGTGGCCTCTTTAGAATTAATTTGCAAATACAGAAAATGTTTATAGTCAAGAATAAAAATGTAAACACCCCTTTCCTTGCTTTTCCTATGATCCTGAATAGCCACCTTTGTGTATTCCTAAAGGACCTGCATGCTGAGCGCTTAAACCAAAAGCTTGGCTGTATTGGAAAGCATAAGGAGAATGCATAGCCTGTGCTGGGAGTTATGAAAGGCCCTTGCGTTGTTCCCAAAAGCTCCTTTGCTAATTTGTCCATGCTTTGATGCCGATGCAAAGAGAAGAAAAGCACAAAGTGTAGAGAGCTCCAGTATTTTGTAATTTAATGTATTCTCGTTCTGTGGGGTGGAGTGCTTTGGACTCTATGCTCCTCTATAATTACAGGGAGGGTTACCATTTGCACATGAACAACTAGGTTAAAGAACACTAAAGCTTGATCTTTAAAGCTTCAGGCCACTCTGAAGTAGCAATAAACTTGAGATAATAATATAGTTAAACATAAAGGCTTAGACATAGCCAGGTTTCAAAAATAACATTGCAGAGCTCCAAAAAAATTATTTCTAGAACCAAAGAGAGCTAATACTAGGAAATCTACTTTTTTACCAGTTAATTGCTCAACATTTTCTCACAGTTATACTTAAAGATTGTTGTAAGTACTAGAAAGACAAGTAAAGGAAAGTGTAAAATTATTTATCTGCACATATCATTGCACTTTATATATGAATTCTACGAAAAACCTCAGCTTTCCCTCATTTGAGATACCATCTCTAATCAGAATTTTCAGCTTTGCTTTACTTCATAGCATAGAAATCCATCAACATTTCCCTAAATTTTTGGTGTGTGAATTTTTGTTTATTAAAATACCAGAATAAATACACTTCTACATTATGATATGACCCACAACACAATGAAAACAATTCAGATATAGAGAGTTAAAGTTTCTTTGAGTTCTGACAAAGCAATATAAATGTAGCAAAATGTCTTGGTCTTAGCTGCATTGGTTATGGCCAATAATTTTTTTTACAGGGTTGAGTCACATTAATATGACCACTACTTACTTCTGATGTCAGCAGCGCATAGCCAATGAAATATGGCACGTGTCGTGAGCTAGCTTGGGGGGTATAAGGTGACATGTAGGCATTCTGCAAACATATCAACCATCACTGTCATGGTTAAAATGTGTAAATTAATCTGACTTTGAAAAGGGGATGGTCATTGGCTTTTGGGCCAAGGGTGGCAGTATTTCTGAAAAAGAGCAGTTTGTGAACTGTTCGCATGCTGCTGTGTACCGTGGCTTGACAAACAGCACCATTGCAAATAAACAGCGTTAAAACTGTGGAGTACCACGTGCCATTGATGTCAGAGGTGAACGTCACTGTGAATATGTGAGGGACCACCTATACTCTACAGGGGGGGAACTTACCATCAAATGAAACAGGAGGCTACCAGGCTTGTGTCTAAAATGCCAGAACAGCCAAACCTGTTGCATATGGGGCTTTGAAGCAAATGACTGGTCACTTCACCCATGCTGATGAAGGTTAATTTTCAGAGACGGCTTAAATTTGAACAACAATACCAAATTTGGATCTCTTCGGATTGGCAAAGGGTAGCCTTCTCTGATGATTAAAATGTTCTGCTCAATCGACTGGACAGATGTTGTCATGTGAGGTGTGAAACTTCAGAGAACAAACACTCTGCATCCATGGTTGGAAGAACACAAGCTGTGGAAGCGTTATGGTCTTCGGAATGTTTCACCTCTATCACCATATTCATCATATAGTTCCTCCACCAGGCACACTCTTACGCAGCTGTTCGATGCCCTGCAGTCTGCATAGCTCCAGATACCCTTGCCAACCGTACAGGATCTTATTAACACATTACCATGCCTTCTAGCTGCTGTCCATGCTGCACACAGCGCTTAGTTGGGATATAATAATGTGACTGACCCCGTGTATTTATGCATATAACAAAGCAAATATTTACTTCAACACACAACAACTGAAACTTAAAGATAAGAAAAATATTAAGCTGGGAAGAAACAATTCTAGGTATTTTGCATAAACCATTATGTCCCTATGAATGTAAACATCAGCAACCAATTAAAGTTCCAATTAAAGTTCCTCTGATTAACCCCGAATAAAGTTCAGCTGCTCTAGTTGGTCTTTCCTGAAATGTTCTTAGTCGCATCCCACAGCAAAAGCCATGGTCATGGTCCACAGAGAGCTTCCAAAGCATCAGAGGGATCTCATTGTTAAAAGGTATCAGTCAGGAGAAGGGTACAAAAGAATTTCCAAGGCATTAGATATACAGTACCATGGAACACAGGGAAGACAGTCATCATCAAGTGGAGAAAATATGGCACAACAGTGACATTACCAAGAACTCCCTCCAAAATTGTTTAAAAGACAAGAAGAAAACTGGTCTGGGAGGCTACCAAGAGGCCTACAGCAACATTAAAGGTGCTGCAGGAATATCTGGCAAGTACCGGCTGTGTGGTACATGTAACAACAATCTCCCGTATTCTTCATATGTCTGGGCTATGGGGTAGAGTGGCAAGCCGAAAGCCTTTTCTTACGAAGAAAAACATCCAAGCCAGGCTACATTTTGCAAAAACACATCTGAAGTCTCCCAAAAGCATGTTGGAAAAGGTGTTATGGTCTGATGAAACCAAGGTTGAACTTTTTGGCCATATTTCCAAAAGATATGTTTGGCGCAAAAACAACACTGCTCATCACCAAAAGAACACCATATCCACAGTGAAGCATGGTGGTGGCAGCATCATGCTTTGGGGCTGTTTTTCTTCAGCTGGAACTGGGGCCTTACTTAAGATAGAGGGAATTATGAACAGTTCACAATACCAGTCAATATTGGCACAAAACCTTCAGGCAACTGGGACCTGTGGGGGGCCACAGTAAGCCATAAGGGGTTGCTAGGGAACCACCGGAAGGTCTGCGGGGTCCATAAGGAGCCTTCAGGGGCCACAGTTGGCCTCAATGGGGGTAGGGGACTCACGAGAAGTCTGCAGGTCCATAAAAGGCCATTGGGGGCCACAGAGACCCAGTGGGTTCACAGGGGCCAAAGGGGACCTGCAGTGGTCGCAGGGGACCCAATGGAGGTCCGCCGGGGCCATGGGAGGTCCCCAGGGGCCCCTCCGAGGCCAGGGGCCTTGGTGCCTTGTTCTGTTTGCACCGGCGGTAGCTCAGCCTCTGGTTGAAGGCTTATGAAGAAAGGAATGGCAAAGGCAGAGATGGATAGATGAGGTAATTGAAGCAATGAACATGAACTTGATGGCGCTCAGAGGAACAGTGGTTAAAAGATGTGCCTGGCGTACTGCGATCCATAGCGTCATAGAGAGTCGAACAAGACTGAACAACTAAACAACAGCACAATATAAGATAACTAGTAACTTGCCCATCATAAATGACGATGTCATAAGTTATGTTCAATTGTCTGTGCTGTCTCTCTGTGCTGTCTCTGTGTCCCTCTGTCTCTCTCTGTGCGCCTTCTCTTTCTCTGTGCACCTTGTCTCTCTCTGTGCCGTCTCCTTTTCCTCTCTCTCTATCCCTCCATTTCTCTCTCCCTCCCCTTGCTCTCTCTCCATTTCTCTCTCCCTCCATCTCTCCACCTCCCTCCATCTCTCCTATCCTCCCTTTCTCTCTCACTGCCTCCCTCTTTCTCTCTCTGGCTCCCTCCCTCTCTCTCTCTCTCCCTTTCTCTCTCTCCCTCCCTTCCTCTGTGCCTCCCTCCCTCTCTCTCTCCCTTTCTCTCTCTCCCTCCATCCCTCCCTCTCTGCCTCCCTCCCTCTCCCTCCACCTCTCTCTGCCTCCCTCCCTTTCTCTCCCCCTCCCTCTCTCTCTCCCTCTCTCTCCCTCCCTCCCTCCCTCTCTCTCTATCTGCCTCATCTCTCTGTCCCCCTCTTTCTGTCCCTATCTCTCTCCCCCTGCCCCCCCCCCCACATGCGCAGTTGTTCAATTCACCCTCAGTGCTGACAATCAGCATGTGAGAAATGCCTGCGCAGGTGTTACTCACATCTATTAAATATTATAGGTGATATAGTATAATACTGGACCAATTGTGTTTCTTTTGTTTCTATAAAATGGAAAAAGTGTGAAAAGACTAGATGTCACCTATATGCAATCTTTATTAACTCCTTATATCCGAAATGGCTTTAAATATTTTCAAAATGTATTATAAGCGAGGAACCCGAAGAGATGATAAGTAATATGAAAATCCAGGTAGGATGAAATGCTCAACTGAAAACTAACAAACGTGTCAAACTTTTTTTCTATAGGAAAAGGTGCTGAAATGCATTAGAGGTTTGTTAACACAATCATGTATGAGGAGAGTTACCTGTCATTCACTTTGGGTTGGGGGTCAGACATATGTTCATAGATATATATTTTGTAATGACACTAAAATCTGCTTGAGATGCTCCAGCAAGGGTAATTAAAAAAACTAATAATTGATATTGTTGCTTGTTTATGGTTGAGCATTTCTTAAAGCTTAGGTCTCTCAAGTAAAATAGTAGTTGTATTATCTCTTCACTGGTTACTTTTGTGCTTTTTTAAATGTTGTAGTAGTAGCCCTGTGTGTGTTTGCATCGCTCATTCGTGTCCATCACCTCAGGAACCACAACACACCATGCTGATCCACTTGGTATTCACGGCAGGGATACTGGAGTGGGTTGCCAGCTCTTCCTCCAGTGGGTCACAGCATACAGCTCCTGGTATTCCTAGGTGGTCTCCCATGCAAGTACTTGCTAGGCCCAACTCGGCTTGGCTTCAGGGTGGTGTGACCTATTGGTTCCCTGACTGGAATCAAACTCAGGTTGCAGCGTTGAAAGCACCAAATCCTAACCACTGGATCACCAGGAAACTCTAGTAGTAGCCCTAATGAGGTGTCATTAACACACTGCTCTAGTGATCTCCATGAGATGATTGATTCTATATGAGTATATTGCTGGCATTTACTCAAAGTCATCATGTCACCTTCAATAAAACATGTTGTACAGGTGTGTATTTACAACTGGTGCATGATAGATTGATATATTTCACTAGCTACTTTGCCCGTCAAAAATTACGGCATGATATTGTGTTATACATTTTGCTTCTCCCTCCCGTCTCCTCCCCCCCCTCCCCTGTGTCTCTCCCCCTCCCTATGTCTCCTCCTCCCCCTCTCTCCCTTATGTTTCCTTCCCCCTCTCCTATGCCTCCTTTCCCCCTCTCACTCTTTTTCCCCCCCTCTCCCTCCCCTGTGTCTCTTCCCCCCTTCTCCCTTCCCCTAGGTATCTTCCCATAGGAGGGGAAGGAGATTATTTTAGTTTGGTAAAAACTTAAAATGCTTGTCAAGTTTGTAACAAATTGATAACATTAGCAGCTATCCAAAACAGGAACATAAAATAGGCTTTAAAGAAAATTTTACATTTAGTTTAATTTATGTTATGGGGTTTTCCATATGGGAATGCTAGTCTGGTTGTAGCTTGAGGGGAAGGATTATGCTAAAAGTGCTTAATCTTCCACATAATTCTATGGTGAAGTGAGCTATTTAGAAAGCATTTTAATTTTTCAATAATTTAAATTATCACACATTTATATACTAACATACAATTTCTTGTATAATCAGAGTAAACTTAGCAACAACGAGGTAGAGATTGTATTAGATGTTCATAAACAGTAAAGCAGTGGTTCCAAAACTGTGCGCCGCGGCGCCCTGGGAAGCTGTGACTGCCCTACGGGGGCACCGCAAATGCTCCCCAGCATTCTCTGCTGGCTCTCCTGCCCCAAGGCTCAATATGCCTCACCGGCTGCTGCTCTCTCCTCTGACCTGTGTAGAAGAGGAGCCGGCCGTGAGATGAGCTAGCCGGGGAGGAACAACAAGTGGGAGAGGAGCCAGAGGGTAAGAAGCTGGGTCACCCTTGGCCACCCTCTACCCCACATGCCTTCCTGTAGCCCCCACTCAGCCACCTGCGGTCCCCACTTGCCTCCTGCAGCCCCCCTGTAGCCCCTACTAGGCATCCTGTGGTCCCACACACCTCCCAGCAGCCTCCACTTGGCTCCCATGCCCCCCACTCGGCCTTGGAGGTCCCCACTTGGAAGCCTGCAGACCCCACTCAGCCACCATGGCCCCCTATGGCCAACACTCCTCCCGCGGCACCCACTTCCCTCCCGGCAGACCCACTTGGCCCCCTGTGGCCCCCTCGACCCCCACTTAGCAACCTGCGGTCCCCACTCGGCCCCCTGTGCCCCATGCACCCCCCCCCCCCACTTAGCCCCATGTGGCCCCACAAGCCTCCCAAAGCCCCCACTCGCCTCCTGCAATGCTAATAGGCTCCCTGCGACCCCCTCTTGCCTCCTGCAGCCCCACTTGCCTCCGTGCGGCCCCACACGCCTCCCTGCAAACCCTTCTGGCCCCAACTCAGCAGCCTGCAGCCCCCTGTGGCCCAACACACCTCCTGCAGCCCCCGTGCCCTCTATCTGCCTCCTCAACTCCTCCGTCGGCTTCACTCGGTCCCCAATCTGTATTCTGTGTCTGTAAGAGCCAATCTGCAGCCTGTGTCTTTAAGAGCCCAAGTGCAGCCTCTACCTGTACGTGCCAATGTGCAACCTGTGTCTTTAAGAGCCAATGTGCAGCCTCTGCCTGTAAGTGCCAATCTGCAGTCTGTGGCTGTAAATACCACTCTGCAGTCTGTGTCTATAAGTGCCAAGCTACAGCCTGTGTCTTTAAGAGCTAATGTGCAGCCTGTGCCTGTACGTGCCAATGTGCAGCCTGTGCCTAAAAGAACCAAAATTCCAAGCCCTAACCTGTCTCCTCCTTCTCCTCCCCTACATCACCACCATCCCATTGGGCTCTCAAGTCCTCTCAGTACAGTTAAAGTAAAGTTAAATTCTATGTTATCAAATCTAATTATTGTTATTATTGTTTTTTACTTTTTGTCTATTTTAAGGTTTTGTATCCAAAAACAAGACCATCATTTCAAACTAAAATTAGAAAAATCTGGGGACCGGAAATTGATTATTTTTACTGAGGTACCACTGTATAAAAATAGAGAGTAGGAGAGGGAAAGCGGGAGAGAGAGAGAGAGGAAGAAAGAGAGAGGAAGAGCGAGAGAGGATCAGAGAGAGATGAGGGGGAGAGAGAGAGGATGGGGAAGAGAGAGAGGATGAGGGAGAGAGAGAGCGAGAGAAAGAGACAGAGGAGGGAGACAGAGGAGGGAGAGAGAGGAGAGAGAGAGAGAGAGAGAGAGAGAGAGAGGAGGGAGAGGAGGGAGAGAGGAGGGAGATAGGAGAGAGAGAGAGGAGGGAGTGGGAGAGGTGGAGGAGAGAGAGAGAGGAGGGAGAGAGGAGGAGAGAGAGATGGAGGAGAGAGAGAGAGGAGGGAGAGAGGAGGGGAGGGTAGAGAGAGAGAGAGAGAGAGAGAGAGAGAGAGAGGGAGGGAGACAGAGGTGGGAGAGAGAGAGAAGGGGAGAAAGAGGAGGGGAGAGAGGAGGGAGGGAGAGAGAGAGAGAGAGAGAGAAGGGGAGAGTAATAGAAAACATTTGTAATAATTTGCGTTTTATTTTTTTATAACTAATTGCACCATATATATGTATATTGAACTATGGTTTGACTTGGGGAGCCTTGAAAACTATTTTTAAACATTAAGTTCGCCTTGAACCAAAAAAAATTGGAAACCACTGCATTAAAGTGTGATTCACAGTTTTACATTTTAAATGTTTAACAGGGATAAGGAATGAGAAGGTGCTGGTTATTTGACTAGTGCAGAGGGTCGAGTATCAGAAGGTTGTTTAAGGTATATTGAAAGAACTGAAGGACTGTTCCTGTTTTCTGCCCACCTGCAGTGGCGGCCAGCAACCACTACATGGTGGGCCGAGATTTTCTTCAATTGCCTAAAGTTAAGGTTAGGATTAGGGTTTGTGGTTAGGGTTTAGAGATAGGGTTAGCGGTTAGGACTATGGTTTAGGGTTAGATTAGTGGCAGATGATAAGCTTTACACTAACACGACATTGAAGAATATCTCATCCGTGCCACTAAGTAGCTGTTGGCCGCACTGCTAAAGGGCAGAAAACAGAAGGATCCAAACTTAATCCAGATCTTATCTGAATCCTGAGACAAAATGTATATCATAATTTAAGCTAAATCAAATACAATACAATAGTTATAAGAAAGTATATCTTTATTTTAAACATTGTAAACCAATGTTTACTTCAGTGGTTTTTAATATATGATTTCATGGACTGTGGTTCGTGAATATCTCTTATGGTAATGCCTAGATATTCATTGCAACTATTAAATTCAGTTCTTGCTTCATCAGAATGGAAGAGGCTGTGCACTGAAATAAACCTGTGGAACTAGCTGACAAGCCATGACAATCTGTAATTACAGATAATAGCTTGAAATGGGAAAAAGACAGGATGAACTGTAGGATGCAGAGAGGAGGGAGAGCCAGGTACAGCTCATATTATTGGAACTAATGAAGAAAGGATGGAGCAGGCAGATCCTCAGCAATCCTGCTGCCAAGATCCTAGATTACACACAGCCACCAGTCTGCTCTGTGTCCTTCCCTGTCTGCAGAGCTGAGCTGCCCTCTGTCTGTGATGGAGATTGGTGTATCTTCTACATATGTACATCCATTCATCTCAGCATAAGGCACTCACTAGGCTGACTTGGTACCTCAAGCACCCCCTCCTTCTCCTTTCTCCCCAGATGCTCTTTCAATGCCTGAGTAGGAAGCCCCAGCATTGTCTTGTTCCTCCCCCCTCTTTCATTCCCTGCTTGCTCCTGCCCTCTTCCCCTACATGTCCCTCCTCTCTCCTGCCTGAGTTGGAGGTGCCCTGAGTTTTGCAGCTACCTCCAGAATAAGGAGCTCATCTCATCCCTACCTCCAGCAAGGGGGTCTGCATCAGTGGGCACCACAACCTGGGAATGAGGACCTGGATCCCTTGCAGACCATCACCCCCTGAATAGGTAAGCTCATGGAAATCTCCATGCTTTTTCTGGGCTGCTACAGTTGTGGGAATTGCAAAATAAATATAAAAATGGAACATATATATGATGCAACCTGCTGCATGCTACTAATTATGCACATTGAGAATAACCTGAAACTCCCAAAGTGCTATCACAACTTGCTTGTTACTTCTAGGTGACTTGGAAAGCAACACCTGGAATTAACATCAGGAGCAGAATTCTCCCCTGATCTGATTTTCTGATTCACAGCAGAGTTATTTAATTGATATGCTAATAATTTCTGGAAATAATGTATGCATATGTACAGTTATTGTGTGTAAATGAATTATTTGACTCTGCAGTGCAGATTGCATTAAACTCCCTGTTTGTAAAGTTGACTTTAACATGTATTTTGCATGTAAAGTACATGGCAGTGGGGTATCATTAGTAGTCAGACAGGTACAAGTCCTTTTCCCAAAGCAGTAAACTATAATTTGCCAGACAGCAGATGTTAGGTCCTTATTAGAGCTGTGGGTTTGTATGTTCCACTTGACTGAATTGCTATATGTTTCTCATTTTAAAGCTAGTTACTGTGTGATCAATGCTTTGGCTCTAATGCCTTTTGTTGTATTTTTAGGATTGAACTCAAAATATGGTTCACATCTTAATTTCTTCCTTGCTCATCTTTTGTGCTCTAATTGTAGGAATTAACATGTAATCCACCCTGAAACAGAGCTGCAACAAATTAATATTATATTACTCTATTCACTGGGGTATTACTCTTCCAAACATTCTCCAATCTAATGAGCCTAAGCATTGTATTGCCAGAATAGTTAAGAAAGGAAGTTAAAAATATGGAAAATGTATTGGATTAACTAATTTAATGCAAAACACAGTTGGCAATATGTTTATGTATTACAGTTTATTTTTACAGTATGACCTACCTGCAGTAGCTGCCAAGTGACATTATTGCTGTGGTGGCACTGGCAGATCTATTTACATACCCTTTGTTTTGAGGTCATGAGCTGCTGGAAAGTCTGAGATGGTAGAAACTCACACAACTACCATGCAGTCTGTGTGCCAGAGGGACCACTCTGCTATAACATTACAATGTCAGATCATATTATCTTGGTTAGAATAAAAAATCACACAAAAGACTGTTATGGAAATAAAATGAACTAGCTGAGTCCCTTATTCTGCTTTTCTGGTAACTGGTCACACTTTTTTTTTTAACAATTCCAGACAAATATGTTTATTTTTTGCAAATGTCACAACTGTACACATTATTGTTCTTATTAATAACAACCCAACAATAAACTCAAGAATTAACCTAAAGTGGACCTGAATTTAGAGCACATTCATGAGTTGTTCAGTGAGGGCTGCCACCTAGTGGACATACAGCAATATGCGTGACAGCTTGTTATTTTAAAACTTAAACATGCACATTATTGTCTTTTGGTTATAGGGACCTCATCATGTGATATTGTGATACTCTGCACAGACACATTTTGACTGATAAAAATAACCATAAAATTGGCAAATATTTTGATATTGCAGAGTACAGACACATCTTTTATGGACATGAAAAGTCATTATTAATTATACTTAATGGGTATATGATTTTAGACTTGTGTGATTTTGTATCATTCATCATATGGTACTGAAATTAATGTTATCCTAGTTAAATAATTATTGTTGGATATACACTTCTATATACCTGATAATGTTCCAAAACATTCTAGTTATCATTTTATATAGATAAGCAAAACTGTTGTTTTATTTCTGACAACATACTGTATTCCTGAACTGAATATAATGGTTGCAAATACATTGTTTTGCTAATTCAAACACAATTGTTAATTAACTTGTGTTAATAGGTGACGAAACATCAGATATATTAGTGCATAACTATATTTTGTGTATAGGTAAAGTAAATGTCATTTTTTATAATAAATAGAATACTAATAATAATCTAAAATGCAACTCAAGAGTCAGTAAAAGCTGTTATGTCTAAGAGCTTGAAAGAGAAACAAGATGAGCCAAGATATTTTGGAACTGTAAGAAAGTGACAGGACTCTGGAAAGCATCCACTATGTGTTGTATGTCCCTATATAACAGTATCGGTGCTTTCTTTAGGCCATATGAGTTCACAAAACACAAAATACTGGCAATTGGTTTTTAAATAGTGTGTCAAGTATTTGTATTTGACTTTCCAATCAATAGCCTTATTATAATATAACATCACAACCCCCATAGGAAATCAATAGATTGCTGTAACACATGTCAATTATGATGATAACAGTTATCAAGTACCTACTAAATCTGCTACAGCTACCCCACCCCTAATTATGCAAATGACACAGCAGGTCCTTCAGAAACCTATAAAAGTAAGAACGTTAAAGTACCTTAACTATTAGTATTACAAAGATTATACATCAAGTATTCTTATGCATTTACTTCCAAACCATGGATTTGAAGCAGATGGTTATAACATTACATATATTTCTTGCCATAAGCTATTCCTAAATTCCCTAAAACATTTATCAGCTACAATTCAAAGGCCAACTTGTTTCTCTTTAATATGTGATGTATCATTGTGCATAGAGTTTCAGGTCACACTTGGGACAACATAGCTTTATAATTTATCTGTAACACTTCAGGCTTTCCCACTTACATTTACATATGTGTGTATAAAATAGTAATCGTACCAAAAATGGTTTCCAGGTATCTGTTGCCACAGCTATGAAATCAAACTATATGAAAAGTGAAATATTGTAACATCATCAAACTTCAAGAGAAATAGGGCATGTCAGGAAATGTAAGTTACCAACATTATTTTAAATTAGTTCTATCCAGTGTCAAAATACGTCACGTGAAGGAGCCGCCTCAGTGCAATAGTACATATTCTTTAGAGGGCAGAAGAATGATCATTTTTAAGCACAATGTGCTGTTGCAGTTCTTGTGGCCATTTGGCTCACTTCTTATCAGATTTTTCTTTTCATTTCACAGACCAAGACTCTTTGATAAAATGAATTACTTGCAACTAGTCGTCATCTGCTCCATCCTAATGTCCAGCTTAAGTAAAGGAGATGAAGTGGATCAGGACTACACTTGGCACATAAAGAAAATACCTCAGATTGTGAGTTCAAATACTTTCTATCTGGACAGTCCAACTTTTGCAGCAGAACCTAAACTTGAGCTGAATGGAACTTGTGGAATTGAATGTCAGAAGAATTTGCCACCTCCAACTCTAGCGGACTTTGAGGACTTTCTATCCTATGAGACCGTGTTTGACAATGGTACACGTACCATGACAAAGGTGAATGTCCAAAACTGGCTGTCTGGAAAGCAGAATGAAAACACCACATCAGTAAAACACTCTGTGCGCCGAAAAAGACAAATATATGGCACCGATAGTAGATTCAGTATATCAGACAAGCATTTCTTGACCAACTATCCCTTCAGCACAGCAGTAAAACTCTCTTCTGGGTGTAGTGGCATCCTTATTTCACCCAAGCATGTTCTAACAGCTGCTCATTGTATTCATGATGGAAAAGATTATGTTAAAACTTCCAAGAAGTTGCGAGTGGGAATTATGAAGATCAGATCTAAGAGGGGTGGCAAACGACGCAGGGGATCTAAAAAGAATAAAGGAAGTGCTTCAGAGGATGGTGATATTCCAGCAAAGGAGGGCAAGAAGCAAAGGCGGAAATCAGTTCAGAAAAGATCAGCATCTGAAGAACAAAAGGGCTCAGGATCAGAGAGAGGAAAGGAGTCTGCAGCAGGAAAGCCATCCTTTCAGTGGACAAGAGTGAAGGCAACACATATACCAAAAGGCTGGTTAAGGGAAACAACCGAAGACATGGCTCTTGATTATGACTATGCTGTCTTGGAGCTGAAACGTGCCCAGAAAAAGAAGTATATGGAACTTGGTGTCAGCCCAGAAGTCGACAAAATGCCAGGAAGTAGAGTACACTTCTCAGGATTTGATGAAGATAGGCCAGGGCAGCTGGTGTATCGGTTTTGTGGAGTTTCAGATGAATCAAACGATTTGTTTTATCAGTATTGTGATGCAGATCCGGGCTCCAGTGGATCTGGAATGTATATCCGCCTCAAGGAACCAAACAAAAAGAAATGGAAGCGCAAGATCGTTGCGGTCTACTCAGGACATCAGTGGGTGGAAGTTAATGGTGCACAGCAGGATTTTAATGTAGCTGTAAGAATCACTCCACTGAAATATGCGCAGATATGTTTCTGGATACATGGTAACAATGCTGACTGCACGCAAGGATGATCATGGCTGAAAATACAACACCTCTAACATCTGCAGTCCATGAGAAGCAGAATAAACAAAATACTGGAAGAACAGCGACCCTTATACTCTAATAAAGGCAGAGCGAATGTTACAGAGAAGAAACAATAGTGATTACAATGTCATCACCATGTGCTGATATTAGTTGGACAAATCACATTGTTAAAATAAACTTTCAAAATCTAATAGTATATATATAAATATGTAAAATTAAAAATTTGATGTTATAAAAAAAAAGAAATAATTAAAGGTATAATGCCTGAGCTGTAAAGTAGAATATAAAAATAATAATATTGAACTGAACCCATTCAAATAACCACCAATGGGCATAGATATTCTCTCAGGGATTTGCAGTCCCATGTACTTTAAGCAACAACTTTATAATATGAGGTTTTCAAGTGCAAATGTTAATATTTTTAACTTCATGAAAACATATGCACGATTACTCTGAGAAACGTGCCATTCTTTTTATGACTGAGCTCGAAACAGTTTACAAGTGATATTGCCGCAGATTTTTGTACTTAAGAGCTTTACTTAAAAAAATAGAAGTCATGTTGGAACTCCTTATGTAACTCTGAGCTAATTTACGTTGGTAGTCATGTATACAATTGTTATCGATGGCTGGGCTTGCAGTGATGTTCTAAGCCAGGGGGCTGCAATCGGAGTGGAGAAAAACCTTTAACTGGGGTGCCAATAAAGGCATATTAAAAGGAAAAGGTGTGCACCATCCTTCTATACAGCTAAACCTGGAGAGAAAACAGAGGGGGTATGGGGATTCTACATGGGGAGCAGAATCCTAAAGATCTCTAAGAGAGAAGGACAGGGGCAATCCTTGGGGCCCATCAACATTCATGTATAATAAGGGGTGCTCATCCACAAAAAATGTCCACCTCTATTTCCCTATTTGGAATCCTAGGTAGCTGCCATTTTGTCTTATAAAATGACCGTTTACACCAAAGACGCAGATTGCAGATTGGATTGTGTTAAATTGAAATCTTTCAAAATAAGTGTGAAAAGTCTATATGTTTCCAATAAACACTGCATTTCATATTGAATTGTTAGTAAAAGAGCAGTCACAGAATTAAGAAGAGGTGCTGCTACAGGAAAATAAATAATAAGAAACATCTTAATAAGGTAAAGGCACCTTGCTCAGCTTTTGCTATAAAATACAATCTCCCAGTGTACTTTAATTTTCACAGCATGTTGTTGTAATCCTTACACAATGTTCCTCTATACTGACACAGGCAAGCTTTTTTTCCTGGTTTTACTGCTGTCATATTTGAAGATGGGCATCTTATTATTTAGAGGTTCATTGGTTGGCATGGCTATGTGCTCCGCTTTCTTTTTGAACAGAATCTTTTTCTTGGAATGAGTTGTGTTGCTTTAGAAATTACAACAACATTTCAATGCTACAGCAGATTTAGTTCAATTCAGCAGTGACGCAGAGCGATGGATTTTAATGAAACCTCAAGTCATATTCTTGGGTTAAGACAGGGAAATTCAAGGTATCTTATTTATGGTCCAAGCACATAATCCCCACTGTTTTGTAGAGTTTTGAAGAGCACGATCTCAGCTTAATGACTAAGCCATGATGTATTATAAAGTAGTTGCTCTATGTTGACCAATAGGCAGCATCACATAAGATGAAATCCAAGCTGCCAGTGCTCCAGGCAAGGTAGCATGATTTAGTCTTCTGGCACACTGTTCATTTATTTTCCTTCTGAGTTAATTTACTACCACACTGTCATCACTTGACCTTGCTGTAAAGCAGGGTTTTCAGGGACCTTAAAGGGACATTAATGATTGCATGGAATGCTAGAGGTAACATAGCAAGTCAGACCAGCTTCAAAAATGATAACAATGCTCTTTAACATTTTATCACTAATTTTTGCCTTATACTGATGTGTAAACTAAAAAAACACTTGGATACATACCTTCAGTCATTCCAATTATTTATTAAGAAGAAATTATTTTGTTAATAAAACAAGGGATATAATTCCTAGGTTCTATAGACAAAGCATATGCAGGGATCCTGCCACAGTATTATGTTCATAATTACTGAACAGTTGTTGAAAGTTTTATTATGAAAAGCAGATTGTGTTTGGTGTCTTCTATGCTGGAAGCATAATAATGAAATCCATATTTTGTATGAAGTGAGCTGTGAAAGTGATTCTTTTTTTCCTTTTTCTTTAAAGGCAGTGGCTTGGCCAAAATTGCCAGGGTAGGAAATTGACTGCAATGTAAACACTCTGCCAAGCACTTCTGTAGTGCTACAAAGCCTACCAGGATAGTAAGGAGATCAAGAGTTTACATTTCCCAGAAACATTTTAATGTTAGATTGAACTTTCCAGTAAAAATGTATTTCAAACATTAAAATTAGCAACAATCATGGTGAAAGTGTCATTTTACAACACTGATTGTTACCCCATCACTCATAGCATGTGCTTGAGGGCCTTCTGACTCCATAGCATTATTGTGGACAACCAAAGGGCTTTTGCATTATCCTAATTACAAGTCACAGCTCTGGTTAACATTATTTCACTTGTCAGGTTTTTTTTATTAACATTGTATGGTTTTATGATGTTATGGTGCTAAATCAAGGCACATATTCATTATGCATTATATCGGAATGAATGGTTAAGGTGCTAACTGTATAATGGCCATTCATTAAGATATGTTATTCCATTTGCAGTCAGTTTTATTTAATGTACTGTGTTAACTATCTAGCTGAAAATATTGTAGCAATAAAATGCATTTTCTAGAATCTGTCAGGAAAAATGCATGACAATGTCTTTTAGCAATTTTTTCATATGCTTGTAAATCATGTCATGTTACTGAGCTCACAATGATTTTACTTCTCTAGTAGCAGACAAATGTATATTTGGTATTTGATTACCAAAGTGTGATGATACAAAGAGTCATTTATACTTAATATACCAAATCACTGTGTTTTGCCGGATTGAAAAATAAAAATAAATACATTAGAGCTATAAATGATTATTAGTAACTTCAGACCTAATTTATTGTATTTTAGTGCAGCCATTAAAATAAATAAATACTTGTATATTTTCTTGTTTCTTGAGTTTATTCTCTTTCACAAATGTATTATAATGTATAAAAAGTTACTACATTTAAATAAAGTTCTTTTTTGTCTTTTTTTAAAGACAAAAATAAAACTGAACTATATGCCTTAACCTTCTTTGCCAAGGGCCATCATGGTAGCAGATTTCACAGTATTTGCTGGAGCTGTATTCTTCTCCTCCTTCTTCTTCTTCTCCTTCTTCCTCTTCTCCTTCTTCTTTCCAAGCTTTCTCATTCTCACTCTCTGTGCCCACTTTCATTTTGCCATATGTGTGCATGCAAATCATCATGCACAGCAAACAGAGAAGAAGGGTAACTGCAACTGAGTATCCATCAAGGTCATTAAGTGCGGTTGCAGGATGTAGGTGCAATAGTTAATTATTTTGATATGTGGTAAAGATAAATATATAAAGTTTGTTATATTTACTGCAATAATCATTTCTCCATCACACTGAGAGTGAAGATGTATAGAAGATTTACCATGAGTTTTCAGAAGGAAAGAGGATTAGTGAGTATTGTGAAGGGGATCTCAGATACTGTTTTCAATACAACACAACTCCAAGATGCCCCATGGAAAACGCTTGTGAATAAGGTGCGCAGCTTAGTGAATTTTGAGAAGGCTATGATACTGCAAAATAAGGCATCCAGTTCCTTCTCTGGTACAGTAAAACTAAGTGAATCTGGCCAATTGTGTTGTGTGTACATGGTTGGGTATAAATGCAATACCAAATCTCTTGTGAAAGCCATGATCAGGATATGTGCATTCATAAATATCTCTCTCAATGCTAAGCAACCATTAAAGCAGGACTTACATATCCCACAACTATAAGCATAGGGACCACCCATCACATAATGCCATTTTGTTCATGTGATTTAAAGGTGCATGTTAAGGATACAAATTCTATCTATTCACATATTTGTGATAATAAAAGGAAGAGTATAACTTTCCTGTAAGCAGAGTTCTCAACAAGGAACTCAACTTTAATCCATTCCGTATGGCAGGTTGAGTTCCAAAAAGGTTTAGTTCCAAGGTAGCATTTTCCATAGGGATCAATGTAAATTTAAATAATCCGTTCCGGGCTAAAGAAATTTCACATTTTAGTTTGAACTTTGGTTCTTATAAGCACAGGCTACAATTTGGTTCTTACAGACACAGACTATACTTTGATTCTTGTAGACACATGGTTGCATATTGATTATTGTAGACACAGGCAGTACTTTGATTCTAGACACCGACAGCTCTTAGGCTCCTGCAGGCACAGACTGATCTTGGCACTAACTACACTATACCACTGTACTGAACTTTATTTCACTTTCTGAGAGACAGGATGCAGGGTGGCGCGAGCGTGCAGTGTTCCTCACAAGGATTGAGTTCCGAGCCATCAGATGTGTCGAGTGGCGAGCAAGAGTTAAATTCTAAGCCAAGGCAGACGAGTCGAGTATTATAAATTTTGAGTTCCTAGGACTTCAAGAACCGAGAGTCCACTATAATAGAAATAAGTAATTTACACCTTTCTAAGCCGGAATACCAGCATATTTTTTGTCTTGTAATATTAATCTATTTTACATATCAGATATTGGTTATTTGTATATAAATATACATAAAATGCAGGATGCAACTGAATATGCACAACATTTGACTCATGCACCTTTGGGCTGGATTTGCAAAAGGCACATGAAAGGACAACCCTCTAAATAATTTTGTAAAAAAACATTTCTGCCAATTTAATTAAAAAAACTGTGCTTTGAATGCTGGGTTACATTATGTACAAGTGTTTCTATATGTTTTCATACATTTTACTTTAATTTACTTGTCATGTAAATACATGTATACCTGTAATTCTGTATGCATTTATTTGAAAAACTTAATTTGCAAATCTCATTGTCACATGACTGTGTAAAAATATAAATCACAAACAATTGTTCATGCAAACTCAGCTTTATATTTTTATGAAAATATAGTGCTTTAATGTTTAAGTATTTTTAATGACTGTTTCAGAAATTTTTATTTATGATAACATTCTAATTAGGCTGTTTCCAATGCAACTAAACAGACTAGAAATTGATTTCTGCATAGAACACCATAGATCAGTGTTGTGACATAGCAGTGGGGAGGCCTGACTAGATATGTCATTTTTTTAACCTTTAGAATACTTAATTTTTGAATTAAATATTATTCTTGGTATAAGACAATGAAAATGGATCTGTCCCCCAATATAAAAGCTAGGGGTTGAGGCACAGGACCACATTTTTACATTTTCTATTTTAACTCTTTTACCTGTTGTATGTAGGGAATGCAGGTACAGCATATGGTGCAATGAAGAACATGGGTCTGAAAGGCAAGGGGTTAACAAAGTTAGTGCACACTTTTATTATGACACTTTGGGCAATCTTTTTCTTTTATATATTTTTCTAATAATATAAAACAACATATAAAATAAAAGTTTATATAAAATGGTGTAATAGTTTTTCAGCTAATGGAACCTGCCTCTTTCTCTATAATCTTCACACTAACACAACTGTTCCTCTAACAAGTCACCAAGTATATACTTTATATTAAAATCATATTTAGAGGGTTCAAACTAATAAAATCAACCTAGTTAAAACAATGTATATAATTAACAAGAGCTGCCTTATAATAACATGGTGAAGGGGTTTTTGTTGAGGTAACAAATGTTTATGTTTCTGCTGGGTGCTTCTGTGCACCTTTAATTGTCTTTAATTATCTGCTTAACAGATGCTAGTTCATCCCTGGCAGAGTTGTGAGGAGTAATGTAAACCTGATATTTACTGCTACAGGAGGAACCTGAGATGTTGTCTGCTCTCATTCACAACTGGTCCTCACACCGACAGGTATACAGAGCCAGGCCGGTCCTAACACTGACAGGTGTGCAGAGTCAGATAGGTCCTCACACTGACAGGTATACAGAGCCAGGCCGGTCCTAACACTGACAGGTATACAGAGCCAGGCCGGTCCTAACACTGACAGGTGTGCAGAGTCAGATAGGTCCTCACACTGACAGGTATACAGAGCCAGGCCGGTCCTAACACTGACAGGTATACAGAGCCAGGCCGATCCTAACACTGGCAGGTGTGCAGAGTCAGGTAGGTCCTCACACTGACAGGTATACAGAGCCAGGCCGGTCCTAGCACTGACAGGTGTGCAGAGTCAGATAGGTCCTCACACTGACAGGTATACAGAGCCAGGCCGGTCCTAACACTGACAGGTATACAGAGCCAGGCCGGTCCTAACACTGACAGGTATACAGAGCCAGGCCGGTCCTAACACTGACAGGTGTGCAGAGTCAGATAGGTCCTCACACTGACAGGTATACAGAGCCAGGCCGGTCCTAACACTGGCAGGTGTGCAGAGTCAGATAGGTCCTCACACTGACAGGTATACAGAGCCAGGCCGGTCCTAGCACTGGCAGGTGTGCAGAGTCAGATAGGTCCTCACACTGACAGGTATACAGAGCCAGGCCGGTCCTAACACTGACAGGTATACAGAGCCAGGCCGGTCCTAAGACTGACAGGTATACAGAGCCAGGCCGGTCCTAACACTGGCAGGTGTGCAGAGTCAGATAGGTCCTCACACTGACAGGTATACAGTGCCAGGCCGGTCCTAACACTGGCAGGTGTGCAGAGTCAGATAGGTCCTCACACTGACAGGTATACAGAGCCAGGCCGGTCCTAACACTGGCAGGTGTGCAGAGTCAGGTAGGTCCTCACACCGACAGGTATACAGAGCCAGGCCGGTCCTAGCACTGGCAGGTGTGCAGAGTCAGATAGGTCCTCACACTGACAGGTATACAGAGCCAGGCCGGTCCTAACACTGACAGGTATACAGAGCCAGGCCGGTCCTAACACTGACAGGTATACAGAGCCAGGCCGGTCCTAACACTGGCAGGTGTGCAGAGTCAGATAGGTCCTCACACTGACAGGTATACAGTGCCAGGCCTGTCCTAACACTGGCAGGTGTGCAGAGTCAGATAAGTCCTCACACTGACAGGTATACAGAGCCAGGCCGGTCCTAACACTGGCAGGTGTGCAGAGTCAGGTAGGTCCTCACACCGACAGGTATACAGAGCCAGGCCGGTCCTAACACTGGCATGTGCGCAGAGTCAGATAGGTCCTCACACTGACAGGTATGCAGAGCCAGGCCGGTCCTAACACTGGCAGGTGTGCAGAGTCAGATAGGTCCTCACACTGACAGGTATACAGAGCCAGGCCGGTCCTAACACTGGCAGGTGTGCAGAGTCAGATAGGTCGTCACACCGACAGGTATACAGAGCCAGGCCGGTCCTAACACTGGCATGTGCGCAGAGTCAGATAGGTCCCCGGTCCTAACACTGGGATGTGCGCAGAGTCAGATAGGTCCTCACACTGACAGGTATACAGAGCCAGGCCGGTCCTAACACTGGCAGGTGTGCAGAGTCAGATAGGTCCCCGATCCTAACACTGGCAGGTGTGCAGAGTCAGATAGGTCCTCACACCGACAGGTATACAGAGCCAGGCCGTCCTAACACTGACAGGTGTGCAGAGTCAGATAGGTCCTCACACTGATCTGTGTATAGAACCAGGCCGGTCTTCAATCTAATAGTGTACTGAGCCAGATCAGGGTTCACACTGATAGGTGTACAGAGCCAGACCCGTCTTCACACTGATAGATGTACAGAGCCAGACCGGTCTTCACACTGATAGTTGTACAGAGCCAGGCAGGTCTTCACATGGATAGGTGTACAGAGCCAGACCGGTCTTCACACTGATAGGTGTACAGAGCCAGACCAGTCTTCACACTGATAGGTGTACAGAGCCATGGAGATCCTCACACTGATAGGTGTACAGAGCCAGACCAGTCTTCACACTGATAGGTGTACAAAGCCAGACCAGTCTTCACACTGATAGATGTACAGAGCCAGGCAGGTCCTCACACTGATAGGTGTACATAGCCAGGTAGGTCTTCACATGGATAGGTGTACTGAGCCATGGAGATTCTCACACTGATAGGTGTACAGAGCCAGGCAGGTCTTAACACTGATAGGTGTACAGAGCCAGGCAGGTCTTCACACTGATAGTTGTACAGAGCCAGGCAGGTCTTCACATGGATAGGTGTACTGAGCCATGGAGATCCTCACACTGATAGGTGTACAGAGCCAGGCAGGTCTTCACATGGATAGGTGTACTGAGCCATGGAGATCCTCACACTGATAGGTGTACAGAGCCAGACCGGTCTTCACACTGATAGATGTACAGAGCCAGGCAGAGTCAGATAGGTCCTCACACTGATCGGTGTATAGAACCAGGCCGGTCTTCAAACTAATAGTGTACTGAGTCAGATCAGGGTTCACACTGGTAGGTGTACAGAGCCAGGCCAGTCCTCACATTCATAGGTGTACAGAGTCAGGCCAGTCCTTACATTCATAGGTGTACAGAGTCAGGCCAGTCCTCACATTCATAGGTGTACAGAGTCAAGCCAGTCCTCACATTCATAGGTGTACAGAGCCAGGGCAGTCCTCACAGTGACCGGTGTACAGAGCCAGACCGGTCTTCACACTGATAGATGTGCAGAGCAGGCAGGTCCTCACATAGATAGGTGTACAGAGCCAGGCAGGTCCTTACATGGATAGGTGTATAGAGCCAGACCGGTCTTCCCACTGATAGGTGTACAGAGCCAGGCAGGTCTTCACATGGATAGGTGTACTGAGCCATGGAGATCCTCACACTGATAGGTGTACTGAGCCATGGAGATCCTCACTCTGATAGGTGTACTGAGTCAGGCCAGTCCTTACACTGATCAATGTACAGAGCCAGACCGGTCTTCACACTGATATGTGTTTACATAGCCAGGCCAGTCCTCACAGTGACCTTTGTACAGAGCCAGACCGGTCTTTACACTGATAGGTGTGCAGAGCCAGGCAGGTCCTCACATGGATAGGTGTATAGAGCCAGACCGGTCTTCACACTGATAGGTGTACAGAGCCAGGCAGGTCCTTACATGGATAGGTGTACTGAGCCATGGAGATCCTCACACTGATAGGTGTACTGAGCCATGGAGATCCTCACTCTGATAGGTGTACTGAGCCAGACCGGTCTTCACACTGATAGATGTACAGAGCCAGGCAGAGTCAGATAGGTCCTCACACTGATCGGTGTATAGAACCAGGCCGGTCTTCAAACTAATAGTGTACTGATCAATGTACAGAGCCAGACCGGTCTTCACACTGATAGGTGTGCAGAGCCAGGCCAGTCCTCACAGTGACCGGTGTACAGAGCCAGACCAGTCTTCACACTGATAGGTGTGCAGAGCCAGACAGGTCCTCACATGGATAGGTGTACAGATCCAGGCAGGTCCTCACATGGATAGGTGTATAGAGCCAGGCAGGTCCTCACATGGATAGGTGTACTGAGCCATGGAGATTCTCACACTGATAGGTGTACTGAGCCATACCGGTCTTCACATGGATAGGTGTACAGAGCCAGACCGGTCCTCACATGGATAGGTGTGCAGAGCCAGGCAGGTCCTCACATGGAAAGGTGTGCAGAGCAGGCAGGTTCTCACATGGAAAGGTGTGCAGAGCAGGCAGGTCCTCACACAGATCAGTGTACAGAGCCAGGTCAGTCCTCACATTGATAGGTGGACAGAGCAAGTCAGGTCCTCACACTGATAGATGAACAGAGCCAGGTAGGTCATCAGATTGATTAGTGTACAGAGCCAGGCAGTTACTCGCACTGATAGGTGTACAGAGCCAGGCAGGTGCTCACACGGATAGGTGTAACGAGCTAGGTAGGAGCTCACATAGATAAGTGTACAGAGCCAGACAGGTGCTTACATGCATAGGTGTACAGAGCCAGTCAGGCGCTCACACGGATGGGTGTACAGAGCCAGGCAGATCCTCACACTGAAAGGTGTACAGAGCCTTGCAGGTCCTCCCTCTGATACATATCCCCATGACCGTCTTTTCCCTCTCTGACTGCTTTGTGTCCACTACTTCTCTCTTCCCCTATTTCTTTTCACCTTCTCTCTTCACCATCTCTCTCCCCTTCTCTATCTCCCACGTAAGAGATCTTCAAGGTGTAATTACTATGTTTATCTGAGCTAGAAAGTGATCCATTGTTTAAAGATACTTATTACATTACCTATACCTAGGGGTTGATTGTGCCAAACTTGTTAAGATATGCAAATTCACTTTGCTTCAAGGCCTGCTACATCTGTGAGATTCTCAGAGCTGCATGCACACCACCTCAGCAGTGCAAGTCCACTCTGCTTCAAGGCCTGCTACATCTGTGAGATTATCAGACCTGTATGCACACCACCTCAGCAGTGCAAATTCACTCTGCTTCAAGGCCTGCTACATCTGTGAGAGTCTCAGAGCTGCATGCACAAAACCTCAGCAGTGCAAATTCACTCTGCTTCAAGGCCTGCTACATCTGTGAGAGTCTCAGAGCTGCATGCACAAAACCTCAGCAGTGCAAATTCCCTCTGCTTCAAGGCCTGCTACATCTGTGAGATTCTCAGACCTGTATGCACACCACCTAGGCAGGGCAAATTCACTATGTTCCAAGGCCTGCTACATCTGTGAGAGTCTCAGAGCTCCATGCACAAAACCTCAGCAGTGCAAATTCACTCTGCTTCAAGGCCTGCTACATCTGTGAGAGTCTCAGAGCTGCATGCACAAAACCTCAGCAGTGCAAATTCCCTCTGCTTCAAGGCCTGCTACATCTGTGAGATTCTCAGACCTGTATGCACACCACCTAGGCAGGGCAAATTCACTATGTTCCAAGGCCTGCTACATCTGTGAGAGTCTCAGAGCTCCATGCACAAAACCTCAGCAGTGCAAATTCACTCTGCTTCAAGATGCTACATCTGTGAGATTCTCAGAGCTGCATGCACACCAACTCAGCAGGTATGGAGGTAACTATGGAAACTGCGCCATCCCTGGAATCAATATGTTTATTAATATCACTACTGTATGCATGTTATTATATCTAGGCAGATATAAATATTTCTAACTGTTTTTTTTTTTCAATTTCTAACTGTTTTCTATACCCTACTTGGCTGTCTCCACCTTCCCCCATCCTTTCCCCATTTATGGCTGGCAAAATTACCTCAACTCTCCTCCCCCTCCTCACATACCTTCTTTCTAAGATCTCTCTCCCGTTCCTCTCTAACTCCCCTATCTTCCTGTACTGTATGTCCCCCAATCCATGCTTTCTATTTCTTTCAGTGCAAATTCACTCTGCTACATCTGTGCGATTCTCAGAGCTCCATGCACACCACCTCAGCAGTGCAAATTCACTCTGCTTCAAGGCCTGCTACATCTGTGAGATTCTCAGAGCTGCATGCACACCACCTCAGCAGTGCAAATTCACTCTGCTTCAAGGCCTGCTACATCTGTGAGATTCTCAGAGCTGCATGCACACCAGAATATTGCCCTCCAATCCATCCCAATTTAGATTAAATTTATAGAGCCATGGAAAACACCTAACTTCCTACTTCCTACTTGCACATCTTTAGTGTCATCTCAACACTAGGGGTCAGCCAGCATATTAGTCTTTTACCTCAGATCCCTCCCCTCTCCCTTTAAAATAAAACTCTTTCTATCTTTCATTTTCTTCCTGACCCTTACTATTCCTTATTTGTTACTCTTCCCAAGTCTCTGCCCTTTAAATCCCTTTATATTGTAAGTAGCAAGTTTCCAGTCTTGTTGCTTTGGGATAAAGCACTTTCTGCTAAGATTCTAAGCTCAAAACAGGGCCCTTCAACTTTTGAATTTGTTAAACTTGTATTTCCCCTGTCCTTATCCCCTGTACAACGGAATATGTTGGCGCGATACAAATAAAAGATAATAATAAAAAATACTAATAATGTGGTTGGCAATGCCTTAAGAATAAGTTTGTGGGATTAAGAGGCCCTACCAACACAAGAGTGGCATACACAAGTGAGAGGACAGTCCAGCTATCAGATGAGATACTAGAGTACTAAAAACAGGTTTAATTATTAATATTAATTTTATTATTATTATTCTCTTTTTGTAATACGCCAACATATTCCACAGAGCCATACATGTGTTAAGTACAAGGTAAAAAAATAATAGAGGGCCCTGTTTTTTAGCTTAAAATATAGCATGCAAAGTGCTTTCCCATGAACCATACAAAATTAAAATCTTGCAAACTTACAATCTAAATGGCTTGAATGTGGTAAAGGAGGTGATAGATGCATTTGGGTATATTAAGGCTAAAGATGATAAGCTTCTTTAAACAGAAGCATTTTTTGTGAGGTTTTGAAAGTCTTGAGGCAGGTGGAAAGTCTAGTGGAGCAAGGCAAGGAGTTCCAAAGAATAGTGGCAGCACAAGAAAAGTTCTGAAGGCGGGAGTGAGGTGATAAGAGAGGAGGGATGATGGGGGAGGATTTTGAGCCAAGAGCAAAGATGTAAGTGAGGTGCACTGTTGTTGAGGGCTTTGTACGTTAGGGCCATGATTTTAAATTGTATTCTGAAAGCTATGGGAAGCCAGTAAAGTTACTGATAGAGAGGCGATGCAGACACTGAGTGTTGTGTACGGTAGATGAGAATATCAGAGGCGTTCATTATGGATTGGAGTGGGTCACCAAGGAGTGAGTTGCAGTAGTTGAGGCGAGATATGATGAGAGAATGTATTAACATTTTAGTTGTGTCATGTGTTAGATAGTGACGTATTTTAGAGATATTTTCAAATATGTTTAATACCAAAGTATCCACCCCCTTTGTTATAAAGCCCATGAAAAGCTCAGGTGCAACCAATTACTTTAAGAAGTCACATAATTAGTGAAATGATGTCCACCTGTGTGCAATCTAAGTGTCACATGACCTGTCATTACATATATACACCTTTTTTGAAAGGTCCCAGAGGCAGCAACACCGAAGCAAGAGGCACCACTAACCAAACACTGCCATGAAGACCAAGGAACTCTTCAAACAAGTAAAGGACAATGTTGTTGAGAAGTACAAGTCAGGGTTAGGTTATAAAAAAATATCCAAATCTTTGATGATCCCCAGGAGCACAATCAAATCTATCATAACCAAATGGAAAGAACATGGCACAACAGCAAACCTGCCAAGAGACGGACGCCCACCAAAACTCACAGACCGGACAATGAGGGCATTAATCAGAGAGGCAGCACAGAGCCCTAAGGTAACCATGGAGGAGCTGCAGAGTTCCACAGCAGAGACTGGAGTATCTGTACATAGGACGACAATAAGCCGTATGCTCCATAGCCATTACTTTCAGCAAAAAACTAAATTGCACGTTTTGAGTTTGCGAAAAGGCATGTGGGAGACTGCTCTGGTCTGATGAGACTAAAAATTTACTTTTCAGCCATCAAAGAAAACGCTATGTCTGGCGCAAACCCAACACATCACATCACCCAAAGAATACCACCCCACAGTGAAACATGGTGGTGGCAGCTGTGGGGATGTTTCTCAGCAGCCGGGACTGGAAAGCTGGTCAGAGTTGTGGGAAAGATGGATGGTGCTAAATACAGGGATATTCTTGAGCAAAACCTTTACCACTCTGCGTGATTTGAGGCTAGGATGGATGTTCACCTTCCAGCAGGACAATGACCCCAAACACACTGCTAAAGTAACACTTGAGCATTTTAAGGGGAAACATGTAAATGTGTTGCAATGACCTAGTCAAAGGCCAGACCTTAATCCAATAGAAAATCTGTGGTCAGACTTAAAGATTGCTGTTCACAAGCGCAAACCATCCAACTTAAAAGTGCTGGAGCAGTTTTGCAAGGAGTAATGGGCAAAAATCCCAGTGGTAAGATGTGGCAAGCTCATAGAGACTTATCCAAAGCGACTTGGAGCTGTGATTTCCACAAAAGGTGGCTCTACAAAGTATTGACTTTAGGGGGGGGGATGAATAGTTATGCACATTGACTATTTCTGTTATTTTGTCCTATTTGTTGTTTGCTTCACAATAAAAAAAAAGCATCTTCAAAGTTGTGGGCATGTTCTGTAAATTAAATGCGGCAAATCCTAAAACAATCCATGTTAATTCCAGGTTGTGAGGCAACAAAATACGACAAATGCCAAGGGGGGTGTATACTTTTGCAAGGCACTGTATATGAGTGTTCTTTTCTCTTACCTTTTTCCATATTGTAATTAACGCTATTTCTAGTTTTGAACATTAACAGCCTTATTAAATTGCCATTCAGTAAATTTAAAAAGGCTCTATTTAAGCACACAGCATATTTTTTTTACAGAAGTTTTTAGTTAGTGAACTTCTATCCAAAAGAAAGGTCTTCACTAACTAAAAACTTCTGTAAAAAATGATACTGTATGCTTATATAGAGCCGTTTTAAAATTGCCGAATCGCAATTTAATTTAGTAATACCTAGTTACAATATAGAGTGGATAACAAGACAATGGTATAGACTTAACACCCTCCACTTTTGTTATGATAGTAAACTTCATCAATGTGTTGACAATCAGTATGTGATTCCTAACACATAAACATATAGTGAACTAACACTAATAGTGCACAACATCTATATATTTTCTTCATCTGGTCAGTACACCAGAATGACTATTACCTAGAAAAATTGGATCCCATTCACCTACACACAGCAATATTAAATAGAGTATGATACAGCTCTGGTATTTTATGTGTGGGCAAAAACAAAATGGATGGATATGTACAGTTTCTCCAACAACCAAAGTACTAAAAATAGGCATGAAATGGTACCAATTTAAAACAATACTAATGAAACTAAGTTAACAACAAGATCATATTTAAAACACACTGAAATCTAAACAAAATTATTTTTCTTATATTCCATAGTATCATTTTTTTTCCAGAAAATAGACATGTAAGGGTTGGTTAAAGCAAATCTAGAGATTAAGATTGTTATATGTTTTCATATCAGGGATATCAAGGGGTAGGAGAGAAAGTGCAAAGATCTCCTGGTGCAGATTATTTAAATGATGGTGAATGGAGGTAACGTAAGGTTCAAGCTGTAAGACTCTCACCTGGTTGGACCTCAACGCAATTAGTATGGGTAGACAGGTAAGCACTCAAATCGTGTATCCGAAGTAAGATGCTCCTATTAGTGTCCTACTTGGCTCGAGTGTATGTGAAATCTTCCTATTATCAGAATCCCGATGTGCTGTATTTAAGTGGGCTCAGCAAGTATCTTGGTAGGGGAGGCTTAGTGGGGGATAAGCACAGCCCCATGTCTACTGTGAGGTACTGCCGGGGTATGACTGGCAAAGAAGGACCAAACTCGATAGACTTAATAAACTAAACATGGCTTATTAGGCAATTCCGTTGAGGTCCAACCAGGTAAGAGTCTTACAGCTTGAACCTTATGTTGCCTCCATTCACCATCATTGAAATAACCGGCACCAGGAGGTCCTTGCGCTTTCTCTCCTACAGATTTGCAAGTTTTCATACACTACAAATACCAGTGTACTTTGAGAAGCAGCGGATCACGAGTAACAAGATTATATATCCTCCACAACAGCCAAAGATGTCGATTGAGGTGCCTGAAGCGTAACCTTTTGTAAGAAATACACGCTTGACAAAAGCACGTTATTGCACTTCCAACGTCGGGACTACAACGGCCACAGACTGTTGTATGTGGTAGCTGTTTTCCCCTTTCCCCTTTACTCGCCTAGTGAGCAATATACGTTTGATCTGAAACATACTGCATTAGGGGTTTTCCCACTAGTACATGTGTATATTGATTATACTGATAATATTTACTTGTTTCCACTGTATTATTGTAATACTCTTACGTCACCGGACAGCCAATCGCTTTGGCCTCTATATTTGGGAATAAAATATTTCCTTACTAGCTTTTATCTGATGTTTTCATATCAGTAATACATTACTGAAATTACAAAAAGTTAGGGAATTCAATAGCACACTACATACAAATAATTTATTAAAATCATAGGAATATCTAAGCAGAACTTATAATTTTCTTTTGGTGTGAATAATGCGCATTCCAGTAAAGGTTATACAGAGTTGTTTTAGATGCAAATATTACAAAGCATTTTAGCAAAACCTTATTAAAGGTATTTAGTCATTTAATACCTGTCTACCCATATTACATCTCCTCACCCCACAATCCCGAATCAAGCATATGATGTCCCTAACTGTCTGTATGCAGAAAAGTATAGCAACAAACCCAGAACTCACAAGATTGACTCAGAGACCGCGTTCCAGAGACCGCTTTAGACTGCACTAACAGCAATAAGGAAAACAACACAGCGACTACAAACTTGTTAGGGATTTAGGGGCAATTGTGCTGGAACTAGAGGTGCAGGGGGTGATATATTGTAATGTCCAAGCCAGGGGTGGACAACTGTCCCTCCCTCACAGACACCTATTCCTCCAATCAGCAACAGGTGTCAGAAACAGGCAATGAAAACATAGCACTTATCATTGGTAGGTTGCCTAGTACATTTAGTCAAAGGTATTATAATATACAACTATACACTTAATGATTCACTAAAGCTGGGAGAAACATATGTTACATTTTATCAGTTTTGACTTAGTTTTTACATTTTTTAGCACGTTTTGCATCTAGATTGGAGAATTGCAGATCATTCACAGAATGCATTTTTCTCTCAAACCAAAGCAAATGTTTGTTCAGAAATATGTACAAAGACATTGATTAACTTACTGGGTGGAGAACTATTCATTTATAATAATGTGTATGTATTGTGTGCAAAAATTGTTGTTTATTTTGAGGGACCAATTATAAATCAGACACCCGAAATGCAAATTAAAAAGCATGTAGCTTCAAATTAATTCCAGATGCTGCATAGGGAATGCTACTAATGCTACTAAAGGATTTTCAATTCCCAGCAGGAAGGTTTCAGGCAAGAGATAGCAGACAGTCTGCTAATGAGTGAGAAAATGTGCGTATGAAAATCATGAATATCTTGAAAAATAAATACTGTAACTCCTACTTAAAGGTATTCTAAACTTTCCCTTTTTACTTTTCCCTAATCTAACACATGCTGCTTATATCAGAAACATTGAGTCATTCTATACACATACAGACTAATTTTATTTAAAAACAAATTTCTTTCCACACCCCCAGATCTGCTTACATAGGCACAAGGTACCTACCAATAGAAACACTGCATTTGGGTAAGGATTTTAACCCTTTACTAACCTTCAAGCCAACAGCAGCACAACGCAGATATCTACAGATTAATGTCTGACTCCTCCTTGCTTTCTTGTGCACAGGAAAGACAAGACTATACATTCCATGATGCTTTGCTGCACAAACTGCCATTATAAATTAAAACAATGTTATAGCTGCCTGTGATTTGCCAAAATGAATTGTATGCTAATTTTAGCAGGGATTTCAAGGGGTGTTAACTCTGAAAATCAACTGCTTTAAAACTCAAGAGATTTAGCAAGCTTTATGGTAAGTATAATAATGTTTATTTTGAACATGTTTTCATACACTATTGATTCCCCTCTATCATATGCATTCATAATCCAAAAAACTAAAAAATGCCTTTAAAATATTAAACTATACATGTAAAATCTAACCTCTTTGATTCATTCATACAAATATGTATTATAGACAGATTAACACCTAAACAAACAGTTGTCATGCAGCTGATGTTCAGTGAAAATTCACAACCTTTATTTATTTAAAGAAAAGACACTTAACTAGATCTGTGAGTAAGGAACACAAATAAAAAAAAAAAAAAGAGCCGATACAATGTATTAAAAGTTAATCTTTTATTCACCATACAAAAAAATATTAAAATCAATAAGTGACTGTTCCTTATGATCTTTAAATGATACATATAGATCCAGTGACCATTATTTTGCCAACAAAAAGTCCCTTTTTACATTAATGATTTTACACCATATGTTTTAATAATGTTAAATGAAATTAATCCAAACAATAATCTAGAGGATCAAATAATAGAATATTATTACATATACATCCAGGGCCGGATCCACCTTTTTGGAGCCCCTAGGCAGTGAAGTGGAGGAGCCCATGCAAGTGAGTACACAAGGTATGCACGGACCCATTTTTGCATTTTGTGTGCATTTTATTATCTTAAGTCAGGAGCCATTTATTGTTTTAAAGGTGGCGCCCCTCACAGGGACCGCCCTTAGGCGGCTGCCTACTCGGCCTAATGGGTAATCCGGCCATGTGTACATCACTCCTAATGGATGGCACACCACTAGAACAGTTCAGCTGGAAATTCTTGACCCTTCAACAACTGACATTTATGAGGTAGTCTTAAAGTCCTCCAAGTAACTATAAAATAAATCATGTAAGTGTATTATATACATGTTGCAATCATTTTACAAAAAACATGTAGCAAAAATGTAATCAATGATATAGTGCAAACATTTTCAAACTATATACTGTACAAACATTCAAAACGTAGTGCTATATCTCATATTATCTATGTAAAAATGTAAAGTGCATCAGTGAAAGAGCATCAAAAATAGTGAATTATTAGCATGAGTATGTATAGTGTTCATTAGTGCAAAAATGTGCATCAAAAGTATTGTAAACATTAGACATAAAGTGCATAAGTATACCCACACCTGACACAAAAAAAACTTACAAAGACTGTTTTGGCAGCACTGGAACCGCCACTTACTCCTTATAACTATTAGTCTACACTACTCGCCTAATCTTTTTCCCTAAACTTGAAATTGGGAAAATACCTATCTAAAGTAAACCCTGCACACCTGTGTAGCGGCATTTGGCATCCACCAATTACCACCTAAATAAAAATACAAAATAAATGCTACACTCACCTCCTATTCTACAAGATCATCTACCCGCTTTAAAATTACAAAACTATTATATAAAAGTGCCAAGGACAGTCATATGATAACAATATTATAGTAAGTAGCAATGTACAGTGATAATGTAATCGGAGCAGTTATTGAATGGTGTACGTCATATCTGAGTTGCATAATACATCCCCTGTGTTAGTGCTCCAATGCACCATGCCGATAGATAGCCACGTCATCACGAAGGGACAGCCAATGAATCTCCAAGCCTGACGTGCACATTTTGCTTTTGCTTCCTCTTAAGCTCCAAGTCGAAAGTGGAGGAGGAACCTTTTATAGGGTAAGTGTCCACCTTCAATTAACCCTTTATAGACTTCTATCTTTTTTTATTTGCAGGATCAAAGGAACTGCTCCTGTCACGGACCCCTTTTTCTTGGCCTGGCTATTGGCCCATTGAGCCATCATAAAAGCACTGACTGCTTAGCTCCAGCAGTGGATTATCTGAATAAACCCCTCCGTTGTATTTGTAATCTGTTTTGTCCCATTGTTTACCAGATAATGTTAATCACATCTGATACAGTGGGGAAAAAGTATTTGATCCCCTGCTGATTTTGAACATTTGTCCACTGACAAAGAAATGATCAGTCTATAATTTTAATGGTAGGTGTATTTTACCAGTGAGAGACAGAATAACAAAAAAACAAACAAGAAAAATGCATGTAAAAAAAGTTATAAATTGATTTGCAGGTCAGTGAGGGAAATAAGTATTTGATCCCCTATCAATTAGCAAGATTTATGGCACCCAGGTGTCTTTTTTTTTTTTTTTGTAACATTTTTATTATTCCAATATATATGTAGACATACAAAACACTACATACAATCTTCCCTCATAGTACATATCATATATATACAGCTTTAATGATACACAAAGAAAGACAACAGTATAATACCGCAATAAGAAGAGAGATAGGTAATTTAATTAATTAATATACACCTTTAGCTATGAATCAGACTATCTAAGATTAGTTAGATTCTTTTAAAGTTTATCCAGATATTGGTCCCAAGTAGTCCAATTGATAGATCTCTTTCTTTTAGAGTCCCCTATGTAATCTTCCTTCATCAACTCTCTGTTATAATTTATTTTATTAGTAACTTCTTTCCAAGAAGGAATTGTGGGTTTATTCCATTGTTTAATTAATAGTGATTTGATGATCAATAATAAGTGTGATATCAATAATTTATCTTTAGGGAGTACCGTATATTATCTAGCTTTAAATGAAATAGGACTACTCCCGGGGTAGTCCTACCCCTGACATTGAGGTTAAGTGCCCACAACACTCTTCCCAAAACATTCTAACCATGCAACATTCCCACCACATATGAAAGGCTGAACCCTCTTTACCACATCCTTTCCAACATAGTGGAGACATTTTGAGATCTATCTCATTCATAATTATAGGGACTAAATACCATTTTTGTGTTTACTTAAAGTATAGCTCCCTATACATGTTATTGATGGAGGAATTCCTTATCAACCTTAGGGCTCTATACCAATCTTGGTCATTATAGATTTGGTTAAGGTTACCTTCCCATTCTTTTATACTCTTTGATTTTATAAATGTCCTAGATTTTGATCTAATTTTGCTAATCTTTGAAATAATTTTTATGGACGTATATCCCTTTTGCTTGAATTTTTCCACCAATGATCTAAACTGTATTTCGTCTTTCTTCATTAAATCCACTTCGGGTTTATATGACTCCTCCCTCAATATATCTATGGGCGCTGATAGTGATGGAATATGAAATAACTCTGATTTGTTTTCATTTTTCCCCCAGAATTTTATTTAGGACCTTATCCCTTCTGGTAATCTATCCCAAATTTCATCCTCCTCATTACATTTTCCTAATAATGTTCTAATTGTCATAGTTCCTGTAAGCTCTTCCTCAATTGTTTTCCAACATGTTATTCTATGTTGAATGTTCATATTAATTATAGGAGATATGGCAATGTTTTCATACAGTATATCTCTTTTATATCGGAAGTTCCAATCCCTCCTAGTTCAAATTTCTTATTAGCAATTATTTTTTTAACTCTCGCTTTTTTACCTAAATATATAAATGTATCTATTGTTTTCTGAATAGATTTAATGATATACAGCCTTATTAAATTGTGATTCAGTAAATTTAA
Source organism: Discoglossus pictus (assembly GCA_027410445.1). NCBI lineage: Eukaryota > Metazoa > Chordata > Amphibia > Anura > Alytidae > Discoglossus > Discoglossus pictus. The sequence goes on along the minus strand of CM050165.1, from coordinate 265,397,533 downwards.
AAGGGCTCTATTTAAGCACAGAGCATATTTTATTTACAGAAGTTGTTAGTTAGTGAAGACCTTGCTTTTGGATAGAAGTTCACTAACTAAAAACTTTTGTAAATAAAATATGCTCTGTGCTTATATAGAGCCCTTTTAAATTTACTGAATCGCAATTTAATAAGGCTGATAGACTGGAACTTTTTCTGGAGTACATCTAAATAGGTAGGTAACCTTGGGAGCAATACTCATTTTGACAATAGCAATTCTAGCCGACCATGACAATTTTATTGTACGCCAGTCAGAGAGTAGCATTCTGATTTGTTTTAATATTTCTGTTATGTTATCTATTATTACTTTCCTATTAGGAAAACTAAATCTTATACCCAAATGCATGATACATTTTGAGTGCCAATTAAATGTATATGATTCCTTTTTTTAATTTATTCTAAAGTATGATACCAAATTCTGCCAAATGATATTGTAAATTGGTGCAAGACTTTATTGGATCCGTAAAAGTCACTATAATGTCATTGGCAAATAACATTATTTAATAATCATTATTGCCAACTTTTATTCCTTTAATATTTTCTGATGCCCTTATTATTGAAGCTAAAGGCTTGATAAATAGCAAAAATAACAATGGCAATAACGGACACCCTTGACGGGTCTCGTTACTTATTGTAAACTTCTCGGTCTCAAAGTTGGGACCCGCAATATATGTTGACGATTCACTGTACAAGGCTTTAATTGTTTTTAACGCAAAGTCGGCAAAGCCAAATTTCAGCATCACTGCCTCTAAGAATTCCCAACTGACCCTGTCAAATGCTTTCTCTGCATCAAGTGACAGGATCAATGTGGGAGCTCTTTCTGTTTTTGCAATAAACATCAAATCCATTAAACGTCTGGTATTGCCGGAGGCCTGAAGGCCTGAAGGCCCCAGACAAATCCGGACTGATCCAAATGTATTAGTTTAGATATTATACTATTTAGCCTAATGGCCATGATTTTTGCATATATTTTTAGATCAATGTTAATAAGTGAGATGGGACGATAACTAGTAACTTCCTCTTTTTCCCGGGTTTTAGAATGTTAATTATTTTAGCCTCAACTAGTTCTGGTACTATTTTCCCTGTATTTTTAATCTCATTAAATATATCTTGCAAGTGTTCCCTAATTTCTATTAGAAAGAAGTTATAATATAAATGGTCAAACCCATCTGGGCCTGGAGCTTTGTTCGATTTGGCTTTTTTAATTACCTTTTCTATTTCATCAAGGGTGATATCTTTATTTAATGAGCTTTGATCCTCCTCCTCTAATTTAGGGAGCTTATCCTTACCCCAATTTTTTTTTATTTTGTCTATACTTGGTTTTTTAAATTTTGGATTATTATTCAGGTTATATAATGAACTATAAAATTCCTTCATAATTTAGCTAATCTTATTGAGATGAGTATAAACGATATTGTCCATACCCCTGAGGCTAAGAATTTTGTTTTGATTTTTTTGCTTCTTTAATTTATTTGCCAAATATTTGCTTGTTTTGTTTCCCAGTAGGAAGTGAGACTACTGATATCTCCAAAGCAGAGAATCTGCCTGATATTGTAAGATTTTATTTATTGAGCATTTAATCTAAAGATCTGCAGGGCCCCCTTTCCACTGGGAGACAATCTGTTCTTTCTCTGCTGTTTCTCTAATTCTATATACAAAAGTCTTAAGGGTTTTCCCCTTGATTTATGGATTTTGGCCATTTGAGAAATCATTAGCCCTCTTATTACTGACTTTTATGCACACCATAAAGTAGTAGCTGAATCAACTGTGTTTTTATTTACTTATTTAAAAATTCCAATATTTCTTCATTTTTAAATAGAATCGGATCTAGCTTCCATTTTTTTATATTTCTGTTTTCATTTACATCTTCTAAATTAGTATATACCATAGAATGGTCTGACCAAGGTGTTATACTTATTTCTATATCCTTGACTAATCTTAAGGTGTATACGTCCATAAAAAGATAATCCAGTCTTGACTAGGAATTAAATCGGTTGGAAAAATGAATATAATCCTTATCATATGGATGTAATATTCTCCAAGAATCCAAAAAAATCATAATTAGATATCTCATGTACAAATTCTCTAGACACTTTATTGATCTGATTTTAAGATTTTTTTTTCAATTTACTGATTCTATTATTTATAGGATCCATCAGCATATTAAAGTCGCCTCCAATAATTATCAGGCCCTTTCTAATTTTTTTTATTTCTTTGAGTATCTTCTTCAGAAATCTAATTCGATTGATATTTGGCAAATATAAATTGACCAATGTCATAGATTTTCCATTAATAGAGCCCCACCAAATTATAAATCTCCCTAAGGAGTCTATAGTTCTAGTTTCCTCATGAACTTTTAACTTATAGCTAAAAATAATTGATACACCTTGTGAGTTTTTATTATATGTCTAATCGATCCTAATATTATAATTACGGTTGAATACATATTTTAATGAGTCTTTACTCCAATGTGTCTCCTGTAGTAACAAAACATCAGCTTTGATTTTAACATAATTATTGAAGCTGATTTTCCTCTTTGTCGACAAATTCAATCCGTTTACATTATGAGTTATTATTTTAATCATAATTTAATTTCTTTGTCTTTCCTCTTTGTCGATAAGTTTTCCCATCAAGTCTGTGGATTTCTATATTCTTCCTCATTTGATATATCAATTTTCCTTATCTCTCACTAGCATTTCTGCCATATCTTTTCTTGTTGTTTCACTTATATCGCTCTGATTATTGGGAAGCACATTCATTCTCACATTCATACATCTACCACACACATTCTGGCTTGGACTTAAGTTTAAATCCAACCTGATTTTAGGGCCTTTATGCCGATTTTGGGAAATGTTAGGAGGTTATTAAACCTTCCTGGTTGGTTGGGAGGTCATGTTTCTTCTTTTTCCTCTTCCAGTTCTTTTCCTGGTTTTAAATCGTTTTCCTCTCCTCTTCCTTTATCCTGCTCTTCTCTTATCTATCTATCCTTTTTACCTCTTTCTCCTATTTATTCCTTTATATCCCATGTCATATAGTTTAAATTAAACACTAGGGGCCTCATTCTATTATCGGCCGTAAATCGTCCGTAAGGCTGCGATTCCTTGCGGGGGTTCCGTTAACTCGCAATTCAATTATACGGCCCCGCAAGGATCTCCTCTTACGGCCGGCCGCATATCTTGGAACCGGCCGTAAGCTCAGAAATCTACAAAGTCAAAAATAAATTCAAGCCTGCACTGTACAGCTCTGTAAATGCTAGTGATCATATTGGGGGACATGAGGATTAAAAGTAACCCACTCTCAAGCTTGCACATCAGCCCAAACCCGAGTTTAAATTAACTGTTTATTTTCCGGCTGCGGCGTGGGCGTATCTGAGGTGCTCCAAGCTCTATGGACTTTTTACATGTATATTTGACATATATTAAAAAATATATATTTTACGGATTTGAGTATAGGGGAATGTTGTGCTATTTTTTCTAACACCTAAAATCACTTTATAGTCTTCTCAAAGTGCAGGATGGCTTTATTTGAGCTATTTTATGTGCTTAATTGGTGCTAGCGGGACCTCTTTCCTGCAAGTAAGCTGCGGCTCGGTTTTAGCCTTGCAGTGAGGGTTCCCGGAGCAATTGAATTGCAAATAGGATTTTCTTATGGCCGATTTCCTTGCGGCCGTTTTAGATCAAAGGATTTCCTCCGGCGCGAGCGGCCGCAAGAGATAGCAAGGCACCGGTCCTTGCGGCCCCGCAACGGCTGCGGCCGCTAATAGAATGAGGCCCTAGATAGGCATATGTTATAGTTTAAGTTTCTCTTTAATCCTCCTCTTTCTTACTTTTCTCTTCCTCTGTTTTCCCACTCTCTGACCTTTGTAAACCCTTTTTTCTCTAATCATATGTGTCAATAAATTCTACTTTATATTTCATCACCTTTTGTTTAAATAAACCTATTGAAATAAACACATATGGCATAGAACTGTGAAATAAATATTTAAGTTTATCGCCATTTAAAAATAATATACTACTTCAAAATTCTCAACCATGAGGACAAGAGGAGGGAATACATCAATAATATATTCTTATATTTTACAATTTAATTAATATATAATTAATCAATAAACTATAAACTTTAAGGTGCAATTTTATAAAGTGCTTGGGATATTTACTAACAAGAAAGCAAATCTCTATTAAAAGTGAATCTAGTATGCTCTAGATCAATAAAGTGTCAATCCTATATACAAATTTGATAATTGTGAAAGATCAATACTATAAAAAATAGAAATAATCTTTTGAATATCATATTAAAGGAAGATATTTAAATATAAATTACTATTAATTCTAAACACTACTGTTTTCATACTAGGTTAATGTGATACTAAACTGCAAATCAGTGCAAATTTTATATTAATCAATCATCAATCCACCACATTTCTTATAAAAATACTAATAAGTGATGTTATGTAAGGGTGATAAGGTGTGATATACCACTTATATCATTTTCTACAAACAATATAATTTAAATAAGACAAAAACAATATAAAACATATATACGGTAAGCTAAAAAAAAAAAAAAGTCTTTCTACTGTTTCTTAGATCTTCCTTCCCTTTTTTCCTCTGAACGTCACTTTATTAATTCCCATTCAGGTCTTTTTAGTAATAATTCTGGAGTTTTATCTTTATAAACGGAAAGTTCTACTTCAATATTCCATCTTTGTAGCAAGGTCTGTCCTTTAACCGTGTTTGTAGCCCTCAATTCTCCAGTTCCTTCTTGAGGATATAGTCCTCTTTAGGGATTTCTATATCTCATTACATTTTCAAAGAGTTTTATTAATGTAGCCCTAACTCCTCTTCACCTCTCCTCCATCTCTACTATCTATCCAAATTGTCCCCTGCCTCAGTTTAATTAGTGAACCAGCTTAGAAGTGTCCCTTCTTGACACAGCCATTAGTGAATAATTATTAGTTATTAGCCATTAGTGTATAATTATAATTGATAAGGAACTTAGCTTTGGATGGCGTCCAGCAGGCTATCCAGCTTCCTCTTCTCCATGTTTAACGGGTATATCTGAGTTCAGAGTGGTCCAGAATATGGAATGCTTCTAACAGGCTTTACATCCCGTGAATTGTTGCTTCAGGCGCCTGTCGGACCTGGTGTCCCTCTGACTTGCTCCTGCTTCCGCTAGCTCTCATCCGTTGTTGTCATCTCGATTGATTACCGCTTCTGTCACGGGGAACGCGCCCTGTGCTCCTGGGGGCCGCAATGACAGCACCCCCTGCGTCTCCCCTCAGTACCAAGACTTCAATCCCTGATGTGCTGGTTCAAGGTACTCCGTCATATGTATGTTGAGGACATAGAGTATAGGAGGTGAGAGATGGTCTTGGAGCAAGCTTAATATGGGCTTACAGTAGGGTTAGAAACATCTTTTGCACTTCAGGTCAGGAGTAGCTCTCGTGCATGACCTCCCAGCTTTCCTACCACCAGCTCACATTCGCACTAGTGGACGATCCATTTCCGGTACTGCCCCCACCTTCGTTTAGGCAAATCTTGATAATTAACTTTAATTGCTCCCAGGTGTCTTTTATACAGGTAAGGAGCTTAGATTAGGAGCACTCTCTTAAAGGGAGTGCTCCTAATCTCAGTTTGTTGCCTGTATAAAAGACACCTGTCCACAAAAGCAATCAATCAATCAATCTGATTTCAAACTCTCCACCATGGCCAAGACCAAAGAGCTGTCCAAGGATGTCAGGGAAAATATTGTAGACCTACACAAGGCTAGAATGGGCTACAAGACCATCGACAAGCAGCTTGGTGGGAAGGTGAAAACAGTTGGTGCGATTATCCGCAAATGGAAGAAACACAAAATAACTGCCAGGCTCCCTCGGTCTGATGCAAGATCTCACCTCGTGGAGTTTCAAAGATCATGAGAATGGTGAGGAATCAGCCCAAAACTACACAGGAGGATCTTGTTAATGATCTCAAGGCAGCTGGGACCATGGTCACCAAGAAAACAATTGGTAACACAATACGCCTTGAAGGACTGAAATCCTGCAGTGCCTGCAAGGTCCCCCTGCTCAAGAAACACATGTACAGGCCCATCTGAAGTTTGCCAATGAACATCTGAATGATTCATAGGAGAACTGGGTGAAAGTGCTGTGGTCAAATGAGACCAAAATCAAGCTCTTTGGCATCAACTCAACTCGCCGTGTTTGGAGGAGGAGGAATGCTGCCTATAACCCCAAAAACACCATCCCTACCATCAAACATGGAGGTGGAAATATTATACTTTGGGGGTGTTTTTCTGCTAAGGGGACAGGACATCTGCACCGCATCAAAGGGACGATGGACGGGCCATGTACGGGTCAAATCTTGGGTGAGATCCTTCCCTCAGCCAGGGCATTGAAAATGGGTCGTGGATGGATATTCCAGCATGACAATGACCCAAAAGACACAGCTAAGGCAACAACAGAGTGGCTCAAGAAAAGCTTACTCCCAGACCTTAATCCCATAGAAAATGTGTGGAGGTAGCTGAAGGTTTGAGTTGCCAAACATCAGCCTTGAAACCTTAATGACTTGGAGAGGATCTACAAACAGTTGTGTGACAGAATCCCTCCTGAGATGTGTGCAAACCTGGTTGTCAACTATAAGAAACGTCTGACCTCTGTGATTGCCAACAAGAGTTTTGCCACCAAGACGCTAAGTTGAAGGGGTCAAATACTTATTTCCCTCATCGTTTCTTTGTCAGTGGACAAACGTTCAAAATCAGCAGGGGATCAAATACTACCCCCTCCCCCACTATATGTGTTAGAGACGGCAGGATGTGTATTGGAGGTTAAGCCTATTGCTCTCAGGAAGCTACTGCTAGACCCCATGTGGGGTCATCTCCTGTAATTGTCTGCCACATGGTTACATAGTACATACCCCCTCTGTATCTAACCTCTATATTGTTGAATTTTCTAAATAAAGCAGAAATCGTGTGTCTCTTATTTTGTTCTCCAGGATGGCCGCAGGGAGGTACTGGGAGACTCTGTAGGATCCTGCTGTGGTATGTTTAACTGTAACAAGTCTTATCAAGCCCCCTAAGAAGAAGCAGATCTGGAGTCTCTTGGTTGCATGGAAGTGATGATTTCTTATGCAGAGACCTTGGCTGATACAGAAGCCAGATATCAGGGTGCTGGTGCCGAGATTTCCAAGAACCCAAACAGTCCTTGTGGGTAGTTAACCTGTACTCTATAGCAGGTGGCCCTGGGCAGTAATAGCCCTTAACCACCGATCGTCACAGCTCTATATAGGATACCTGCAGTTCTCATACAGTTGTTTGTGATATAGTTGATTTAAAACTCACAATCTACCTACCTTTGTGCCACATGCCATAATGTATTATGTTATTTAAAGTGTATCAGTCAGCATGTCTTAATCTGCAGACATGAAAACATGGTATAATAATAAAATACTAATTGAGGTCAACCATGTTCTCCACTAACCGTATTATTATGAGAACTGTTAATTGATACAAAGGAAGCAAACAGAAAACTCCACTGCAACATTGCCAGTTGTCTTGTGAAGGGGGGAAATTATTCCTGATCCAAAATACTGGCATTTAAATCATTTCCTGAGTTATTACCCCTTCTATTCACGTTACCAAACATAACATTGTATGCCTTTTATATTCAAAAATGTATCCAAACTCTTTTAAAGTTATTTAATGAATTTAGTGTTAGGTAGTGATTTCCACAATCTTAAAGTTAATCTATATTTTCTTCTAACTCTTTTCATTTGCAAACCTCTTGGCAAGAAAAATTTACATGACAAAGCTTTATGCTGACATTATGCTGACACTGAATGTATTTGTATAAGGTAATCATACACTCTCTTAGACACCAATTTGTACATTCATTCTAGTTTGTTGTCCTACTCTGTACCTTTCTCCCTAAGGGTAATAGGGGACTCGAGACGTGGACCCCTTGCTCACTGTGCCTTAGGGAGTTCAGCTGCACCTCACTGACGAGGCCCATAAAGGCCGAAACGTGTCTGGGGTTTGCTGTTTCTCCTGTTCAGGGTAGAATTGCCTGTTATTTCGGGGCTGGGTCACTCTTTTGAGTGGGACCAGACTGATATACTACAGGATATTTCTCCCTGTGAAGGGCACAAGTGAGCTAGAAGAGGTTGCTCTCAGAGTGACTTATCATGGCCATAGAACTAACCTATTAAGGTTAGTTCGTTCTCTGATGAGCACCACTGACTTAGTTGTTTTGTATTTCATACATAATAAATAAGTATATCATTTATATTTGCATATTTTATAGATGGTCGACTAGCTCGCTGGCCAATAAAATATGTCCCAAGCCCCTAATAAAGAAGTTGAACATCACTGTTGTAAATCATTAATATGTTAAAAATAGAAGGACTTAGTACTGAACCCAGAGGAGTCCTTCTTGTCATAGTGGTACATCTACTGAGTTACCTTGGTCCAAGTTCCTACTAATTTCATTAATGGAATGAATTAGATTAATTTATATGGCAAATCTCTCATAGATCTGTGTTGATTAATGTTAATGCATGGCTAAAATGTGGTGCACTAAGGAGGGGTTTGGGTTTTTAGTGCACTGGACTTCTCACTTCGGTACAATCTCTATGGCAGGGATGGATTGCACCTTAATCATGAGGGAGCTTTTGTATTAGGGGATAGAATGGTAGAAAGGCTGGAGGAGTTTTTAAACTAGTGGGGGGGGGGGCACTAGATGAATGTAACGGGGTAGAAAGTATAGAAGGGAAAAGGGATGAATTAAATACTCATGGGGGAGGAGATGGGGGAGGGTTAGTATAGTCAATAGCGAGGCATTAGTAAGTAACTCAAGTACAGAGACAGGCACTTCAAAACTACAAACTTAAAACATAAGGTGTATGTTTCCTACAGCCAGAAGCTTGCTATGAAAAATGCTTACTAGCAATTGAAAAATGGGATTTAATAGCCATCACTGAAACATGGTGGGATGAATCTCATGAGTAGTCTGTTAATTTGGAAGGCTATAACCTATTTAGGAAAGATAGGGGAAATGGTAAAAGAGGAGTAGAAATGTGTCTGTTTGTAGGTAGAGTTAAATAGCGGAGCAGCAAATTACAAAATAATATTAGTTGGAGTATGCTATAAACCCCCAAATAAAATATAATTGAAAGTGAGGAAATACAATTATCGTTACAGATTGGAAATGCAGCTAAGCATGGGCAAGTTCTAATAATGAGAGATTGTAATTACCCTGAAATAAACTGAATAAATGAAACCAGCAGTTCAACTAAGGGGAGCAGGTTCTTGAGTACACTCAGGGATCATTATCTGGCCCAGGTTATACAAGAGCCTACTAGAAATGAGGCTATCTTGGATTTAGTTATCACAAATAATATTGATATAGTATCAAATGTTGGAATAGGGCAACCTTTTGTAAAACAGTGATCACAACAGTCTCATTTGAGATTGAATTAAAAAACAAAACTGTAAGGGGCAAACAAAAACACTTGATTTTAAAAGGGCAGATTTTAACGGTCTAAGGTCAGCAATACAAAGTATAGACTGGGACAGAGAACTGATGCGTAAAAATACTGAACATAAATGGATAACATGTAAATCCTTACTAAATATACATACTTCTCACCATATACCATGTGGGAATAAAAAGAAAAATGAGTAAATCACGTCCAATGTGGCTTAACAATGATTTAAAGATCAAGATATGGAGCAAAAAGCAGGCATTTAAATTAAACAAACAAGAGGGGGCAGAGACTGCTTTACATAAGTACAAGGAAATCAACAAGGATTGCAAAAGAGCTATTAGACTGGCTAAAATAGAAAATGAAAAATGAGTTGCAAAAGAAAGTAAGACTAACCCTAAAAAACTTTTTAAATATATTAATGGGAAGAAGGCGAGGAAGGAAGCTATAGGAACATTAGAATGTGACAAAGGCCGTCTGATAATTAGTGAGCAGGAAAAGGCAGATGAGCTAAATAGGTTATATTCTTTGGTATATACAAGGGAGGTACCAGGTGTTGGGACACTGCAACATAATGGGGCTACACTTCCTTCACCAAATAATTGGTTAAAGCAGGAAGAAATCCAAGAGGTTGGAAAAAATAAATGTTAATAAAGTCCCAGGTCCTAATGGAATACATCCAAGGGTACTGAGGGAACTCGGTTCTGTAATAGCAAAACCATTAACACAACTTTCTTTGAATAACAAAATAATGCTATAATGCCCTATATTTTAAATGAGAAATTGTACAGTCTCTGCAGAGCAAATAAATAATAAAAAAGATATTCTATCAATATAAGCATTTAGGCAGCTTCTTCGAGATGGTAACTGCATATGTAAAGAGCTAGATATATTTTCCAACTAGAGATAATGTTTTTCCCAATTTTCATAAAAGTAAAGCAGGTCATCTTTCCCATAGTCGATGTCTCCATAAAAACAAATATATTATTGTGGAAAGTATTAAGAGAATGGTTCTTAGATTCTTTTGAGTGGGAACTATAAATATATATTGTGAGATTCTGGGATGCCCAACCCTGTCTCTCCTACTGTTCAACTTCATGGAGTATGTGAACTACAACACTATTTTTCCACTGTTATGTACAGAAAGAGCACGGGTTATAATGCAGACATACTAACTTAAAGAAATAACATTTTTGGTTATGTTTAATACTCACAACAAATAATTAATAGCTACAAAACTGAACTGTAAATCACAAGGCATAACATTAATAAATAACAGATGCAGAGTATTTTTATTATTCATAGAAAATGTGTTTTCTTTTAACTACACATTATTTATTCCAGTGTGGAATTTTAAGGCTGCCTTTATATGTTTAGTTGAGATACTAATATTGGAAACTAAAGAGACAGCCTAAATAAGTTGAATAGTTGTTGTTGTTGTTATGTACTTTGTCTGTTTTCTTTTTACATATAGTGTTAGTTTTGAAATATCAGTTTTATTCCTCCTGTTTCCTCCTTTACCGTAACATGGGAAAATATTTTATTAAAGTTTTTTTTCCAGTAACATAAACCTCAAAGATAAAACTAAAATAAAGTACATACAATATCCCAGTATGCCTCAGGGTCCTTACACTAGCACAGTCAAATAAAAAGTATGACAAACATATTGGCAGTGTTACAAAACAAGAATAAGATGTCTTTAAAAACTGAAAAAAATGGTTTATGTGTCTCTTGGTATCCCGTACAGGTTTGGTAAGGTAAAGACTATGCTGGCACTTATACAGTGATGGTAAATTTTCTTAAATGAGGTAGTGAGTGTAATGACTCCCATATGTGCAAGTATTAGTGTAAATGGATAAAGTTTTAATAGGGAAATTAGGAAAATCAAATAAAATCCGCCAGTAATATGTTAAAAAAGGGGGTGTATCATTCCTTAAGATTTAAAAAATGTCAATGGATGTCACTGTCCCACAATATTTTGGGATGTAATTGGTGACCACCTAATTTGACAAATAAAGTGGATATAACATATAATAAATTAATTTTGTCATAATAATTGGGCCTATTATAGATATAGCAATAGGATCAATAATATCTATGATACATTAATGCAGGCCTCATATGCAAAATATTTGCTAATCATCTGTATGCAACAGAAAAGAAATGTATTATTATATGTAGGAATGAGACACACTTTTTTTTTTAAACAGTGCACTAAATACAAAAATAGTTTAAAAAAATAAAAAAAAAGGGAAAGGAATGGTGCATATAAATACGCTGTACTATAGAATACATGGGAGAAAAATATATCTGTCAGAATGCATATATGTCACTTTTAACATCATTAAACCATAACACAATGTTTGGTTTTACTGTTTAAGTGCAGAAAAAAGAGAACAGAAGCATCACTTATATCCCTTGTTGGCATAAAATATGCTTGAGTACTTGCGTTTTGAATGGAGAGAAAAAAAATCTCTAATGATATGCCTCACATAAGCTTAAGTTAAGTGCACCAATCTTCTCTCTCTCCCGACGGTCCGTTTCGCCACGATATTGGGCTTACTCATGGGCTAGGAAATAATCAAGATTGTGGCCTATATATGGCCTGAGCACTTCCAGGTCTCTCTTCCTGGTTCGCGCGTCACGTTATTCACATGACGCGCGTTGACGTGTGAAGTCATCGCGTCTATTCGTTGAATTGGACCAACTTTATGGACAAAACGGAGCAAACAACAGTATCTTTTTTCTTAATAACATACACTGAGCATTATTATATTCACTATCAATCTTTGAAACTTGATTTCAATCAGGGAACATATTTTATTGTTCCCAATTAGAGAATTATTATTATTTATTTCTCAGCACATACATTATTTAATGAATACATGTGAATACAAATGTATAAAATATAGCAGATTATAAAGGAACTACTTAAATTATATTAAATGAGTGAACAAAAGAAGAATTTATCTCTTAATAATAAATGTGATGTTAATATTATTTAATAAATAATTCATTTAATTAATCCTAATAGTGATGAAAATAATAACTCTTAAGTGTGTTATATTGAGGGAATTTTAATATTTATTTATAATTTTCTACTTTTTATTTTGTGTTTCTTATTTTTTACTATGTGTTAAAGTGATAGAGATGTTATTTAAAATTCAATAGGTGTATTATCTGATTTATTTAGTAATTTATTATTAAATATTACTAAAAAATATATAATCAAATTAAAATTAAAGTGAAAGAGACTTTAAGGTTTTGAGTGGAAGTAAACTATTAAGTGAGGAAGTGTCTTAAATAAATTAAACCGCTAAATTATAATCTGTTAAATATAAATAGACTGAAAATATACTATAAAAAATATAATATATGTTTTATATGTTTCAAGTTATATTTAAATGATAATCATCATAGGTATTGGTCTAATATACAGCAGGAGAATTTAATCGTATATGAAATAAAATTATAATCTCTTATAGTATAAGAAAGAACTCAAAGGAATTCTGAGTATGAGAAACTCTCATTAATACCATTTGGATATTGTGAGTTTAAAGTGAATATCCATTTGCTTTCAAGCTGTAAAAGTTGTTTGTTTAAATCTCCTCCTCTTGGTTTTCTACAAAGGTGGTCAATTACATAAAATGTCATTGTTGAAAGTTTGTTAGCATGTACTGTGAAAATGTCTTGAGACAGGAGTATCCATTTGATTTCTAACTGTGTGACACAGTGAATATCCCTGTATTTAGCACCATCCATATTTCCCTCAACTCTGACCAGTTTCCCAGTCCCGGCTGCTGAAAAACATCCCCACAGCATGGGGAGGGTGTTCTTTGGGTGATGTGATGCGTTGGGTTTGCGCCAGACATAGCATTTTCTTTGATAGCCGAAAAGTTCAATTTTAGTCTCATCAGACCAGTGCACCTTCCTCCATACATTTTGGGAGTCTCCCACATACATTTTCGCAAACTCAAAACATGCCATTTCGTTTTTTGCTGAAAGTAATGGCTTTCTTCTGGCCACTCTGCCATAAAGCCCAACTCTATGGAGCGTACAATTATTTTGTTGTCCTATGTACAGATACTCCAGTCTCTGCTGGATCCTGCAGATCCTCCAGGGTTACCTTAGGTCTCTGTGCTGCCTCTCTGATTAATGCCCTCCTTGCCCGGTCCATGCGTTTTGGTGGGCGGCCGTCTCTTGGCAGGTTTGCTGTTGTGCCATGTTCTTTCCATTGGGTTATGATAGATTTGATGGTGCATCTGGTGATCATCAAAGATTTGGATTTTTTTTATAACCTAACCCTGACTTGTACTTCTCAACAACATTGTCCCGTACTTGTTTGGAGAGTTCCTTGGTCTCCATGGCAGTATTTGGTTAGCGGTGCCTCTTGCTTAGGGGTTGCAGCCTCTGGGGCCTTTCAAAAAGGTGTGCATATGTAATAACAGATCATGTGACACTTAGATTGCACACACGTGGACATCATTTCACCAATGATGTGACTTCTGAAGGTAATTGGTTGCACCAGAGCTTTTTATGGGCTTCATAACAAAGGGGGTGAATACATACGCACTTTCCAATTTTCTGTTTTCTATCTCTAAAAAATAGTTTTATGTATATATTTTTCTCATTTCACTTCACCAACTTAGACTATTGTGTTCTGATCCATCACATAAAATTCAGATTAACAAAACATTGTACTTAAGGCTGTAATGTAACAAAATATGTAAAATGCCAAGAGGGGTGAATACTTTTGCAAAGCACTATATGTGTGGTTTCAAAGTAACAAATAACTTTCTCTTTCATTTTTTTGATCAATTATTAGTGCATTTGTGGGGTCTAGGCTCATGAAGCATATGGCTATCATGGTTAAAAAGTAAATCAAGCAAAAGTGCAACCCACACAATGAGCCTCATTCAATTGCGAGTTGGACAATTGAATAGGGCTCTACATAAGCACATAACATATTTTTTATACAGAACTTTTTAGTTACTGAACTTCTATCCACAATCAAGGTCTTCAATAACTAAAAACTTCCGTCAAAAAATATGTTATGTGCTTATATAGAGCCCTCTTCAATTGGCAAAATTGCAATTGAATGAGGACCAATGTGTTTAGATAGTCAGGAGTGCCAATCACAATTTGTCATAATTCCCAAGCTCCTGCAGCCAACTCACAACTGTAATTTTCTTTGCACAACTTCTTAGGGTGGACCAGCAACATGCTTAGTACTTGAGAATATTTCCTAGCTTAGCTTTCAATTAGGTACAGAGCTTTTGGGAGTTTGGATATACAGTGACTGCAAAGCTCAATCCAGAGACTGTTTATTCAGCCCAGGTTTTATTTTCACAGATCCGATTCCAGCTGCTACACTGATCCCTTCCTGTTATTTCTTGTTGCTAGAACAAGGAAGTGCAGCACAATGCCTACAGTTGTGGCCCAGTTGTTAGTCTCTGCTTTTATAAATTGATTTCCTGGTATTTGACTCTGCTCATTGCCTTTGACACTTTTGTTATGCTGGAACTGGGCTTCTTCTACTACAGGATTCCATATAAAAAAAAACTGAGCCCGAAAAATGGAACCTCACCTCTGAAGCTTTGCTTGGCACAACAATTATAGACTCTTACCATGGCTTTGCAAAAGCTTCAAGTCCATCTAACCAAGCTGCAAACAATTGCACCTGTTGCTACTGCTCCAGTCCTTAACCCTGCTTGCTCATGTGGAAACTACCACAAGAACCCCAGGCACCCCCACCAGAGCACTTTGAAGGGGACATGAATCTATACTGTTTCTTCTAAAGCCATAAACCTATGCTTCTGTGTCTACATTCATATAGTGAATTATCTACTCAAAGGGGAAATGATAGACTGAGCACAGGACCCAGGACCCAATATTAGATAACCTGTTGTTCTGGGAGTCCATGCCTCGGATATACGATGATCCTGAAATAAATACTACCAGAGAACTAGCACTTTGAAAACTAAAACAGGCACATAGGACAGCTGAAGATTATGTGGTGGGTTTTCATCACTGGGACAAAAATACTAAGTGGAATAATCCAGCCCTTAGTATCAATTCTGCCTGGGAATGTCAGAACAACTAAAAGATGAAATGGCCCACAAATGACTTCTCTGTTGCATGTGTGTCCAAGAAACCCCCCATACCAATTGTTGATTCAAGAACAGTCCAGTAACACAGAAGACCATTCCATATCTGTTTAACATTAATAATCACTACAATGATATCTTGTGATGTGGTCACCTCAGCATTTTTAACACTTGTCTTGGGGTAACCTTGGTTACATCTGCACAACCCTAGACTAAATCGTTCTCATGTAATATCTCCTTCAGTATTCTGCCAAAAGTCTTGCAATGTTCCAGAAACAGGCCAGTTCCCCAGCTACCCACAATCAACAATTCTAAAATTCTCAGCAATATTGACTGCCCAATAGACTTTCTACTGTGAGCCAAGGTGCCTTTTTGAACTATTAACCAGCTTTCCGAACCTGATCTTCAAACACTAAAAGAATACAATTAAGCACATTTGGAGAAATGTTTCATTTGACCAACCACCTCACCTGCTGGCTCTCCAATCATTTTTGTAAAGAAGAAAGGTTGCTCATTATGACAATGTATTAATTACTGAGAGCATAATGTGATCACCATTAAGAATGGCTATCCATTGCACAGAACTCTTTCATCATTTAACTGAGGCCACTGTGTTTTCCAAGTTGGTTAGCATATAACCTAGGTTAGTTAAGATAAGTGGAAACCCATTTCATTACCTATTATGGACATTTTGAGTATGTGGTCATTCATCTTTGGTTCTGCAATACCCCAACACTCTGTAAATTATGTATTTTGAGATCTCTCTAATCATTGTGTGGTTGTGTATCTTGATGATATCCTTGTCTAATACTGCTCTGTAGAAGAACATTGCAACCACATGACAAGTATTGTCCCAGATGCAAACCTACCAGCTGTATGCCAAGCTTGAAAAATGCATATTTGAGACATATAAAGAAGAATTATTGTATTTATTATTTCCCTCAATACCTTACTAATCCCAAGAAGGTAACTCTGTCTGAGCTGCCTTTTCTTACGACCCACAGAGAAGTGCAGTGATTCTTTGGTTTTGCTAATTTTTACAATAGTTTCAGCAACTTCTCTCAGGTACTACAGCCCATTACATCGCTCACCAGCACCAAGGTTCCTTTAACCTGAACTCCTGCTGACCAATAGGCTTTTGAACACCTGAAGCCTTTATTCACATCAGCTCTGATCCTAGCCCATCCAGAATCATCTCTGCCTTACTCTGTGGAAGTGGATGCATCAGATTCAGCTTTTGGAAGTATCTATCTCTAGCGGAGAGGACTAAAAGTTATTCTCTATCCTTTAGCATTCTTCGCCCAGAAATTATATATGGCAGTAAAGAACTATGATGTTGGTAAAAGGCAATTGTTGTAAAAAAAAAATGGCTCTGGAGGAATGGAACTATTATTTGGAAGGAGCACTATGCTCAGTAATCATATATACTACTAATAACAAACTAGAACATTTGAAACAGGTCAACTACTTGAACCCCAGGACAAGCTCAATGGTCTTTGCTTTACACACACTTCAGGCTCCATATTACCTATTGTTAAGATGGTCTCTCTTGCATGTATGAAGCCAAAACTGATGACTCCTTATATTAAGAACCCATACTGCAGCCCAAGTATTTCATGGGTACTCATACACCCCTGATGCAAAAAGTCCACAAGATCCCTCGGAGTCGATTACAAGTTCTTGCTTAGTACCAACCATAAGTAATGTGGAGGGTTGTACTTCAGAGGCCATCAAATCTATGCACGTCTATATCTCTATCTAATGGTTATGGAAAAAAATCACTGCCTTCCCTTAGCAGCAGTGACGAAACCTCTTCAATTAATGTCTAGAGAATTTTGGTGACCCTTCTTCTATGAACAGCATTACTTATTATGTGAATTGTCATTCTACCTGCACACAGTCAAATAGCTCGTAGCCATCCAAGGGGTTTCCTTTGTCCACTTCCTATTCCCAACAAACCAAGAGTACTAGCAATGGGTTTATAACTGAATTACCACCTTCAAAACATCATACTGCCATTATGGTGACAATAGATTGATTTGCCAAGAAGGCTCATTGTGTACCTTCGCAAAAAAAAACAAAAAAAAACTTAATAGTTTCAACAGATAATTTAATCCCTGATACCTTCTCACAAATAAAGAGACCCAGTTCACATCAAGGTTTTGGAAAATATTCTGTAAATCCCTTTCTATTGAGCCAGGCCTCTCTACTGCCTTAAATCCACAAACAAATAAGCATAGAATGAACCATGAGGTTTTGCCTCTTATTTGCAAACCTACTGGTGGCAGTTATTGGAATTTGGACATAAGTGTTCAATTGTTAGACCTTGTTGTTGTCCTTGGTTTGTTACTGGTAATTCTCTGCTAACTGTACCAATCCCTAGCCAGTTTACCCTTATGATCCTGTGTTAGCAGGTCCTTGATACTTGCTACTGCGCTCCTTCAACTATAGGCTTTCTGATATGCTTCTCTACCTAGTAATCAACAGTAAGTACAAAATTAGTTTACAGTTGCGGTCGACATTTCAAAAAAATTCCCAATGCTTGATATACTTAATATAAAATTGGATATTAGTAGATTAAAAATATAAACAACATATTTGCTTGTGGAACATACATATTATCTGTCAGAAATCTAGGCTACAATGTAGCAAAATAAAATGTCCCTCAAAGTCTTTTATAGAATTCTATGGATCAGTATTACTACTCCCCTTTGCTTGGAATTATACTCTCTCCAAACCAGCAGCCTTATTAAATTGCAATTCAGACATTTGAATAGGGCTCTATTTAAGCACTTAGCATATTTCTTTTACAAAAGTTTTTAGTTAGTGAAGACCTAGCTTTTGGATAGAAGTTCACGAACTAAAAACTTCTGTAAAAAAAACATATGCTATGTGCTTAAATAGAGCCCTATTCAATTGGCCGAATTGCAATTTAATAAGGCTGCAGATTTGGTTTAATTTTGCAGTTTCAGAAACCTTGAACTGTATCTCCTTGAGTATGCCAATGTGTGTTTTCACTAGTGCCATATACTAAAGAATATTCTTTTAGCCGCACTATTAAATGGTTTGATGTTCCATTTTATTGTGCTTCTGTGTCACTGCCACTTGAGTAAAACAAGGTCTAACAAGCAGCAAGATGTGCCGTTTTGTAGAACTATGGGAAGTATATTTCAGGGAGGAGCCCATACAATGTGAAATGAATGCCCTTTTTATTGAAAAATATATACAACCCCTTTTTAAAGTTCTCTATCTATTCTGCCGTCACAACCTCTTTTGGTTGTTCCACAGCTTGCTCTTACTGTGCAGAAGCCTTTTCTTTCTTTAGGGTGCATTTTTTTTTCTTCTAACCTCAATCGATGTCCTTTTGTCTGTTAAAAAGCTCTTGACACAAAAAGTTATTCTGGCAAAGCCTTATATTGACCCTGGATGTATTTAAAGAGGGTAATCATATCCGGTCTTAGACACCTTTTTTGTAGAGAAAATAAGATTAATTTGGTTAGTTTGTCTTTATAGTTTAGTACCTCCATTCTCCTTAATAATTTTGTTGCCCTTCTTTGTACTCTTTCCAGCTCTACAAGGTATTTTTTTGAAGTGGTGCCCAAAACTTTATTCCATATTCTAAATGCAGGCATACTAGTTCTTATGATCCTACTGCTCCAGTTCGGCTCAAAAAGATCTTGGATCAATCTCACCCAGTAGGTCATAACGTTCTTTGGAAAATCCTTTTTAAGCAGCATAGCATGCAACCTCCACTGGTACCCAGGAAACAGTTTAGCAGTTACACTCCCAGTGATTAGGAGCAAAGTATCAGACAAGGTCCGTTGCAATAATTCCCTTGTGTAGAATTACTCTCTTCCCAGAAGATGTATGTATCTTTAACTGAACAACATTTTATTGATGTCCACACACATATTTATCTACCTCAGTCCCAAATCATAATCCTCCTTCCCCTCATCAGAGAACAGCCTTCCTTCCTGGAATCTGTTCAGGATGCCAAATGGTAATTTACCCTAGGTTTCTGGCTTATCAGCCTCGGAGTGGAGAAACCTGGTCTCAGATTTACTTCTTATCTATCCTGTCATAGCAATCATAGATCAAACCTCCCCAGATCGATTACTCTGAACCCAGCTGAATATACATTTAACTCCGGACCTTCCTGTCAACTCTCTCCATGTAGCGTGGCCCCTTCATTTGTGCACCCCTGTGACCCATGCCGAGGGAATCCCGGTATACCCCTTTATTAATATTCCCTGGGGGGAATGGTGCATTTTGAGAAACAACATGCCTGGGTTTCCTTCATACAACAATAAATGAGCATACCTCATTTTAACATGACGTACACCCCCACACAACTCCCAATGACCATTGTGGCTCCCATATACTACTGTTCAGAGGACATCTTTCAGAGAAAGGTAGAAGAAATAGTGTCCCACTAGTGATGGTTCATTAAATTGATTCACCATCTTAACCATTAGAAATTGTGACTATAAGTGCTACAAAAACCATATTTGCCTTGAATCCCTAAAAATGTATATATGGCTTATGCTTTATCATAAGAACTATTAAAACATAATTTAAGAAAAGGAACTGGTGGCATTTTAACTCCTAACCATTAGTAATAAAAGAGTGTGCACATATATGTAGCTAAAAGGTTATTTATATGGAACATATAACCCAGTCAGTATAATTTCCTCTGCAAAGCAGCATCCAATTATCACAATAGCCAGTGCAGCCTCCTTATACAAAAGCAGATCTATGGGTGAGTTAATGCAATCTGAAACCCCCAACTACAAATGCTGCTAACTCCATCCATTCAGCAGCAACTTCAAATAGGAAAACACATTTTCCACATGGCTGGATCTAATGGGGCAGAGCTCATCTAGGTTTGTTTCCATCTTTTTGCAATTGCAAGAACATGTGTTTATAAAGTATTTTCTGTCATGACAGTGAATAAGAATTGTTCTATGGCCTGGGAACCAGATAAAAAAATATATATATTTCATAATATGTAGTATACTGCCCGAAGGAATTTAACTTTCAGTATTGCATTCTGATTATACAGCAGCAGGAAGATTCAGGAGTTGGGATCTATGATAATAAATAACCTCTTATATGCTTATAAAGTTTCCAGTTTCTGCATCAAGATTTTACTGAAAACTGTCTGACTTGTATTACTGCATATAGATAACAGCACTGGTCACTGTCATTTTCTTTCTAAGATAGTGATGTGTCATACTTTTAAAATGATAACTTTATCCAGCAAATAATTGAAGACAGAACATTTGGTTACATTTGCTTTTGTTCAAGGTGTTTATTGCATCTCACAGGGCATACATGCACTGGGTCTTTAAACCAAGATACAAAGGAAAGCCATTTTTAAATTGATTTTAAATACTTTTATCCCCCATTCAGAGTGTATGTTTCCCCACAGTAAATTCAGATACAACCATCGATTAAATAGTTAATTTGAAAGACTTACAACAGGTGAACTTCTTTCCTAACCAACATAATTCTACAAACAGCCGCTAAGCCACCTGTAACACTGATCAACAGTGACCTTAATTGTATGCACCAAAACCTTAAGCTAAGCCGTCAGCACAAAACAGTATGAATGTGTGAACGGAAAGTGTAACTCGAACAATATGTACAGTAAAGGGCAGAGTTCTCTAATCTGCGTGGAGCGGAGTCACAAACAGTACAAAAACTACGCACAACGAATTCAAACAATGGGAAAACAATAGTCTAAAAGAAACACAAAACGAGCACTGAATTTGCAATAAAACATAAAATCATAAAAAATTGTTGTTATGCATGGACTACAAATACACCACATAAGGGTTTTCAAAGTCGCTTCCAATTAGTATGAGAAACACAGCTGTAATTGTTCTTGTGACGTCTACAATGAGTGCACACATACCCTTTACTTATTTTAGTGCATTTTGCAATAGAACCGATCAATATGCTGGTTCAGATGCCAAAAATCAAACAGAAAATATAATTAAAATATGTACATTAAAACAATAATTACTGATAAATATGGTAGTTTTTTTCTGATATGACTCTTTGCTCCAAATTTGCATACACCCAGAAATATATATGTGGTGGAAGATTTTTTTCTCTTTATATTAATTTAAATTATAAATATTTTTGAACATATACAGAACCACAAACAAAAAGATTTTCTTTCACAATTGATATTCCTGTGGGTAGTTCGCACACACAAACATACACACACATACACACAAAAATAGTGTTTGTATTGGAGTGTTCTCTGGTGTTATGACACAATATTTCATAACATATAGAAGAAACAGGGGATGTCCAAAAGTTATATACATTGAAACCTTCAAAACAGACACTTGCTTCAGATTGCTCAGCACACAATAGCTGCATATTCTGTTCCCAAAAGGGCCAGAAAAGCATTAGAAGGCATGGGGAACATACATCCAATGGTGAAAACCGTAAAACACAGAGGGAACCCAAATACACAGAAAATGAGATATAGCGGAGAATTGCTAAGGTAGTACACATTCCTAATGTTTACTTTCACAGCTGTGCTACACATTTCAGAAGAGAGAGAAATCTAAGCACTGGGTTTGGTACTGGTGGGTCACTTAGAAACTCTGAGCAGCAATCTGTTCTTTGTAGGCTCCAAAATCACATTTTCATGTCACAAAACAGCAACTGCGTGAGAAATAAGAAAAAAATCAAGTTACAGACTTAATAAGAATATGCAGTACACATCAACACTACTACCTTACTTTACAGAATGTGCCACTGAAGAATGTTCTTTCAAAATAATATCTGTGTGCCATTTATGATGTGACTATATGGGAGATGCAAATCTACTTATTTGAAGAAGAGCTGCATGTATTAACTTCTGAATTGAGAGAATCGAAGACAACTTCCTGTGTGCCTGTGTTTTTGACCACTTACAAATTAACAACGTAAATCCAAACAACAATAAAAAATATTATCTATGCACGTTTGAAATACTTATTTATGATAATTGTTTTATTATTTTATTAAAGGTTTCATATTTTTTTGTAATGTGCATTTTTCTGAAGACCACTTGAAAGAAGCTCACACACCACTGTGTTTGAACCTTTGTCTTACGTAGAAAAGTTGAATCTTGAACCGGACACAAACATCAACATGAAGCGGAGAGACAGAGTGTCCTCCAGGTAAATCCAGTTAAAGGGACATGGAATACAATTATTTTTTCATTTATTTAAAACGGCTTGTTTTAAGCATTATGAAAGTGAGTCTTTGTACATTTGTAGATTTCACTGGCAGACAAATATGACATCTATATTACTGCTTATTGGCTGACCAGGACAAGCATCCAGATCAGTTACGCATTTGAATCAGTTTTCTTTTTCTGCTTTGAGAGCATCACAGTGGTGGTACATTAGCAAATACCATATTTTAAGAAACAACAAAGAAAAAAAAAAGGATTTAAATGTCCCTTCAAGTTAAAACAAATCTTTCCAACAACTTCTGATGGATGTTGGAGAAGATGTAAAAATTGCTACATTCAGAAAACTATCAACACCACTTACTAAAAAAAAGCTTATATTTCTACTTTAGAATCTTATTTAACAGGGAACACCAGGGATCTGATAAACTAAAACTTAAACATTCTCTCTTCTCTCATATATTAATTGAACAATCTAATATACCTACTGCAATACAATATTGGATACTTTAAAATTCAAAACATTCTATAAATTGAAAAAAAAAAAACTAAGAAATTCGTAGATTAATTTTTATTCCTCCTATTCAAATCATTAGAGATATACTTTTTTGTATTATAATGATATGAGATAATATCATTATTCTGTTATATGGCATTTTTTGATGAATAAGAGAAGAATAACACATATAATGGCTTCCTGGATATATTTTATTTTTATTTATATTTAAATGTATTATTCATTTATAAAATTGTAATAATATAAGGGATAAAAAAAAAAGTATCTTTCATTCTGTTTGGTGATTGTTATTTTAATTGCTGCTACCACCTGCTATGATTTATCAGAGTAATATAGGCCTACCATTTCCTAATCACTGTTGGCTATGTTTATCAGATATGTAAATGCAGAAATAATGAGAAGTTTTTCTTAATAATGAAAACTATCTTTGCACACATTTTAAAATAATTAGTTTCCATCGTAGAAGGTGCTTTGGGAAAAGTATTCTTTTTCTATCTTTTAATAATGTATTGTGCTTAACACATTTACAGCGCTATGGAATATGTTGGTGCGTAACAAATAAAGGTTAATAATAATGCTTCTTGTCTTTGATTGGGAACAAATGCAACTTGATGCTGGCAGTACATAGAATGGAACAAAGCTCTACTGAGGTTAAGAAGAGGCCATGAAGATGAAACTAAAATACTACAGCTCCTGGTAGAAGAAAGTGTCAGCAGAACAGTATGAAAGAGATCTGTAATAATACTTATGAGATGTAAGATCTAAAATCTTCCTTGAGGTTACAAGTGCAGTGCTGCTGTAAGTATGTGTGGGGGCAATTTAATATCCAATTAATTTCTTACAAAAAGAACTTGGCACATGGTTTTTGCGGTCTAATGATTCAGTATATACAACTATTCTTATCGGATTATATTTAGATCTATTGCCATCGATTGCCAAAAGTGGCACAATGTGTTGTGCAACAGCCTTTATACAACACCACAAGACTCAAAGCGAGTTCTGTAATTTTCACTGTGCAATTTGCAACCCTAACCACTCGTAAAACTAAAAATATTTACTCTACTCTACATTTTAAAAAAGATTATATGTTGCAGAGTGTACATTTATATTAATTCAAACTGTTAATTACATTTTCTTCTCGATTTCATGACTAGAATTTATGAGCATTATATATGTATAGAGATTGCAGAATATGAAGATTTTGTATAATTCTGGTAAAATGTTTACTAGGTTTAAAGTGAAAACACACAATTACACTTTTCATTATATGTCATCAACTACAGTTGTAAAAAATATATTGTAATATGCCAACATAAGAATTATATTGAACAGGTCGCTATTATACCTGCTTTAAGAAACAGCTTATGCTGGTCATCCTCTGAAGTCATTGACCTTCAGGTTATTTTTATAACTCACAGAAATATTACCTTCTGTATTAAAAATATAAAATGTTTAACCTTTAAATGAATTGCAAAATTCTGGAATAACTCAACTTTGACTAGTGAAGCATTACATAAAGTTTCATATTTTCAATATTTCCTATTATTCCAGTTCTCAAAGTTTTTTTCCCAAAAATCTTCTGTTTTATTAATGCTATGTGAACCACTGTTGAAAAACATTGTTGAAAATGGGTCAGACTCATGGTTAGTATCTTTATAGAACCACTGAAGATCCATATTTACAGTTTGTACTTGTGAATAACTATACTTGATAATGGTTTTAATGTTATTTTAGAAAAGTAAGATAAACGCAGTCATACATATGAAGTTAATAACATTTTGCCCATTATCATGTTCAGTTCTCCAAAAGAGCATAGTGTACATAGGAGACTTCATTGGTGCCTTAGTAAATATCTTTTTTTGTATCTAGTAAGACTTAAATCACCCATGCTTTTATTATTGTGGGCATTCTGTGGCACCAATGTTTGATCGTGGGCTCCTCAATGACAATTGAACCAAAATATTTGTCCCTGCTATCTTTGGAAAGATGCAATGGCTTTGATTTTGGCATCAATGTAATATATTTTGTTTATGGATATATTGTTTTGCCACTGTGAGATCCTAGAAATAGCATTGGCGGTTATCTGCAAGTATTGGGGAGTCTTGGAGAAAAATCTATGGTTTGTTTCATGGTGATATTGATCCTGGGTCAGACAATATTGTTATAGCTCAAACTGGTTACATTAATGATTTTTGCAAGAAAGGATGTGGTAGACTAAATCCATGTGGCAGAGACTGGGGCACTAAGCAAATGTTTCAGAACATGCCAATATATATTCCTGCTTCTTAATTTACATTTACCGTCTGTGAACATACAGTAAACTTCAAACCCCAAAAATCACATAAAAATGCATAATTATTATATATAGTTGTAAAAAACTATACAAAGCTAAGAAGTGTGTTATCACTCAAAAGACCACACCTGCTCATGCCCGATTTTAGAGTTTGAATATAACCAACACCTTTTCCTATGGGAGTGCCAATATTTAATCCCATCTATTCTTTATTTCACACATGAAACCATATGGTTTGGAAATCTACAATTTAATTGAAAACTGGTGGAACTATACATTCTTTTGTTATACAAATGGAAGGCATTTACCTTAAAGGTTTACAAGAAATCCTTGATATTGAGATCTGCTAGTGGATCCTTTGTTGGAGGTTTCTTGGGGCTCTGAGAAGCAGGGCTTGGACTTGGAGATAGCTACAGAAACAATAAAAAACAAAGAAAATTAAGAAAATGGAGCATGGTACATATTTACTGTGAAATTTATTTTTAATAAAGCAGTTTATATCGCCTTTTAAGAGCACAACCTCTACAGTTAATTCAGTAAACGTTTTAACTAATAACAGATCAGTATAGACTGAGTATAGATTTATTTACCATAAAGTCTTCTTATTCAAATTCATTTTATGATTGCAACAGAAACAAAATAATGGTAAAAATAAGGTGTAGTTAGATATTATTTTCATTATTTCAACTGCTTTTGTAACATTAAAATAAATTGCAAAATTATGTAATAACTCAACATTGGGTGTTCGGTTCTTGTTTAAAGATACAGGAAAAAGAACTAGGTTTTTACATTTTTTTTGCAAAGTGTAGTATTTTTGATTCTAGACACATGAATGTAGCATTTCGCTAGATTTCATAAAAGTAATATAAATAATACAATATGTAAGTGAATATATTCATTAAATTAAAGAGACTCTGTTGTAAACACAACATAATGTGTAGTCAACCAGGTCACCTAATTAGTGCTTATTTAATATTCTGTAATCCTTTGTTTACATGGATGGTTGTAATATATTACTTATAAAGTGCTCTTTAAGCAAGCATTTTCTATTGTTCATTTCAAAGAACATGTTTTAGACATCAGACATTATTTTTTTAATGAAAATAAAAGGTTTCAGTTTTCAGAAACTACTTAAGGCATTCAAACGATGGTAATAATAGACATCCTTGTGATAGCACAATAGATTAAAAAAAAAAAAAGTGTGCTTAGTTATGTAACTGGTGAGAACAATAGGAGGAGGAAAACTCATGTGCGATCATCCCTACTGCAACTCACTCCTAACCAGCCTCTCCCCATCTTAGATGCTTTTGATAGTCTCATATACAGCACTAATTGTTTCTCAAATGCTGCCCCACTCTGCCAATTCCTTCGGTGCCTTTCATATCCACTAGAATTTCAAAAGACTGATACTCACTTATAAAGCCCTCAACAATGCCACACTCTCTAATACATTACATCTTAGCTCACAATACTTGTCATGATTTAATTGTTTAAGGACTCCTATTGCCAGTAATTATGAATATGGCCAAGGGAGCATGACATTGTTACATTGGGATTATGTGTTCTTGTGTTGTTATATGTTGCCTGTACATTGTTATTATGTATCCTAGTTATAATATATTATAAGAGGGGAAATGTTATATAGAACATATGTGGAATTGGTAAAAATGCTCTGCATAGAAGTTAGCTGCAGGTCATTGCACCCTCACACATACAGACCTTGGGTCAAGACAGATGTACGTACTTCAAGTACTCCTAAGCAAACACTTGAGTTTAACAAAGTTTTTTTTTCACTAGCCAGCTATAGATATCTGGTGAATTTGATCTCAAGAGCTTTGATAGCCAAAGATTGCAAGCCAGATGGGCTGACATCACACATACACAAATGTACACAAGGGTGCAGTATTTGAGAGTATATGTTGTTTTGATCATTCAATAAAGTTTGAGAGATAGTTTTCACATATCCACAGTGTGAGGCTATTTCTGTGTGTTGTATCCTGACTTGGGGAGTGGTCTTGCCATGGGCCACTAGTAACCTGTATGCAGTATTCTCTGCCTGTACCTCTTCAGAAGCCATCTGTTGTGCCACAGAGAACAGGAACTACAGGATTCTGCTGGGGTAGGTTTGAACTAGGTTCCTATCAAGCCTCCTTGAAGAAGCAGGTTGTGACAATACTCTTCTAACTGCCCTTCTCTGCTCTAACCACAATGTGGGTTCTCTCTTCACCAATCATCACCTCCACACACTCTTGTCAAATACTTTTCTTGTTCTGCCTCTACCCCTCTGTCACCCTCACTCTTTACAGCTTCAAAAATATCTGAAAATCCACTTATTGAGAGAAGTTTACCAACTTGTTACCCAATATTGACTAGTCAAACAATGACAGCAAACACCTCCTGAGCATGGATCCTGTTACCACACTGGACAACCAACAGTCAATGCACTCCAATTTTGTCTCGAATGTCCATAACCCTCTTACATTGTTAGCTCTTAGGAGATTTGGCTTATGGTGTATTCAGTGTATTCCTTGTACTTAGCTCTACTGAACATGCTACCACTTTATAAATAAACAATACTAATAAATGTGCTCAATGAACTCCAAAACTGTGATTTTAAATAGTTTATAATACTAACATAAAAAGGTCCCCGTGTTTTGCTTTTGCCAAATAACATTCAAACTCTAAATATCTTACATTAATCAATTAACTATTCAGACAGCACTGCTATAAAACCAAGCATTTAAATGAACACATAACTCACATATTGGTCTATCATGTTCTTAAAAGAGCAATTTGGAAAAATAGTTTATAAAGTTTTTTTGTTGAACATAAAAAATAAGCAATGCAAAGGGTAAGAACATGTGCAACAATGTTTAAGACTTTTTATAAAAAGCTCAAATGACTTAATGGATCTATAAAAGGTTATTATGATAGAGAGAGAATTGTACCGGTGCACCAGGAACTGAGGCTCCACCAAATGACGGCCTTATCATAGGCTGGGAATACATCATGGGCTGCTGGGGCATCATAGGTACTCCTGTTCCTGATGAAGGCTGAATAAAAACAAAATCAATATCTTTGTATGAATGTAAGAAATACAGATAATTCAGATACTAAATAATTCAGTGCGAAACAGATGTTTATATTACGCAATATACTAAAACACATAGCAAGTTTAGAGGGGTAAGATTTAGTGGGATGCTGTCAATGCATCTCCAAAGAGCACTGCCCACAACAACCAAGCAAGCAATCTCTAATCAAGCCTGATATCAGTTTTGTCAGAATTGGTAATCTAACCTTACACAATGATAACTGGAAAACTTAAGGTAAAAAGTTATTTTCCCTTACAGTATAATGTTATTCAGCCTAGGAGTATCTTTCCCCATTAACTGTTTATTGAGATAATCTTTCATGGCAAAACTTTATCAAACAAAGGCTGCTAAGAAATCAAAAAAATATTTATAATGCCTCCCCCTTTCTTGAATTTTTGTTCTCATACTCTCTTATATTCTAGCTATCTTTCCCTCCCTACTCCCTCTGTAAAAGTTATATTTTATATTACTTTTCTTCTTAGCTAGAACTTTTCTCTTTATACCAAATTGTAATAGTTAACTAAACAACTCAACTTAAATCCACTTTATAAACTAACAATAATTTTCCTAAACGAGTCCACACTTCAGCATTTAACATCTGTGATCTAAATCTCTCTCTTTTAAATTCATTATACATTCATAAATCCGTTCTCAGCCATGTCCAAAATCCACAAACACCAACACAGTTTTTACATCATGACATGTTTAACACTAACAGCACAGTGCAGATAAGGGATATAATGCTGGACATACCAAGATTGAAGCCATTGTGACCAAACGTTCTTAAATGTCTCCACTTATTGTTAAAAGTGCTGGACAGTGTTTCCATTACTAAATGGTTTATACGATAGATTAAATGGTATGTAGTTGGAGCAAATATAATTGTGATGCTCTTGATTGGTTAAATTCGGCACTATAGTAGTAATTGGTTTAATGTAAAATGCACACAACAATTATTATACATTTTGTGTAGGTACAATTTAGCAACACTTACCATACCAAATCCTGCTCCGGGCTGGGCACCTGCTGGTGCACTTGCTGCTGGGGGGACACCTGCCGCAGGAGGCGCAGTCCCTTGCTGACAATAGAAATGCAAGCTATTACTCTCAGCACTTTAAGAACTGAGCTCTATGTAGCATTGTAGAGTTTGGGATTTACATAGAATGAAATGCTTTCAATATACTTTCAACCAACTGTGTGGATATTTATTTTCAGCAATCACAACATTTTTTAGAAAGGAGACACCCTGTTAAATGATGACATGATAGATTTCACAGCTAAAGTGAGAGATTTCACAGCCCTGAAAATGTCACAAACCCCTAGCTTGCAGTCCTTTTATACCAGTATGGTGCATTTCAGAGTTTCTTCATGTTCTACAAATTATTGCAGATGTGGAAAAGAACATATGAGCGTCTGTCAGCAATAATTATTCTTTCAGATGTCAGTGGAAAAAATATAGCCTTTATTAATTGCATTGTACAAATGTTAAAACCCCAAATGCAATCAAAATAATTACATTAAATTTGGTTGTGTGGACTAATGGTTCTGGAAGATCAATATCACTGAAACCACAATTGTATTAATTTCCATCACATAAACTAATACCCTCAGGGTGGGTTGAGTGCATTAACAAATAACTGACACTGTAAAAAAGCAAAAAGGAGAAATAAGTCAACTGAGTAATACTATTTATCAAGTATACAGAGTCCATGGCATTGGGCTACTCTCCATGTATATAATGGTCCTGAAAGGATCCTGAATGATTACAGATCTTCTACCAACAGGTCTGTTTTTTTCATTTTTCTAATTAAGATTATTCAATACTATTTATTAATATCTCACTGATCTAAAAAGGAATCCATGTCAATACTTATGCAAGGTGAAATTGTATAAATTTAAAACATAAGCATCTCCTATATGTACAACTAAGTCTATTATGACTACACATAGAAAATGTTTTGCTTTAAATTGCAGTGTCCTAAACCTTTTTGTAGTAGCTCAGTATAAAAAGGGATTATTTTCCTCAAACAGTACATAATTTGTGGTCATTTTTATAATGTAATAAATTATCTAAATGTCAACATATACAAATGAGCTTGCTGGTCTTTGCTTGGAAATCAAAAATATTTCCACAACCTGCTGAATGCTTTTGTCTAACCTGACAATTGCTATGCCCTGAACCAAACAAGTCCTCATGTTTTGTTTGAGTGAATGCATAGAATGCATTCAGCACCACTGTAACGTACTTCTAAAAATATGTTGAAATACTTTTTTAATTTTTAAAATAGGTGCCCTTTTCACAAAAAAACATTAATTAATTAAGTTCTGTTTACATGAGAATTAGGAATGCCTCCAGAGAGACTGACAGCAAGAGCTGTGTGCAGATCAAAAAGAGCAGATCAAAAGAGGGTTTACCCCTTCCCAAATTCATCTGTGCAGGAAAATGACTGCTAGAAACTCACAAATATTTTATTTGTGGGTTAACAGATGGCTGATTACATTCCTGAAAGAGACTAAAACTATAATTCTTTCTCTTCACGGATCTTGGAACGGCTGTTGCCGGCAGATGCTGTAAATCATGGGGAAGTCTGCAGTGAGTCTGTAAACAACCCTAAGATTTGTAACTGTTCTTAGTTTAATAAAAAAAAAAAAAAACAATAGATCACGAACACAGAATCTTGTGCTCTTTCATACAATGAAGTGCACTTATAGTGAGGTAAATGGCCCTTTAAAAATTTGTATTCAAATAAACATGGTAACAAAAACCGTCTAGAATGCTGCACTAACATTAACCTGGTTTCAACTTGACACAACAGAAAAGGCCTGGGCTCAATGCAATTATCACTTTCATGCTACACATACATCACCATTACAACTTTTCATGTCTAATTGTTTATTGGCTAGAGCGTTAAAATAAATATAGGATGTATAAAAACTTGCAAAAAATTGCCCTACCATAGAAGCACTTGGTCCAGCACCAGTTGCCCATGTGGCTGGTGCTACCTTTGGTTGCCAGTTAGCTCCTCCAGTCAGTTTCTTCTCTCCTGCATTCCACTGAAGATCTCCCCTAAGTAAGCAAATATAGGTTACTTGATATTAAATGCATTGTACAACCAAATACGATTTATTAAATGGCACCGTTCGAAAGAATGTAATTTTATAATGCAACACATTTTCTAGAATGCACAATGTTTAAGTTATGGTGTCTCAATCTACAATGAAATGCATATAATGATTAATTCTGTAGGAATTATCACACAATATTTAAAAGATAATAATAAGGAAAATCTGATTTGCACAGTTAACTATTATGTATCCATTCTTAGTTGTATAGACCATTTGAATACAAAACATGGATTTATATGTATTAATATTTAAAATATGCATACAAGCATGGATTTTAAAATGTATTTAGATTTTTAAAAAGATTGTGATGTAGCTACCAAGTGATACATTCCATTCATTCAGTCACCAAAGTTATGTTCCACTATTTAGTTACACAAAAAATATACTTACTTTTTAACAGTAGTGGCAGAAATTCCAAGATCTGCAAAGTAAATAATTTGAAGTCAAAAGTGTTTCTGCCTTGCAGTTATTAAATCAATCCGAAACTTCATGTATTTTATGGATATATAGACGAAATCTCAAGTAGAAGAAATATTCCAACACTATAAACAATTTTTGTTCCCATAATAATTATAATTACCGTAGTATCTTATTATATTCTCTCATATTAGTTTACCCTCTCCGCAAATACAAACCAACAGAATTAAAGCTTAAAAACAAACTGGGAAGTGACTGTGCCTAAACTACTTGAGATAATTGTTTCAGATTCTGTATTCCATTATCAAATACATAAAAGCTATATACAGCAGGCTAAACAGCACACTTGATTTTTTATACTAATAAAAACAAACTTTTGAAAGGTGATGTTTTAAACACAACTGAAAATGCTGAACAGCAATGGCCTTTTAATGTTGGTACCAAGTGGTCCAGATGCTTGGTAATAAGAAATTAGTAGATAGCCTACTATGGGATGTGGTGTGATTATGTTGAGTTGGGGGGGGGGTCACACTTTAAAGGTCATTGTATTAATAAAATTATTCTAAATAAAATATTTTATTTATGCATCCTTTATATATTTCTAGTGCTGGCCAAAAAAATATATATCTCTTTGCTATTATTTAGGTCTTGGAGTTAGGTAACTTCCAACACGGTCAACAAGCAAATGGAGTCACTATTTGGCATACTATGCTACCATAAAAAGGATTTATATCTAAAGAACGTTTTAGTCTAAAGTTCTATTACAATGAAAGCCAGTGTGTATTTTCTTTAAAAAGAGCCCATTCACAGGTAAGATTTAATACATATAAATGAACTTACTGCCTACTAAGCTGGCAAGTGAAGAGTCAAGGTCACTTCCAAGCCCTTTGCCTGATGATGCAGCATTGCTTGCTGATGAGACTGAAGACTGTTGCTGGGATGTGGGAGTCATGGTTGGTATAAGAAGATCTCCTAAACCATCAAATACTGTAGCGGTAAAAGTAAAGAGATAAGTAATGGAAGACAACTGTGCAAAAGATTTAATCCAAATAAAACAGCAAAACGCTTTCTACTTTATATCTTGTAACTGCTGTATTTTTTGTAAAAATGTATTATTTATTTTAAATTAAAATATAAAATGCTCTGACATAGATGTATTGCTTGCATAGAATGAGACTTCGGAGGATTTACTAAACACTGCAATGAGGTGAGAAAGAAAGACTGTATTCTCAATTTTTTCCTATAGGAAATACAGGGATGCACTTGAGATGTTCAGTAAATTTCCCACACTAGGTTTTTCAGGCACAAACTCAACTGGAAGATACAGTCTCTTTAGTGATATATTTAATAACAGCCTTATTAAATTGCAATTCGGCAAATTCTAAATGGCTCTATATAGGCACACAGCATATTTTTTTTACAGAAGTTTTTAGTTAGTGAAGACCTTGCTTTGTGATAAAAGTTCACTAACTAAAAGCTTCTGTAAAAAAAATATGCTATGTGCTTATATAGAGCCTTTAGAATTTGCTGAATTGCAATTTAATAAGGCTGTATGTGTTTGACAACACACAATAAGTTGCATTAACATCACCACTATTTGGTGCTGGCACATGTGTGTTTTCTAATAGTATCTGTACTTCTAAATAATGCATATTTACAGGAGTTTGCTAATGTGCTTTCACACACAATATATAGTCGGTAATGCAACAAAATGCATAAGCATCTGCCCCTACCTGATTAGGAAGACCTTTTCGGGAATGTTTCCTATACTTTACATGTGGTTCAATACGTTCATTAAAATGTGTGTTTAAATTTATGAAACTATTTATGTATTTTCTCTGAAAAGCAAGTAATACATATACTCCCTTTATTCCAAAACAAAATTAGTAGAGGCTTGAACCCCTGTACAGCGCTATGGAATATGTTGGCGCCATATAAATAAATATAATAATAATAATAATAATAATAATATTTACTCTAAAATCACCCACCTATCCATACAAACTCACAATCATAAAGGTGGTACAGATAATATAGGAACCACACATATCATGGCCTCTAAGATACAGCAAAGCATGCTATAAGCTTTCTTTGTTTTTAATCAGAACTGTTACAGATAGCTTACTTTTAAGCATATACTAATTTAAAATGATATTTGATTAAACATGCCAAATTTAAAGCACCAACTCCTTTTCAATAATTGTGAGAAGGTCAATGGAATTGGTGCAATAAATAAATGTTATAGCAGCATGCTGCAAAATAGCAATCAAATCAAACAAATGCCCTGCCTAACATCAAATGTACAGTGGTAAAAGCAAGACTCACCATATATAACATTTCAGCACCGCCCCAGCATGGAAAGTGGCAAAATGAAAGAAAATACAAACAAAATGATAGCATGGTAAAACCTTAAGCTTTACTTCAAGCACAAATAATATTTGAAATTTCAAAACCGTACCAAATGTAATGCCATGCACACTATATAGGCATTGCTTTTAAAGCACAAGGATATGTATTGCATTTTTATCTGTAATAAAACAAATGAATGAGCACATGCAGATACCATGCAAATCTAATGAGCCTACATTTTAAGTGTACCTTTGAATTCACCCAAAAAATTATATATGAATAAACATCTTTAAGCGAAAAAGCCTAGCTTACAGGAGACAAGAAAAATCTAAAAGGTATTCCCTTGATTGATGATTACAAAGGACGGCTAAACAGGATTGGTGTAATTACTTTTATTTGAAAACTCGCAGATTTACAATCTAAAGGCACAATCTTGTTAAGGGCTTTGGGGAAAGCTCTATAAACACTGGATTCTAAGACAGGTCCCTCCATCTATGTAATGTGTTAATATTGTTTTGCCTTGATCATAACTTATGCTTGCAAATGCTTCAAACCTGTACTTTTGGCTGCAGGCGCTTTTTTTTTAAAATATATATTTACATGTTTAGATGTATTCTATGGACTCCAGCTCGCAAATTCCGAACTCAAGGCTGAGCATTTAAACCCTGCATGTTTAAGTCTAATTTCAGGTGGCGTTCTCATAAGATCTGACAATATTTAAGCAAGCCCGTAATTTACTTCTTAGACACAGCCAATAGTAAATGAGTCCGTCATCATGGCGTCAAAAAAATAAAACATGGAAGTACATAATCTGCAATCGTAGGCTAAGAATTAACGAATGCCAATAAGTAATATTTGCCGATCGGGCTCGCAATCAAGCAACCTAGCACTCTATAAAATGCATTAGATCCTCTGTTTTAGTGCATGTGGGTTTCATGATATGTATTAACCCCTTGAGTCCCAAGATTGATATTACTCAGAAATAACATTTAAAAAAAGTTTAATTGCATATTTGTGGGTTTGAGACTGCTGTGCAATTAATTCTAATGTCTTTCCATGCCTTTCAATGCGTTTAAAGTACAGTATTGTGTGTTTAATTGCAGTTACAGCTCTAATAAGTGTTTGAAAAAGCCCTTGCGAGTCCTAATTTAGTACTAGTAATATTTTTGACAAAAAATAAAACTTTTTTCTGTTGTACTATAGCGCTCAGAGTCTAATAGAATATTGATTTTGTGTAACTTTAATTATTTAGAGCTCATAATATTCGAGTTGTGCTAAAACCAATTGAGTTCTAAGGCTGATTTTGTGCCTTTGGCTGACTCGTAGTGATTGTGGGCGGTTAACTTGTAATCAGATTGCTTGTAGCTAATAGAATATGTAGCAATATGAGGAGCAATTTTAAGTGTGTATACATTTACGAATTTGGCAATAGAATTGGGCCCATTATTGGCACCCAAGCACTATACAAACTGCTAGGTTAGGCATTATCAACTTTGGTTTAAATAAACCAATGCTCCTTTAAGCAGTTAAACTATGCACAGGGTTTGTGAAACAAGGCAATTAGCCATTTGTTGTTATTTTGTGGTCAGTTTATCAGTTGTGCTAATGTAGATCCCATTAATAATACTTACATAATAATACTTAAACTTAAAGAGGCATGGACACCATTTGTCTGAATGATTTAAACAATATCGTTTATATGAAGGAATATAACTGCTATATTAATTTGCCTGTTATTCATAACATAATACTCATCTGCGAAAAAGATACATAGACTAGTGTATGACAACATTATAAAACTCAAAAATACTTTGAGAATGTTCTGCTTTAATGCTAGCACATATTTATGATTTAGTGAATATATAATAAATCAGTGTGTGAGATGCCCTATGCAGATTGCCACTGCTAGAACGGTCATGAACCTAATGAGGTCACCAACCACAGTCAGTATCATACATCACTAAATAGAATATTGTTTATTGTGTAGAATTCTATATTTTGGACATGTTAATATATTGTAGTACAACCTAAATGATTTTGTTGCTAAAATACTCTTAAGCTTACTAAAGTGTCTATAAAAACACTTATGTCCATTCTGTTTAAAAGCAAAATACTGTTATCTTTTGAAAGGATAGTCTGCTGAAAAAAGCAACCATGCTGCTGTCACAGAGACATTTTAAGAATACTGGATATTAAATAGGAGAGCACATGAAAAAACAGGCTCATCAAAGAGGTGAGAAAAGATCTAACTTGAATTAAAAAAAAATGTAAAATGTTTTTAAAATCTTAAGATAAATGCATGGGTCTTGTCAACAAGATACAACAAAAAAGGTGATTCTACATTATAAGGCAGACTTTCTGAAAATATGGTTAGTACAAATTAGAACTTTCTTCTTCTGGGCAGCAGGAATTAGAACTTGGTGGTAAATCCCTGATAATTTCTGACTAGGAATACATAGCTGTGGGTCAAATGAACTCACCTGACCCATCAAAAGTGCTCGTGGCAGCAGGAGCAGCAGCGGCAGGTTGGCTTGATCCAAAAGCTGCATCGAAGTTGGGCTGGATGAGGTTATTCTGTGCTGGAGTAATTGGTGTGGGAGAGGGAGTCATGAAAGAACCTCCAAATCCTTTAAAATATAGAAAGAGGTATCGGGCATAAGTAAAAGTAGAACAGTTTAGAAATTATGTGTACCTGGAGTATTATAAGATATTTCCATCAACAACTACTACAAACAATGTAGGATGTAAGAGACCTATCCAACATTCATGAACAACTTTTATAAGAACTAAATAAGGAATAAACAGTTCTGGTTATGAAATGGCAATATCCCATCACACTCCATGGTCAAAAAATAAATAAATATATATATATATAATATATACACACACACATATATATATA
Source organism: Discoglossus pictus (assembly GCA_027410445.1). Taxonomy (NCBI): domain Eukaryota; kingdom Metazoa; phylum Chordata; class Amphibia; order Anura; family Alytidae; genus Discoglossus; species Discoglossus pictus. The sequence continues at coordinate 265,360,030 of CM050165.1, read as the reverse complement.
TATATATATATATATATATATATATATATATATATATATATATATATATATATATATATATATATACACACACACATACATACACACACACACACATACATACACACACACACACCAATACTATACATTTTTATATCAAATTCCTATCTAGTGAAGGTATCCATTTCAGCTGAGCCTGTATTATTTTCTCAAGAGGATGTGTTTCTTGTAAACTAATAAGCTTTCCAATACTGCTACTGAATGCTTAGGCACTTCTAGATGCCACGTTCCCTCTAGGACATGGAAAATGTTTTAGTTTACTAGGACACAACATCCTGCAAACGAAATAGAGAATAAGTTGACAAAAGAAATGGATGCCTGCAGTAAAGAATACAATCAGAAAATAGACCATAATGGCCAAGTAAGAATTCCTTGACCTTCATTATAGTAAGAACCTTCATGGACAGATGCTTCATGACCATGGACCACTCTGCTTCCTCCACTTGCAGCATATTAGTAGAACACTTTCTATAGTATAAATAATTTTAGTAAATCTAGAGAAAAGTCTAATCAATGCGACTATTTACCAGACAATAGATCTGCAGATGCTGATGAGCTAGTAGGAGCCATGGCTGCGGGCTGTGGTTCAGTAACACCTCCAAAAGCATCTGCCGTAATGAAGCAAAAAAAAAAAGTACAGTAAATTAATTATGCCTTTTATTATACAAAACTGAGAAGATATTCACACACCACATAAGCCACTAGGAAAATTCAACTTACAGACATTGATATTAACACAAAATGGATTACCACATGTTTATATATTATAGGGTGGTGTTATTTAAGTTAGTCTCTATATTAGTATGATCAGTTTCTCAGAGGCAAAAAAAAACAAAAAAATCATGAAGAATCACCATCTTGCCCTAGGCACTTTTAATTACATAATTAAAACTTTAAGTTGTGGAGAATAGAGGAAAAACTCTTAAAAAAATACAAAACCCAACTAAGTTTCTGTAGATATTTTAAATGTATTAACATAAAAATTGCTTCTGCTTCTTCAAATGCTTCTGTTTTTCCCAAAAAAAAAAAAAAAAACATCTTTAGAGACAGAGAATGGACTTTCAAAACAAAGGCTACAAATCCCATTGTTTTGTGAGGAAATGACGGTGTAAAGATGTCCTGCATTTTATCCATTTACAATACATATCAGCAAGCATCTGATAAATTTGTTTCAGAAGTACATAAATATGACACATTGAAGGCATGAGGCACATGACATACAATATACTCTGTTTGAATTGCTTGTTTTTTTATATATATAAAAATGAACTGCACTTGAAGCATTTTCTGCCCCAAATGTTTCCTTTAATTAATCCCACCAAAGAAAAAAAGCATGTAAATAAAAAAAATTATAGTTTTAAATTATTAAAGATTTGGGTTGTAAAAAATGTACTTGTTTTGTAACGTTTAGTATTTTAACGAATAAGATTTGGCATCGGTCTACACATGAATTTTACAGCAGCAGACAAATAAATACAATGCTTGTGAGACAATCTGAAATAAATACTTTTTATTTTGAAGAAATAAAAAGTAATGTGGATGCCATGAGCAGTTAGAAGATTGCAAGAATTCTTGCTTAATTTCTCAAACCTAGCATGACTGCCTAAAGCAAATGGATGTGAAGACGGGCAAGAGCAGAAATGAGCAAGAAACACCAAAAGGGCAGGGATGTAACAGAAAAAGACAGACATCTACCAACCCCCAAACAAGTCGAGCACAGCTGAAGACTCCATCTTTGCAGGAGAGGCAGTGGAAGCTGGGGAAGGAGCTGCAAATGTATCCACTGCAGGGAGTACAGAAACAAATCATTGTATGTTGTCCAAAGTAGAACATGCTGAAAAATCACCAGTCAGCTTTATTAGCCCTATGCAACCAAAATTGTGAAATAACCAGAAAACCCGTTTTACAGTCTGAATACAGGAAATGCTGATGCAGTTTTATCAGTAGGAATGATAGGACATCCTAAAGCTAACAATAATATGGATTCCTGTAATTTCGCAGAGAGCTGTTACTATAACTTACAGCTTCATATCAGTTCACACAGTTGTGTATGTAAATATGTCGGGGGTGCTTGGTAGTGCTTAATTCATATGACTGGAGGCTTCCTAAAACTATTCAACATAGTCTTAATAGACTAATAATTGCATATAATGTTATTTAAGCTGTGGGATAGGAGATAAATAAAGGAGAATGACAAGAAAACCATCCTTGGTCACAGATAGGGCTGGATTAACCATTAAGCAAAATAAGCACATGCTTAGGGCATCAAGGGAAGAGGGCACCACAGAAATTTCTCATTGTTGGATTTACCATGGACCATTTGGTGCAAAAATACAAATGGTGCAGCTGAACAAGGTTCCAAGAAAAAAAAGAGGCTCCCACAATAAATGAAACAATGAAATACATATAATAATAATAAAATAGTAATAATGGAGTTTAATGATACACATTGCAAAGGTTTATTATTATTTATATTTTGAATTAGATATATATGGGAGCACCAAAATCTTAGGGTCTCTAAAGGTCTTAAACCGGCCCTCATCACAGCTGTAGTGACTGGCGACCTATTTTACTGGAATGGCCTCATGTGTGGCCACTGAACCCTTTAAAGGACCTCACAGTGCTTCAAACCTTTTAATTTTCCCCATAGTAAAATAACTGTAGGAAAGGAAATAATTGATAGAGGTATAGATGAATGTAGCAGCACAACTGGGTATTTGCTTGATTTAGAGAGTTAAAATAGACGACGAGTTGTTGAAGAGAGGGATGCTAACTCACGGCAGTGAACGGGCTGGGTGCAACATGTGAAATGTCTGAGGGTTACCCACCACAGCATTAGTGACTAATACTGTAAAACTCTATTTCAATTTAAGTTATTGCAAAAATGTTTTAAATATTATACACTTTTCTATTGTAATTCATTATTCATTGTTCTGCCAATTGATTCTCCTCACGTCAAGTGTTACAATCTCCAATTTTCCTACAGTTAAATAACATTAAAGCTTGCCATTTTGAGCCATCAGTCAGTCTTTTGTTAATGTCTTTAATTGCCAATAAGATCCTGAGGCACTGGGTCCATTGTCTTCAGTGCAGTCATCTGCACATTGAGCAAGACTAGTCTGTTTTGTGCGGGTGACTGCACTAAAGATAATAGACTCAATGGTAATGATTAGCATTGATCTCTCATTAAAATATATCAGTGTCAGTTTGTGGCTGGATAAGAAAGGCTGAGTAACAGCTCAAAATGGCAAACTTCAATGTTAAGTACTTTATCAATTGAGTGTTATATAAAAAGATTGCACTTTGTTATAGTACATTATTACCTTTAGTTTTAATTAATAGCACATTTGGAACCTTTACGGGTTGTAACAGCAATGTGGATAGAGCATCCTGCAATAAATCATCATGTAGTAGCAATAAATCTGCACACACTGGATTGTGAAATTGCATGGGCATACTTCATGTGCATTAGAATACATTATTTCAATCCAAGGAAATATACAGAAATACTATATTATCTCTACTTGTAGGCAATATTCCAAATGTATCTGATGGTTCACTATACCATGTATTATGGACACCATTATGGAAATATAATATAGCTATGTCCATCTATTAAATATAAAATGTAGCTATGTTTAACTATTAAATATAAAAAATTCTAAAAAAATAAATCCAGAAAATATTAGTTGACATTCAGAATAGAAGCTGGAGCATGGAGCCAAAATGGTGGAAAAAGATGTTGTGCAAGGCATGTAACATGCAATTAATGGAGACAGAAAATTACATGAAATTATAAAGAAGTGCACAACATGTTATACAATTGCATATCTATCTATAACTAAGAGGGTAATTGAAACCCAAAGTGGAAAAAGTTATAGAGAAATTGCAACAATTATACAAGGCCTACATATGACTGAAGTGCTTTGAGCAGCAAGCACTCACCAGATAAGAGATCTCCAGTGAGGGAACTCTCAGGGACAGGAGAGGCCCCATGCGGTGGGGATGAGAAAGCATCTTCCCAAAGCGAGAGGAAACAAGAGCCAAGTCAGTTTCTTCAGCAATGAGAAAAAGCAAATGTGCAGCAAATAATCATGAAGCAAGAATGTCAATGAAAACCATGTCATGCTTTACCTGTGCCAAACAGGTCTATGCTAGGTGTAGCATCTGGCTTAGGAGCAGCAGCGGCCTCCGAAACAGAATCAAACAAATCTAAGACCAAATACAGGCATGTTATTTCTCGCTGGATCTTAGAGATGGTTCTACTGAATGTACAATTAGTTTTGGCTTTCTATACAGGAGAAAGGCATGCAAAACAGCGAGTTAATCACCTGACAAAGCATCTTTCAATTGTACACTAGGATAACATACAGATGAATTTAAGGCATTCAGAATCTCAAGTTTAAGCGGATCACAAAACCATGTTAAAAGAAAGGAAACAGCCAAGATTGAGATTAGATCATACACACTAAAGTGTTTCTCATTACAAAAAGTAACCCAAATTGGTCAGTACTTCCGGAAACATCTAAAACTACTCTGCAACTTATGTCTCTAGAAACTATTGAGGCTGACAACAGCCTAATATACAGCTCAGTAGCAAATAGTAGAAATAGGTAGCCAGTATGTGTGCATAACACTTTAAATCTGATTTCATCATACCAGGGAATAACCAACAACTACCCCATCTGTTCTCCTATTCTTCTGATGAGCCGTAGAAAACCACCAATTTAAATTCCTAACACCTATATCTAAGTCTTTTGTACATGCTTTGCTGTTAATGTGTTCATTATTAATAAATGTGTACATAGTTCTCGCTTACATACCTGCTCTATGCTGATGTGTTGCCATCATGTTTTACTTAATTTGGTTCTTTCTTTATAAAACAAATACAGACTTATTGTTTGAAATGAAGTACCGTAGTCCAAAATATATGTAGACATCCGTCAGATGAGATTTACTGTGGTTTTGCCTAATTGACTACATATGGTTAAATTACATATGGTGATTAAAAGAACATGCTGTTATTCAAACATATTATAAAAAACGTTTCTGCGTACAGAAAACTGAAAAAATATATTTTTAACTCAGGATAAACAAGATATTTTCAGTAAATAGGAATTCCGTTTGACTAGTAACTGGGTTTTGTGATAAGCCAGAACTATGAGATTTTGATGGTGGTATCATCAATATGTTCATATAAGGTAATGATGGGAGCCACATTTGAGCACTTGAATGTGCGGAGAACGAAAACCTACAAAAGCAATGAGACAGGAGAATCCACCTCTATAGGAAAATGCAAAATCATTTACCACCAAAGATATCTAGAGCAGGAGGAGCAGTAGTTGTTGTGGTAGTACTGGCGGATGTGGTGGCAGCGGTGGTAGTGGTAGTAGCAGTTGTAGTAGTGGCAGCAGCTGCTGCAGCAGGAGTAGGAGGAGGAGGAGAAGGAGTAGTTGCAAGAGCCGTAGCGGCTGCACTAGTCGTGGGGGTAACTACAGGAGCAGTGGTTTCAGTTGGCTTCAAAGCAAAAAGGTCCAGTTCAGGAGCAGCATCTGCACTACCTTCGGATGGGGCAAAAGGGTCTTATAAGAGGAAAAAAGGGGAGAACAGATAGGGTCAGTTAGGAAGGAATCCAGAAATCGTTTCTAAGGATCAGAAAAAATAGCATTCTAATCTACTTGCACTATGCCATACATGCATCTACTATCTCAACAGGACTTGTTGGAAAACTGTTAATACTACATATTTAGATCAAACTACTAACTATATTATGTTATAATTCTAGATTTGGTAGTGCACAAATATCTAAAAAGCAAAGCAGAATTTAGATTTGGATTGTACTGCACAGAACGTTCCCTGTATTAAATCAGTCTAAACATTTTATATGACATTAAGAAAAATGCTTGCTGTCTGGATTATTTGATCCAATATATATTGTACAGACTGAATATTTCTTAGCAGGGTGCTGCAATCAAAGCAGCAGGTTAAATGGAAAACTGACAAGCAGAGAGGAATCAAGCCACTACAAAGCATGCAAAAACATGAAACGCTACTCAAGTGAGACCCACCGTTTCCAGAGCATGCATCAAGGGCTGCCGCAACAGGGGTAGGGGTGGGTGCTGCTGCAGCCCCTTCTAGTGTTGCAGGGGCCTCGCCAGGAGAAGCGGCAAAGGCATCTGTGGTGCATTATTAATTTAGCACAAGCCAACAGAGAAGGAGAAAGGAAAGAGAAAATAATAAGGAAATCACAATATTTTACTATTTTTATTCCTTTGTACAACACGTTTGATCTTTACCTGATTACCTGCACCAGCAGTTTAATCCTTACATGAAAGATAGCACACTCGTGTTGTATAAAGGGTTTCATGCAACTAGTACTGGAATGTGAAAACTCAATGCAAAGTTTCCAATCAAAGGAAACGGATGTATAGGATATCAGCGAAGAGAAGAAACTTCCATGATTGCTACAGATCACTTGGCACCCTCAGTAAAAGGGGCCTGGGCAGCTGATGTTATAAGACACTTTCCCAACAAAGGGTGAGGAACAAATACATTCCGTCACTTATGTTCTACGCTTTGTAATATTATAGTTATTGTACTAACTCCTGGCACTGGCAGTTCTCTACATCACCAACCTCTGGACCCAGCATGAGTAAAGTGCCATACTCAGCCGGTGACAGTGGAGCTGGTGGGACATGGACGCCAACATTTTTCTCCGTGTAATGCCAGGCTCCTCCTGCTTACAACATGGTTGTGATCTCAGAGAAGGGCCCCTTTCAATGAAATGAATGTGGATGTTTTTACTGTCTTAACAGAACCATACAATCTGCCAGTGTCACTTCATTATACTTCCCTTCCAGTTACAAATAGCATTAAAGTAGATTATTGTTTTAATGTGTTGTGCTAAATTAATCATAAAGGATCCCTAAATCCACATTTTTATAGTTTGCGCTTTTAAAGAACATAGCTTGATAAATGTTTAAGAATGTACAAATACAATTATTATATTATGTTTGCTTGTCTTTTATAACCTGCTTTTTCATTTAGGAGAGAGTGTAGAGGCAGAGAAGGTCTCTATTTTGGACTTTTAAGATAATGCTTCCAGAAAGATATCAAGCATACAAAAGGGTTAAATTGAATATCATATGACAATTGGATCACTGTCCCAAGGAGATGGCCAACCATATTAAAAGATAATTGTATATTACAGTTAACAAAGGCTATCTTCCATTTTTATTTTAAGTGTTTCAGATATTATTTCAGTAGACTATGTATATGGCCCTCCTGAAATATTACCATTATCCAAAAGAAAAATAAACTATTTAAAACTAAACTGCTTGCAGATTATCCCTGATTTTAGTTTTTTTTATATAATATTAAAATCCAACAATTAGAATAATATAAAGCACTGCAGCAGAGCAGGCAACAAAAGTTTATTGTAAAGAAGAACAAACTACACTAAACTATACTTTTTAACAACACTTATATTTTCGATTTAAGGTATATTAAACTCTAATTAGTATAATTATATAATGACTGGACCAATGATTTATTTAGTGCAGGTGCACTTTCAGGGAAAATTCCCATACTTACTCAAAGAAAGCAAATTTACCCATTTCTGACACACACACCAAAATTGTTGTATACAATATCTGATACAAAATAAAATATACAGAACACTTGACTTTTTATTTTTTTTATTTTAACTTTTATATAGTATACAACACTTTTGTACATTATTTCAGAGTGGAGCAAAATGGAAAAAAGTTTTCTGTGAGTGAAGTATAAAAGTTGACTAAATATGGATTTACAGATTGGCTGCAAAATAATATTAGCATTCTTTTACAAATGTATCACCAAAAACAACCATTTTTTAGCCAACAGAAATATATTACTTATTACAATGAACTTTCTGTATCAGTAAAGTTGTAAATTTAATGTCATGCATTCAAAAGAAACTGTCTGGGGCTTTTTATTATGTAATATTAGCGCTTTAATTGTTTACCTTTTGCAGACTTTAGATTGCTGGACTTCACCTTCCTCCACTTTCACAAAAGGGTCATGGTTTCTTCACAAGCGTGGTCAGCAATAAACTGCATGGCCAGCGTGTATAGTAGTCAAAACTTTTTGAATGCATGACAGGAAACTTGGATCATTGGTGCACTTAATATGGTAATTAAAATTAGAATTTTAGTGGTTGAGTAGACTTCCAAAAGATAACTATTATAATGATACTAGCGACATGCCCATCAAAAAAATTACGGCAATAAAATTTGAAGCCATGGCAATGTTGTTTGCCACAGAATGTAAGGCTTTTGCTCTTCTGAGTACCTTTGGCGCTCATTGCAAGCCTCTCCCCTTATGTACTTTTGCTCCTCTGAGCACCTTCGGCGCTCATTGTGAGCCCCACGATGACAGCCTTCTGCACTCATTGCAAGCCTCTCCCCTCGTGTACTGCAAGTTTCGTGCTTTGCAGTGATAATCTTCGGGGCTCATTGCAACGACAGATATATAAGTACAGTGTTAAATATACAATTTTTTTTATTGCCGTGTAAATTAGAAATGGTTTTCAGGTCTCGGAGCATAATAATGTGATGTAAATATGTAACTGTTTTGAGAGTGCTATCTCTGGCAGCCAATGAGCAGTAATCCAGATGTATAAGTGCAGTGTAAAATGTAATTTTTTTTTAGTGCAGTGGAAATTATACATTTTTATTTTCCATTAATAATTATTAAAATTAATGTACGTTAATAATTAATTCGGAATAAATAAATGTATTATGAAGTGAAAAGCATTAATGTATTCATAAAGTAACAGCAGTGTAAAATATGCTATTTAGAGTATTTATATATATATATATATATATATATATATATATATATACATACATATATATATATACATACATATATATATATATATATACACACATACAGTGGATATAAAAAGTCTACACACCCCTGTTAAAATGTCAGGTTTCTGTGCTGTTAAAAAATGAGACAAAGGTAAATCATTTCAGAACTTTGTCCACCTTTAATGTGACCTATAAACTGTACAACTCAATTGAAAAAAAAATGAAATCTTTTAGGTGGAGGGAAGAAAAAGAAAATTAATGTGGTTGCATAAGTCTGCACATCCTCTTAAAAACTGGGGATGTAGCGGTGTTTAGAATTAAGCAATCACATTCCAAATCGTGTTAAATAGGAGTCAGCATACACCTGCCATCATTTAAAGTGCCTCTGATTAACCCCAAATAAAGTTCAGCTGCTCTAGTTGGTCTTTCCTGAAATTTTCTTAGTCGCATCCCACAGCAAAAGCCATGGTCCACGGAGAGCTTTCAAAGCATCAGAGGGATCTCATTGTGAAAATGTATCAGTCAGGAGAAGGGTACAAAATAATTCCAAGGCATTAGAGATACCATGGAAAACAGTGAAGACAGTCATCAAGTGGAGAAAATATGGCACAACAGTGACATTACCAAGAACTGGAGCTCCCTCCAAAATTGATGAAAAGACGAGAAGAAAACTGGTCTGGGAGGCTACCAAGAGGCCTACAGCAACATTAAAGGAGCTGCAGGAATATCTGGCAAGTACTGGCTGTGTGGTACATGTGACAACAATCTCCCGTATTCTTCATATGTCTGGGCTATGGGGTAGAGTGGCAAGACGAAAGCCTTTTCTTACAAAGAAAAACATCCAAGCCAGGCTGCATTTTGCAAAAACACATCTGAAGTTTCCCAAAAGCATGTGGGAAAAGGTGTTATGGTCTGATGAAACCAAGGTTGAACTTTTTGGCCATAATTCCGATTGAAAATCTGTGGGGTGATCTGAAGAGGGCTGTGCACAGGAGATGCCCTCGCAATCTGACAGATTTGGAGTGTTTTTGCAAAGAAGAGTGGGCAAATCTTGCCAAGTCAAAATGTGCCATGCTGATAGACTCATCCCCAAAAAGACTGAGTGCTGTAATAAAATCAAAAGGTGCTTCAACAAAGTATTAGTTTAAGGGTGTACATACTTATGCAACTATATTATTTTATTTTTATATTTTTTCTTACCTCTACCTAAAAGATTTCAGTTGTACAGTTTATATGTCACATTAAAGGTGGAAAAAGTTCTGAAATGATTTATGATTTATCTTTGTCTCATTTTTTTTTTTACAGCACAGAAACCTGACATTTTAACAGGGGTGTGCAGACTTTTTATATCCACTGTATATAGTTTTTTTAAATAATTAATTAATAAAAAAAAAAAAAAACTTAATATACTTTACCTATTTGTAATTAATATATCCAGGAATCAATATCCTGAAGAGCAACAATGCCTTTTAATTTTCCTGCAGCATACAATGTGCATTTGGACTGTTGCTAACCTGAGGTGCAAGTGTCAGCAATGTGGCAATTGTGCAGTGGAAATAGGCTGCGTGCGTGAGGCTAAACCGTTGTTTTAGTTGTGTAAATCGCTATTTTAGAATCGTAATGTTATTAGTTGCAAGTTAAGTATCGTAAAATGGCGGCGATTGTCTATGTGTTACGAGGCTCGCAAGCATTTTCAGTCCATACAAATAGTGTATTTTGTACCTCGTACGTTTCTGGGTAAAAGTCGTAAGTGCCTGGCGGTGTTTTGTGCGGTTAAGGGGTCGTGTAGCCTTGTTTTCTCGGCCGACATTTTTTTCCTCGCTTAAAAGATTTTCAAGTGCTGAAACTCTGCAAATTTGGCTTAAAAATTTGCGTGCAACCTCACTCCCAGACGTCCTGATTTTTTGCAGGCTCCTGATTTTTGCAGTGTTACGGGACGTCATTTTTTAACACAATTTTTTCAAACTGCTATGGGGCTCGTACTGTGAATTGGATAATTGAGATTTCTGTTGATCTGTAGTCCCGCGGGTCGCAGAGATGAGCGCCTATGGCGCTCATCTCCACCAGTGCAGTGGGTGCTTTTGGCGTTCACTGCCTAAGTCGTGCAGGGTCGTAGGGAGAAGCACCTACGGCGCTCACCGCCTAAGTGGTGCAGGGTTGTAGCGATGAGCGCCTAAGGCGCTAATCTCCACCAGTGCAATGAGTGCCTTCAGTGCACATTGCCTGCAACTGCGGCCGTTGCTTCGCAAGGCTTTGCAAGACCGCAATCGTTAGCAACGACCTGGAATGTTTACAACTATATATGTGATATTGCTCTGGATCCTGTGCTGTGCCTGTATGTTAATGTAATATAGTACAACTCTTTAGGGGGGGAGGGGGCACTTAATCCTTAATAAGATATGCTTGCTGCAGGGCCACATATACTGATGAGAACTGTCAGGTCCTGGAAAATGCATGAACCATTTTTTTTAAAGAAAATATGTGATCACCCTAGCATAGCCATTACTTACGGCTTACTAACCCAACCACCAATATCTTTAGCACCGTTAGAAAATAAAATGACAGCATGCTTTATTCACAATAAGATGGAATGGTGAACTAGAACTACAAAGTAAAAGGCCTCTGTAAGTAAGGCGTCCGTGACACTAAGCCAGCATTACACTGAACAATAAAAATGCTTATGGAAAGCAATTTACAGATATGAAAACATAAATAAATCCAGTTCCTGACTTTTGAATAAGCAATTCTATTGCTTAACAAAAGATATTCATAACTGGCACTGTAGCATGCAATTGCTAAGAAACACTGGTTTGTTGTAATTGTTAACAGGAATGTAATCATACATCTTGTATATAAATTATGCATCTGTAAGAAATGTACATTTTTATCCAAACTGTGCAAGAAACATTCAGAAAAGCTTAATATCAGAAGTTCCCGGTTAATAAAGAACCCTAGAGTTAGAATATAAACAAGAGATATCTATTTTTTTTTATATATACACATGGAATTACTACAAAAAGCAAAAACAAAAATTTAAGAAGAAACAGATAATATTATAAAACCATACTGTGTAGTTATATGTTGGAAATAAATGACGGATGTGGAATTCTGTATTGGGCAATTTAATAAACAACTATATATTCATCACTCATGTAAGTCCTAGGTGTCCTAGCATTCACCAGTAAAAATGGGTGAAAAAGGACAACTGTATAGTCTGTTATATTATGGGCTGCTCCCCTCTAGTGGTGATAATTAAGAATGACAAGCTACCGCCACTCCTGATCTACCTGGGACATGTAGTGTAGTCAGAATAGCTTATCTTTACTCTATATACTGATGAGGGAACCTCATCCGTCTATCTAACATACAAATAGTTTTATACATATTAACACAGCCATAATCACTAGAGATCAGCTCTACGTAACACTAGAAGACTTATGCAACACACTAGCAAGGTAAGATGAAGAATGCCTGTAGCTCTGTAACTTGAGTAACAACCCCACAATGACCAGAATGCTTCTAACAGAGTATTAGTGTACTGTACTAACCTCCAAACAGATCGACCTCAGCAGAAGTAGTAGTGATAGTTGTAGCAGAAGCCGAAGAAGCTGTAGTATCAGCTGGCGCAGCAGGAGTTGCACTGGGCTCAGTGGAAAAAGGATCAGAAAGCTGAGGTGCCTCTGAGGTAAGAGCAGCACAGGGTGCAGAAAGAGAGTCTGCGAGTAATCAAGGATGGAGAATGAGCACTAGAGAGACATTCTGCAACTGGGAGGAAAGGAACGGTAGAGAAGAAATAATACTTACCCTCGCCCAAAAGATCTTTCATGCAATCCAATGAGTAAGCAAGGTAAAGAAAGAAGAATTTTAAGAAGTCTGCTATAAGGAGAACCTTTAAATCTTAAGTCACCTGTAGTTTAGTAAAAAGAAAAAAAAAGGGAAAAAAATGGAATGGTACAATGCAGGCCAGGGTAAGAATATATATATATATATATATATATATGGTATATATATATATATATATATATATATATATGGTATATATATATATATGGTATATATATATATATGGTATATATATATATATATATATATATATATATATATATGGTATATATATATATATATATATGGTATATATATATATATATATGGTATATATATATATATATATGGTATATATATATATATATATGGTATATATATATATATATATATATATATGGTATATATATATATATATATATATATATGGTATATATATATGGTATATATATATATGGTATATATATATATGGTATATATATATATGGTATATATATATATGGTATATATATATATATATGGTATATATATATATGGTATATATATATATATATATATATATATATATATATATATATATATATATATATATATATATATATATATATATATGAAAGTCTGAAGATACACTATTTACACATGGTAATATTTTCGGCACTATTATTATTACTTTCCCAATGGATGAGCAGCTAAACACAAGCTAGTTATGCCCTAGGCAAGTAAGCTAAAGCAGGCGTCTTAATGTTCCCTTGGCAGCACGCTAAAGCAAAGATCCAAGGGCATGGTGACTATGGATGTTCCATTGCTTTATTCAGTGTTCAAGCCTTAGACATATACAAGACTAAAATAAAATTACATTATTCATTGTATGTTAACAAAGTATATCCATAAAACAAAATGTAAATGTTTACAACCTAAGTAAATACACATAGGAATGCTAATGTTGCCATAACATAATAAATACCCCAGTCCGTAATGAGTTTATCCCAAGGGTTCATTTGAAAACTTGAAAAAAAAATATTTTTGATATTTTCTTTTACATTTTAAAAATGTATATATTTTTTACATTTTAAAATTAGCAACATACTTTTTAAAAGTAAACATTATATTTTTCCTCTTATACACATTATTATTATTATTATCATCATCTATATTTATATCGAACCAACATATTCCGTAGCGCTGTACAGGGGTTTAGTACATAGCAAAAAAACAAACACAACACCTTATAAAGAATGGAGGGCCCGGTTTTTGAGCATATAATCAAATGTACACAGTGCTTGTTTCCAAGGCACGGACACACAATTGAAAACTCGCAAACTTAGGAATGTGTGTAAACTAATGAGCTATCAATTACTGCAACTGGGGATTGTGAATGAAACATTCCCATTGTGCATATAGAAACTTCCTGTGCAAAGAAAAAACTACTCTAATAATAGTTAATCAGGAGAAATCAGAATGGTACTTCCCACAGCAGCATAATTGCATATACAAAGGGATATAAGAGAGGCAGCATTATGTTATTTTTCATGTAAAAAAAGCATATTTTCAAGTGTAGGCCTTATTATATATTTAACATATATACCCACAGTGGTCCTTTAAGAATATAACCATATTTGCAGTTATATATGTACTAAATAACACACCATTAGCATGAAGTCACGCTCAACTACTTTATCTGAATTCTGCTTCCTCCATGTACCTTGCTGAACCCATTTAGAAACTGCCCATAGTATACTGAGATCATAGAAGCTAATGGATGAAATTGAATTATGGAAATCAGAAAACATTTGTCAAAGAGCACTACACTAAATTCTTCTATAAGGGATCTACTTCCGCGTTGTTTGTTACAGTGATCGCCTACATGGTTTCCAAGCTGTATTGGGCGATCCAAAGCAAACCATTAGAGTTTTGTATCATGGTGCAATACAGCTAAATAATACATTCTCTTATTAGACAAACACTCCGTAAATGCAAAATGATGTCACTGAATTAAAGGAACTCTATAATTAGAGAGAACATTAAAAAGACATTACTCCAATTTAATGTCAGAGTGCTAAAAGTCACAATGAGTTGGCAGTGGCTTTTAATATATTTGATTGGATGTCATTTGTTCTTATGTTATGAGAGGTGCCCATTTTGTGCAAACACTGTTTCGCCATTGGTCATGCTGCATTTTCTCTCCATCAGGATTTTATGCATATTTTTATCTTTTCAACTGATTTGGTCATTTGATCCTTTTTGCTTCTATCTGTTCTCACCAAGTCAGAATTCATTCCCATTTATAAGAGCAATTATTACAAAAGTGCATAGGATTTGTTTATCAAAATGTTTTCAATAGTTGAGTAGCCAACTTTTTAGTTTTTTAAAAAGTGTACCAATGGATAGATAGGCTCTTCCCATTTTCCAATAATAAAAATATTAAAACAATTTCACCTTTAAACAAAAGTATATTATGAAACACTGGGTCAAATTGACACATAATCTGAGAAAACGGTCTATGAATGTTATTGCAAAGCGAGTATAAATTTATACAGTAAAAAATTACAATGTAAACATTTTCTTCTATGGCCAGTACTAAAAATGTCACATTCAACAGTCAGGAGTAAAAATATCCACCATGTTGATATCGTAAGCAACTGAAGAAGAATGGTGGCATAATTCTATATGACTATAGGATTATAGAAGAAATGTTTGGCCAATGTTAGGTCATGAGGTACAGCTTTCAATATAAAGAAACGCACAAACAGAAAGAGAGAATTACCTCCCCATGCAGTAGCTCCGACTGGACCTGCAGGAGCAGACTGTACAGTACCGCTGAAGTCTGGCTGAAGATCTAGAAGATCGTTGGACAGTTTTGTTGAACTGTTTTTTTGGGGAAAAATAAAATGAATACCTCTGCTTTTGAGGAAAAACACCAGAAATGATTACCAGTCAGATTCAGTACAATTACTTTCTTGAATTTATTTTATTGTGGACTTATGTCTTCTGCATTTTGATGAGCATGGGCAGCAATACACAATATATCCATGCTCTCTACACAAAGAACACGCATTTAATCCCTTTTTCAATACGTGTGCAAAGCCATAAAATGTTTGTATTTGTAGGAAATCTCCATTGATCATAACTAGAAGTATGTACTGTAGATTTAAAGGATCACTGTAGTGCATTTACAAGTAAAGTTCATAGGTATGCTTGTTGGGCATGAAAAAAATGAAACGGCATACAAATAAAAATAAACTAAAGTTACTATTTTTTACTTCTGAATGTGTTTTCCGTCAAGCAGAGCTGCTTAACTCTTCCTACAAGTGCCAGGTTTGCCTGAACACTGGATCAAAAAAAGTCTGACCATTCTAAATTCTGCTTCAGACTGATCATGCCCAGTAAAGAAGGAGGGCTGTGATGGCTCATCCACTGTCATTGGGTGTAGCCGATGAGGCAGCTTCAAGCAGATTAAAAATAGAGCAGGACTAGTGATCGCATAGCCCAGGCTGCTTCCAAGCTCCATTATGGTACATCCCCCAGGCAGAGCTGGCTATGTTCCTTGACAAGGCACAGTCTATGCCCAACAAACATAAATATGAGATTTACTTTTAAATGTACCTTTAAGAGGTAATTCTAAATATAATAATATGAAGGTAGAAACATGTATTTGTGTGTGGTTCTCTATTACATAAAGGGAACCTGAGTGAACAAACAAAACCGTGTTTCTTTATTAAAACACAGTTATCCAACAACCATATCTTGTGTGAATAAGCAATTGTCCCTCACACTTATCTGGAAAAACCACCATTAGCTGCAATGACTACAACCAAATACTTCCTATAATTCAATGCCAGACTTTCAATTGGTTATGGCGAGATTTCCTCTTTCACATAATTGCTTTAATTCAGAACAAACTTAGGTAGATGTTTGATCATCAACTGCTCGTTTCAGACCCTGTCATAGCATCTCTAATGGGGACTTTGACTAGGCCACTGCATGACTTTAATTTGGTTCTTTTCAGCCATTCTGATGTAGACTTGCTTTTGAGTTTTGGACCACTGTCTTGCTGCATGAATCAACTGCACTTCAGCTTATGGACATTCTCCTTAAATGGACCACAGTAGTTCAAGAAAAAGGCAAATGTTTGTGAAGTTTGTAACAAGCTAACCGCATTAGTAGCTTTGGAAGCCATCACATATATAGTTGTGAGCATGTGAGTTGTTGCTAACGCTTGCGGGCTAGCGTAGCGAGGGCCGCGGCTCACACAGCGAGCCAAGGCCCTCGCAAAGCGAGGGCACTGGGCGAGGGCCTCCATGCCGAAGGTGCTCCATGCCAGCAACTTCGACCCTCGCATACTTTACGTCGCAACGCAAATAACACGAAACACACATTACGACACTTGCAAACAACATACGACACATGTTCACACACGTTACGGCCTCGCAACACTCGGACGCAACTCACGAACATTACAAAATTAAAAACACAATACATACACACAGCACATACATAAAAACCTTACCTACAGCAACAGGGAGCATCCAGGACTTCAAAAATGCAACTTAGACCTTTATTTCACTCAAAATAAAAGAGTTTGCACAATAAAAACTTTGATAAGCGCGAGAAAAAATGGACGCCGAACAAAACGAAAACTAGGCTACACACGCAAACACCTTACGAGACACGTTACCAGACATTACGACCTCGCAAACATCAGACGCAACACGCCAACATACAAACATTTCAAACACAATAAATACACACAACACACACATAAAAAAAACTTACCTACAGCAAGAGGAACCATCCAGCACCTCAAAAAACCAAGTTACACATTCATTTCAATACAAATAAAGCACTTTAGACACTAATGAAATCGCTAAGCGAGAGAAAAAATGGCCGACGAAAAAAACGAAAACGAGGCTACAGCACTCTCAACACGTAAAACACCACAACACACTCGCAAAACAACACACGAAACTCGAAAAACACCACGAAGCACCGGCGGATAATCCGCAAAGACGCATAACACAGATAACCCGCCATTTTACGCCAATGCGGAAGTACACCACTACGCTAACGGTTTCGTCTCGCGCATGCACACTGTTACACTGCACACATTCACCACGCTTACACAGCAGCTCCACACCACTAATGCTGCAGCAACATGAAAACAGATTGTCAGCTCTTCAACACAATGCTTCAAAATAGGTAAAGTATATTCATTTATTAATATATTATATATTTTAGTATTACACACCAAACAGCATTAGCTACCTTACGATTTGATTGCCGTCATTTTTTGACGGGCAATTCGCTAGTGGACATATAAAACACAAGTCATTATTATCCACCAATTAATTTTCAGCACAAGAATCCACTTTTGTCTTTTTACGTCCTGGACAGCTGGATAATGAGGTGGTGTGGGGAACAAAGGCACAAGGACAGGGCAGAAGGCTTGCTACTCTACCATAAAGCCCATTTTTACCCAGTCTCTCATTAAGGAGTACTGGAGACTGCCCTCAGAGGAGGCAAGAGAAGCCTAATGTTCTTTTTTTAGGATCCTTTGTGACTTCCTGGGTGACTTTATGCTGCACCCCTGGAGACATGTGTGCAGACCGTTCATAGACTAGTGGGAAGATCCACTACTGTTCCATGTATTCTCCATTCTGAGATTATGGCTCTCCTGGCAGAGCCATTTCTAAGGCTCTGAACTCAAACCACAACCATTGTTAGACTGATAAACAACTTTTTTTCTGAGCTCTCCAGGCAATGTCTTTGTTTTTTGCATAATGTACTTGTTTGTGCTGGCAACTTGACTCTGATGGTAAGGGTTAAAATTAGTGATGTTTATAGCGAGGTGGAGTGGCTGCATTTTATCAGCAGATTCTATGTATCCCTTTAATTGGATTGACTTAACAAGAGGGCAATTCCTTTTTCACACAGTGGCAGTTGGTGTTGGTTAACTTTTTCATTAAATAATTGAAATAATAAATGTACAGTATTATTCTTTCAGACACCCTTTACAAAATTGTAGATTACAGTGTGCCAAACATACAATAATAAAGGAATTCATGAAGGGACAAATAATATTTCATGATAATCATTTTTTTTTTAAAAAACAGTTTATTGTCCATATGTATATTCATATTTTTATATGGTAACACAATTTGCTAAAAATTTGATTTAAGTGTGTCAAGATCTATCTTTTTCACTCACCATATTGCAGATGCAGCACTTGAAGTTGCAAATAGGTCAATAGGAGGAGATGTGTCTACAGTCTTTGATGGGGTAGTGTTTGGAGAAGTTACTGTTGTAGCTGGAGAACACTAAAAACAAAAAAGTACTATTTAACGGTCTATGCTGAAGAATACTGTTACTTATGCAGGTAATACATGGCCTTATTCTATTGCCCAATTCATACAATTTATACACATTTAAAACTGCTCTAAATATTGCTACAGATTCTATTAGCTACTCGCAATCTGATTACAGGCCAGCCACGCCCGCAACACCAGCCTTAGGATTCCATTGGTTTTAGCAAAGCTCAAATATTACGAGTTGTAAAAGCCAAAATCAATATTCTAATAGACCCGTAGCTCTAGCTCGCAGAGTTTTAGTCTGACCCTCAACTAAAAAAAAGTATCACGTTTCTGATAGTACTAAATAGGACTCACAACGACTTTTTCAAACACTTATTAGACCTGTAGCAGCAATTAAGTACACAATACTGTACTTTAAAAGCATGGGAAGGCACGGAAATTTGGTATAATTAGTTACAGGACAGTCTCAAACCCACAAATATGCAATTAAAAAAATAATTAAATGTTATTTCTGTGTAAAATTGGAATTAAAAGGGTTAAAACATATCATGAAACCCATATGTACTAAAACAGATAATGCATTATATAGAGGGCTAGATTGCGCACTGATTACTTATTGGCACTAAATAATTCTTAGCCTCCGATTGCACATTACGTGTAACTTCCATGTTTTACTGACATCATGATAACTGTCTCATTTACTATTGGCTGTGCCTAAGAAATAAATAATGGGCTTGCTTAAATATGGTCAGATCATATGGTCACGCCCCCTGAAACCAGACTTAAAAAGGCAGGGTTTACGAGTTTAGGCTTAAGGAGGTAAATTGCGGGTTTTAGAATACATCGAAACAAACACCAAATGTGTGAGCTTGAGGCATTTGTGAGCAGCTAATAGAATATGGCCCATAGTACTTATTACAGAAATGCCATTGGGTATTCTACAGTACTACTTCTAGCTAACTATTAGTTTTATATAAACTAGATAGTATGGATATTCAAGATGGAGCACCAGTTGATGCCACTATTTCAAGTCAAGTCATGTTATTAAACCTGCATTGGGCAGTCTTCAAAAGAACTACTGCATAATTATATTGTTGCATAATGACGAAGGTTTTTAGATTAAATAAATAATTTCAATGGTACAGTTCTTACAAAGCTTAAATGGCTTTTACATGACAGAGCATGGAATTTATGTTCCAAGTGTATGTAAGTTTGTGGAAACCCCCTGCTATATCTATTGTGCTGTTGATTGCACATGTAGAAGACACAGCAAGACTAGTACATTTTGTTCTTTATTTTGTTCTGTCATTGATGAATTTTTAATGCAGAGCTGCAATCTAATTTTTCAAAAAGCACATTAGCCAATCTGAATATAGTTTTGAATTAAAACCAGTGTTTCATTTATTCACCACTGTTAACTCCAAATTGTAACCCACCTCTTCTATAGCAGACTTACTACAATCATAAACAACGTAAGTTTGAATTAATTACAATTGGTCAGGATCATCCACATGCTTGTATATGCCTTGAATTTAGTTGTTTATGTTATTTTAAATTTGACTAATTGAATACTGGACTTTCAGCCCTATTAAATTCCCTCAAGGTGTAAAATCGTAGCCTGTAATGTAGCCCGCAAGACTTACGGCTATTAAATTGGCCACGTAAAGCAACCCACAAACGATCTGCAGGTTACAGCCGGGAAACCCTACAGGACATCGATATTTGAACTCTGCGGCTGAAAATACTTTGATCTGTCAAGCCCGTAAATGTTTCGGGCGAAAATCACTTAAATGATATTGCTATGAAACAATTGCTGTTCAAACCCGTAACCCGCAAATGGAGCCAAAAAGCCTACAGGTACTAGAGAGGGCCCGCAAGGGGGTTAAAGTTATATCCGTAGCACTGTAAATGCAAATATACACACACTACTGTACTTAAAATGAAAGGGAAAGTGATGTTAGGTATTAAAATTAATAGCACAACATTCTCAAGCTTGCAAATCTGTAATATAAAATACTTTATTTTCTGGTTAATTTCCGTGTTATATCGATCCCGGCAATCAATGTGTTTTTGGAATGCGTGTCCTATCGAAACTCATAATTGAAACCCGTAACGCTTTGAAATCTAACCTCCATTTTTCAGTGACGTAATGTTGACGATCTCTTTTGCCATTGGCTCGATCTAAACCCGTAACAATGGGTTTGACTAATTGATCATGTTCACGGCTGCACATGCAATGTGCGCAAGAATGGTTTACGGGCTTGTGTCTACGGCCCGTAAATCGCGGCATGGCTCAATTTAATAGCTTTTTAACACAGCCTAATTTCAAGCCTGCAGCCTTTGAGGGTGTGCCGATGTCAATACAAGCTTCAAATTGAATAGGGCTGTTTATGTGATAAAGCTGCTACAAAGGTTAAGCTGGTCTGGACCCAGAGACCAGAAAGCCATATCAAATGGTTTAAGAAAGGTATTCTTGGATGTGACATCTGAAATGATTTTCCCCACAAGTAACCCACATACCGTATATCCAATTCAATAAATGTTAACATGGACGGACAGTAAAAGTTTGGGCAATAAAATGCATAATCTCATTTACCTTGCCAAGAGGAGATCCAGAACTGAAATCACAAGAAATGGACATTAGATTAAAAAATAAGCTTTTTAAAACATTCTTATTTACAGAATAAATGTTTTTCTCTACTAGACATACATATTTTTTTGAGTTAACTAACAATTTATGTTAATAATTAGTAGCAAATAAATCTGACAATGACATCATAATTAAAACAAAACAAAAAAATGTAATGTGAATGTTTCACGTAACCCCGTATCTACATGAAATGTCTGCCCTGCTTTTTCCTATAATTGTTCGAACTACTAAACCATGCAAAACGTGCAAATGTAAATATCACAAATAGTTTTTTCAGTAGTTGCCAAGTAGTACATTGTGTACATATTACTACATCTATAAATGAATCCATGTGTAGGACAGTTGGGAGTGGTGAGCATGAAATATTAGTGCATTTGCAGTTATGAATACATAATCAAAGTGTTACTACTTACCCATCGCTGAGAAGTCCAGAGCAGCATGAAAATAAATCTTGTTAAAACTTATTTTAAAAAAAAATCTGTCTTACATTATACTTTTTGTAATCGGTATATGTTGTAATCCAGACACGAGTCAACTTTTTGGCGTTTCCCCCTTTCTAATTCTTAAATTAGCTGGTCTTCCCTTCTACCACCCCAAAATATCTGATTATTCCGCTCCTCCAAATGAATTATTATTCTCTATATGAGTCTTCATCTTTACCCTGTACCCTTTATTACCAACCCAATTTTCCTTTTGCCTCCATTTCCTTTATCAATAGATGATTCCTATTCTTGTCTTTTGGGGAGGGACAGGGGAGGGGGAGAGACACGAGGGGGGGCAGGGGGGAAAGAGACACAGGGGAGGGGGGAAGACACAGGGGAGGGAGAGGAGGGGGAAATGAGACACAAGGGAGGAAGGCCAAAGGCGCTCATTGCGAGGCCAGTAAAATAGAGGGTGAGAGGCTCCCATTGAGTGGCAAACAGCATTGCCAGGCTTCAAATTTTATTGCCGTCATTTTTGACGGGCAAGTCGCTAGTGTTATATATATTTATGTATCATTCTAAAATAGCTGTAATAGTGCTTGTCCATGTGCAACGCAAATTAATACATTTCAGTGGGATTAGGGTATGTTTAATATGGTACCAAAATAAATATAAATTTTTTTGCTAAATGAGTGTAGTACATCTAAAACCAAATAAGTATAAATGTTAAATATTCACCACCCTGTCTACTACTTACAGAAACATGCTCACTTTATAAATGGGTTGGAGAAAAATTAGTCTGACTGCTCCTTTGATATGAATCTAGTTAAACCAATGTAAAACAAATGAGCAAGGGCCTCATTCTATTACCGGCCGTAAATCGGCCGTAAGGCTGCGATTCCTTGCGGGGGTTCAGTTAACTCGCGATTCAATTATACGGCCCCGCAAGGATCTCCTTTTACGGCCGGCTGCATATCTTGGAACCGGCCGTAAGCTCAGAAATATAAAAACGCAAAAATAAATTCAAGCCTGCACTGTACAGCTCTGTAAATGCTAGGGATCATATTGGGGGACATGAGGATTAAAAGTAACCCACTCTCAAGCTTGCACATCAGCCCAAACCCAAGTTCAAATTAACTGTTTATTTTCCGGCTGCGGCGTGGGCGGGTCTGAGGTGCTCCAAGCCCTCTGGACTTTTTACATGGATATTTTACGTATATTAAAAAAATATTATTTTACGGATTTGAGTATAGGGTAATTATGTGCTATTTTTGCTAACACCGAATATCACTTTATAGACTCCGCAATTTTATGTGCTTAATTGGTGCTAGCGGGACCTGTTTTCTGCAACTAAGCTGCGGCTCGCTTTTAGCCTTGCAGAGAGGGTTCCCGGAGCAATTGAATTGCAAATAGGAATTTCTTACGGCCGATTTCCTTGCGGCCGTTTTAGATCAAAGGTTTTCCTCCGGCGCGATCGGCTGCAAGAGATAGCAAGGCACCGGCCGCAAGCCTGCCGGAGTCCCCGGCCGGAGGGGAATAGAATAGCCGTAAAGCTTGCGGCCGGTCCTTGCGGCCCCGCAGCGGCTGCGGCCGATAATAGAATGAGGCCCTATGTCTGGACAAGGGCATTTTTTTTAAATTTGGTTTTGTAAAATGGGGTCAGAAAATGGAAGCAGATGAGAAAGAGAAATAAAAGCATTCTTGTGGGACCATCCATGAAGAAAAAAGGTAATTAAGGTAAACAGTAGTTGAGCAGAATGTATCAGTTAAGAAACATCCTGCGTAAATAAGTAAGTGTCTATGTTGATGAAGAGAAATTGTATAACAAAATATTCTACATGTCCAAACCTGGCCTTAGAGAGACACAAGTAAAAAATTAATTACTTACCCATCACTAAGAAATCCAAAAGCAGCATAAATAAATAAAAAAAGGAGACAGACAGCGTTTTGGAGAAAAGTTAAAGAATAATATTTGTGACAAAAATAGTTGAAAGGATCAATGCAGTTAAAGAAGAAAAAAAAAAAAAGACACTTGTTTGTCAAGTATGTACCAAGTTAACAATATTAGCAGCTGTGTAAACCATGGACATACATTTGATTGAGAAAATCTGAATACAGGTATACCCAGTTTAGCTCAGTATTTGCGTTCCTGCATGCAGGGGCGCAATGCGAAAACTGTGCTAAATGGGGCATTATAATCGCCATAGTGCTGGACGGCACTATGGCAAAAAAAAATGCATTAAGCAGGGTTTTAAATGCCTACAGAGTAATATTGCTGCATGGGAAACATCGCTGCACGGGGTAGCGTTCTGCAGGGTATTACTGTAGAAGAACACTCTGTTTATGAGTACAGGAATCCATTTTGTGTTTGTTATATCCCGTTCTTAGAGCTTGGTGATGGTGGTGTGTGTGTGTTGTAGAGTGAGGGATGGTGGGCAGGAAATAGACAAAAGTCCAAAAGCTTTGTTTGATCACTGGACACGATTAAAATAATCATCATACCTCTTCACCTTCAGTGCACATGCTTATATGTCTTAATTTCAGTTTTTTATATTATAGTGCTATACATGGGAGTAATACATGACAAAGAAATACAATGCGTTTTCCTCAAGGGAACCTTACAAATCTGAAAAGGGTAGTGGGAGAGGCAAAAATGTGGAAGGGGTGAAAAGGCAAAACGTAAGAATGAAGGTCTTGGAGAAAAGGTGTGTCAGCGAAAGGAAGTTAAGAGGTTGACCTGGTTATGCATAGTGACCACAAATAAAAAATGATGTGTATTCTTACACACAAAAAAAGTATTACATTTCTTAATGTATTTTTGAATCTAAACTAAACTAGAAACCCTTGGATCTCAGTGGCTACCCAAAACAATGTTACAGCCATTTTGCATAAGTACATACTTTCCCTTCTTCCCTTCGAGTGTGTTTAGATGTTGCTCCAATGTTTCCATTAGGCTGCTTGGAGCCTACAAATAAAAACAAAAAAGTTTAGTCATTCAAAAATGTAAGATATATAGCATAACTAAAAAAAATAAACAAAGAAATAGAACTACATGAAAAAATGTAAAAACATGCTTCCCACAAACTTCCAAAATACCCCTGCAGCATCATGATGCATAAAGTAGGTCAGTGCAAAATGGAAACACACAGATTAAGATTCCAGTGCTGAAAGGTACAAAAGGAATTGAGGAGTAGAAAGAGGCAAGCATTGTGTCCACACATACACCATTATTAGATACGCCAACGTGTGAGCAGTTCATGTTGATTATCCACAGATACATAGCAATGTGTAGAAACTGCAATGATATAGTATGTAAGATCAACTCCGATGCCTATATGTAAAATAATGTTTTGTTGTCTTTTGAATTGATTCCTGTTCTTACTGGTAAAGAATATGTAGGTTTATACTGCAAAAGCCACCTACTGTTTAATACAATGTTTTGTTAGTCCTCCATAAACATACAGCTACCATTTATATATCCTTTCCATGTTATGTCATTGGCACTTATGTCAATTATTCTGTTTTTTTTTTTTTAATCGCTTAATTCTTTTTTTATCTGCTCTAATTTTGAAAATTACTGTGCTCATACAACAGATTATGCTTATAGAGGTCTGAAAATATATACATCACTGATGCTATAAAACCAAAAAATGATACTTGTGTTAATTAAGGACATGATACATTTAATAAAATTAGGAAAGAAACCATTGTTAAACTCATTGTGACTGATGTTGTAGACTATAGTAGTAAATTGTTAAACACTAAAACTAGAGATATAGATACTGGGCCATGTGGCGTATAAGGAAGAACAATCACAAAAATGAGGTCCTACACCATGGACAGACTGGGTGGCTCATGTGATTACATTATTGTTTGTATAACATCACTAGATTTGTGTATAAATTCTGTATCACTGATTATAATCTACTGTATAATCAAAATGCACCACAGAATTTTGGACAACTGGTGTACAGAACTGTACTTGGTAGTTTCTAAAACCATATAATATACTATAAAAATACCAGCAAAGATAACTGGTGCCTGTTTTAGCACAGGGACTTGCTTTTGGTACAGATTTATACGCAGAACAAAAAAACAATTTCACATAAAGACCACCCCTCCTCCCCATTGCTTTGTTTTTAATATTCATCCCGTTTAGGAAATGTTTTAGTTGTTGTTCATATGCTATGAAATATGTTTTTAACAGCCTTAAGTTAAAATACGTAACACACTGAGATGTTTCCTAGCTCTGCTAACATGTAAAATATGTGCTGGAAATGTTAAAAAAGGGACATGGAAGGATTATACTGGGAATGTAATGCACCTATATATTTACTTTTATGTACTTTATTTTATTAAGAAGTGCTTAAAAGCTCTGTTTTTTTCTGCCTAAAATCATTCCATTTGTACCTATATGTGGCTGCATGCAACTGTGAAGTATAGTGTTTCAAATTAGACTGTTAGTGACCTCTCTCAAGTAGTATGTTAATGTTGCCACTGATTGGTTACTATAAGACAGTGCAACCTCCGTACTTAGAAGTACATGGTCTTCATGAGCTGCAGAGGGAAGAAACCAGTTAGGAAAAATGTGTATGTTTTTAGGGAGATCAAAAAACTGAGCTTTTAAGCACTTCTTAATAAAATAAAGTACACAAAAGTAAAGGGATATGTATATTATTATTAGGTAATTATATTCCTAGTGAAATCCAGAAACCTTCCATGTCCGTTAATGTCATCTTTCAATGATTGCTCTGGTTATAGACATTTGGAAAGTAGAGGGAAAATGTATTGTTTAAGGAAATTCATCAAATCATTGTTAAGCAAAGGTCATTGCTTTTTAGAAGAGAATGAAGAAAGATCTAAAAATGAAAGCAAAGTATAAAGCATAGAAGTTTGTGCCAAAATTA
This sequence comes from Discoglossus pictus, assembly GCA_027410445.1. Classification (NCBI taxonomy): domain Eukaryota; kingdom Metazoa; phylum Chordata; class Amphibia; order Anura; family Alytidae; genus Discoglossus; species Discoglossus pictus. The sequence continues at coordinate 265,333,027 of CM050165.1, read as the reverse complement.
CCGTTTCCTCGATGATACCATCCTTAAAAGAAAAAAACTGTATTATTTAATATTTATGCTCAGCTAGCACAGTTATATGATGGTCACACATATACATTATATGCATTATTTTGTTTATATAATGCTGAACATACTTTGTTACTTATTGTTTCATTTCATAAACAGCACCTATCAAAAGGAGTCCAGTTTGTTAAAGCAATCTATGGAGAAGTAATTTTCATGTCAGAGATTGTAAAACACTACTGGATTCCTATGGGTAAGCCAGCTAAAAATCAAGTTAATATTGATTAGCATCTGATGTGATGTTCCAATGAGTTGGACTGCAGTGAGATATTACTAGGCTTTTTCATAATCTTGGGGAGTTTGTAATATATTTTAATACTTACAAGGAAAAATATCGACCTGGTTAGTTAATCTTGATCTCACAAGGATATTAACAGACTGCTCTCACAACCTAAATAGTTTTTGCATGGAAGGATTTCAAAATAACACCTCAAATTTTAACATTCACCTAAAATGTTAATCGATGTTAAAGTAAAATAGCTTCAAATACATCAATGTGGA